>WOXC01009946.1:0-695193 GCA_011680675.1 Gymnobelideus leadbeateri
TGGTTTTATTTATTAATTCAATGGTTTTCTTAATTTCAATTTTATTAATCTCACCTTTGGTTTTCAGTATTTCTAATTTAGTACTAAATTGGGGATTTTCAATTTGTTCTTTTTCTAGCTTTTTCAATTGCATGTCCAATTCACTGACCTCCCTTCTCTCTGCTTTAATTAAGTATGCACTCAGGGATATAAAACTTCCCCTGAGAACTGCCTTTAGTGCATCCCACAAATTTTGGTATGTTGTTTCATTATTATCATTCTCTTGAATGAAATTATTGATTGTTTCTATAATTTCTTCTTTGACCCTGTACATAATTTTTAAAAGAAAATAAAATGAGTTGGTGGAATGAAATTTTACCTAAAGTTTCATTCAGTTCTATATTCCATAAATACTTTTAATGAAGGAAGGAATAATAACTGATATTAACATAGTCTGAGACTCACAGAGCATTCACTATATCTGCATCTCATTTGTTCCTCTCAATTCAATGGAGGTTGAAAAACTGAGGCTCAGAAATGTTAAATTATTTTCTCATAATAATCTTATTTAAATAAAATTGAAAACTTTTGCACAAACAAAACAAAACATACAGAAAACTGAAAAAATGTGGCAAGTTTCTCTGATAAAAGTTGCATTTCTAAGATATATAGGGAACTGAGTCAAATTTACAAGAAAATAACCATTTCTTAATTGATAAATGTTCAAAGGATATGAATAGGCAATTTTCAGAGAAAGAAATCCAAACTACCAATAGTCACATTTTAAAATGCTCTAAATCATTAAGAATTAAAGAAATGAAAAATTAAAACAATTGTGAGGCACCATCTCTCTCTCATCAGATTGGATAAAATGACAAAAAGGGGAAATGACAAATGCTAGAGGAACTATGGAAAACAGGTACAATAATACATTGTTGGTGGAGCTATGAACTAGTCCAACCATTTTGGAAAACAATTTGGAATGATGCCTAAAAAGCTATTAAATTATGCATACCCTTTGACCCAGCAATATCACAATTAGGTCTATGCCCCCAAAAAAGCAAAGAAAAAATATTTATAGCAGCTCTTCTTTGGGGGCAAAGAATTAGAAACATAAGGGATGACTATCAATTGGGGAATTTATGAACAAACTGTGATTTATGCATGCAATGGACTACTGTTGTACTTTAAGAATGATGAAGACGATGCTTTCAGAAAAACCTAGGAAGATTTGTCTGAACTGATGCAAAGTAAAATAAGCAAAATGGGAAGGACAATTAGAAACTCTGATCATATTCGCCACCTCCCAAAAAGCATCTGATACACTTAGAATGCAGACTTAAGCATATTTTCTTTTCTTTTTTTCTCTTTCTCTCTTTCTTGGTCGGGGGGGGGGGGGTGGTGGTACAGGGCTAATGCAGGAATTTGTTTTACATGATATTTATATTTGTAATCCATTTTGTTTTTTCTTGCCTTCTCAATGGTTGGGAGAAGGGGAAGATATGAGGGAGATAATTCAGAACTGAAAATAAAATTGAATTGTATTTTTAAATGGTTTGCCCATAGTCCCACAGTAAATGTTTGGAAGTGGGATTTGAAGACATATATCTTCTCAGTATACAATTGTTGTATGGTGAGATAAATATACCTTGGCATTAGGTTATTCACTTCAGACCAGCCACACTGTGGCTGCTGTTTATATTCTTCCACCTTCCCCTCTGTATTTCATCTGCATTAATAGGTAGAATTAAGGTGGACTAAAAAGTCCAATTCCACACAGCTTTAGCAACAACAGTCCCCTGAAAGATACACAAGCTTTTGCTGCTGTGATTGCCTGCTATACAATTGAGAAAGCAGGCAGATAACCCATCTTATTTTCTCACCCAGATTAGACTGACAACATTCAGTAGAATCTGTGGGGAATGGGAAATTTCTGCATGGTCTGAAAGAAAGGAGGAGACAACCTGTACCTGATACATAGAAAGCTCTTAATAACTGCTTGTTAGCTTCTGTTCCCAAGGAAGCCCCAGCTGTCTAGGCACAGTGTACACCACTGAAATATTTTCCAGTTGCCTTCAGAATCAGGACCTACAACCCAGCAGTGGTCAGGTCAAAGCTAGCTGTCTGACCCTTGGCCTTTTACCAACTGCTAGAAATGGTGATTTTCTGTATCTAACATGAGGGAAGAGACAGTGAAACATACCCACAAATGGTACAGCTTCCACTGGAATATGACACCAAGTCTGCATATCCCACCACAATGACTCAAAAAGGATATTCATTGGGAAAATTTGGTCAGTATTTTTCCTAGTGTCTCAAACAACCAGGAAAATTCAAGTAAATTGATAGCTTTTATTATTTCATCCTGGCAACAGAGAAGGTGCAAACACAAGAACTAACTAAGAAATCTACAATGTTTGGGTCACAGTTGCTTTGAACCATATCAGAGCAAGGGTGCTCCAGGACTAGTAACTAAACTATGTCTAGATCAGAGGAATTTTGACCCAAGGCACAGCTTCTATTAATTTCTTGCTCTGGCTTTACATTGCAAAGCACAAGGCCAACTAAACTCCATTTCATCCTTGAAATAATTTGCTTCCTCTGTGCTCTCCAAAGGTGGTATTTCATCTCTGTCTGAATGATTGTGAAATCACCAGTAAGCTGTCTTTCCTTTCTGAGTCAAGGCCTGCTATTTTCAAAAGAAGATCAAGGTTCCAGATAGAGAAGTACTTTATTAAAGGAAAGCAAAGTGTAATATCCATGGCTCAAGTCTAGGTTCAGATATAAAATTAGTTTGAGACAACAAAACTTATTTTTAAGAATCTATGATGTGCTTAAGGATAAATTTCATAACTGGTGAAGTGGAGCATGCCTTTAATCCCTGCTACAGGGGAGGCTGAGGTTGGTGCATCTCTTGAGCTCAGGAATCTAGAGCTACAGTGGGCCAAGCTGATTGGGTATCTGGGTTAATTCTGGCATTAATATGACAAGCCTCTGGAAGAGGTGGGGAGAGCCAATATGTTGCCCAAAGTGGAACAAACTGGTCAAAATCCAAAACAGAGCAGGCCAAAGTTTCTGTGCCAATCAGTAGTGGAATTAAACTCATGAATGGCCACTGAACATTCAAACTGGGAGAGATAAGAAGACCCAATCTGAATGAATGAATAAACAAATAAATAAATAAATGAATGAAGAAATAAATAAATAAATTTCATATCGTTTCCTTCCATGTACCATGTGCAACAGACCAAAGAACAATTCTTTGACCAAAACATAGCTGTATTCTCATATCTGCATGCCTATTCTCAGCTATTTCTTCTGTTCACTTAACACAATGTCCGATACTTAGTAGGCATTTTATGACTGCTTATTGACTAACTAATTGCCTGGAATTTTATACTGTGACCACCCTTCTCCTTCTAGATACCTTATCATCTATGGGTGTCCATGACACTTCTATTTCTTAGTTCTCCTCCTATCTCTCTGACCCATTCCTCCTTAGTTTCTTTTGCTAGTTCATCATTCATATCAAATCCTTCACTTGGAATTACTCTAAGGCTCTGTCCTGGACCTCCTTTCTTTAAACTTACTTGCTTTCTCATAGTAAACTCATTAGTTTCCATGGACTGCATTATTATCTCATTTAGCCCCAGTCTCTCTAATTTCCCATCATGTATCAACTCTTGCCTTTTAAATATTTCTAAATTGGGTTACCTATATGCATTTTAAACTATACATGTCCAAAATTGAACTCTATCTTTCTCCAAAAACCTATCCTTTTCCAAACTTCCTTATTTCTACTGAAATAATCTACATCCTTCCAGTTACCAGTTTTAAAGTGAAAGTAAAAAATACCCACAAATAGGGTAGCTTTCATTGGAAAACAATACCAAATCAGCATTATTTTCAATTCTTCACTCTCCCAACCACAAACATCCAATTTGTTGCTAATTCTTGTTTCTACCTCAACAGCTCTCAAACCATCTTCTTTCTATTCAAAGTCACAAACCTACCTCAAGTCCTCATCTACCCTTGTATGAACCATTGCCAAAACCTCCTAATCCATCTCCCCAACTTAAGTCTCTCCCACTCCAAATCACCCTCTACTCAGCTCCTAAAGTGATTTCCTAAAGACTGACCACATCACCTTTCTACTCAGTAAACTCCAGTGCTTCCCTATTACTCTTCTTTTTGGTTTCAAAAACCTGAGTCCAACCTAACCTTCCAATTTTGTTATGCCTTCTTCCCTATCTCATATTCAGCTACCAGATTACATTTCTTACCATTCTTTGCATACAACACCCTATCTTCCATCTCTGTGCCTTTACACTAGGTATCCCCCATACCTGAAATGGACTCCTACCTCAGCTTCAACTTTAAGAATTCCTTGTTTCCTTTAAAACTCAAATCAAATGGGGCAGAGCAAAGAAGGTGCAGTAAAAGCACAAACTTGGCATGGGCTCTGGCTTCAACCATCTCCAATACCTGTAAAAAAATGACTCAAGAAATTTCAAAGCTATAGAACCCACAAAGAGACAGAGAGAAACAAATCTCCTGCTGAAGGCAGCCTGGCAGGCCAACAGGAAAGGTCTATTGCAGCATGCTGGGAGCCAAGTGCAGTCCCCAGTAAGCCATGGTTCTGGCCCCAGGGTGGCCCCAACCAGTGCCCAGACTGTCCAGAGCAGTCTTCAGGAGAGTGAATCACCAGCAGCTATGGCAGTTTCCAGACTCTTCAACCCATAAACGCCAAAGAGAAAATAAAAGGTCAGTTGGAAACTCTGTTGTAAGGAATAGCGCAGTCTGGCCCCTATCCCTGGGGTGAGAAGTTGTGGAGGTGTGGTGGTGCCTCATGGCTGCTTTCAGAGCTCCTGACCTTCAGATTGTAGGGGGACCCAGGGACCATTCAGAGGGTAACCACTCTTGCTTTGACCTGCCTGGATCTGGATCACAGTCTTGGGTAGTTTTCCTGGGGTGAGTGGCCAGTGAGTCAGAGCTTGTGGGGGCTGTAGAGAGGGTTCTCAACTAATAGCTCTGGCAGTGGCAATAACCCTAGCAATTTGGGACAAAGCTCTGTCCATTCTGTAAGCAGAGTTCTACCACGGCAAAGAGCTCAAAAGTCAAGTAACTGGAAAGATGAGGAAGTACAACCAGACCATAGAATCCGTTTTTGGGGACAAAAAGTATCAAAGCATGGAACTGGAGGAGGACAATGGAGTCAGATCTCCCGCATCAAACGCTTCCAAGAAAAATATGGTCACAGGCCATGGAGGATCTCAAGAAGGATTTTGAAAATCAAGTAAGAGAAGTAGAGGAAAAACTGGGAAGAGAAATAAGAATGATGCAAGAAAATAATGAAAAGCAAGTCAACAACCTGCTAAAGGAGACACAAAAAAATTCTGAAGAAAATAACACCTTAAAAAGTAGACTAACTCAAATGGCAAAAGAGGCCCAAAAAGCCAATGAGGAGAAGAATGCCTTAAAAAGCTGAATTTGCCAGATGGAAATGAATTTCAAAAGCTCACTGAAGAGAATAATTCCTTCAAAATTTGATTGGAGCAATTGGAAGCTAATGACTTTATGAGAAATCAAATTCCCTCTTCTACAAAAAGTCTTTCTTAATCTGCTACCTATCTCTCACCCATCAATAACCTAGTATCAATTTTATATGTATTTATATACATATATGTTATCTCCCCTGATAGAATCCAGGCTCCTTGAGGCCAGGGACAGTTTACATTTTATCTTTGTATCTCTAATAGCTAGCACAGTATCTGACATAGAACCTGAGTATTTAATAAATACTTGTTGATTGATTGATTGGAATATCTTCTCTTCCTCTCTCTGCCTATTTAATTTCTATCCATCTTTTAAAAACCAACTCAAATGTCTTCTCCTTCATGAATTAGGAAGTTTCACCTCAAAGACCTCAGGTGACACTTTATTTTAATCTCTCTCATACATTTATTATTTGTTATTTGAGGGGGGTTGTTTGTTGGGCTTTGGGGGGTTTTTTGGTGAGGTAATCACTGTTAAGTGACTTGCCCAGAGTCTATTATTTTGTACTGCAATTATCTGTGTTAGTGTTTTATCCTCCAACCAGACTGTAGTCTTGCTGACTATCAGTCAAAGGGAAGAAGAGGGACCTTCCAGCTCAGATGGGAACTCAAGAGATATTCTGATTGGCTAAAACTGCACCAATAACACCATTTCAACTAATGAGATGAGAAGTTGCCATCCAGACAATGGCAGAGTTATGAAACAGGTCACTTTCTCTCTAAGAACCATACAGGGCTTGGAACTTTTCTGGAACTTCCTCTAGTGTTGGGCAAAGCACAAACCTCCAAGGACAGCACAGAACTGTCCAATACCTGGTTCTGATTGTAAGTGGGTTCAATAGTGTTTCAAAAATGGGTTCAATAGCTGCAATAGTGGTTCCAAATAGAATGTCAAAGTTGGACAAGATCATTCAGAGATCATTGTTTCCATATTTAAATGAAATTGCATATTTGTTTTAAAATGCTTAGCAGCAATCAATTTATAGGAATAAAATCTACATTTCAGCTTTTCTTCATAAAGACTTTTAACCTAATCATATGAAATGCTGCATAACATACCTTGGGAACCTTAGTTTGAGATCCCTCATCTATAGTAGACACTTAGAGGATGAAACAATTTCTCCACAATCACAGAACAAGTTCATAGCAAAACTAACATCAGAATC
Source organism: Gymnobelideus leadbeateri (assembly GCA_011680675.1). NCBI lineage: Eukaryota > Metazoa > Chordata > Mammalia > Diprotodontia > Petauridae > Gymnobelideus > Gymnobelideus leadbeateri. Next base: position 6,701 of record WOXC01009946.1, read on the forward strand.
CCCAGCCTCTTGAATCTTAGGCTAGGACTTTTTAGAGACGTTTTTGAGGCCTTTGAGGACATAGGTTCTATGTGCATCTGGATGGCCTGAGGGACCTGGGGAATATGACATTTGGGGCATGTCTCCTTTTCCTGCTCATGTTCTATATTCCCAAAGATGTCTTTAACCTTCCTCACCCCTCTTCCTCCATACAGTTAGGGAGGCAGGTCAACAATGGGGCCAGTCTACTTAAAGTTTAAGTGTCAGAAAACACTAAGTCCTATGTTTCTGTGAAAATCACAGAAGAAAACTGTGAAACAGAAGAACATATAAATACCATATCCCATCTACCAGGACTGGGACTAGGAAGAGGGAATAGAACAGTTTCATTATTACAAAGATTGTCCCTTAATGCACCCTGTAAACCAGGAGATTTCTGATTATACCACAAAAAAAGGTGTATGTGAAGACAGGCTCCAGGATTTGGGCAAAGATATATGGCTGGACATATTGGTGGGATTTAGGGAGCTGGTCCCATATTTCTCCTAGTGGCTGCCATCTTTTACAGAATAGGAAATTGGGGCCCACAGAGATAAAGCATCTTGTTCAAAATCAAAACAACAAGGTAATGGCTGACATCCTCTCCCCAGTCATAAGATCACATGATTCTAACTCTAAAGCTGAAAGGGGCCTCAAAGACCACCTAATCCATCTCATTTTATGGATGAGGAACCTGAGACTGAGAGTGGGTAAGTGACTTGCCTGTGGTCAGACAGGAAAGAAGGAATAAAACATTTAACAAGCTCATATTATGTGCTAGGCATTGTACTAAGTCCTTTACAAATGTATTTCATTTGATCCTCACAACAATCCTAGGAAGTATGTTCTGGTATTATCCCCATTTTATAGTTAAGAAAACTGAGGCAGAATTGCCCAGGGTCACATAGTAATTAAGTGTCTGAGGCCAAATTGGAACTCGGGCCTTCTAGACTCCAGGTCCAACACTCTTTCCTTTTCATTATCTAACTGCCTCTAGATACAGCTTACAAGTGTCTATGGTCAGATTAGAACCCCTTGACTCTAAAAAAATTTTTGGAGTCATCTCCTGTTAAAATACAAATACATCCTGACTCTTTCGGTTATTAGCATCTTACTTTCAACTGTTTACTGTCACAAATAAGAGGCAGTATGGTGCATTGAAAGAACACTTGACTAGGGAGCCAAAGACCTAAGTCCTGGTCTTGGGTCCATGACTGATCAATTACATGGTCTTGGGCAAGTCATGTCCCTTCTCTGTTTCCTCTTCTGTACTTGATGAGGTCATACTGGGTGATAACTAAGAACCCTTCCATGTCTGACATTAGGAAATCCTAAAGTTGCTCTAGAACCTGGCTTCAACACCACTGATGTCAACATAGTATCCAGACTTCTGAGCCAGCCCAGCCAAAAGCACACTAAGGGAAGAAACCCTGGATTATCCAAAAATTGGTCCTTCTCCTTTGAGCCCAATGAGAAAATCACCAATCAAGGGAATGAGAGATATGACTCAATAAATCTTCCCTTCCCTGGGCTGCAGCATTTCCCCAATTAATCCTCATTTTCCCGTTTCCAGATACCCTGATACAATGATCAGTATCTGCCATCCATTAGCCCATAAACTCTAATCACCTCCACCCGCTCTTCTTCCCTTGCACCTCCTCATTATGATTATTAATGTCTGCCAGCTGCTGCTTGTGTGCAGAGAGTCTAAATACTCATGAACTCTTAAAAGAGGCAGAAAAAGGATGAATCCAACCAGTAAGGTCCAGGGCCCAGACTATAAATTATCCTTCGATCGAAAAGTTTCCATTAAGGCAAATCATTTCTATCTAATGTTTGCTGCTTTTAGATCTCTATATCTTTAGTCCTTGGGTCTTGAAGAAGCAAAGTCTTTGCCTTTGCCTTCTTATTTTCCCTGGCTCTCTGGCTTGTGTTCACCTACTAAGTAAGCCTGGCTCTAGAGGGCAGCTTCTTGTGTCTGGATATATGAATAGTGTCAGGATTACTAAATGAATAGCAGATTCTTAAGACCTGAAAAATGCTTCCACATATATGGATAACAGATAATTTGATGTTCTGTACCATGTGATTCCACTAACATCATTCTATGATATACTTTTTGTTAATATTTTATTTTCCAATTACATGTAAAATAAATTTTAAAGTTTATTTGCATTTTTCCTTAATTTTGAGTTCCAAATTCTCTCCTTCCTCTTCCCCTCTCATTAGGAGGGAAAGCAATTTGATATAAGTTATACATGTGCAGTCATGAAAAATATATTTCTTTATTAGTCTTGTTGCAAAAGAAAACGTACAAAAAAAGAGAAAAAAGAAAGTTTATTTATTATTTATTTTATAAATTACTTCAATTGTCATTACCGCTAAGTTCTTTCTCTTGAAATGAATAGCATTTTTTACCAAAGTCCTCCAGATTTGGCTTGGATCATTGTATTGCTGAGAACAGTTATTCACAGTTGATCATTATACAATATTGCTATTACTTAGTACAATGTTCTCCTTATTCTTCTCACTTCATTTTCCATCAGTTCAGGTAAGACTTTGCAGGTTTTTTGTGAAAATATCCTTCTTGTCATTTCTTATAGCACGTAGTATTCCATCACAATCATATTCTACAACTTATTCAGCCATTCTCCAACTGATGGAGATCCCTTTAATTTCCAAATCTTTGTCACCACAAAAAGAACTGCTATAAATATTTTTGTATGTATAAGTCCTTTTCCCTTTTCTTGATCTCTTTGGGATGCAAACCTAGTAGTGATATTTCTGGGTCAAAAGGTATATACAGTTTTATAGACCTTTGGGCCTAGTTTCAAATTGCTCTCCAGAATGGTTGGACCAATTCACAACTCTACCAACAGTACATGAGTGTCCCAGTTTTCCCACATCCATTCCAACATTTGTAACTTTCTTTTTCTGTCATATTAGTCAATCTGATAGGTGTAAGGTGGTACATCAGAGTTGTTTTAATTCAAATTCCTCTAATCAATAGTGATTTAGAGCATTTTTAATATAACTATAGATGACTTTGATTGTTTTATCTAAAAACTGTTCATATCCTTTGACCATTTATCAATTAGAGAAGGACTTAAATTTTTATAAATTGTATTCCATTCTCTAGATGTTTGAGAAATGAGGCCTTTATCAGAGAAACTTGCTATAAAATTTTTTCACAGTTATGCCTACTCATTGTTGTCCTTTGAATTTGAAGAGGACCAAAATGACATCATGATATTGGGATCAACGTGCATTGTGTCTAACTGTGGCTGATCAAATACAAGCTTGGAAGGTTCTACCAGAAATTGAGCACAAATAGTCCATGTAAAGCTTTTCACAGTTTTTTGCAGTTATGATTGCTAATTGTATATTTCCCTCCATCCTATTTTCCCAATTTCTCTTTCTCTCTCTCTCTCTCTCTCTCTCTCTCTCTCTCTCTCTCTCTCTCTCTCTCTCTCTCTTTCTCTCTCTCCCCCCCCTCCTTTCACCCTGTCCATCCTCAAACATGTTTTATTTCTGACCACCACCTCTCCCAATCTGCCCTCTATTCTATCAATTTCACCCATTCTCTTATTCTTTTCCCCTCCTACTTCCCTGTAGAATAATATAGATTTCTATGCCGAACTGAGTGTGTATATTATTCCCTCTGCACCAATTCTAATGATAGGAAGGTTTGAATGTTGTCCACCACCCCTGCCATCTTCCCCTCCATGGTAAAAACTCATTTGTGCCTCTTTTGTGTGAGATAATTTGCCCCATTCTAACTCTCTTCACCCCTCTCCAAGTGTATCCCTCTTTCTCACTCCTTAATTTTATTTTTCTATATATCATCCCATAATAGTCAACCCATACAAATGTCCTCTGAGTATATATACTCCTTCTAACTGTTCTAATAACATTCCAGTTCTTAGGAGTTACAAGTAACATTTTTCCTCCTCCTTGTACTCCTCTTCCTCTTCTTCTTCCTCTGTCTACTTGGGGAGGTATACCATTACATATGAGTACTCTGTCCAAAGAATTTCACAAGGTATCTTGGGTTTGAGAACTAGAGTTTTTCTTCCCTAATTATTTATTCTGTCATCTTTTCTTTTTTTAAACTGGAATAATTAACTCTTTTATTTCATGTAGTTCTCATTTATAATATTTTGAAATATATCTCTGAAAAACCAGGCTTTGAAAAGGCCCATTGGGATTCAAATGGAGCTACTTGACTATGCCTTTAAACCCAAATCACTCTGGCTCTCACTGAATGGTCAATAACTGGCCCCAGCCCAAGCATCACTCACTTATTGTTTTTGTTTTGATGACTCAGAGTGAGTGTAAATAGCAATTGTTTCTGTTCAGGTCAGAAACTCTGAGGGTTTTCTCCTCCCTGATAGATTTTTTTGTGAAGGCAAAGCAGGTCATCTTTTACCTTAATTCTTACCTAGTCTTTAATCACTGAATGGGTGGTGCCCTGGAAAAATTGAGACCTGGGAAAGACCTTAGTTAAAAATGTTAGTCTCCCACTGTATCCTGGGCCAATGCCATTATATTTTGCCACTGAACTCTGAAGATTCTGGAGGAGAAAGTGGGGCTGATGACTTTGTGGGGCTCTGTCTCATTTGCAAGTCAAGAAATCACCCTCCCCAATGATAAGGGGGGCGGAGCCAAGATGGCGGAGTAGAAACAGCTCATCCAAGCCTCTCTGCCCCCAGATTCCCCCCAAACTATGTAAAAGGGGACTCTGAACAACTTCTGGAGCCCCAGCACCCACAGAATGACACAGAGAGGCTGACCTCCCGCTGAGGACAGCCCAGCAGCCCTGCAGGAAGGACCAGCACAGAGGTCTGGGACCTGGCAGCGCAGAGCGCAGAGCACAGGAGCCCAGCCGAGCCCAGCCCAGGTCCGCCTGAGCCGAGGTTTTGGCCCCAGGGCGGCAGGGCCAGCAGCCGGCTGGAGGAACCCCAGAACACCAGCAGCTGTGGCGACTCCAGAATTATCAACATAGACATGCCTGGGACAAAGTAAGAGGTTAGTGTCCTATGGACTTTAGGACCTGTATTTGGGGAATGCGTCAGCTCCCTCCCCTGGGGGCTAGAAGCCACTGAGGAGACACACCATTTTATAGTTTTCAGAGGCAGCTCCGGCTCCCAGCCTACAAATCGTGGGGAGATCCAGCGATCAGTCTTGGGAGGTAAGCACTCTTGCTTTAACCTCCCTGAATCTGGATTGTGATCTAGGGTGGAAGTTGTGGGTGGGTTTACAGCTTGCCAGAAACGGAAGTTGCCCACCACACGTTTGGGACAAAAATTCCTCTATCTGGCCTTAAAGCCATAGTGTGGCAACAAGCCCAAAAGTCAAGCAATTAAGTGGCAACATGCCAAGGCAAAGGAAACAGAAAAATGCAACCCTAGACTCCTATTTTGGGGGCATAGAGAGGGAAAAGGACTGTGAGGTCAGAAGTCCTGCTCCAAAAGCCCCAGGGAAAACATGAGCGGGTTGCAGGCCATAGAGGACCTTAAGAAGGACTTTAAAAATAAGAGAAGTGGAGGAAAAATTGGAAAGAGAAACGAGAAGGATGCAGGAAAAGTATGAAATGAGGGTCAACAGCCTGACTGAGGAAAACAACACCTTAAAAAATAGACTAACTCAAATGGCAAAGGAGGCCCAAAAGGGCAATGAGGAGAAGAATGCCTTAAAAAGTCGAATTTGCCAGATGGAAAAGAATCTCAAAAGTTCACTGAGGAGATTCATTCCTTCAGAGTTAGACTGGAGCAAATGGAAGCTAGTGACTTTATGAGAAATCAAGATGCTGTTAAGCAGATCCAAACAAATGAAAGAGTGGAAGGCAATGTGAAATATCTCATGGGAAAAACCACTGACCTGGAAAATAGATCCAGGAGAGACAATTAAAAAATTATTGGACTACCTGAAAGCCATGATCAAGGAAAGAACCTAGAAATCACCCTTCAAGAAATTCTCAAGGAAAACTGCCCTGATGTTTTAGATCCAGAGGGCAAAATAGAGGTTGAAAGAATCCACAGATCACCTCCTGAAAAAGATCCCAAAAAGAAAACTCCCAGGAATATTATAGCCAGGTTCCAGAATCCCCAGATCAAGGAGAAAATACTGCAAGTGGCCAGGAAGAAACAATTTCAATATTGTGGAAACACAATCAGAATAGCCCAGGACCTGGCAGCTTCTACACTGAGGGATAGAAGGGCATGGAATATGATATTCCAGAGGGCAAAAGAACTGGGAATGAACCAAAGGGTCACCTACCCAGCAAAACTGAGTATTTTGTTTCAGGGGAAAATGTGGTCATTCAGTGGAATAGAGGACTTTCAAGCATTCTTGAGGAAAAAACCAGAATTGAATAGAAAATCTGACATCCAGACACAGGAAGGAAGAGATGCCTGAGGAGGTAATCGGGGAAGAGAGATCAAGGGGAACTTATCAAAGTTGAACTATTTTCATTCCTATATGGAAAAGCAATAACTGTGACTGATGATATCTTTCTCACTATGAAAATAATGGAAGAAGGGTGTGTGGTCATATGAATACATATGTGAATGTGTGTGTATATGGTTACAGTTATATATGGATAGAGGGCATAGGTTGAATTTGTTGGGAAAGGAGAATACTCAAGGGATGAAATTATGAGGTGAGAGAGGAAAGTGGCAAAAGGAGATGGGGAGAGACAGGGTAGGGTAAACTATCTCATGTAGAAGAAGCAAGGGGAAGTGGTTGCAAGGGAGGGGGAGAATAGGAAGGCAAAAAAGGCAAAACCACATTCTCATTGAATTTGGTTCAGGGAGAGAATGACATACATACTAAATGGGATATCTCAACCTGCAGCAGAATAGGGGGAAGGGGGATGAGAGGAGGGATGATGGATGGGAGGGCATCCTTGGGGGGAGGGGAGGTTGGAAGTACCCACTATAGAAGAGGGACAGGATCATGTAGGGAATGGACCAGGTGGGGGTGTGGGATGAGTGGGAGGGAATTATAAGCAGCCTTGTACAATATATCTACCATGATAATGTTTTGCATAGCTAGACATGTACAACATATACTGAATTACTTATCTCCCCAGAGGGAATGGGTGACAAGGGAGGAAGGAAATGGATCTGAAATTCGAGGTCTTAACATTAAATGTTTCAAATATATATAAATACTATTATTAATATTCATTTGCTTATAATTGGGAGATAAGATGTGCCGGCATTGGGACACAAAGATTCACCTTCCTCTAATGGAAAAGTCGAAGGGGGTATGGGAGAAGGTATGGGAGAGAGTAGATTGGAGGAAGCAATATCTTGTGGGACTGCTATTCTGGGAGGTTGGGTAGGGGAATAATGGGGGGAAATGATTGTAACTCAAAATCTGACGGAAATGAATGACGTAAAACAGAAGTTAATAAAGCATTTGTTTAAATAAATAAATAACACTGGGTTTGAAATTAGACGACATGAGTTTGAATCCTGACTCTTCTATTAACTACTTGTGTGACCTTGAACAAGTTATTTCACTCCTCTATGCTACATATGAAATTTAAGACATTGAAGAAGATGGCCTCTAAAATACCTTCCAGCTCTGAATCTCCTATCTTCTCTCTGGCACACAACAATAGTAATAGCAACTATTTCTGTAACACCTATTATGTGCCAGGAAGTATGATAACCACTTTACAATTATTATTTCATTTGATCCTCACAACTATGGAGATAGGTACTATTATTATCCCCATTTTATAGATGAAGAAACCAAGGCAAATATAGGTTAAATGACTTGCCCAGGGTTACACAGGTAGTAAATGTCTGAGGCTCAATTTGTAGTCAGATCTTCATAACTCCAGGCTTGGCATTATATCCACTGTGCCACCTAGATTCCTGCCACTTGTCTTCTAACAAAGGAAGAATATGACTGCAAAAGTGGGGCCTTGAATATCAGAGAAGGGTTTGGACTTGATCCTCTAAGCAGTAAGAACCACATCTTGAACTCCTGGTTTTTCATAAAAGCATTTCCCTCCTTGTATTGTGCTGGGTAAATCTGGAGGAAACTATATCACAAAAGATCAAGAAATAAAGAAAATTTTGTGGCTCTTGGACAAGACAGCTCACATAAAAGCCATTATTTTTTAAAGACTAGATAACACTGTAAACATTCATAGCTCTTAGACAGAAGAGTCCAAACCATTTTTTTATGAATTTAGAAGGAGCTTGCCATAAACATACACAATTGTCAGATATGCCTCTGAGAAAGAAAGATTATAATTTCATATTTTAAGTTTGTAAAAAAAAGGGGGAGATGCAAATACTTTTAAATGGAGAATTTTTAATTTTACATTATGAAGGCAAGAAAAGGAGACCATTGATTAGGGCTTTAATTAAGCTAAAAGAAGGTAAGAAAGAAAGAAAACAATTTTTAAAGACAAAGCCTGAATTTTTTTAAAACTATTTTGAATAGTAACTTCATGGCATTAACATAAGGGAGCTAAAAACTTTTCTGTCCCAAATGACTTTTAATTTTTTTTCTTATTCCTATCTTTGGTGAACTAGCTACTATAGTGCTACTTAAAGGCATACATAATTAGAATATACTTTGTGACACTGGTCATTAATAAGCTTTCTGGGTAATTTTCTCTTCCATTACCACTTTATTTTCTTTCATTTAAAAAAGCCAAACACAGGTTGAAATTGTGTTGCTGGTGATTAATAGCAGGTAATAAAGGTGGGATGCAGGGAGGAGAGTTTAGGGGTTGTTATATGAGGTAGTATTGCCTATCCCTAACTTCATTTACTGGCATCATCTCAATACTGATGGGACTACAACCTCTTGAAGGGTAACGTGATAATTTGGAGATATTATTAAGTTGTCTTTTTAGCCCTGACAAACTGCTACATCAACCAAAAAAAGAAAAAGAAACACAGTGATATCCAGAATTAAAGATAATAGAGATCAATTGGGAGATTCTTAATAGCAAAAGGGCAGGAAAAAACTGGGATTTACCTCCTTTTCTCTGTCCCCTCACCCTACTTGGGAATTCCCTTGGGGTGCAGCAAAACAGAGGGACAAATCTGGCACTTTGAATAACAAATGATGGGAAACCCACAATTCTAGCATTTCAGCATCATATTGTGCATATCTTAGCTAAAGAAGGATGGCGTCAAAACAAGCCCCATTTCTGTTGTTGACAACTCTTCAGATGAAAATAGTTGAGAGTGCTATGTGAGATGTCTTACACAAAAAAGGAAAGAGAGAGGCACTTTCAAGAGAAACATGTAAACACAGAGAAAGTTTTAGTGGAAAGGAGGAAGGTCAGTTTTATTGGTATAACACTGCCACCATGTGGCTTTGTGAGGTACTGACACAAAAGACTTTTGAAGACATGTTGCATTTTCATACCAATAGGCTTGAATGGGGATAGACATGGCAAGTCAGAGGAAATTGAGCCACAGGTTTAGATTTTTTAAATAATTAATCTTATTTTAATATATTCTGTAGTTAATCATTTCATAAAGTGAAAATCTCCCATAAAATGAAAAACATACCTCCTCTCCTTCCTTTGTTCCCCTTCCCCATGAATAACAGATTGAGAATAATTATTATATTACCACATACTGTGCTAGGCATTGGGAATAAACGAAAGTGAGGCAGTTCCTGACCTCATCAAATTTATGATCTAATAGAAGGAGACAACATATATAGGCAAGTAGTAGCCAAGGAAAAGAGTTTTTGTCTTAGGGAAATCACAGGAATGTTTAGCAGTCATAAGAAAGCTGATTGTGAAGGCCTTTCCAGAAGAAATGGTGGCATTGATTTGGGTACAGTTCTCAGCACAATTACATCATTATACTCTCTTGCACTAAAGTTTTTAATGGCTTGATCAAATTCAAACCTTTAACTGATTCAAGGCCCTCCAGAATCTAGCATCAACCTTCCTTTTCAATTTTATCCCTTACTAACCCTCCCTACAAACTCCCTGTACCAGCTAGATCAAGTTATCCACTAAATCCTACATAAACTCCCCGACCTGAGCATTTGCCGACACTATTTCCCCACCTGGCATTCCTTCTCCCCTTCCTCACTAGCATGAATCCTACTCATCCTACAAAGTAAATGTCTTTTGTTAGGATTTTTGTTTGTGAAAATCAAGCTAGTCCATATCAATCTCTCTCCTTTCGACATCAATTATATTTATCACTCATTACTATCAGTTACCTACCTTGTAATATTAGTTATATTTTCACCTGTGCATGTCCCATCTCCCTCACTAGATTACAAAAGCATGAGGGCTAGGACTGTGTGTCACCTTCATTTTTTAAAATCCTTAGCAGTCTCAGAAATTAGAGGATCTCTAGGGCTCCTTCTGGCTCTTGGTATATGGTCACGTGACCCTTTAAGGGTCAGTTAAGGTACCTCTTCCTACAAGACTCTTTTCTAATCCCCCTACTTATTAATGTGCTCCCCCTCGACAAACTACCACATATTTACATATCTGTGGATTTGCTGTGTGCTATAGTAAAATATAAAGTCCTTGAAGGCAGGAACTAATTTTTGCTTGTTTGTATGTTCTGGCCTTTCTATTCTTAGTGATGAGCATAGAATCTTGCAAATAGTGGGAACTTCTTTTTTTTTAAAGCAATTTGGGTTAAGTAACTTGCTCAAGGTTAAACAACCAGTCATTTCTGTGTGGGTGCTAAGTCTGAGGCCAGAACCGATCCCAGGTCCTCCTGACTCTGGGGCTGGCACTCTTACACAGTATGCCACCTAGCCACCCCTCAAATAGAGGGAACTTTTTTTATATCAAATGCTTTATTAACTTCTGGTTTACATCATTCATTTCCACCAGATTTTGAGTTACAAAATTTCTCCCTGCTTTTCCCCTAACCACATCCCTAAAATAGCAGTCCCACAGGATATCCCCTCCTCCAATCTGCTCTCTCCCATATCTTCCCCCATACCCCTTTCAACTTTTCCAGTAGGGCATGGTGGATCTCTATGCCCCAGGGCCTGTATATCTCATTTCCCGATTACATGTAAAATAGTATTGATAATAGTATATATATTTAAACATTTGGTTTTAAAACTTTGAATTCCAGATTCATTCCCTTCCTCCCTTGTCACCCACCCTTACTGGGAAGATAAGCAATTCAATATAGGTTGTACATGTGTAGCTGATGCAAAATATTACCATAGTAGATATATTATAAAAGACTGATTACATTTCCCTCCATCCTATCCCACCTCCCACTTGTCCTATTTTCTACTTTGTTCCTGTCCCTTTTCAAAAGTGGGTGCTTCCAATTTCCCTCCCCCCCCAGCCTGCCCTCCCTTCCATCATCCCCCCTCTTATCCCCTTCTCCCCTACTCTCCTGTAGGGTGAGATACGCTGTTTAGTGTATATGTCATTCCCTCCCTGAGCCAAATTTGATACCAATAAGGTTGACCCATTCCCTTTTGCCTTCCTGTTCTTCCCCTCCATTGTAACCATTTTCTATTGCCTCTTTTATATGAGATAGTTTATGCCATTTTGTCTCTCCCCATCTCCTCTCATTATATTCCTCTCTCACCTCTTAATTTCACCTTTTAAGTATCATCCCTTCCTATTAAATTGGTCCTGTGTCCTCTATGTATACCTGTGAACGTATATACACACATTCACATATGTATTCACAAGCCTTTTATTCCCTTCAATTATTTTCATACTGAGAAAAGTTTCATCAGTTAAATTATCATTTTTCCATGTAGGAAAGTAAATAGTTCAACTTTGATAAGTTCCCTATGATTTCTTTTCCCTGTTTACCTTCTCATACTTCTCTTGCTTCTTGCATCTGAATGTCAAATTTTCTATTCTACTCTGGTTTTTTCATCAAGAATACTTGAAAGTCCTCTATTCCACTGAATGACCATATTTTCCCCTGAAACATGATACTCAATTTTGCTGGGTAGGTGATTCTTGGTTTTGTTTTTTTTTTAAACAAATGCTTTATTAACTTCTGTTTTACATCATTCATTTCCGCCAGATTTTGAGTTACAATCATTTTCCCCCCGTTATTCCCCTACCCAACCTCCCAGAATAGCAGTCCCACAAGATATCGCTTCCTCCAATCTGCTCTCTCCCATACATTCTCCCATACCCTCTTTGACTTTTCCATTAGAGGACGGTGAATCTTTGTGTCCCAATGCCTGCACATCTTATCTACCAATTATAAGCAAAAGAGTATTAATAATAGTATTTATATATATTTGAAACATTTAATGTTACGACCTCGAATTTCAGATCCATTTCCTTCCTCCCTTGTCACCCATTCCCTCTTGGGAGATAAGTAATTCAGTATATGTTGTACATGTCTAGCTATACAAAACATTATCATAGTAGATATATTGTACAAGGCTGCTTATAATTCCCTCCCACTCATCCCACCCCCCACCTAGTCCATTCCCTACATGATCCTGTCCCTCTTCTATAGTGGGTACTTCCAACCTCCCCTCCCCCCAAGGATGCCCTCCCATCCATCATCCCTCCTCTCATCCCCCTTCCCCCTATTCTGCTGGAGGTTGAGATATCCCATTTAGTATGTATGTCATTCTCTCCCTGAACCAAATTCAATGAGAATGTGGTTTTGCCTTTTTTGCCTTCCTATTCTCTTCCCTTGCAACCACTTCCCCTTGCTTCTTCTACCTGAGATAGTTTACCCTACCCTGTCTCTCCCCATCTCCTCTTGCCACTTTCCTCTCTCACCTCATAATTTCATCCCTTGAGTATTCTCCCTTCCCAACAAATTCAACCTATGCCCTCTATCCATATACCACTGTAAGCATATACACACACATTCACATATGTATTCATGTGACCACACACCCTTCTTCCATTATTTTCATAGTGAGAAAGATATCATCAGTCACAGTTATTACTTTTCCATATAGGAATGTAAATAGTTCAACTTTGATAAGTTCCTTTTGATTTCTTTTCCCTGATTACCTTCTCAGGCATCTCTTCCTTCTTGTCTGGATGTCAAATTTTCTATTCAATTCTGGTTTTTTCCTCAAGAATGCTTGAAAGTCCTCTATTCCACTGAATGACCATATTTTCCCCTGAAACAAAATACTCAGTTTTGCTGGGTAGGTGATCCTTGGGTTCATTCCCAGTTCTTTTGCCCTCTGGAATATCATATTCCATGCCCTTCGATCCCTCAGTGTAGAAGCTGCCAGGTCCTGGGCTATTCTGATTGTGTTTCCACAATATTGAAATTGTTTCTTCCTGGCTGCTTGTAGTATTTTCTCCTTGATCTGGGGATTCTGGAACCTGGCTATAATATTCTGGGAGTTTTCTTTTTGGGATCTTTTTCAGGAGGTGATCTGTGGATTCTTTCAACCTCTATTTTGCCCTCTGGATCTAAAACATCAGGGCAGTTTTCCTTGAGAATTTCTTGAAGGGTGATTTCTAGGTTCTTTCTTTGATCATGGCTTTCAGGTAGTCCAATAATTTTTAAATTGTCTCTCCTGGATCTATTTTCCAGGTCAGTGGTTTTTCCCATGAGATATTTCACATTGCCTTCTAATCTTTTATTTGTTTGGATCTGCTTAACAGCATCTTGATTTCTCATAAAGTCATTAGCTTCCATTTGCTCCAGTCTAACTCTGAAGGAATGAATCTCCTCAGTGAACTTTTGAGATTCTTTTTCCATCTGGCAAATTCGACTTTTAAGGCATTCTTCTCCTCATTGCCCTTTTGGGCCTCCTTTGCCATTTGAGTTAGTCTATTTTTTAAGGTGTTGTTTTCCTCAGTCAGGCTGTTGACCCTCATTTCATACTTTTCCTGCATCCTTCTCGTTTCTCTTTCCAATTTTTCCTCCACTTCTCTTATTTGATTTTTAAAGTCCTTCTTAAGGTCCTCTATGGCCTGCAACCCGCTCATGTTTTCCCCTGGGGCTTTTGGAGCAGGACTTCTGACCTCACAGTCCTTTTCCCACTCTTTGCCCCCAAAATAGGAGTCTAGGGTTACATTTTTCTGTTTCCTTTGCCTTGGCATGTTGCCACTTAATTGCTTGACTTTTGGGCTTGTTGCCACACTATGGCTTTAAGGCCAGATAGAGGAATTTTCGTCCCAAACGTGGGGGGGGGGGCAACTTCCGTTCCTGGCAAGCTGTAAACCCACCCATGACTTCCACCCCAGATCACAATCCAGATCCAGGGAGGTTATAGCAAGAGCGATTACCCCCCAAGACTGATTGCTGGATCTCCCTACAGTTAGCATGCAGGCCAGGAGCTGGAGCTGCCTCTGAAAACTACAAAATGGTGTGTCTCCTCAGTGGCTTCTAGCCCCCAGGGTAGGAAGCTGACACATTCCCCAAATACTGGTCCCAAAGTTCATAGGACAATAACCTCTTACTTTGTCCTAGGCATGTCTATGTTGATAATTCTGGAATCTCCACAGCTGCTGGTGTTCTGGGGTTCCTCCAGCCGGCTGCTGGCCCTGCCGCCCTGGGGCTAAAACCTCAGCTCACGTGGACCTGGGCTCGGCTCACCTCGCTCTGCGCACTGCACGCTGCGGGCTCCCAGACCACTGCGCTGGTCCTTCCTGCAGGGCTGCTGGGCTGTCCTCAGTGGGAGGTTAGCTTTTCTGTGTTGTTCTGTGGGTGCTGGGGCTCCAGAAGTTGTTCAGAGTCCCCTTTTACATAGTTTGGGGGGAATCTGGGGGCAGAGTGGCTTGGATGAGCTGTTTCTACTCCGCCATCTTGGCTCTGCTCCCGGTGATTCTTGGTATTAATCCCAGCTCCTTTGCCCTCCAGAATATCATATTCCAGCTCCTTCAATCCCTCAGTGTTGAAGCTGCCAGATCCTGTGTTATCCTGATTGTGTTTCCACAATATTAAAATTGTTTCTTCCTGGCTACTTGTAATATTCTCTCCTTGATCTGGGAATTTTGGAACCTGGCTATAATATTCCTAGGAATTTTCTTTTTGGGATCTTTTTCAGGAGGTTATGGTTGGATTCTTTCAACCTCTATTTTGCCCTCTGGTTCTAAAACATTAGGGCAGTTTTCCTTGAGAATTTCTTGAAGGATGATTTCTAGGTTCTTTCTTTGATCATGGCTTTCAGATAGTCCAATAATTTTTAAATTATATCTCCTGGATCTATTTTCCAGGTCAGTGGTTTTTCCCATGAGATGTTTCACATTGCCTTCTATGCTTTCATTTGTTTGGATCTGTTTAATAGTATCTTGATTTCTCATAAAGTCACTAGCTTCCATTTGCTCCTAGTTCTCAAGGAATGATTCTCCTCAATGAGCTTTTGAGATTCTTTTTCCATCTGGCAAATTTGGCTTTTTAAGGCATTCTTCTCCTCATTGCCTTTTTGAGCCTCTTTTGCCATTTAAGTTAGTGTGTTTTTTAAGGTGTTATTTTCCTCAGTCAGGCTGTTGACTCTCATCTCATACTTTTCTTGCATCTTTTTCATTTCTCTTCCCAATTTATCCTCCACTTCTCTTATCTGCTTCTTAAGGTCCTCTATGGCCTGTAACTAGCTCGTATTTTCTTTTGAAGCTTTTGGTGCAGGAGTTCTGGCTTCACTGTCTTAATCCTGTTCCATACTTTGATCCTTTTTGTCCCCAAAATAGGAGTCTAATGTTGGATTCTTCTGTTTGTTTTGCTTCCTTTGCCTGGGCATATTGCCACTCAATTACTTGACTTTTGGGCTTGTTGCCACAGTAGGATTCTGCCACCAGCCAGGGAAGCTTCTGTCCCAAACGCTGGGGTTTTCTCAGGTGCTGGAGGTATTAGTTGGGTGCCCTCTCTGAAGCCTCCACATGCTCTAGCCATCTGGTCACACACCCCAGGACCTCCTCCCTAGCCCACAATCCACATCCAAGAAGGTTAAAGCAAGAGCAATTACCCCCCAGACTGGCTGCCTGGTCCCCCTAAAGTCTGCAGGCCAGGAGCTGAAGCTGCAACATGGCTCCAGCTGTACTGAGGCATCTCAGCAGCTTCTCACCCCTGGACGTAAGAGGCCGATGCACTCCCCACTAGTGGGTCCCAAAGTCCATACTGCACTGACCTCTCACTTTGTCCTTGGCATCTATGTGTTGATAGTTCTGGAAACAGCCATAGCTCCTGGTGTTCTGAAGTCCCTCCAGCAGTCTGCTGGTCTGGCCTGCCCTGGGGCTAAAACCTCTGGCTCATGCGGGGCTGGCGTTGGCCCCCAGAGTGCTGCACTGGCCAATTTCTGCTGGGCTGCTGGGCCGTCTTCAGCAGGAAGTTAGCTTCTTTGTGTCATTTTGTGGGTTCTGTAGCTCCAAAGTTTGTTCAGAGTCCTTTTTTACATAAATTGGGGAAGGTGGAAGCCAGAGCTTCTGGAAGTCCTATTTCTACTCCACCATCTTCAGTGGGAATTTCTTAAACATTTGCTATTGTTGTTAAATAATTCATGAAGTACTGGAAAGAACCTTAGATACTATCAAGTCTAACCCCTTTATTTTGTAGAAGAGCATACTGAGGAACAGAAAAGTTAAGTGATTTGCCCAGGGTCATGCAGCTAGTAAATATCTAAAACTTGAATTGAGCCCCCTGACTATAAGTTCAAATATTCTATCTACTATACCAGCAGTGTCAAGCTCACATAGAAATAGAGCAGTACATAAGGATTCCTTCATAACTTAAAAAACTGTATGACTTAGAAAACCATTTATTAATATTATCTATATTCAACTGAAATTTTTATTTATTTTGCTAAATTTTTCCCTATTACATTTGAGTTTGGTTTCCAGCATGTTTGACACTTCTTCACTATACCTTACTATGTCTCAATTCATCCTAGTACCTCAGGTAATACTTAGTTACATGGTCTTGTACATGGTAGGTATTCAATAAATGTATGTAGATTGATGAAATCTGGAATTTCCTGTGTCCAAAAAACCTAATCTTTGGGCCACCCCCCCCTAAAACATGAACTAGCAATACTTCTGAATTGTTTAAAAATAAAAGAGTAAACAAGCATTTGTTAAGTGCTCACTATGTGCCAGGCTCTGTGATAAATACTGGAGAAACAACTACAAGCAAAAGGAAAGTCAATCCCTGCCCTCAAGAAGCTTACCTTCTAATGGAGGAAGACAACACATAAAAGAAAGCTGAAAAGGGGGAGGATGAAATTTGGCAAGTCAGCAGCAAAGCCAGGAGAGGAATTCAGGATAGCTGCTCCCGCCTGTTCCAGGCATAAGGGGATGTTCCAGGGGCAGAAGGCCAAAGTGACAAGCATTCTCCCTCAAAATGGCAGCTCCAAAAGGAACTCACCAATGGGATAAGGAGAGACATTCCAGGATGAGGAAGCCTCAAGGACTAAGAGAACTTCCAGGGTGAGAAGGCAAGTTTATTCAAAAGGCCAAGAAGTTCAGAGATAAGAGTGGAAAACATCTCCCCAAATTATTCCTCACTGATCCTGCTTCCCTAGGCTTATCACTCTGACCCTATGCACCAGAATCCAAAAGTCAAGTGGAACCTTGAATTAATTATCTGGATAATTCAAGAGCACCTTCATATACACATACATATATATATATATATATATATGCATGTATGTATATGTACATATTATGTCTGTATATAATTTGTATGTCTACTTGTATGTGTGTTTACATATAATTTACAAAAAATATGTGAACATATGTATATCTACATATAATTGTGGGTGTGTATATTATGTTTATATACAGAATATGCATATATATTGTGTATATATAATATATATGTCTATACATAAAATATTGTGCATATATGTGTATACCTCTAGACACTTCCTATATAAAATGCATGTGTCTTTATATCTATATATGATGTGTGTGTGTATGTGTATGTGTGTGTGTGTGTATTTCAGTGTTATACTTTCTGGTTCTGGTTTGAAGCTGAGGACTACTTGGATATTTCTGTCACACCTATTACATGTTTAACCTGTTTTAATGGTATAGATCCTCCCTACTTAGAGAAAGTTAGTTCAGTCTAAAAGTTGTTAGAGAAAGAAGCAGGAAATCCCCTCTGCCAGCAATACTGACTTTCTGTCTGTGCCAATGAAAGACAGATTCCTGAATTGTGTTGCCTCCCCCTTGAAGGCAGGGACTGTCTTTGCTTCTGCACTTATATCTCTGGGGCTTAACCCAGAGTAAGCCCTCAGTAAATGCTTGTTCTCATTGTTGTTCACTCAGGCTGCTCTGTTCCTGAAAGATAGAGTGATAAGGACTAGGGACTCTTACATAAATCCAGCCTTCTAGAGTATTCAGTCTGTTCAAGGCATCTCTGCCAAAGAAATGATAGTAACAGATGAACTTGAGGGGATCCTTCAGCCACTGCAGCTGGCCTGTTATTTCCCTTCATTAAGCAAGCAAATTTAAAGAACTTGGGAAGCAACTGATCTGTCTCCAGATCTCTACTCTAGTTGGAGAGGCAAGTAGCATATGAGGGGCCTAATAAAGGAAATGAGTTCTTTTTCACAAAAGGCCTTCAAATGCAGCTATGCAAATGACAAGACAATTCGGGAGAATCACTGTCTATTTAGCCTGCATATTTCACAGGATTTCATTCCAAGGGTTCCTCTCTTTCATGTTCTAGAAACTGAAATATATAACTATGAATCTGCAAACTTAAATCCCATGTCTTTGAATGTGTGTCATCTCCAGAATGAGGTTTTATAAACTGTAGGACCATGGATACCCCTTAAACCTCAGAGGTGGTCAAGGTCAAAAAGTGGAATTATCTAGAGGAGAGACTCAAGACCAGAAGTGTTTAAAGCAAACATCTTTTAAAAAAAGAAAGAAAGAAATGGAGAAAAAAACCTCAAACCATGAGGAAATAGTCCTTGAATAATTCAAGTTCCAAACAAATCATGGATTCTTGACACTGTGCTTGAAAAATACTTTTTACCCAAAAAGAAAGAGACCCTGGAGCTATCTATGCTAAGTTTTCCCAATAAAGTGAGATATATTTAAGAGACAAAGCATGCGGAGAATGTGTAATTCTCTCCCCAACTTTGCAACAATAGGAATGATCAATTAAATTAAAGGTTGTTTATTTTAATTCTCCTTGTTCTTCAACATAATTCCTCCTCCCAAAAAATCCTCTCTTTTACCATTATCTAAAGATTCCAAAGCAAATAATTTTGTCTTCCAGATTTGTTCTGCAATCTTCTAAGGTAATCATGACCAGAAAGAAACTAAAACATATAGGTGTTTCTCATTAAAAATAATGATAAATTCAATATATCCATTGACTATCTTGTACAATTATACAAAGTTAAATCACTTAACAGAAACCAAAGACCTAGAGAGATTCAGGCAAAGGCTTCCATTCACATATTAGAGAAAAGATAGGCGAGTGGGAGGGAGAGAGGAAGGAAGGTCATATATTAAGTACTTACTGTGTGCTAATACTGTATTAAACACTTGGGATACAAGGACAAAAAGTAGGATAGTTCCTGCTCTCAAGAAGCTTATATTCTGAGTGAGGAAGACAATATAGAGAGAGAAATGATGACCAGGAAGGGATGTTGTAACCTATACTAACTATATGCTAAGGTGATATATTACAGAATTAAAGAAAATGTATTCAGAGGAATAAAAGGTCAAGAATCTTAGGGCAAATAATGAGAGGGTGAATAGAAATGAAGCTGGGATAGCACTAACAAACCTCAAACTACATTATGAAACAGTAATCAAAGCTATTTATTAAGCTTTTAAAATAGAAAAGATGATCTAACTAGTTGCAACCAGCTAGATAAGCAAGAACCAGAAAAATTCAGTAATTAGCATTCAGTAAACCCAAGGACATTAGTGAAAATTTCCTTATTCAATAAGAACTATGGGAAAAACTGGAAAGTAATTTGACTAAAAAGAAATTGGTTTAGGCCAGCATCATATACCACAATAAGTTCATAATGAATATTCAAATATAATAGGAAATTAATATATATATATATAAATACATATGTGCTATATCATATATACACATATATACACACACATAATGGTTGATACACACACCTATCTCTAAGAGCTATTCCCTAAAAGTAAGTGGTCAAAGATTTTAACAAGACAGCTTTCAAAAGAACAATTGCAAATTATTGACAGTTATATGAAAAACTTTCAAATCATGAATAGCAAGATAAAAACAAAATGAAATAACTCTGAAACTTTACCTCACACTCAGAAAAATTGACAAAGTTGACAAAATATGAAAAAAGTAATACTTAAAGGACTGAGGAAAAACAGGCCTGCTAATATTGAAGTCACTAGATAGCACAGCAGATAGAATTCTGGGACTGGAATCAGGAAGACCCAAGTTCAGATCTACCCTTACTCCCTTAACTAACTGTGTGACCTTGAGTGAGTCACTTAACCTGTTTGCCTAAGTTTCCTCAACTATAAAAACAACACCTACCTTGAGGTGTTGGTGTAAGAAATAAATGATAAAGCATTTAACATAGTACTTGGCATATAGTATGTACTACATACATATTTATTCCCTTTCCCCTTCCCTAATATACTCTTGGTGGAACTGTGAGTTGATCCAACCATTCATAAAAACAATTTGGAATTATGTTTGAAAAAAATGTGGCCAAAATACCCACATCCTTTTATCCAGAAATCCCACTATTAGACATATTACCCAACAAAGTCAAAAACAAAAAGATTCCATATGTGCAAAAATAAATTTATAGTACCACTTTCTAGTAGCAAAGAACTAGAAACAAAGCTTGTATACATCAGTTGGGTAATGCTGAACAAATTGTAATAAATAAATATAATGTAATATTAGTGCATCGAAGAAAACAATGAACATGAAGAATTTGGAGAAAGATGGAAAATTTCATATGAACTGATACAAAGTCATCAGAACCAGGGAAATAATAAACATAATGACTGTAACAGTGTAAATAGAAGGGAGAAAACCCAACAAGATGAAAATGAAAACTGAATAATTAAAATGACCGATCTTAGCCTAAAGAAGAAATGAGAAAATGTACCTTCCTCTTCACTGGGGAGGCAGATCACTATGGGTATATAATATGTGCTATCTAAAGCAGTTGATTTCTCAGTTGATTCTGCTGAACTGTTTTATTTGTTGCTGTTTTTTATTTATTATATTGGTGTACATAATGTATTATATTATATAAATTGGTATACATAATATACTATATTATATAAATAAAATATATATTTTATTTATTATAAGTGGAGACTCCCCTTGTAAGGTTGGGAGGAGAGGCATATTCAGAAATGTATTCAATATAAAAATGAAAGGCATCAATAAATCTTAAGAACATTCTAGCTTAGCCAATGGGAAAAGTCTGAGAATAAGTTAGGAGAGACAAAAGTCAGAAGAAAAAAATAGATTTTTAAAAATCAAATATATACAACAGAAAATTAAGCTACAGAAGAATGGGTTTTTTAGGTCAGGAGGAAATGAATTCACTAGATGAGTAGTATTGAATTATAGTTTATACAGTAGAGAGGACTCATCACCAACCCCACCCTAGCAGAAACCATGAACCTTTCCATTCCTATTGCATCAGCCCAGCAATAGAAGGCATTAACTGAAGGTTATCAGGAGGTGATGAAAAGGTTTCCTCTGTTGTCTCTGCACTTGCAGGACCAGGAGTAGGTAAAAATAGTACTTTAATACTCAATTTGTACCCCTAGAAACTTATGATTCTGTACTCTACTCCTCTCCAAGCCAGGAAAAGCTGACAAGGGGGAACAGCCTTCACCCCCAGCTTATAAATTTGCAGCAAATTATAAATAACCCACCCAGCACATGATTCCTTCTGGGCAAAGCCCCAAATACATCCATAGCAAGTGGCATTCCTCTGCCCGGGCTGCAATAATATTCATTTATTACAATGAAGAATGAACAGCACTAATCCATTCTTCAGGGCTCCCTGGGAATATAAGTTATTGGAGAACTCAAAGCTATTTGTGTGGGGACAGGGGCTGCAGCAGGGAGAGGGTACTAAAGGGGGTAGAGCTGCCTCCTGCTGTGACAGCTCTGTTTGCTAAAACACAATAAGGCAGAGTGCTTGAGTAGCATCTTATCAAAGAAAGAGATGATTTCCCATTCCCTCATCTACATTCCTAAGGCTGCCATTCTAGTTCAAGTGCTATCATTTCTTGCATAGACTATGGTAATTGCCTTCTAATTCTTCTCCCTTGCCTCCAGTCTCTCCCCTTTCCAGTAAGTCAACAAGTATTTATTAAGCCCTTACTATGTGCCCATCTAAGAGCTGTAGATACAAAGAAAGCCAAAACCTCTGTCCCTTACCCTCAGAGAGCTTTGATTCTTCACCCAGACGCCAGAATAATCTTTCTAATGCACAATATGACCATATAATTCCCCTGCTCAAAAGCCTTCAATATTACAGCTAGGATAAGATGTTAACATCAGAGCCTGGCACTTAAAGCATTCTACAATCTGACTCCAGCCTACCACTTGAGCCTTATTCCACACAGGCTATTAGTTATTCCTTGATTTCAGTATGTGGCCTCTTGACTTCTTGCATTTACCCAGTTTGCCTCCTATGGTTTGAAAGAAATTCCTCCTCGCCTTTGCTTGTTTACATCATTTTCTTTCGATCAGTTACCACTTCATCCATGAAGCATCCTCGTACCACCCCCACTCCTTCACCATACCTGCTGAAAGGGATCAGTTCTCCAGTCTTCCTAGAGCATTTTGCCTTTTAGCCCTCTCACAATCTATCTAGTGTCCTCTTATAGCATAAAAGTTCTTGGAAGAGAGGGACCCTTTCATTTTGCCTTTGGAGCCCCAAGACCTGAGAAATAACATGACATTTTCACTAAGATAGCCAACCCTTAAGAAGGAAGACCTAGGTTCAAATCCTGCTTCTGACATATATCAACTGTGTGTGATCCTGGGAAAATCATTTTTTTCTTTCATTTTTGTCCTTTCTTTAAAAAAAACATATTTTTATCTTTTTTATAAATTCTGAATTCCAAACTCTCTCTCTTCCTAGCTCCCCCCCCCACATACCCACACTGAGAAGGCAAACATACATTAGCCATATTCCCCCCAAAATAACAAAAAAAATAAAGTGAGAAAATTGTACTTTAATTTGCCCTCAGAGTTAATCAGTTCTCTCTTTGGAGGTGGAAAGCATTTTTTTCACCATGCATATTTTTTAATTATCTTGGATCATTGTATTAATCAGAGCAGCTAAGTCTTTCACAATTGGTCATCATTACAATAACTCTATGATTATATACAATGATCTCCAGGTTCTGCTCACTTCACTCCACACCAGTTCATATAGGTCTTTCCAGGTTTTTCTGAAAGCATCATGCTCATTTCTTAAAGCACAATAGTATTCCATCACAATCATATACAACTTCTTCAGTCATTCCTCAATTGATGAGCATCCCCCTGATTTCTAATTCTTTACCATCACAAAAAACTGCTATAATATTTGTGTACAAATAGGTCATTTTCCTTTTCCTTTGATCTCTTTGGGGTACAGATCTAGTAGTGGGATGTCTGAGTCAAAGGTACACACAGTTTTATAATTAGGCAAGTTGTTCGACTTCTCAGTGCTTCAGGCAAATCTCTTAAGATTATAAATTGCAGAGAAGTTGCTGACCTGAATTGGTAGAAGGAACTTTCTCCCCTAGGAGTTCTCTATACCAATGACATCACCTCTATCCTAACCTCAGCACCCAGTAAAGTATCAGGCATATAACACACACCATAGCTAGATGGTACAATGGACAGAGCATAGGGCCTGGAGTCAGGAAGACTCATCTCTCTGCATTGAAATCTGGCCTCAGACACTTACTAGCTGTGTAACCCTGGGAAAGTCACTTAAACCTGTTTGCTTCAATTTCTTCATCTGTAAAATGAACTGGAAAAGGAAATGGCAAACTACTCCAGTATCTTTGCCAGGAAAACCCCAAATGGGGTCAATGAAGAGTCGGACACAACTTCAATGACCAAAACAAAACCTACCGAAGTGAATTCCATTTTTGACAGCCTTAGCATCCCACGGGACAGTCCTTCAAGCTTTATTCAGTGCTTTCAGACCCATTATTTCATTTGACTCATAATAACCCAAGACAAAGGCAGGAAGGGATTCTCTCCACCTCCCCAGCCCCCATCCCTGCTCTCCCATTCCATTTTACAGATGAGGCATTTGAAGCAAAGAGAATTAGCAACTTGCTCAAGGTCCCACTGATAATAGATGTCAGTGGCAGGACTTAAACTTTGGGCCCCTGTTACAGAGTTCAGTGATGGAGGGTCAAGGGAACAAAGGGTAAACATTCATACATTCATGAGGGGCAGCAGGCAGCTAAGGAAAGGCAATGCTGTGCCATGCTATAGGCCTCAAGTCTTGTCCATGGGAGCCAGGGTGGCCCTATGTACCCTAGCAGCCATTCCTATGAGGATTAAAGTATCTAGAAAAACTTTCAGAAAACCTTTCCAAAGATGACTAATACACAGAGAGCCCTTAAGGGAAAGATAAGGGATGCTTTTCTCTAATTATTATGAAATAGCTATAACCAACCCAGTGGCCCACTGAAAACACCCTAATGGGAAGTGCTTAAAAGTAATTAGAAGCATATTGCTTGTTGGAAAGAATGGCAGGGGAGAATGTAATGACAAGAAGAGGGAGACCAAAGCTGAATTTGTAACCCAGGAGGAGTCCTTGGCAAGGGGAATATGCAGACCCTCAAAAGGAATCATCATCATCATCATCATCATCATCATGGAGTTTTGTGTTTATAAAAGTGCTTTCGTGGACATTATCTCATTTGTCCCTTGAAGCAAGTTCTTCCTGTAGCCAAGCAGGCCTGGTGGAACCTATTTCCACATGGACTAGGACACCTTGTGAGGCTGGGAGGAATGAGGAGGTGCAGGGAGGGAGGGGCTATAAGTGCTTTCACAAAGAAGCTACAGAGACGCTCAGCACTGCTGTAAGGCCCGGGGTTCAGTGCTGGGGGAGAAGGGAAGGAGAAACAAAAAAGAGTAAGACCCAGTCTCTGATATCACTGATCATCAGATTTAAAAATAAATAAACAAAGCCGAGTTCAACTACAACAACAGCAGCAGCAAAGGCTTAGAGAGAAAAATGTGAGCAGCAGGCAGGGGTGAAAAGGATCACAGGGTCACAGATTTAGAACTGAGAGGGACCCTAGTGTAGGTCATCTATGCCAGGGGTGAGGAAACTGAGGCCTCGAGGCCACATGTGACCTTCTAGGTCCTTGGGTGCAGACTTTTGGCCAAGTCCAAGTTTTACCAACAAATCCTTTCATTGAGGTGATTTTATCAGTGAAGTTTGGATTCAAAGGGCTGCACTTGAGGACCACATGTGGCCTTCAGGCTGCAGTTTCCCCACTTCTGCTCTCGGCTAACCATCTCATTTTACAGATGAGGAAACTGAGGCCCACAAAAATTAACTTTCACAAGATCGCACAAGTAAAAAATGGCAAACCAAGAATCAAATTCAAGTCATTGTCCCCAGCACCCCTCATAATTTCTGGTTGGGGGAATTAAGGAAGGTTTGATGTAGAAAGGAGCTGAAGACTTGAAGGATGGGTAGGACTTCAATGGTGAGGATATTACAGGTATAGGGAACAAATAGCCTGAGTATAGGTGCAAAGGAAAGGGAAGCACATCAATCAATAAACATTTATTAAGCATCTACTCTGTGCTAGGCATTGTGCTAAGACCATATTTGGAGAAGAGCAAGTAGAAAAGTTTAGCTAGAGTTTCTGAGACATTTCTTTCAGTCTGAAACAATCTTATAGATGTCTCCACTGAATAGGTATGCTTTTTGGGGGAGGCAATCAGGGTTAAGCGAGCTGACCAAGTTATACAACTAATAAGTGTCTGACGCTGGATTTGAGCTCAGGGCCTCCTGACTTCAGGGCTGGTGCCCACTGAACCACCTAGCTGCCCATAAGTATACTTTTAAAGAACCTGCAGTGCCCTCCCTTCCAACTAAGAGTGGGCCTAGGAGCCACAACCACATCATCTCTTAGAGAGAAGACCACTAGGCAACACGATAAAAAGACCTCTGGATTTGGGGACAGGACATGAATCCAGGTCTTGTGTCTCCAACAGTTAGAAGTTTAGTGACCCCAGACATGTTAAAATCTTCTCTGAGCCTCGGTTTTTACATCATCAAGTGGGAATAATACCTTTCTATCTCATAGTGTTGGAAGGAAAATGCACTGTAAACTTTAAAGCATAGAAATGTGAAGTAGGTATGAAATGAATAATCTCCCCTCTCCATCCCTGGTGAAAGTCTGGTCTTTTACATATCTCTTTTCTCTGATGCTTACCCCATCTAAAGCTGATTCATCACCATATTAACATGAGAGGTTGCTTAAAAAAATTAAAGGGGGGAGGCTAGGTGGCACAGTGAATAGAGCACTGGTCCTGGAGTCAGGAGGACCTGAGTTCAAATTCAGCCTCAGACACTTAACACAAAAACTGGCTGTGTGACTTTGGGCAAGTCACTTAACCCCAACTATACTCCAAAAGGAAAAAAAAATTAAAGGAAAAGTAAATCCAGCCCTGACCAACATGCTTGTGTGCACAAGGTCTGATGGTAAAAACACCATCCTTAAATGGTGCAATAAAAAGGCATTCCACAGCTATCAGCCAAAGCCATGAAAGTAATGCATCAAAGGATACTGTGTGTAGACTTTAGATCTCTCCCTTTATATACTGATGGACGTATATAAAAATAGCATTTTCCAAAAGAATATCTGAGATCCCAGGAATACATTTTTGCATTTATTTGTATTTGTTTCCATGATTTAAGTATCCTGTCCATCATTCAGATTGAGAAACTGAGTCAAGGAGAAGAACCAGGCATTGCAATAAGGACTCTTGTTGAGTTGTTTCAGTTGTGCCTGACTCTCCATGATCCCATTCAGGGTTTTCCTGGCAAAGATATTGGAATGGTTTGCCATTTCCTTCTCTTGTTTATACAACAGATGAAGAACTGAGGCAAACAGGATTTAGTGACTTGCCCACAATCACATAACTAATAAGCATCTAAGGCTGGATTTGAATTCAGGTCCTCCTGACTACAAGACCAGAACTCTATCTACTTTACCACCTCACTGCTCAGCATTCTCTAAACTCAAGCCCTCTCTTAAGTCCCACCAGTCTGTGAAAGCTTCCCTCATAGTTCCAGGCCATTTCAAAAATTGTCCTAATTTGAAATAGCACTCATTGTCTTTCCCACACATTTTTGACCCTTCATAATAAACCTTCAACATTTTCCATAATACCTTGAGCATAGTAGGTACTTAAAGTCTGTTGAATGAAGAGATTTAGCACTAGAGTCTGATTTGTTCTTTTACTACTTAATGTCTCCCCAACTGGGTAACAAATTCCTTATGGGTCCTCTTACTCTTGCCCTTGCTGTTCCTTTCACATGATGCTTTGTCTCCTGTGCCTGGAATGTCCTGCTTCCTTGTCTTCATCTTCCTGATGTCATGGTCCTCTTTGAGAATGAAGGACATATCACACATACGACCTCCTCATCTCCACCTCCTGGCTTCTTTCAAATTCCAACTAAAATCATAACTTCTACAAATAGCCCTTCCCAATCCCACATAATGCTCTTCCTCTGTTGACTATCTCCAAGTTACCTTGTCTATAGCTTATGTGCACATAGCTGTTTGCATTTTGCCTCTCCCATTAAACTGTGAGTTCTTAGCACAGGAACTATTTTTGTCTTTCTTAGTATCCCCAGAAATTAGTACAGTACCTGGTATATAGCAGTTGCTTAGTAAATGCTTACTGACTAAAATTTAATGGGGGAGAGAATGTACAAATAACTAGGTTACATATAAAATCCCTACAAAATACATGGAAGGCAGGCAACCCCAGAAGAGAAGGCATGAACCAACAGTATGCTATGAGAGCCAAGAAAGTTAATGCAATCTTAAGCCATATTTCACAATATATACATAGTGTCTAAGACTAAGTAAGTGATAGTCCTACTATTCTCTGCCTGGTCAGATATCTGAACTACTTTATTCAGTTGTGGGCACTGCATTTGTTTTTATTTTCATTTATCTTTGAAAAGACAAGAAATGCTATCCATTAAACACATGAAAATATATGCAAAATAAGTGCAAAATATATTTCTGCATTAGTCATGTTGCAGGGAGGAAAACAAGAAAATGAAAGAAAATATACCTCAATCTACATTTATAGTTCATCACTTTTCTTTCTAGAAGTGCAACATATTTTTCATCATGAGTTCTTTGGAATTGTCACTTATCATTGTATTAATCAGAGTAGCTAAGTTTTTCATAGTTGATTGTCATTACAATATACTATTATGGTATGATAAATTTTCCTAGTTCTGCTCACTTCTCTTTACATCAAGTCATATAAGCTTCCCAGGTTTTTCTGAAACCATCTCCTTCATTATTTCTTATAGCACAACAGTATGCCACCGCAATCATATACCACAACTTGTTCCATCTCTCCCCAATTGAGTATCCTCATTTCCACTTCTTTGCTGACACTATATATTAGTAAGCTTACTTACATTAGTAAGAAGATAAGTTAGAATTTGCAGAGGAAGTCAACCAGCATGGTAAAGGACCCAATATTATCCCAGGTAAGGATCATATGAAGGAATTTGGAAGTGTTTAGCCTAGAGAAAGCAGGGGTACACAATAGCTCTGGTTCAACTATTTGAAAGGCTATCATGTAGAAATGGAATTATGTTTGTCTGTTTGATTCAAAGGAGAAAACTAGGAGCAATGGTGTAAGTTACAAAAGAGACTAACTTAGATTTAATATAAGGGAAAAAATCCTAAAAATGAGAGCTGTCCAAAAGTGGAACAGGCTCACTTAGGAGTCTTGTATGTACCCACCCACTGTAGTGTTCAAGCACAGGTTAGATGACTACATGTCAAGTATGTTGTAAAGTCAATTCTTGTTCCGATAAGGATAGGACAAGATGACTTCTGAGATCCCTTTCAACTCTGAAATTCCTGATTTGAGAGATTAATATGAAAGCAAAATGCTTTTTGTCCTGTAAAGCACTTTACAAATGTAAGCTACTATTATTCTCATTAATAGAAAAAGTAATCAATAACTACTTGCTGATTGAACTCAGTTTCCTCATTTGTAAAATGGATAAGTTTGCAGAATCACAGAATTTCACATTTTAGTCCCAGAAGTTCAAAGAGACCTCAGCAGACATCTACCCAGGTTTTCCCAAAGAATAGCTGATTAAACTAAATTTCAGAGGTTCCTTCAAGCTCTGACGTGCCTATGACCTTATGAACTGAGGACCATCCAGTAAATTCACTTATTAATGACCATTTTCCATTTTACCAAATTTATTAACAATTTGAATCATAGGATTAGAGTCTGGTGAGGCAAGTGAGTCATTTGTTTCAGGTGCTTGAAGTTGATGGGCATAGAAATTGAGATAAAGCACACATGTAACACCCCAATCACATCATACCACTAGGAAGAGGGCCTAATTTTACATTCTTACCTTATGCCCAAGATTGGCTAGTTATTGTATTTCATGACATCATAGATTTTTGGAGCAAGAAGGGACTCTAGAGATTATCTGGTCAGCTCCTCCCCATTTTATAGATGAGGAAACTAAGGTTTAGAAATGAAATATCCTTCTCAAGGTCCTAGTCTGTAAGTTCCTCATCACTCTTCCTAACTTGCTGTCACCTATGAATGTAAAGGGCAGGCCCTTCACCCTATTGTTGAATATTCAGTCTTCATCCCAAAGGCTAACAAGTCCTGTTTAATGCAACAAGGAATCCTGGCTTGGCCTCTCAATGCTAACTGTAAAATTAAAGGGTGAAAGATTGCATCTGACATGCATGTGAGTTCCCAGTAGCAAACACCAACACTTTGTCAAAATCTGCTTGGTGTTTCTCTCTCTCCATCACTCTCTCTAATGACAAAAATAATTAACACATTCATATAAAAGCCCAGAACTAAAGAGGGCTTTAATTTATCAGTCTATTTCAGGGTCATCCCTGTTATCAATATATGACAAGTTAATGGGTCTTAATTATAAAAGCAGCAGTAAAGCAATTTAGGAAACTGAGGGATTATTATGGGCCCCAGCTGTGACAGCTTGTTTCCTAGGCTGAGGAAGATAACCGATTTGCTTTCCATGGTATATTGGATCCATCATGCCCAAAGTACCTTAACTAGAGGTAGAGCGATATTGTCTACTATAATTTTTTTTAATACTTGGCTTTTGCCAGGGTTCCTAGAACAATTTTAGAGTTGGGACCACATCTAATTGTGAATATGGGTTTAGGGTAAAAGCTGAGACCAGGAGAAAGTGGGGTACCCTGGAGTCAGAAGGCTACTTTCAGCCAAAGGTCAGGACCCTAGAAGTACACATAATCCTGAGGTTAGTGGAAGTGTGGTCAGTATCATTCATACCAGACACCAGAGCAATCCGTGAAACAGAAACCAGAGAGGCTGACTGGAGCCAGGGGGACCAAAAAAGCTGAGGGGATATGGCAAACTCAGCGTATGCTTACTGTTAAATGAAAGAACTTATAACAGGGCAACCAAAAGAAGAAAAAAATGAAGACAACTTTATGTCTCCCTTAGCTGCTGTTCCCAGAGGAACTAGATGTTACAGGATTTAAGTAGAGAACACCCAAGGGTCCTACAGTATGTGTCAGCTATAGACCTAGAATTAGTTACGACAGAGAATAGTTATTTACAAGTGCAGTGCTTGCTATGGCAGCCCCCCACAGCCCATTGGCTGCCCATGTTTACTGCTATTTTCCCAGATGTTTAGGCACCATAGAGACACAAGTACAGGGCAAAAGGGGGCACCTATCAAGGCAGTACTCAATTGTGCTCTGATAGGATTTTTTTAAAGGACCAAAAGCATTTCTTTCTTGCTGATTCACTCTTAAGCTGAAAAAGTATCTGAGTTTCTATTATTTTCCCTTTTCTTTGCTTTTTTCTTTCTCATGGTTTTTTCCTTTGCTTCAAATTCTCTTTTACAACATAATTAAGGTGGAAATATAGTTTATATGATTGTACATGCATGGCCTATATCAGATTACATGCCACCTTGGGGAGGGGGAAGGGAAAGGAGGTGAAGAAAACATAACTCATGATATAAAAGTGAGCATTGAAAACTAAAAATAAATATTTTTAAAAGAGTATCTGAATTTCTAATTCTGTCCCAATTATTCCTCTTATTTTCTGCATTATACCCCTGTTTAATGGGAAAAGGGAAACAGAGGCAGCCAAAGTCTCTATATGGGTGCTGCCAAATGGCAAATGGTTCTGTTGGACACATTATGGTAGGGATTCTTAGCTTGTGTGGGACTTTGGCAGTCTAGGGAAAACAACAAACATATCAAAATAATGATTGAGGCAGCTACATGGCTTGGTGAAGAGCTCAGATTTTGGAGTTAGGAAGACCCCAAGTTGAAATGCTGCCTTAGATATTTATTAACTTTTTGACCTCAGGTCAAACAACTTCTCTGTAATCAGTTTCCTGATCTATAAAATGGAGATAATAATATTATCTGCCTCCCAGGGTTGTTGTGAGGATAAAGTGAGATAATGTTTGTAATGAACTTTGCAAACCTTAAAGCTCTATATAAATGATAGCTATTATTATTTAAATAATGATAAAGAAATGTCAAATTTCAGTTAGAGGTTAGTGAAAATAAAGATGTCATTCTTTTTCCCATCTAAGTTCAATGAACCCCTCTGAAATCATGGACCGCTCAGAGGTTCAAGGGCTGCAGTTTGAGTCTTTACAGTAGGAAGAGATATAAAGAAGAGAAGTTAGGTCTCATTTAGCATGGGAAATTTTCCCTAGTGGTCAGCTGCTGAAGTAGGGGACTCACAGGTTTTGCCTGCCAAGAGTTAGTCAATGAGGTCATCAAAACTGGCTCCCCATTATGAGCTCAAGAATGTTTGGTAGCACATACCAACCAAAAATAGACTTTGAACGAACCCATTTCCCTCTCACTTTGAGAACAACAACAAAAATAATAATAATAATAATTTTTTAGGGTTTGGGGTCAGGGTGGGGTGGTAGTTACTTTATATAGTTTACTTTGGTTCTTATCATAGTAAATGCATTTCAGCCTATTATGTCAAGTGAGTGAATTTTGGGGGAATGTACTGAAGAAAAAAGTGATATTGGGATTGGGGTGGGGGTAGATGAGCTGAGAGAACTGTGAATTATTTTGTGAATATATCAATTCCCTAGACTTTAAGTTCAGATCCCAGGAATGCTAAGAAAAAACTGAGACAGTTGGGTCATTCATGCATATACAGTTAAATTAAGATGGTATAGCAGGCTTTGAATGCCAACTGGAGACTCTACTCAAGCATAGCACCCCAAGCAGCTACTCTAATTCTACCATTTACTGTCAGTTAAAACATTATTCCCTTGAGACCCAAACTGCCCTTTTGGGGGTATCAAAAGTGTTTCACAAGTGATTTGCCAAGGTTTCGCCTATCATCATTTCCTCCATGTCCCAAGAGAACCCTTCAAGTTTCCTACTGATATTTGTTGGCAAAACATTAGAGCCAATAAAAATACGTGATTTTCCCATAGTTGAAGACAATTTCCTAAGAGTAACAAGATACAGCATGGACTGAAATCATTGTCCTTTTTTCCTGGCAACAGAATCAACACACAGCCAGGACTGATCTGTATTTAAATTCTGTGTCTCACCTTAGGACAGTTTCCCATTTAAAGACATATATAAAATGAGCATTCTGGGTAAGGAGTAAAACTTGTCAACTTTAGCTTAGTTAAGTTGTCAGCAGTCATCTCCTCCATTCTCCTCTCTTGCATTTCATTCACCAAGAGAAACACAAATAAATTTCAGTTATTTTTTTTTAAGCTGCATGAAGTATTTTTGCTAAGAAGCTGAGGCATCTCTATTATTATTACAAGCTGATAGGAAACACATGGGTGCCTCAAAGAATAAGAACGTAGTCCTGCTACCTCAAAGCCCAGATAGAGCAGGTGTTGACTCTAATTGATTCTAGTCTCCCTGCCATGGTCAATTGAAAGTCAAACTAGTAAATGCTTCCTATGATAAAATTTGAGTCTACAGGCATTTTTGCATCATTGCCTGGTGAAAATATACTGACTGTTAGGGACTGAAATGGATGTGAATGATTAAGGATAGAACACCCTCAGAATAGAAAAGCTGGAACTACTTGTCTTCACTTTCTCTTTTATACATCCTTGAATGTATATATCTACCTATACACACATACATGTTTATCTCCATACATATATGCATTGTGTATATGCTGCAAACTCAAGATAAATGTAACATTGGGTAGAAGATGATGTGGCCTTTTCAAGAAGCAAGTTTTTACTCTACCATTCTAAGACTGGGTCTGTAGGAGACATTTTTAGCCTTTCTTCTTAATTAGTACTTCTTAAATTCTTACAAGAAGATACCTCTCTTTTGTAATTTGCTCTTGAGCACAAGATATAAACAAGACTGGAGGAGGGGGACACTCTAGGGTCATAGATTTAAAGCCAGAAGGTACTCTATAAATGCTTATTTCCTTACCAACACTACTACCTTTTTTTAAAGGTGGAAGGAACTTTAGAGATCACCTAAGTTTCAACCCCCTCATTTTCAAGAGGAAAAAACTGAGACCCCATTAAACAGGGAGGCGGAGCCAAGATGGCTGAGTAGAAATAGGACTTCCCTGTGGCTCTGGCTTCCACCTCCTCCAATACATGTAAAAAAAATTACTCTAAACAAACTTTAGAGCCACAGAACCCACAAAGTGACAGAGAGAAACAAATCTCCCACTGAAGGAGCCCTGGCAGGAAGGGCCCATCATAGCCTGCTGGAAGTAGAATGCAGTCCCAACTGAGCCACAGTTTTAGTCCCAGGGTGGCCCCAAACAGCAGCTGCAGCTGGAGCAGACTTTACAAGAATAAATCACCAACAGCTGTAACAGTTTCCAGACTTCTCAATCCACAAATGCCAAAGACAAAGTAAAAAGTCACTTTGGAAATTTACTGGGAACAAGGGGAGCAAAATCCAGCTGCTACTCCTGGAACAAGAAGTGGAGGAGGACCAGTGGCTGTAGCCACTGCTGCATGGCGGCTTCAGCGCTCTTGGCCTGCAGATTGTAGGGGGACCAAACAACCATTCAGAGGGCAATTACTCTTGCTTTGACCTCCTTGGATCTGGATCACAGTCTTGGGTGGTGGTCCTGGGGTGTGTGACCAGTGAGCCAGAGCTTGTAGGGGCTGTAGAGAGGGTGCCCATCTAATAGCTCCGACAGCTGCGAAAATGCCAGCGATTTGGGATATAGCACTCTCCATTTTGGAAGCAGAGTTCTACTGTGGCAAAAAGCTCAAAAGTCAAGTAACTGGCTGCCAATATGAACAAGCAATGGAAGCACAGACAATAGAATCCTTTGGGGGGGGACAAAAAGGATCAAGGCATGGAGTGGGAGGAAGACATCGAAGTAAGAACTCCTGCATCAAAAGCCTCCAAGAAAAATATGAACTAGCTACAGGCCATGGAGGATGTCAAGAAAGATTTTGAAAATCAAGTAAGAGAAGTGGAGGAAAAATTGGGAAGAGAAATGAGAATGATGTAAGAAAATTATGAAATGAGAGTCAACAGCCTGCTAAAGGAGACCCAAAAAATACTGAAGAAAATAACACCTTAAAAATAGACTAACTGAAATGGCAAAAGAGGCCCAAAAAGCCAACAAGGAGAATGCTTTAAAAAGTTGAATTTGCCAGATAGAAAAGGAATTTCAAAAACTCACTAAAGAGAATAGTTCCTTCAAAATTAGATTGGAGCAACTGGAAGCTAATGACATTATGAGAAATCAAGATACTATAAAACAGATCCAAACAAATAAAAAAAATAGAAGGCAATGTGAAATATCTCATTGGAAAAAACCACTGACCTGGAAAATATATCCAGGAGAGATAATTTAAAAATTATTGGTCTACCTGAAAGCCATGATCAAAAAAAAAGAGTCAAGACACCATCTTTCAAGAAATTATCAAGCAAAATTGACCTGATATTCTAGAACCAGAGGGAAAAATAGAAATTGAAAGAATTCACTGATTGCCTCTTTAAAAAGATCCCAAAATGAAAACTCCTAGGAATATCTTGGCAAAATTCCAGAGTTCCCAGGTCAAGGAGAAAATACTGCAAGCAGTCAGGAAGAAACAATTTGAGTACTGTGGAAACACAATCAGGATAACACAAGACCTAGAAGCTTCTACATTAAGGGATCAAAGGGCTTGGAATATAATATTCCAGAGGTCAAAGGACTAAAACTAAGAATCACCTACTCAGCAAAACTGAGTATAATGCTACAGGGAAAAAAATTGGTCATTCAATGAAATAGAAGACTTTCGAGCATTCTTTTTTTTTTTTTTTAAAACAAGTTTTGGCCCGGTTTATTAAAGTATACTTTTATACAGTTTACTTTTCACTGGTCTGTTCTGGCATGCTTCTAATGATATCAGAATCACCTGGATCAATGATAGCCAGTGTACATACTCTGTAGTACTTCCCACATGCTGTACCCAATTCAATGTTATTGCCACTGTAGTGATGTACTCCAGTTTTGGCCAACATAGCGTAATATTCGATCTCTGATTTCCTCAAGGCTGGGCAGTTGTTGGCTAAGATGACCAATTTGGCTTTGCCTTGTCTGATCATTTTCAGGGTCTGTTTGTAGCCTAGCACGTATTTGCCACTTTTCATGACCAGCTGGAGCCTCGAGTTGATGGACTCCAGCGACTTTTTCGTCTTCTTTGCGGCCACCATCTTCCTGCCTGCGGTGCGGGAGGACCCTCAGCCAGAGACCTGCCGCCAAGATGGCCGGGCGACTTTCAAGCATTCTTGATGAAAAAACCAGAGCTGAACAGAAAATTTGACTTTTAAATACAAGAAGAAAGAGAAGCATGAGATGGTAAACAGGAAAAAGAAATCATGTGGAACTTATTAAAGTTGAACTATTTATATTCCTACATGGAAAAATGATCATTGTAACTCATAAGACTTTTCTCAGTATGAGGATAGCTGAAGTGAATATATATGTATACATGCATATATATATATATATATATATATATATATGTATAGGAGGATGTGTGTATATAAATATATATGTGAGTGTGGGCATTTGTATGTTCATGCATACACAGACAGAGGGCATAGGATGAGTTGAATATGAAGGGATGATATCTAAAAAATAAAATTAAGAGGTGAGAGAGGAATTTATTGGCAGAAGAAGAAAGGGAGATATAGATTGGGGTAAATTATTCCATATAAAAGAGGAAAGAGAAAACTGTTACAATGGAGGAGAAGAGTAGGAAGGTGAAAGGGAATGGGACAACCTGATTCTCATTGAATTTGGCTTAAGGAGGGAATAACATACACACTCAATTGGGTATCTTACCCTACAGGAAAATAGGAATAAGGATAGAAGGGAGAGCAGATTGGGGGAGAGGGTAGCTTAGAAGCAAACATTTTTTGAAAAGGGATAGGGTCAAAGGAGAAAATAGAATAAGGGGGGGGGCAGAATAGGATGAAGGGAAATATAGTTAGTCGTCCACAATATAAGTACTGTGTAAATGATTTGGGTAACTACACATGAACAGTCTATATTGAATTGCTTATCTTCCCAGTGAGGAGGGAAGAAGGGGGGGGGGGGGTAATCTGGAACTAAAGTTTTAAAAACAAATGTTTAAAAATTTGTTTTTTACATGCAACTGGGAAATAAGATATACAGGTACTGGGTTATAGAAACCCATCTTGCCCTACTAAAAAGTTAGGGGGGGTTAAGGGGAAGGATATAAGAGAGAACAGATTGGGGGAAGGGGTATTCAGTAGCCTCGCTATTTTGGGGTGGGGGTAGGAGAAAGATGGGAAGAGAAAAAATTGTAACTCAAAATCTTGTGGAAATGAATGTTGAAAACTAAAAATAAATAAATTTATTTTTTTAAAAAAGAGCTATAAAAATAAAAGAAAACTGAGACCCTAAGAAAATCAATCAGTTTTGTAAGGTCATACAGATTGCAAGTGCCAAAATCAGGCTTTCTGCCATTTTAGGTAATCTAGTCCAACTTCCTCATTCCTCATATGAGAAAATGGAGGCCCAGGAAGGAAAGTGACTTGCCCAAGGTCACAGGCAATGACAGAGCCACAGTCTCAGCCATGCAATTAGCAGTAAGCCACCTTAGCTAAGAGTGAGAGGAGAGCCTAAAGCACATCCAGGTCAGTTCAAGCTACCTCAGTGACCAGAGAATAATAATGATGATGATGATAACATTTATAAAAATAATAGCCAATATTTACATAGCCCTTACAGGTTCCAGGCACTATGCTAAGCATTTTATAATTATCATCTCATTTGATATTCACAACAACCCTGGGAGGTAAGTACTATTATTGTCCCCATTTACAAATGAGGAAACTGAGGCAAATAGAGGTTAAATAACTTGCCCAGAGTGACATGGCTAATAAGTATCTGAGAGAGAATTTATAACCCCTCTTTTAGCAGTGGCAAAGAACCAGAAACTTAGGGAGTACTCATCAATTGGCATATGACTGAACAACTTATAATAAATGACTCTAATGGAATACTTTTGTGCTATAAGAGATGAGGTAAGGTAAGGTTTTGAGAATCCTGGGAAGACTGTATGAAATGATGCAGACTGAAGTGAGCAGAACAAGAACAATTTATATAATTGTCTTTACAACCTGACAGAGAGGTACAATCCTAATAGAGAGGTGATAAACTCAAGATGAAGAATAAAATATATCTTTGGACATAGCTAATTGCAAATCCAATTGCAAGCAGCTCTCCTGAGGACTGCTGTTGTGAATAACTTAAGGGTCTAATCACATAGTATAATGAACTTTCCATTTATTCAGCAACAAACTAAAGTATAACATTCAAGAAACTAAAGCATAACATTCATGACAACATAACACAACAACTTATTACTAAGTATAGTATTAAACAAAACATATCATTCAGTATATCTTATAGTCATCTTTAAGGGGTAGCAAAAAGTACAAACACCAACCACCCCTAGGTCACAGTAAAATTACAAATCTCATCAGTCAATAAAGAGTATCCAAAAAAAAAGTTCTCCTTCATCTTGACTAGAGGCTGGCTTCCAAACCTCACACTCCTAACTTCATGGGCTGACCACTCCCAAAGTTTGCCTAGTTTCATGCATAGGCAGCTTTCTACTCCTGTTCCATATCTCAGCTCATGGGGACTGCTCTACTCCAAGTTCTTCACAGTTTCTGTTTCTAGGGAAACAAAGCTTAACAGAATTACAATAATATTTATACACATTACTGGTGCTATCATCTCAATTCACTTTCTGTCTGAGAAACTAATACAGGACAACAGACAGGACTTTTGTCTGAGAAATCAATATAGACAGACAGAGTACCAACATTACAAGCATTCCCTCTCTCAGTTCTGCTTCCTCCCAGTTCTGCTTTGTTCCTTCCTGCTCTACTATTCCTGTTCCACCCTTTTTGGCAAGTTCCTCCCACCAAGGTCTCCCATGTGATCACATTCTGTCTATTAAGGATAGGGGAGATCATCAAATTCCCTTAGGCCTATTAAGGGCAATATAATGTATACTGTTTCTAGGCGAAGACTCTTGAAATAATCAAAGGCATGACTCTTGATTAGCTAAAACTCAATCCAGAAAAACAACAAAAAATCCTATTTGCTTGCCATTACACCAATGCAGGGAATTTCTTTTGCTTGACTATGAGTATTTGTTACAAGGGTTTTGTTAGTCTTGTTTTTTCCAAAGTTGGGGGGGGGGGGGCGGAGATGCAATTTGAAGAGGAACATAAAATAAATGCAAAATTGAAAGAAGCAAAAAAAAATTAGATGATTTTTCTTTTAAAGAACTAGTACTTCCTACAGTCATGAATGAATGCAATCTCCCACAGTATCTGACAGGAAATTTATAAACATTTCAGGCCCTGAACACAACAGTGTAGGAAGTAGCTGCTATCATAGTAAGAACCATGGGAGAAAACAAAGAGTTATCAAGGAACAACCCCCTATTACAGATATCCCACACAAGGGACAGGAGCAACTTGAAAAACCCATCAAAGATATGTGGAAAGAACACTGGAAGATATCTATTTGATAGATTTGATATCTATCAATATCTATTTGATAGATTCAATAGAAAACTTGAGCACCTTAACATCTAATTAAAGGCAACAATAAAGAAACAAATAGAAAACAAAAGCTTATCAGAAATTCTGGATTCTCTTAATCAGCAACTGAAAGAAAAAAAACAAGAGATTAGGGCGTGCTAGAAGTAAAAATAGCACAAAGGATAAAAAAAAAAAAACCATAATTCAACACGGATAGAAAACTACCACAAAGTAGAGAGAAAACAAGAAAACAGAGGAGAAAGGTTATTAGAGAGTTATGTCCTTCCTGACTTGGAATCCAATTGTCTTTCCATTTTGCATGCTGCTTCCATTACTAACAGGAACCAGATGTCCCCAAACAAGGCTATTATCCTTGTTGCCTAGCATAGTCCTGAACCTCACTTTCATTCATATTGTACACTGTACTTTACAGGAGTTTTCGATAAGTACTTTGCATGGAAAAGTATGAATAAACCAACCCTTGAGAGCTCTCCAGGGTCCAAGTTTTTAGAGAGATCAGTAAGTGTTGATTGGACATCTAAAATAGGGCTTAAATCCCTAGAAGCAAAAGGCAAAGACTGGCTATAGCCTCAGGGCACTTCCAATCTAATGAAATTAGACCAACAAATCTGTTATTTATCAAAGGAAATTGCAAATAGGAGGCAAGATCAATTTTTTTTTTTAAGCAATTGGGGTTAAGTAACTTGCTCAAGGTTACTCAGCCAGTTATTATTGTGTGAGTGCTAAGTTCGAGGCCGAAATTGATCCTGGGTCCTCCCGACTCCAGAGCCAGTGCTCTTACTTACTGCACCACCTAGCCACCACAGCAAGATTAATTTTTGTCAAGTGAATGGCAATAGGTACACATACAGGTGGAGTCCTGTCTTAAAAAACCTGACAGAGGAATGCACACACACACACACACACACACACACACACACACACACACACACACACAGTAACTCTCATTGGTTCCAAGAAAATGTGATTTCAGTGAAATGTGACAAGTTACAGTGAGTTCTACAGAAACACATTTTATCCATATGCAATAGGCAAAATGGCAGTGGTAAGCAGACCAAAGCTCAGGTACAGTGATATTCACTAATAGTTTATCTCTAGCTATCCATCCAATTTAATCTCAGGCAAGTCAGACAAGTAATACTAAAGCAGATTTTTATGACTAAAGAGAGTTTGTTTGTGATGAGCTAATGATATTACTGTTAAGTAATGTTCTTCAAGGTAATATTATCTCTCACCATCCCCCACTCCCACCCTAGTTGTTAGGGTTCTCTCTCTCTCTCTCTCTCTTTCTCTCTCTCTCTCTCTCTCTCTCTCTCTCTCTCTCTCTCTCTCTCTCCCTCTCTCCCTCTCTTCCTCCCTCCCTCCCTCTTTTCTCTCTCTCCTAATTACCATGTATTTTCTTATTGGTTTCCATATGATAGAGTCGTTCCCCACTCCACCCAGTAGACTTTAGATTTGTTATGGGAGTGTTGTTGTTGTTGTTGTTGTTTACATTTAGTAATTGTATCCCCACTGCTGACCATGGTGCCTTCTGCATAGTAGTCTGTTAAATGTTTATTGGAATGATTTGAAAGGGTTGAGAAGTCTGTCTATATAAGAAGGTCTATTTTTTAAAAAGTAAGGGAGGCTAGTGTACTGGAAGGAACATTGGCCTGGGGGTAGAGAAACCTGGATTCTCATCCCATCTAGGCTCCTATAAGGAATCTTAGAGAACACCTAATCCACTCATCCTCTTTAGTTTATGGATAAGGAAGCTGAGTCCCATGTAGAGAAGGAATTCAGGGGTCTCAGAGACCATCTGGTCCAATCCTGCCATAGTACAAGATGAGGAAGCTGAGGCCCATGAGATTAAGCAATTTACCCAAGGTCACATGGCCAAGAAAACAACTAAGTCAAAAGTTGAAGACTCCATACCCTACAGTTCTTCCACTGTGCTGTATTCTTCCTTCTTATTAAGAACTAGCTGTTTTGTCCTTGGTCAAGCTCCTTCTCCTCCCTGGGCTTCAGGTCCTACATCAGTATAAGGAATAGGAGTTGGACAAAATGATCTCTAGAGTCTATTCTGTCTCCTAACATCCTAAGATTCAATGTCAGGTACTAAGCAAATAGATACATTAGGGAATAATTATTGACATTAGAAAAAAAAATTCCTCTTTACAAAGGACTCACCACAGGGGGTTACTTTAAATAGCAAATCTCCTAGTGGTTTATTTATAGATCGTTATCTACTTGACAGAAATTCTGGGGTAAGGGCAAAGAAACTTTAAATGAAAATATGATGGGAGCCAAGGCTGACATCAGTAAGGTGAGTCAATTAGAAGGAAACAATTTGATTTACAAGAATTGGAGATGTATACAACTTTCCAGGGACTCAACAATCACATAAAGAGAGGTATACATGTAATCATGGAAGCCAGCAAGAAGGTAGAAATGGACAACAGTTTTAACTTATGGACTCATAGACTTGGAGAAGACCCTGGTCACTACATGTTGCAATAGCATTAAACCAAGTGACAATCCATACTTATTTGGGGGAACCTATTAGATTTCAGTTCAGAATGAAATAATTTTGAAAGAAATGACTAAAGTTAATGAATATGGGAGATGCAATTTTGGGTTTAAGCTGCTACTAAAACTAACCCACTGATAGATTCCTTTTTAGTAACATATTGAGCCAAAGTAGCTAAAGACCACCTTAAGTGTTTAGGCGTTCCTCCCCTTGCCCTTTTTCTCTTCTCCTTTAAATTCCTTGAAAACCCTCATGAAACCTTCCCAGAACACCCAAGCCTAGAGTGATCTCTCTCTCTTCTGGACTCCTGGTGCTTCTCTCTTCTCTTCTACCCCTTGTAGTAACCACTTACAAACTCCTTTTTTTGTACTTACACATCTATCTTTCAAAATAGCCCATGGAGGACAGAGATGGTGTCTATTAAATGTTCAAAGATTAGAGCTAGAAGAGCCTTAGAGTTTTAAACCCACTCACTTCAGTGAAGAAACTAAATTCCACCCAGGAGGCAGAATATTTGGCTAAGGCTACTTAACTTTACCATAGGAATTAGAGTTGGAAGAAGACAGGATCAAAGAAAGGGAGTCATGCAGGCAACAAATAATAGAACCAGAATTCAAATCAAGGACTCTTATAAACTCCAGCCCTTAGCTCCATAGCAGGCAGACATCAGGTACTCAGCAAATATTTGTTGACTAATAAACTGATTTCAGGAACTGGGGAAAAATTTTCCAAGGTCACCTGTTATTTTGCTATCGAGTGAGGAACTGAACCAACAAAGGTTATACACCCAAGTACCAGGGGCTACTCAGTTTGAGAAGAGTTCTTGAGACAAGGATGTGATGGTAAATGCTTAACTGACTCCCTGGGGAATGAGGAGGGATATATATAGGACACACTTTTAAAATCTGAATTAGCATTTTTGCCATACTTTCTTATGTCAAGATAATCAACAAAGCAAAACAATAAATCAGATGAGATAAAAATGCTCACACCAAAAAACCAGTCCTAAAACTTGGTCAATATAACCAGGCCCACAGTCCCTGCACCTCCTGGTCCTACTTGACCCAGGTTATAGCTCTAGCAAAACACACCACACTTTACCAGTTTGAGTGCCCCATTCCACCAGTAACCAGCAGACCTCTCTGTTTCCATTCTCCCTGAATGCCCCTCCAATATAGACTATTTTCCCTCAATAAAGCTAGCTTGCTTTACTTTTTTCTCTGCTGACTCCCTTCTTATGCTGCTGTCTGTCTTATGGTTCTCCAACTCGTCCTTGGCCAACATTTCGGAATCCTGAACCTCACTCAAGCTATATTAAGTCAATTAATTGGTTTCCCTGCCTCTACCTCAGAAATTTTTAACTTTTCCATGTGTCCATTGAATAATCTGATGAAGTCTATGGAACTCTTCTCAAAATGATGTCTTTAAATGAATAAAACAAAATATATAGGATTGCAAAGGAAACCAATCATACTGAAATAAAGATGTCATTTTTTTTCCTCATCCAAGTTCATAGAACCCCTGCGTACTATATTCCAAGTTAATAGAACCTGCTCTAGTCCCTTTCCTCCTTTTGTGCCACTGCCAAAATAATTTTCTAA
Source organism: Gymnobelideus leadbeateri (assembly GCA_011680675.1). Classification (NCBI taxonomy): domain Eukaryota; kingdom Metazoa; phylum Chordata; class Mammalia; order Diprotodontia; family Petauridae; genus Gymnobelideus; species Gymnobelideus leadbeateri. The sequence goes on from WOXC01009946.1 coordinate 50,064, forward strand.
AACAGAGGTCTGTTCATGTCTCTTCCCTACTTAAAAACCTTTTGTGGTTCCCCCTCACCCCCAGCTTAGTGAAAATAGGAACTCTTTATGCTGTCTCCTTCCTCCCCCATGTCCTAATTCCATCACTTACTACTTCTGGAGCTTGGTAAATCACTTAACCTCTCTAAGATTTGGTTTACTTATCAATAAAATGAGGGTGGTGGACTTGAAGGTCCATTTCAACTCTAAATCTATGATCCTATGATCTTCCATGGAGGCCTCCCGATATTCTATCCCACCTATCCCTCCCTCCCACTCCCAGACAAAAGTCTTCTTTTCCATCCTCAAATATTCCTAGAGAACTTTCCTTTGACATTGCCCTTATTTATCTTCACTCCCTATGTTTTATAACATTTATTTTTATATCACATTTCACCACATGGCAGTGAAGGAGAAATAAAATATAACAAACTATCTAAGGACACAATAAAGCAGACTGTTGCATTCACTGTTGTAAAAACTATTGTCTTTGGCTCAGAGACACCTGCAGTTTTATCTAAATGGTTACTTTAACCCTGTTGTCCTTGATCAAATAGACTTCTTTAACTACTGTAAAGGTATTTGTCTATTTCTTCTTTCCTGCCCTTGAACATAAAATGTTTTTTCATTTTGGTCACAGACATGGCCAGCTACATAGCAAATATTCCCGCCAAATTCCCCTTTAACCCTTGACTGATTTTCCCTTTCTCTAGCCCCTTCTCCTGTGAAATGTTTTACTAACTTGCCAAAGAATACTGCTGATTGACTGCATGCTCTAATCGAGCCTGGAAAGCTATCAGAAACCTTATTTGCACCCTAAGAAGTTGAAAGTGTTTCTAGCAGGAGCAGTCTTCCTCAGTATGCAAATAAATTTCTTTTCCTTTCAATTTGGTTTTTCAAGTTATTTGATCCCAGTCAGCAGATTCAGCTGATGAGTAAGATTCTCCCTGAACTTTCTAGGATCTCAATGTAAGAAATTCTCAAATAACAGAAGAATAGCTTCTTGCAGGCAAGGTCTACTTTGTTTTGGTTTGCCCACATAACCCCCAGCTTAGCACAGCTAATCAGTCAGTCAATAAGCATTTATTAAAGGCTTACTCTGTGCCAAGTATTGTGCAGAGCTCTAGGGATTCAAAAAATATGTCCTTGAACTCAAGGAGCTCACTTTATGCCTGGCAGGCACTTTAAAAAGGTTTGTTGAACTAAATTGATCCCGGGCTTCTTAATCTAGTCATGATGATTGCTCCAGTCAACTAGATATTTTTATGGCAGTAAATTGTAAAGGAAAGAGCATGGATTTGGCAACAGGAAATCAGAATTCCAGTCTCAGTTATGTCATTTATTAATTGTGTGACCTTGCTCACCTGCTGAATGACAATAACTCCCCTAACTTCCCTTCCTCTAAAAGGTGTTGTGAGGATCAAATAAAATCATGTGTATGAACTCAACAACTCAAACACCTGTTAAACACTTACCACATGCCAGGTATTTGAACCAGGAACTAGAGATACAAAGATGAAATCAAAGCAATCTGTTTTCAAGGAAGTTACAGTATCCTGGAAGACAGAACATAAATAACAGAAGGTGAAATACATCTGGAAATAGAGTCTAGCACCAGCTTTTGTAGAGCTTTAAATGCCAGAACAAGTAATTTGCTTATCCTCGATACAAGAAGGAGCCACTGAAGATTTTTGAGCAGTCGAGTAACATAGTTAGACTTGTGTTTCAGGGAAACTATTTTGGTAGCTAAATGAAAGAAGTATTGGAATGGGGAAAGACCAGAAGCAGGGAAATCATTTAAGAGGTTATTGCAGGAAAATAAATACTCCAGGTGAGAGTCAATGAAGAGCCTGGACTGAAATTGTAGTTATATGACTGGATACAAGGGGGAAAAACTTGCTTCACAAATTCTAAAGCATAACAAATACACATAAAAGGAAAGCCATGGAAAGAGCACTGGATCTGGAGCAAGAGGTGAGCTCAAATCCTAGCTCAGCCATTCTGTTTGCCCTTGATTAATAAAGTAACCATTGCCTCTCTCTGGACCTCAGTTTCTTTATCTGTAAAAATGGAAAGGGAAGACTGGATGATGTCTAACGTCACTTCCAGTTCTGACTTTCTATATATGATCCTGGGGATGGTTAATGTTATTACTTGCCAGACAATATTAGTATATATGAATGCATAGTGAATTAGATCAGTTATTCTACCTGTTACAATGAAGCTCAAAGTTCTGGACAAGCCCAGTTTCCAAAACCAGAAGTGACTTTTAATTAAATAATTACTGTAATTTATATAGTGGCTGTCTATCACAAAAATTTCTATGCAGTAATCTTATCTTGTCTGATCCTTGAAACAACCCCATCAAACAGGTAAGGCAGGAATCTTTGTCCTTTCTTTCCATAGGAAGGCTCAGAAGGATTAATTGACCTTTTTAGAAGTCACAGATTTGAGTGAGAAGAGTCTGGATCAAAATCCAGTTGCTCTGACTCTGATTCTAGTCTTCTTTCAAATCCACAGAAAGAACCTTTGCAGTATATGTAGCCCAGGAAAATATTCTAGGCTAATGCCTCCTCTTAACCCTGCACCATGTGATTTGACTAATTTTTTTTCTCACAGCTGACAGATGTTACATTGTAAATTCATCCATATCATATAATTTATGCCTGTATATATTAACATGGTTTCCAACACAAGAAAACCCTTGCTCATTTTTGCCTCCTGTCATCATACAGCAAATTGGAGCCTCCAGTCTTTTTTTTTCTCCTTCCTGCTTTTTCAAGACTTCCCAGACATCATGTTCTGCTTTGACTCCTATATTCTTAAATTTCATTCCCAAGCTACAATACAGAAGCGAAAGGAATACTTCAACTACTGAATCAGACCCTGGAAGAAAAACCCAGATGCCACCTTCTGTGTGTCCAGAGAAGGAAAGGTTCAGGCTGCTGTTGTACACAACACTCCTCAAAGGCTGAGAAATGAGGAAGTCCAGAATCCAGACTAAATGAGATTTTGAGGGCCCTGTTTGCAAGGGACTGATTCAACAGCCCCTGGGCCATTCTGTTGCCTGAAAGTGACCAGAATAGAAACAGCTTATGGGAAAACACAACCCTGCTTCTGAGAGCCTTTGCTATTTCTAAAAGCAGGACTATTAGCCAGAAATTTCCCCCACGTACTGAAATTGCTAACTTGTCTTCACACTATTCATCTCAATTACTTGCTCTAAATATGGGGTTAATGGCTGTGTTTTGTTTGTTTGTTTGTTTTCCTTTTTCTTCAGCTGGCAGTTTCCTCAACACATAATCTATCACTCCTCACTCCTTACACCTGCAGCTCAAGACAGTGAAAAAAGCAAGATGGGAGAAATCATCTCCTTTGCTTCACAGCAAGGAAACACATTTACAAAGGACATTTGTGAATTCCTGAATTCTGACCCTAAATACAGTTTTCTGTATTTATTCTAAAAAAATTAGAAGTGGGAAGGACTGGTTTACAAAAGGAAAGAAGGAAAGAGGGAAGGCAGAAAGGAAGGCAGGGAGGGTAATAACCCTTAATCTGTCTATTTCTATCCAAAACCATTAACAAGTTACTCTATTTTCTCTAACTTATAATATAAGCATTTTGGCTAGAGATAGCCAGAGGAACATTCATGAATCTCTTCATTGATTGTATAACTTTATGTGAATTTGTGAATTACTTCTGTTAGTGGGGTTCTTAATCCTTGATTAATGATGTCAGTGTGAGAAAGCATATACTGAATGTGGTGTCAAATTCAAACAGTGTTAACCTAAGTCAAAACCTCTCATTGCATCAAATGATACCATGAACCAAAACTGAACAAAAACAGTGGATTTATCAATCGGTCTTCCCAGCTACAGACGTTAGCTGGCATCCGTCCTCAGCTGCTCTCACACTGAGGAGAAGAAGCATGCAGAGTTTAGACAAATAATGTAACTCCCTCATTTTACTTTGCCTGTTTAAACAGACCCAGAAATATAACAGTACCAGGAATTAGAATAAAATGGAGTGGGATGATGAGCTGATCCAGGAATGAACAGCCAAAAGATCATACCTGCTACCTGAACCTGGAAAGTAATTTGAAAGTCCCAGTCATAGATGGTCAGAGAAGTCTGAGTGAAGTGTCAAGCGATATGGAAGAAAATAATAGGTAGAGGTCTACACAGGCAGACTAGCCCCACTAGGAAGATTGTAGGCAGATGGTGGATGTCAAGGTCAGGTATGTAAAGCGTGGTGTCAGGGTAGTCTATTCCTAGGTGATATTATGAAGGTCCAGTCAAGCATTGAATATCACAGAGGCCTAACAAGTCACAAGAAATGGGGAGAGGGCTGATGAGAGCAAGGCAGTATCCAACCTCAAAGGAATAAAAATATGAGGTGGGGAACTCAAGCACTCAGAAATCAGACTGTAGCAGCAAGCACCCCAGCATCCCCAGGGTGGCAGCCAACACAGGTTCTTAGATCTGCTTTTCTAAAGGAAAGCAACTCAAAATGGGTTAACAATCTTGTTTTAATCAATCAAACATATCATTTACCTAGTTCAGGGGAAAAAATCAGCACCCCGAACTTCAGAGTATACAGACAGGTTGCAAACAGAAGTTACAAGAAAACAGAGAAACATTTCAGCAGACAGGCCTCCAATGTCTGACCATTACATCTGTACCTAGTCACAGTTACCAGAGAGGGAAGCACCAGCATTTGGGTTTTCAAAGCCAGGAGGCCCAACAGCTACCCAGAGTCTCGTCTGGTCAAATCACACAACACTTCTCAAAGTGAGCCCCAAAACAAAGCCTCACATCAGGGTTTATATAGCCTTCTCCTGGCTCAGAGAATGTCACAACCCTCGACCCACTGCCCAATCACAGAGCACCAAGGTGTGGACATTCCTGAAAACCAAGCCTCCTGCCACAGGCTCCAGGTGCACTTAAGTCTATCAAATGACCTAGGGGCGGGGAAGATCTTAAATTCCCATTCCCATAATACAGACACAAAAAGAATCAGATAAAAACCCAATTTTTGGGACTGGAATTCCTAATGTCCAAGACACAAACACACACACACACACACACGCTTTCCCATCTCAAGTTTATATTATATCTGCTTTAAGTTTTGTATATAGCTATATATATGTATATGTTGGCTCCCCTGTTAGAATGTAAACTCCCTAAGGAGAGAAACATTTTCATATCTGTATTTGTATCCTCAGGTCTCCTAGCAAACAGGAGGCATTTAATAAATGGCTGTTGATTCATGGATTGATGGAGGATAATGCAAAGGTAGAGATGGACATATAAGGAACAGGAGGAAGGATACTTTGGCTGGACCAAAGACTGTATGAAACAGAGACTACTGTAGTCTCAGGCTGGTAATACATACATATACATATATGCGTGTGTTATTATTTTTATTTATATAATACATACACATATATAAATCACATACATATATTTATACATACATATAAATATACCTATAGTTATCCCTTTCACATCACAACTTTCCCCATCATGGTTTCAACATATCACTGGTTGGTATAAGACATTAAATGGAAATTTGGGGGGAGTTTGTGGAAGCACAGACAATACCTGAAGGCCAGCAGACAACACAGAGCTTATGACCACATAACTAACCCAAATTTTATCATAAGGTGCTGTAAACACCTGATAAAAGAAAAAGAAAAAATTCAGACTTCACTCATGTGAAGGGATAGCCAAAATATTTTACACAGATTTTCCATATATCAGGGGTGATCTGCCACTAATCCTCTTGATGTGGAAGGGACAACTATATGCTATACATTTATAGAAGACAGGTGGTGAAGAGCTTTAATAACAGAGGAATTTGGTTTTTATTATAAAGGTAGTTGAGAGCCACTGAAGTTCATCAAGCAGCAAAGTGACATAATCAGACCTGTGACTTAGGAAAATCACTATAACATCTGTGTGACAAGGGATAAGATTCAATAGGTTCATAGAATCAGAGTTGTGAGGACCTTGCAAGACTAGTCAAGAGTCTAGAGTCCTGTTACTGAAACTAAGGTACAAGGTCACAGTAGCACCAGCTGCAAAATTAAATTGGTTTTGAATATGGAGAACTGGGGTTTGAAGGGACAATCCTGCTGATCAACATATTAGTCCAAGGGCCTGGGACAGTACTTAGCCACCAACTACAACTTAAGTGGGTTCAGCCTGGGAAACTAAAGGTGAACAAGTGCCGCTTTTACTATCAAAACTTGAAACATATAGGGGCGGCTAGGTGGCACAGTGAGTAGAGCGCTGGCCCTGGAGTCAGAAGGACCTGAGTTTAGTTCCGGCCTCTGACACTTAACACACACAAACAAAAACCTAGCCGTGTGACCTTGGGAAAGTTACTTAACCCCAATTGCCCTCCAAAAAGCAAAAAAAAAAAAAAAAGAACTTGAAACATATAATCAGTGTTTGCCCTGGTACTTTAAGGTTAAATGCAAAGGCACCATGTTGCCTTGTAACACCAAAAACAGTTAAGCTCCCAGCAGTGGGGAATGGCAGAGATTTTTACAAACCTTGCTGAGATGTCCTCTGTTGACGTAAATAGGGAATGAGTCTCTCTCTCTCCCCCTCCCTCCCTCCTTCTCTCTCTCTCTCTCTCTCTCTCTCTCTCTCTCTCTCTCTCTCTCTCTCTCTCTCTCTCTCTCTCCCTCTCCCCCCCCCACACTGTAGACCAATTCATAGCATCCCTGCCTATAAATATGGGCTTCCTGTCTAAGTATCACCATTGATGTTTTGATTTGGGGCATTTTTAAAGGAAAATTGATTATATGGGATTTAATTTGACATGTCCTAATTTAGTAAAGCTATACTTCTCCCAGTCACATTATGTCATTCTCAATAATCCTGTTACTTCAATACAAAAATTAAGATAAGAGATATATTTGGAGTTCATATCTATATGCAATGGATCATTAAATATCTGCAGAGTAAAACTTTTTTTCTTCTTTTTTCAGCCAGAGTCTGATCATTTTTAGTTGGGAAATTTGTCGAATTTATAAGGCCTAGAATTTAATTTGCTTTTTTTTTTTGCCTTGGTGGATCATTTCAGAAGCTCATCATAATTTGAAAATAAATATTTTTCAAAGCCCTGGTGCATTCATTGTGTAATGATCATGTGAAAGATTTGCTAGGTTATGGGGTTTTTAAAAGAAGATGACAGCAGGCAGTCCAGAGCACAGGTTATTTCTGTATTAAAAAGATGGAATTGCTCATTAGATGGTACAAGTCAATTTCCTTCATCGGCCTAACTGCCCATTTTAGCAAAGATCCAATCTCTGAATTAAGAGAACTGCTATACATTTCAAAGTCAATAACTACACTCTATTTCCTTTAATTCCTAGAGCATCTTGGCCATAAAAAAAATTATCAGGTTTCTGACTATGCTTTTTACTAAGCTGTTGAGGACAAGCTTTTTTTTGTGGGGTTTTTTTAAAGGCATCATTTAAAATTTTGAGTGAATGTACTAGAGCTCAAAATAACACTGAGCCTCACACAAAAAGCCATTTAAGTCAACTAATAACTATTAAGACTCTATCAAGCAATCAAAAAAAAAAATCAACACTTAAGTGCCTATTTCGTGCCAGGTGTTCTACTAGACTCTGGAGATAACAAACAAAAAAGAGACAATTCCTGCCTTCAAGGAACTTACATTCTCTTAAAAGAATTCAGTAGGAGAGATTATAGGACCATAGATCTAGAGTTGGAAGGGACCCTAAAGATCACCAGTCCAGTCCCCTCATTTTACAGATGAGGAAACTGAGGCATGTAGAGATTGATTGGCGTGCAAGGGTCACGCAGGTGACAGAATCAAAGACAGAATCTGAATTCCAGGTAATTTGACACCAGAGTCTTCCCACTATATCCAGTTGCCTCTACATTTTCACAGAAAAGTAAATTTAAAATTTAAATTTCACAGAAAAGTAAATTTTAAAGTAAATAAAAATGCAGTTTCATACATAATCCCATTCTTTGTATATTGAAATGTCGTAGTTGTTATTACTAAGTTCATAATAAAAAAAAGAAAATTTAAAACAAAGAAAAAAGGATAAAATCCAATAATGTGTTATATATATAAGAAACAGCTAAAAGGGGGAAGGGAGAAGACATCCAAAGAAGCCAAGATGAAATTTGGGTGGGTGATTTAATGAAACAAAAAAACAAATGAGATTTTTATTAATTATTGTAGGAGCACAGCCAAGTGATATCACAGAATCATAGATCTGAAACTAAAACAGACTTTAGAGAACATTTATTGCCATACGCTCAAATGAAAAAAAACTAAGTTAAGGCCTGGGAAGTTTAAATGAGTTAGCTAAGGTTACACATGTACTAAGCATCAGAAGTGGGATATAAACATCATATCAAACAGAGCAAAAATACAACTTTATTATTTCAAAGGAGATCAACAAAGAAACAATATTTAAGCACAAACAACATTGTGCTTAAACAATAAATAATTAAATAGCTTAAATCTTAAATATATATATATATGTACAAACAAATTTATAAATTAAAAGGTAACTGTAGGAGGTCTTAATGTCCCTGTCTCAGAGCTGAGCAAAATTTACAAAGCTAAAGAAAAAGGAAAGTAGAGGAGACCTTGCAGATCTTTGAAAATGTTATAATGAGAGAAAATAGATTATATTAAAGTTATATTTGAAAGACTTATGGAATCTTCTGAATGGAAACACTAAAGAATATACATTACTCAACATAACTCGTACCTTTAGAAAAATAAACTATGTGCTGAGGCACAGAGAAATTATAACAAATTTTTAAAACCAGAAATATAAAAATATAGCCTTGACAGATCATCATACAGTAAAAATAATTAACAGACAGAATGAATTAGAAATGATAGTTACAAAGCAACTACAAAAGCCCAGGCAGATAGGAATAAGGGTGAGGCACTGAAAGTAGGAAGGAGATAGGAGGTTACAAATACCACATAAATAGAATCACCAGGACTTGATAACTATTTAGATGTGGAAAAGTGGATTATGTGGATATTGTAATAGTCTAGGTGAGAGGAGATGAAGATTGACCCTACCTCCCCCAGTCTCCTGTTCTCTCTGCAGAGGGCTGAAGGGAAGAGTACCAAAGTCTTCCCAATGCTTTCCTTATGGAAAGCAGAAACTCGATTCATCTCACTCTACTTTGTATCTGCTGCCCTTCCTGATTTCAGCTCCAGGGAATAATATGCTCCTGATTCCCTACACTCACACTCACACACACACACACACACACACACACACACACACACACACACACACACATCACTTCTTTCCTACCTCCTTTTGTGTAGTGTCCCCCCACCCTTAAATTGTAAGCTCCTTGAGGACAGAGAGCATCTTTCTATTAATTGTATTACCAATGCTTAGCACAGTACCTGGAACGTAGTAGGTGCTTAATAAGTGTTAACTGGCTAATTGGATTGGATTAGGTTGGCTGTTTGGGGAGTAGACAGAAAGAAAATTGATGTTACCTCTCTGTCTGGCACTTAGGACAGAGAGACAAAGAGGAAAGAGTCCTTGCCCTCAAGGAATTGGCATTCTTTTGTTGTTGCTCTGTTCAATTCCTCAGGATTCCATTTTGGGTTTTCTTGGCAAAAATACCTTCTCTAGTTCATTTTACAGATGAGGAAACTGAGGTCAACAGGGTTAAGTGACTTACCCAGGATCACACAGCTACTAAGTGTCTTCAGTCATATTTGAATTCAGGTCTTCCTGACTTCAGGCCTGGCACTCTATGCCTTTATACCATGTACATAGAGAAAGTACATATAAATATCTTTGCTTTCTAAATTGTGTTTTTTAAAATACATCTAATTCTAAAGTAAGCTGATGTTTAAATATTAGCAATCAACAAGACCCAAGCTGCTCTTGCTAACTTTGTTTATCCTAAAATCAAATTCTCTGTATTACAGGTCATTACCACAGCAAGTAAAGCTGGCAGTAAGCCCCACCAACAGAAGTTGAAGCTACCACGCTCTGTTTTCCCTTTACTAACAAAGTCCTTGTAGGAGGGGAGTTCAGAGAGGGGGTAGAAGAGGTGACCTTGCAGATTTTTGAAAATGTTATAATGAATGCAAAAAGTAATCAGAATGAGATAGCTACCAATTCAATTCTTTAGAGAGAGATTCAAATTCATTTGTCCCTTATAGGAGCCAAAGAAAAAAAAGCCATTATTAATTTAGGCAATTAGAGTACTTTGAAAGCAATATCCAGTACATTAAAGAAGCTGTCCCTGGAGAGTTGCCTGGAGGACTCAAAAACTTAATTTTTATAGCATTTAGAATGAAGAAAGGTCATTTCTTAGATGTGCTCGACAGAAGATTGTAATTTTAAACTGGTAATTTTAATGAGAAGTGGGTTTTTCATAAATAGGGAGTGAATGGTTGAGTGAGTTAGAAATGAAATTAAAGGGACGCATTCTGCTCATCATGTCACTTTCAGATGAAACCATGTATGAAAGAAGGCTCTACTCTCTTCCACAGTCACACCAAAAAGTTTGAAGCCTCCATTTCTGTCTCTGACTCTTCCCTGGGCTTTTTCCTGTGATCTTAAACAGTATATTTCACTTCTTTTTTTTTTTTTAATCCTTCCAACTTCCAAAAGAGACTATGGCTCCCTAGGCAGCCTGGTCCCACAGCTGTTTCTTCTCCCTTAAGGGTGATAAGTGGAACAAGAGTAGTGGTCTCCAGTCTTCACAGCACATAGCTCATTTGGTCACTTGACTACCACCCAAATTAATGGTCAAGGAGTCAGCCCTCTTGGAAGGGATATCTTTATGTTATTTGATAGCAAATGATCCTTCTTTTAAACTTTCTGGAGTGATAGATGCTATGATTTTCTCCATTTTCAAGTACAGTAACACAACTGAGACATGAGGAAGGAAGAGATCTTTCATTTACCAAAAGAATCTTCTTCCCAATAGGGAGGAATCTTAGAGATCATCAAGCCTATTCTTAAAAGCTGTGACTTATCCAAGGTGACACAAAGTTAGCAGTCTTATGTCCTAATCCAGCAGTATTTATAATGTACTGATATATATATGCACTTATATGTATATATACATGTGCATGTATGTAACTCATATACATGTGTGCTCATGTATATATGTATCCAGTCATCTCTTCCACAATGCAGGGGTTGGGGAACAGCACCTACCGCAAACTGGAAGATCCATAAAAAAAATGTTTGACCCTCCCTTCATACCAGAGGAGTCTGAATTTTTTCTTTTTCTTTGATGATGTATTTACACTACCTTATTGTAAAATTGGAATTAAGTATTTGGTCATAAGCTCTATGTCATCTGCAGACGTTCTTCTGTTGTCTCTCTGAGGCTTCCACAAAACTCCCCAAAAAAATCCATTTAATTTCTTATGCTGACCTACAATATATCAAAACCACAACACGAAAAGTCATGATGTAGAAGGAATAACTGTACATACCTACAATACAAATGAACAATTTGGACCCAGAATTTAAAAGGAGCATAATTAGAAAATTAATAAGCTTTTTTAATAAGTCTAAACCTCCTTGAAATATTTTTATAATAAGAATATTCTACCAGTATTACAAAAATGACCTCAAGTCAGGGAATATTAGAGTATCTAAAGCAATGACTCTCAAAATGTCGCCCAGTAACACCTGGGGATGGCCAAGACCCTTTCGGGGGTTCCACAAGGTCAAATATTTTTTTAAATAATAATACTTTTAAATTTTCTAGTATGATAAATATCAATAACTATAATCCATATACGCTAACTCTGACAGAGTCCTCAATATTTTTAAGAGTGCAAAGGGAATCCTGAGACTAAAAATTTGAGAATGACCATTCTTAAAAAAGGATTTAAAAGGATTAAAAATTAGTATCACTCAAAGGGTAACAGAGAGGCATGTAGTGGGTATGAGCAAGGTTCAATACATAGCAAATAAGGAATTGCCATTAAGAACCTGAGAAAAGGATCTTATCTTGGAGAGGCATGGTTGAAAAAAAGGAGACAGGCTGGTCATGCAACAAAAGTGAGGGATGACTAATGGAGAGTCCATGGTCTCTTTCTAACAGTATCTACAATATCAGAAGAAAGCAAAACAGAAGGCCCCCAGTCACTGAGTGGACTCATGAGAAAACATGTCACAAGGGGCACAAGACAGATGGGCATGTGATCTGTATCATTGTGGGGCAGGGTGGAAAAGTGGAAGCATCTCTATAGAATCTACTATGTGCCAGGCACTGTACGAAGTGCTTTACAATTATTATCTCATTTGATACTCAGGGCAACCTTTAGGCAAACTCAGGCCTTTCTGATTTTAGGCCCAGAGTTCTGTCTACCAGAGTACCTAACTACTGGGGAAAATCTCTACATCATTAGAGCGACAAAGGCAAGAACTCAGAAATGTAGGAACACTTGAAGGATTGAATGGAAAATGAAATATGTAAAGACAGGAAACGACATATATAATTACTACCATAATGTAAGTGGAAAGAAGCCAGCTAGGTGGTACACTCAATAGCACTCAAAGCCTGAAATCAAGAAGACTCATCTTCCTAAGTTCAAATCTGACCTCAGACCCTTACTAGCTGTGTGACCCTGGTCAAGTCACTTTCTGTCTCAGTTTCCTCATCTGTAAAATGAGCTGGAGAAGGAAATGGCAAACCACTCCAGTGTCTTTACCAAGAAAACCCAAAATGGAGTCATGAAGAGTCAGACACAACTTAAAACAACTGAACAACAAAAAAAGGAATTAACAGCAACAAGAACAAAATTCAGAGCTGAATACTATGTTAGTTAGACTGTTCAAGCTTAGCTCCACATGACACCTGTGAGAATGTACCTCTCTGTGCATTGTATGTATACACTGTATGTACTGTTAGATTAATGGATACATTGCTTAGTTTGGCTAAAATACTTTTTCCCTCTTTTAAAAAAATTGTTACAGGAAATGGTGACAAGACTAACTTCTTCTACACAAAACCTCCCTAATCCCCAAAACTGTCAGTGTTCTCACCCACCCCCACGCATCACCTTGCATATATTGGGTACAAACCTATATGTGTGCACATTGTCTCCCCCCCAAAAAAATATAATCTCCTTGAGGGCAAAGACTACTTCATTTTTGCCTTTGTGTCTCCATCATCTGACCCTAGTAGATGCTTAATAAATTCTTGAAGACTAAAGCCCTCTATGAACTGATGGTGCTAAGTCACTTTAGCATTCTAGACTTCTTGCCACACATTCTAGACTCATCCCAGACAGAACAAGTATTCCTTATGCCTAGATGGTGCTTCTTCCCATGTGTCTTCTAAAATCCATAAAAATGACATAGCTCAGGGGTGACTTTTCCTATACCAAGTCTTTCTTAGTATGTAGTGCCCCAACTCAATCTCCCATAGAAGGCAGAGTATGTTTTATTTTTGTCTTTGTATATTCAGCACCTACCGCATAGTAGGCATTTTATGAAATATCTGCTATGACAGTCCTTCTTAAAAGGTCATTGAACTGAATTATCCTCCCAAAGATGCCTCTGATCAACCTGTTCTCAGTGACTGAAATGACCTTCCTTCTACTTTTTCCCTAATAAATTCCTCCCCATCCTTTCTTGCCCAACTCAAATGCCACCTCCTTCATGAAGTCTTCCCTCATTTCCCTGGTCAGTAACAACCTTTCCCTTTGGACCTTAGAAAACACTTTGTTCTAAATCTTGAGAGTATACTTACCATAAAATATTGTGTTATTATAGTTATCTGTGTTCCTGTTTTTATCTCCTATTATATTGAGCTCCATGAGGGCAGGATCAGCATTCTATTTAAACTCTGTATCTCTCCTAGCACCCAGCATCTTGCTCTGCATACCACAGATGCTTAATAGATGTTTATTGAAAGAGTGAATGAATGCACAAATTAATTCCTATATAGGGTACACAGATATACCAAATGACCTCTTGAGCCTCTTCCAGCTCAGAGATTGTTATAATGATAATAAGTCTATAAATCTAAAAGAAAATTACCTTTACCAAGGATGCCATTTAGCAAAAAAAGGCCTGGAGGTATGGGAGATGAATTCCCCAATTTGGGATGGAAATCTGTTCAGGTCACCAATGTTGCCTGGTTCTTTTAACACAAAATTAGTATAGTCTGTCAAGTTGGAAGATCCCTAGGGACTTACTTCAGTTTGATAATGGGAGGAGATTTCTGGGAACTAAACTCTGTGCTATAACACAAAATAGAAAGATAAAGACTCAATAACAGCCTGACCATTTTTTGTCATCCAAGTACATTCATATGTCAAATCTTCCTATTTATGGAATAGCTCTTGAGCATAAGACTCATCGCTGAAGGTATAGTAGAGGGCACTTCTAAACCCCTTTTCCCATCCAGGATAGTGACCACATCACATAGAGTTGGTCTAAGGCAAAGCTATAAAATAGCCAAAGTTTGTTTTCGGTAATCTCTTTCTCATACCCCTCCTACTTCTAGGCATTCCCCATTGCCTGTGTAGCCTGGGGTGCCCAAGGAATTTTTGCCTGCTTTTGCTTAGGCATAATTTCACACTAGTGGAGAGAATGATTACTCACTATATCCTTGAATGAGGGATAGAATTGGCACATGAAAAGAATGGGAAAGTAATGACCTTTTTCTTTTTTTACAGCTTTGAGAGAGGATACATGTGGTTGCAGACCTTCTTTGGGAAGAGAAGGGGGAGGGGAAAGGAGAGGAAAAGACAGAGCAGAAAGGAGAAAATGAGAGGGGGAAGGGGGAGGGGAAGAAAATGAAAAGAAAGACTTTGGTGGCAAGTATGTATAGAGCCACCACTTCAACATGTTCCTGAATTCCTGTTTTTCTTCCCCAAGACTCCAGAGAATTTCCCCTTGGGTGAAATTGAGGGCTTTAGCATTTGGTTGAGCTACCTCACTCCCACCAGGAGAGCTCATTCATTCTGTGTATCTTCAAGTATTTTCTTACTTAGGTAACTTCTCTGATGTCTGCTTGATGTCTGCTTGGCTAGATAAATTTATTCACTATTCATAATTTGTGATGGTCTTTTTTGTAACTAATATTTGGTGGGAAGGAGCTAAGCCTATGAATATAAACTTGAGGCATTCCTTCCTCTTTAAGGGACAATAATCAGTAATGTAATTCAAACCTAAGAAAAAATCATTTTCTCTAGATTAACTATATTGAGGGGGACAAATATAATTCTAATCTGGCATCCCCTCTCTGAGGAGAAAAGAGTGACTAGCCTCAATGGACCCTTCTCTGGCTTCCATACAAGGAGAAATCAGAGTCCCAAAAAGAGGAGTGAGAGAGATAGCTACCGAAGCCTTTTTTTCAAGTTGTGTTTAGACAAACTCATGGGAACATATTCATAACCTAAGTAGGCAACACACAACCTACACCTAGAAGAGAAAAGGCTAATTATTTATCTTAGTATTTAAGGCCCTCCACAGTCTGGCTCCTCGACGTTTTTCACACTAGTCCCTGCTGCTAGCTCTCCGTTCCAGCCTGAAAGTTGTTCCCAAAACCCAATGTTCCATCTCCTGTCTTGGTGCACTGGTGCAAACCATG
The DNA here is from genome assembly GCA_011680675.1 of Gymnobelideus leadbeateri. Classification (NCBI taxonomy): domain Eukaryota; kingdom Metazoa; phylum Chordata; class Mammalia; order Diprotodontia; family Petauridae; genus Gymnobelideus; species Gymnobelideus leadbeateri. Next base: position 65,699 of record WOXC01009946.1, read on the forward strand.
TCTCAGGCACTCCCTCCTCATCTCTGCTTGTCAGAATCCTTGTCTTCCTTCAAAGTTCATCGAAATGTTACCTCTTCTCTGGATGCTTTCCTGAGCCACCCAATTGTCAGTGCCCTCTATTTCCATTATTTTCCTTGTACTATACTAGTGTGTGTTATGTTCCTCCAGTAAAACATTTTGAGGGCATAGACATACATTTCTGTAACCCCAATGCCTGCAATATTGCCTGGCAGAATAAGTACTTAATAAATGTCTCTTATGTAAAAGGTTGAACAGGAGTTCCCTAAAGAAATCTTGTCCATCTCCCACCTGGCTGCTCTCTTCTGGACTTATCTGGACTTCTCCATCATGCCATTCTGCTCCAGGAACCTCATAATTGGTAAATCTCATCATCCTACAAGATCCAGTTATGCTTTGTAATCCCACCTCTTCAGTACCCTCTGCCCCTATGATTTGGAAAGCAGAGCCATAAACTCCAAAACCTCCATTTAAGGAGCTTCTCCCTCTTCCCCACCCCCCCATTACTTAGCACTTGATAGATGTTTATTGACAAGGTTGCCCACTGACTAAAGAACTTAGTGGGGTTACAAAGAAGTATGTGGGATTTTGATAGCATCTCTGTGTGTGGACAAGTTTCTTGGTATAATGACTCATCCATCAATAAATAAACATTTATTAAGCACCTGCTAAGTACTAGAGACTAAGAAAAATAATAATAAAGTCTATCCCCTCAAGGAGCTTAAAATCTCACCTAATTAACAATAAGTATTTGAGTCTCAGTGATTAGGGATAATTGGAAATGACTAGATTTAAAATCAGGAAGACTTCAGTTTGAATCTTGCCTCAGATACTAGTTGAATTACCTTAGGGAAGTCCCTTGACTTCTCTGGGTGAGCCTCAGCTTCCTCACTCACAAAATGAAGGTATTGGATTTGATGGCCTCCAAAGTCCTTTTTCTGGTTCTAAGCCTATGATCCTATCTCCCACCTGTCTGATTGATCCTTCTAGAAGGGTTGTGACTATGTGACTGGAAAGGAAGGAACAAAATTATATGTTGTCAAAATAGAAACAAGACTCAGGAACTGTTAGATATGTGAATTGAATGAGACTGAAGAGTCAAGAATGATACCAAGGTTGTGAGCCTCGGAGACAAGAAGACAAGGAGACAAGAAGAAGGGTAGTCTCTAAGGAGAAGTCAGGAAGTTTGAAATAAGGAATTTGGAGTAATCAGGAAGTATGAAATAAGGAATTTGGAGTAATCAGGAAGTATGAAATAAGGAATTTGGAATAATCAGGAAGTATATAATAGGGAAATGAGGTTAGGTTGGGGAGGAAAATTAAAAGTTATGTTTTGGACATATTAAGTTTGAGAAACTAATGAACATCCAGTTCAAATTGTCCAACATATAGTTCATGATTCAGAACTGGGGCTCAAGAGAAAGATCTGGGAGTTGGTTACATATGGATTATAATTGAACTCATAGAGAAGATAAGATCCACCAAGTGAGAGAGAGTAGAGAAAGAAAAGAATAGGTCCCAGTACAGAGCCTTGGCTCATACTCCCAATTAGTGCATGTAACATGGAATATGAATCAGGAGGAAAAAATCTGCGGGGGGAAAGGTCTAAGAATTAGTGGTCAGAGAATTAGAAGAACCAGGCGAGAGTAGTGCCATTAAACCAAGAAAAGAGGCATCAGAATACATGTTGCCTCTCCTTCAAACACCCTAACCACTCAGTTCCTCAAGAAAGGAAAGGGTATCTGAGAGGAGAGGGTAATCAACAATGCCAAATGCTTCAGAAAGGTCAAAAGGATGAAGACCAAGAAGAGGCTGTTATATACACCACCTCCACCTCTTCTCTCTTCTGAAACTGCCACCACCCTGGTGCAGCCCTCACAAGTTCACATCTGAACCACTGTAATAGCCTGCTGGTTGACCTCCCTACCTCAAGTCTCTCCCTACTCCAGTCCATCCTCCACTCAACCACCAAAATGATTTTCCTAAAGCTCAGATCTGATCATATCATGTCCCTTTTTTCAATAAATTCCAGCAGCTATTAAGAAATCCCTGGTAACTTTGGGAAGAGAAGTTTTAGCAGAGTTATGAGGTCAGAGGTCAGATTGCAAAGGGTAAAGAAAAGAGTGAGAACAAAAGAAGTCAAGGCATGATGTGCAGACAAGTGAGGAAAAGCAAGTGACAATAAATAGACAATGATAACTTGGGTACATAGAAGAAATGACTGAAAATGTGTTATGATCCTTTATACATTGAAATGAATTACTTTAAATCAAATAGTTACTAAACAAGACTAGGTGCTGATGTTGATGCTGAATGTTGTTTCTAATAAAGCATATAATTTTTCAAGATATATATTATATATGTATGTATATTTGGATATTAATTGTCCAAATAGAAAGGCAAGCCCATAGATCAATGGTCCATGTGAGCAGGTAAGAACATTTGATGGCAGCTAGGTGGTACAGTAGATAGAGCACTGGACCTAGAGTCCAGAAGACTCGAGCTCAAATGTAACCTTAGATACTTATTAGCTGTATGATCATGGGAAAGTTCACTCAGTCTGCCTTAAGTGTCAAATGGGGATAATAATAGCACTTATCTCCCATGCTTGTTGCAAGGCTCAAATGAAATTATATTTGTAAAGATCTTAGTACAATTCCTGCCACATAGTAGGGGCTTAATAAATATTTGTTTCCTTCCTTCCCTTAGATCACTTAAGGAATGGTGATCACTTAGATCACCATTGTGCCCAATGGTGTGTGTGGCTGTCTTCTTTTACTTGGAAACATTCATTGCTTTAGCTCACAGGCTACTGCTGCAAAGTGTATCATCCTAAACGTGTCCTCCTTCCCCACTACAATAAGTCATTCTGTAGTGCCATGCTTCACTTAAAAACAAACAAACACCTTCTGTCTCCATCCTGGCTCAGCTTCAGCTTATTTAACACTACAACATATGTCATCTGCTTCTTGAAACAATCTAACATGAGCACAGCACTCTGGGATTGGTAATTTAGGCAAATGAAAAACAGCCTGCAGTCGGCATGCACATGGAATGACATTTGATTTGCTTTAAGTAGATGTTTCACTCTGCTCCTTCTCCTCTCTAATCTGGAGACAGAAAAGGGTTTCCCTTCATTGACAGCCATCTCTATAGAGGTGCCACTGAAGGAAGTTCTCCAGTCGAACTGACCAATAAAAGTCAAAATTGTTAAAATGAAGTTTTAAGTTTATTTCCTAGATCCCCTAAAGGCACAACCTGCTACCAAATAGAGCACACCAGGGGTCAATAGAGGTACTATTTGGCTACTCAAAAACCAATCATTCACCTATCAGATTGGCTAATATGACAAAAAAAAAAGACAATTATGAATGTTGGAGAGGTTGTGAGGAAAATGGGACACTAAAGTATTGTTGGTGGAGTTGTGAACTGATCCAAACATCTAGAGAGCAATTTGGAACTATGCCCGAAGTGCTATAAAACTGTACATATTCTTTGAACCAGCAATAGCACTTCCACATTATATCCCAAAGACATCAAAAAGGGGGTAGAGGAAGACCTACTTCTTGTGCAAAAATTCTTATAACAACTCTTTTTGTGGTGTCTAAGAATTAGAAATTGAAGGGATGCACATCAACTGGGAAATGGCTAAACAAGCTCTGATATATAATTGTGATGGAATATTATTTTGCCATAAGATATGACAAGCAGGATGATTTCATAAAAACCTGGAAAGACTTAAATGAACTGATGCAAAGAGAAGTGAACAGGACCAGGAAAACAGTATACATAGTAACAGCAATATTTACAAGAACTATAAATGACAGCTCTTCTCAGCAATACAATGATGAAAGACAACCCCAAAGGATTAATGAATTATACTATCTGCCTCCAGAGAAAGAACTGATATTGTTTGAATACAAACTGAAGCATTCTATTTTTCACTTTCATTTTTTTCTTTTATTTGAGTCTTCTTGTACAAAATGACTAAGATGGAAATGTTTTACATGATTGCCTATGTATAATTCATATCTGATTGTTTACCATGTCACGGAGGGGCAGGGAAGGGAGGGAGGGATGGAATTTGGAACTCAAAACTTTAGTAAAATGTTTTTTAAATTGTTTCAACTTGTAATTGTGGAAAAAATAAAATACATTAAATTAAATATCTTTTTAAAAAATCTTTTATTTAAAGTCTGAGGACCTAAGGTCAAATTCTGACTCTGTCATTAACTACCAATATGATGAAATCTTAGCAATTAATTTAAATTCCTGGGCCTCCATTTTCTCAAAAAGTTAAAAGAGCTGAGTTTAAATCTTTCCAAGGACACTTAGTACCTGTGTGACCTTACAAGTCACTTTACTTCCTTGGCCCTCAGTTTCTGCATCTGTAAAGTAAGAGGGCTGCTCTATATGATCTCTGAGGTGCCCTCTAGTTCTTTACATATATTTGCCAGAGCTAGCTCAGTGTTTGGGAGGCTCTGAAGGACAGAAGGACTGACTATCAAACTGAGGGTCTACAGAGCTGTTGTGCTGACCTCAGTTCTGTATGCCTGTGAAACCTGGACAGTCTACAGAGCCATGCCAAGAAACTGAATCACTTCCATTTTAATTGTTGTAGGAAGATGCTGAAGATCACCTCGAAGGATAAGATACCGGACACTGAGGTCCTTTCTCAAACTAAACTGCCAAGCATTCAAACTCTGCTTCAGAGAGTGCAGCCACATTTTTTAAATGCAAAATGTATGCTTGCCAAAAAGGCTGTTTTATGAAGAAATCACACAGTGCAAGCATTCACATTGTGGTCAGAAGAAGAAATATAAGGACACTCTCAAGATCTCTCTTAAGAATTTTGGAAATAATTGTGTGACATGGGAAAGACTGGCCCAGTCCTGTTCAGCATGGCGTGCCCACATCAGAGGAGGTGCTATGCTCTATGAACAAAGCAGAATTGAGACAACTCAAAAGAAACATGAGATGTGCAGATTTAGAGAATCCACCCCAAATGTTCACATGGGGGGGGCGGCTAGGTAGTGCAGTGAGTAGAGCATCAGCCCTGGAGTCAGAAGGACCTGAGTTTGGATCCAACCTCAGACACTTAATGCACACACAAACAAAACCTAGCCGTGTGACCTTGGGCAAGTTACTTAACCCCAATTGCCCTCCAAAAAGCAAAAAATAAATGTTCACATGGACTGTTTGTGCCTGACCTGTGGTAGAACAACTTGAGCTCATATCAGTCTGATCAGTCACAGTTGGACACACTGAAATTCGATGAGCATAGGGGTGTCATTTTAGTCTTCTTCAAGAACGAAGGACAACATCCAACCACCAACCAACCATATAATTCTTTGAGATCACATTCATGCTCTAAATCTATCATCAGGTACAGGGTGTCCCAAAAGTCTTAGTACAGATTAAAACTACTGTGATTTGGGGACAACCTTAATACTGCATTTAGATAGTCAACAACTGCTCGTTCTAAGATCAACTAGACTTGACTTGCAATTCCCCTTATTTGTATCCCTCCTTCATGGAAAGCTAAGCACTTAGCAAATTTCTTTGCCCTATCTGAACCTGCCAAGGAACTCTACAGCCTCACTGGCTACTCTTTCCAGTGCTGGCTAGACTTCCATTCATTTCCCTTGACTCACTGGTCAAGGGGCAAGAGTTATAATACTACTTGCTCCCCATTGCCACTTTCAGTTCTTGCCCTGTCTCCATCTCTCATGAACCTCTCCTCCTTTGAGGTCCATGCTATTCATATCTATCACCCAATTGAAATCCTGGTAACTGTTGTGACCTCCAGGTCACTTCTTTAGTAAGTTCAGGACCTGGCTCACAATTTTTCTCCCCTCCTCAATTTCTGCCTTCAAACTAGCAGATTTCAAAATACATATCGACTCTCTCAGACACCATAACCACTCAGTTCTCCAACCTACTCATTTCTCATGACCTACACAAAGATGGTCTTACCTTTGACCTTGCCATCAGTGCCATTTGCCAAATCCACATTCGAGAATTCTGAAACCCCCTTATCTGACCATAATTTATAGGCTTTCCACTACTGCATTTTCTCACCAAACTGTAATGTTTATACACACTGTAACCTCTAATCTCTCAATTCTTTAGTTCTCTCCCAGGCCATCTCCCCTGCACTAGCCAGTCTCCCCTCTTTTCCCATCTTGATCCCTTGAAGAACCAGTTTTTTAACTTTACTCTGTCCTCTTCTGTTGAGTTTCTGGCCGCTTTATCATATTGCCAATTTCATTCTACCAATGAAAGGATCACTCCCACAATCACTAGGATCACTCCCACCATCTGCTGCCTTTGCTCCTACACACATGACTGTCCACTACAAATTTATATTATGCAACTTCAGCTCACTGCTGCAAATAAATCCTTCTGCACTTCCCTTACCAACTCACTATCCCACTCTCCACAGCAGGTCTTCTAAATCTTTTTATCCCTCCTCAGACCTCTCCTGGCTCCTCCACCTCCCCCCACACTCTCAGTCAATAACCTTACCTCTTATTTTATTGAAAAAAACTAGGCCATTTGCTAAGAGCTTCTTCTTCTCCCCTTTTCCTCTTCCTATATCACTTAGATGCCTTTTGATGTTATATCTTTCTTCACTACTATATCAAAAGAAGTGATAGCCTTATTCCATATTAAGGCTAACCCTTCTACCTGCACAGGTAATCACATTGCATCTAGGTTCCTCCAACAGATTGCCTTCTCTGTCATCCTTAGTCTAACACTTATCTTAATCTTTCCCTATCTACCAGATCCTTCTTTACTAACTACATCTATACTCATGTCTCCTCCATCCTCAAAAAACTCTCATTTAATTCTTATACTTAGGTGTTACAGCATATAAAGTCCTGAAGTCAGGATGACCTGAGTTCAAATCCGGTCTCAGACACTTGGTACCTGTGTGGTCCTGGGCAAGTCACTTAACTTCTATTTGCCTCAGTTTCCTCATCTATAAATGCGGGAGCAGGAGATGGGTAATAATGGCATCTGTCTCCCAAGGTTGTTGGGAGAAATAATATTTGTAAAGTGTTTAGCATAGTGTCTGGCACATAGTAAACATTATATAAATGTTAGCTATCTTCTTCATCATCATCATCATCATCATCATCATCATCATCATCATCTCTTCTCCCACTCTCTTAACCCCTGACAATCTTGCTTCTGACTTCATAATTCTACTACACCTGTTCTTTCCAAAGTTACCTGTCATCTCATTGCTGAATCCAATGGTCTTTTCTCAATCCTCATTCTTCTTGACTTCTCTGAAGCCTTTGACTCTATTGATCATCTGTTTCTCCTTGATATAGAAAGGAGTTTCTAGGTTTTGGGGACACCACTCTCTCCTAGCTCTCCTCCTACTTACCAGACAGCTCCTTCTCAATCTCCTTTGCCAGTTCCTCATTTAGGTCACTCCCTCTAACCATAGGTGGCCTGAAGGGGTTCTGTCCTGAACACTCTTCTCCCCTTATGCTACTTAACTTGGTGATCTCATTGGCTACCAGGGATTTAAATACCATCTTTATTTAATTACCGCCTCTATCATGTTTCTCAAATTTATTTATTCTGCCATATCCTCTCTGCTGTCTTCTAAGCTCACATCTCCAATTTTATTTCAGACATCTCAAACTCAATGTCCAGTAGACATTTTAAACTTAACATATCCAAAACTGAACTCATTATCTTTCCCTTTAACCTTTCATCCTCTTTCCCCCATTTCCCTATGACTGCTGAGGGCAATACCATCTTCCCAGTCTCTCAGGCTCATAACCTAAGAGGCAAGCTTGACTTCTCATGATTTTTCATCCTCCATATCCAATCTGTTGCCAAGGGCTGTTGATTTCACCTTTGCAACATCTCTCAAATATGCCTCCTTCTCTCCTCTGATACTATCATCACTCTGGCATAAGCTATCATTACTTCGTGTCTTGACAATTGAAATAGCCTAGTGGTGGATCTGCCTGCCTCTAGTCTCTCCCCGCTCTAATCTATGCTCATTCAACAGTCAAAGTGATTTTCCTGAAGGGCAAGTCTGACCATGTCATTTCCCTATTCAATAAGTTCCAGTGGCTCCCAAGCACCTCCAGAATTAAATACAGAATCCTTTGTTTGGCATTCAAAGCCTTTTATAACCTAACCCCTCCATCATCTGTCCAGGTTTCTTCTACCGTACTTGCCAATACATACTCTTCAATCCAGTGCTATTCCATAAATAAGACATTCCATCTCTCATTTGGGGGCATTTTCTCTAGCTGTCCCTCATACCTAGAATGTTCTCCCTCCTCATCTCCACCTAACTTCAAGTCCAACTTCTACAGGAAGCCTTCCCCAGTTCCACTAATTTCTAATTATTTTCTATATATCCTGCATATAGCTTGTTTGTACATATTTGTTTGCTTGTTTCCCCCATTGGATTGTGAACTCACTGAAAACAGGAATTGTCTTTTGCCTCTTTTGTATCCCCAGCCTTTAGCACAGTGCCTGACACACAGTAGGTACTTAATAAATGTTTATTCATTGATTGACTAAAAAGCAAGATGGCAAAATATAATTTCATATAATTTTTTTTATTAATCAGTGTAGTATTAGAAAGAGTCCTTGTACTCGTGGAGCTTATAGTCTAGTTGAAAAGACAAAGCATGTTGCATATGAAAAGCTAAATAACAATATGAAAGAAATAAAGCCTCTGAGGAATTCATGAGTATTTGCCAGATTAATGTCATCTCTATCTATATCCTTGAGAAGGAAACTTCTATCAAGTTGCTTTTTCCATAGCACTGCCATCTTTTGTTTATCTGATTAATTACATACAGTTGCCTTGTGACTTTTCCCCCATAGAGAACTATTGATGTGTCTTTTTGTAATTCAGGGTTATTTCAGCTCTTTTATGCATCAGACCCACAACCATACCGAAGCAGTCTAATGATATGCCTTCAAACCTAATCAAATCTTTGAATTGAGTTGGGGTGACTAAATTAGTTTCAACATCCACTGTGATCCTGGCAACTAACACTAAGGTTATACAAACTACATTTAAATTTCATTTAACTGGAGGGGAGAGAGTAGAGGTGGCAAACTTTCCCCTGAATCCCTGCAACTCTATCCAAATCATTGCTCCCAAATTGCTAGTGGAGACTAACTTGGGAGCTAACTTGGTAAAAATGAGAGTTCTAAACTTCAGACAAATATATGATGTTCTTTAACTACAGATTCATAGAATTTAGAGCTAAAAGGAATCTTAGAGACCATCAAAGTCCAGGCCTTTTATTGATTTGTTGATGAAGAAACAGAGACTCAGTGAGGTTGTGACTTTCTAGGCAGAGCCAAGATTCAAGCCTATATCCCCCTCAATCCAAATCTACAGTGCTCTAATGATTTACCAAGTTCAACCTATAATAAATAAATGCATGGGAGCCTCAGATCCATTATTTCCATAAAATGGTGCCACCTCCTTCTTAAGACTTCATGCTCATTGCCTCTCTGAGACCTCTGGGCAGCACAGAGCCTTGGGAAATTGCAGTGATACCTTCAGGATCATTCTGCCCAAAATAAAGCCAACAGCTCTTGAGCACAAAGCAAACACTGAAACTAGATTGTGATGACACCCTCAAGCCATTGTGAATCAAAGGGAGAGCTACAGCCAAAAGAAGTTTCTTTCTGGTATGACTAAGTATTCTGTGAGACCTAAGTGAGTGCAGGAGAGGTCTAGGAAATGAGGTACACAGAAGACACCTACCAAGAGGCAGCAGGCTCTTATCTGAGAGCTGTCCTCTCTTCCTAGTCACACTGGGAATCCATTCAGCCCAAGAATAGGGCCCCCTTCTAAGCTGTCTCCCTCAGAATCTGAGCTCATCTGGCCAAGAATGCCCCGGACAGTTACTGCCTGGGCCCTTAATTCCTCCAAACTCTGTTTGGTCACAGATAGATTGATCCTGACCCAACAGCAAAAAAAGAAAATAGCTTTGGCAGGGAAGGAGGGCCCCTAAGGAAAAGAAAATACTGCAAAGGAAGTTTGGTCGGTAGCTTGAGGATCAGTGTCTGATCTAAGAATCAGAAAAGAAAAATTGGTGTCAAGTTCAGCCAGTCCCGTGACTACCCCTGCAAACATCTAGTTGTCACAGCTTCTCCAATGTACTCTAACAGAAAGCTTGTTATTTCCTGCAGAGTATAAAAAACTAATCTATATGATTCTCAGATAACTAAATTCTAACCTGTCTGCATCTGAGGGTGAGAGCTAAATAGGCCAAAAAACAGAGTTTACAGAGCTATGGATAAAAGCATTTGGGGGAAAAAATATGCATATATATGTGGACATACATATATATGTATTTCAAAATATGTATATGCAAACATCTACACAAAGATGTAATATTCACAAAATATGTGTACATGTATATGTGTGTTTATATATAATTACACAAACACATGTTTTGTGACTATTGTATCTGTATACACATATTTTGAAAATACATTTATGTACCCGTGTGTGTATACACACACACACACACACACACACACACACACACACACACACACACACACATTGAAGGGCTACTAGGTGACACAACGAAGAGAATAGCAGACGTGAAGTCAGAAAGGCCTGAATTAAAATACAGCTTCACACACTTACTATCTGTATGGCCCTAGGCAAGATACTTAACCTCTCTCAGCCTTTGCTTTCTCATCTATAAAATGGGTGTAATAATAGCACCTACCTCCCACAGTTGTTGTAAGAATCAAATGAGATAATATAGAAAGCATTTGCAAACCTCAAAGCACTATGTAAACTCTTGTTAATATATAAAATTGAAGAACTAATTGACCCTGTTAAATTGCTTAATACTTTGCCCTTTTCTCTTTTTAATGACCTTGGTGGGCAAGTGTAGGTTTGCATGTAGAGGAGGAAGAGGTGAGTACTCACAAGGAGACAGAACCTTTCAATCAGAAGACCTAAGTTCAGATTCCAGCTTGGTCACTAATGGTATGACTTTGGGCAAGACCCTTAAACTGTCTGTGTAATTCATAAAGACTAGAAGTTGCAAAGAAGGTACCAACCCATCTTAGTAGATGGAATTTTCTCACTTGGGAGTTTCCTGTACCAGTGAAACCATAGGTGTAATTCCTATCAGGCATAACAAGATGCATTTCTAATTCAAAGGGAAAATATGGGTAGAACAATTTAAGTTTTACTATGAGAAAATTATAAGGGGCAAAATGTGAATGTTTTCTTGAAGCTTTTATCTCAAGACCTCAAACAAGCAAAGTGCTCAATGATAATGATAGGGTTTACCAAGAGCACAGGTAAAAACCTTCTGAAGTCCCGAGTTTCTAAGTGTTCCTGAACACAGTCAGCCATGTGGAGCTATGTGGAAATCCTGAAGGCTTGCTCGTGAACAATTATTAGCATGTGACTGCAACATGGTTTTCTTCTCTTGTTTCAGAATTCTTCAGGAACTTATTTGTACTGCAGTTCTGTTTGGTGGCATAAACATACATATTTATCAAAACACTTCTTAACTCTGACACCACATACTTTAAGACACTTCCCCATTTGTAGATAATCAGCACTTCATGAATATTGGATTTTACCATTTACTTCATTAGCCTTGTTGTTGTTTTTATCCACTGGAGAAAGGTCAGAAAGCAATGATCTAAATTCTCCTAAAAAATGAAGATGGATAAACACCAGTGACCTTGAATGGAAGGTTCTTGGGCTAAGCATATTGACTTTTAAGTGAATACTAGAATATTTTTGAGAGAAGCTGTGTTGGCATGGAAAGAGAGCTGTACTAGAAATCAGATGGTACTGCCTGGGTTCGAATTCTGCCTCCAATATTTACTAGCTGGGTGACTCTGGATGTCATTTAATCTTTCTAAAATTCAGTTTCCTCATTTGCAAGTTGGGAATAATACTAGCATCTACCTCACAGGACTGTCACAAGGATCAAACAAGATAATGTATGAAAAGTATTGTGTAAATCTTAAAGGACTGTCTAAATTTTAGACACTATTATGGAGTAGGTGCTTAATACAGCAGAAGTCTCTTTGCCTGTCTCTTCCCCTGTCCTTTTCATGTTATTAAGTATTCTCCCACCCCAATTCTTCTTGCATCTTCTACTCAATCAACCCTGCCTATTAGTTATTTCTGGTCTAAGCAGCATTAGAACATCAAATGCAAGTGTTCACTAAAAATACAAATAAATAACTAATAAGAGGCCCAGATAAGGGGCTGCATCCCATTGTTGAAATTCTCTCCAACAGAAAAGTCCATAACATGATGTCTCCTGAGGCTGGACACCCATAGCCTAACAGCACACCGCAGTGTCAACTCCTTCAGAGACCAGGTCAATTGAATTCATATATTGCAGTAAGAGTAAAATTGAAGATGGTTTCCACAGCAACTGTAAGCCCAAAGCTCTCAAAACTCTTCCCCTAACTGAACTACTTTCAATCCAAGTTTTTAAAAATGCAGGGATTAGAATTTAAAAACATATAGAAATTGAAACAAATACCTGGATTCTGGAAAGCAGAGCAAGAATATCTCTATGAAGGCTGAAGTTAGAATCCAATAATATTTCAGAGTTGGAAGAAACCTCAGAGATCATCTACAACAGCTGGGAAACCAGCAGCCTCAAGGTCATATGTTGCCTTCTAGGTCCTTGGGTGCAGCCTTTTAACTGAGTCCAGGTTTTATAGAACAAATCCTATTAATAAGGGAATTTGTTCTATGAAATTTGGATTCATTTGAAGGATCACAATTGAGGACCCAGAGGGTCACATGTGGCCTTGAGGCCACAGGTTCCCCACCCCTTCCAATCAATCAATAAATATTTATTAAGTGCCTACCATGTTAGGAACTGGGCATATCAACATCAAATCAAAATAGTCCCTGCCCTCAAGAAGCTTACATTCTATTGGAGAAACACCACATACAGTTAGAAATTTAGATTTAGATAGACAATAGGTAGGGACTTAGATGTCATTGTAAATTTGTAAATTATCATTATTATAGAAATATAGATATGTAAGTTCTTGATATGATAAAGAGAGAGAAAGAGAAAGGGGCAGGCAGGCAGATAGACAGACAGACAGATAAGTTTCATTGTTTTGCTGATTGTCTACACTAAAGAAAGTAATGGGGGAAAAAGGTTAGTAATGAAAATTACATTTTTTCCAGAGACTCGGTTGTTGAATATTTTTCAACACAGTACTGCATATAGGCATCTACAAAATAAATACAAGGGCATAGGGAAAAGCACTATCATCTGAGGGGAACTAGGACTTCATGTAAGTCAGGTCAAATATCTGTTGAGTTCAATGGACTCTGAGTACTCCCTTCCAGTTCTGAGGTTGTATATTTCTGTGAAACTGAAGCCCTAAGAGGGAAAAAGACTTGTCCAAGGTGATACAAGCAGGCTGATGCTGTCCAAGATCCAGCCCCTAACCTTGCCTAAAGGGCGGTCCTCACTCTATCACAGCTGCTTCAATTTGTTCAAAAGTATAAATTGAAAGACCACAGTCAAAGATGGTGGAGTAGAAACAGCTCATCCAAGCCACTCTGCCCCCAGATTCCCCCCAAACTATGTAAAAGGAGACTCTGAACAACTTCTGGAGCCCCAGCACCCACAGAACAACACAGAGAAGCTAACCTCCTGCTGAGGACAGCCCAGCAGCACTGCAGGAAGGACCAGCGCAGCACTCTGGGAGCCGCAGTGCGCAGAGGGGAGCCGAGCCGAGCGCCGAGGTTTTAGCCCCAGGGCAGCAGGGCCAGCAGCCAGCTGGAGGAACCCCAGAACACCAGCAGCTGTGGCAACTACAGAATTATCAACATAGACATGCCTAGGACAAAGTGAGAGGTTAGTGTCCTATGGACTTTGGGACCAGTATTTGGGGAATGCGTCGGCTCCCTCCCCTGGGGGCTAGAAGCCGAGGAGACACGCCATTTTGTAGTTTTCAGAGGCAGCTCCAGCTCCTGGCCTGCAAATTGTAGGGAGATCCAGCTATCAGTCTTGGGGGGTAATCACTCTTGCTTTAACCTCCCTGGATCTGGATTGTGATCTAGGGTGGAAGTTGTGGGTGGGTTTACAGCTTGCCAGAAACGGAAGTTGCCCCCCACACGTTCGGGACGAAAATTCCTCTATCTGGCCTTAAAGCCATAGTGTGGCAACAAGCCCAAAAGTCAAGCAATTAAGTGGCAACATGCCAAGGCAAAGGAAACAGAAAAATGCAACCCTAGACTCCTATTTTGGGGGCATAGAGCGGGAAAAGGACTGTGAGGTCAGAAGTCCTGCTCCAAAAGCCCCAGGGGAAAACATGAGCGGGTTGCAGGCCATAGAGGACCTTAAGAAGGACTTTAAAAATCAAATAAGAGAAGTGGAGGAAAAATTGGAAAGAGAAATGAGAAGGATGCAGGAAAAGTATGAAATGAGGGTCAACAGCCTGACTGAGGAAAACAATACCTTAAAAAATAGACTAACTCAAATGGCAAAGGAGGCCCAAAAGGGCAATGAGGAGAAGAATGCCTTAAAAAGTCGAATTTGCCAGATGGAAAAAGAATCTCAAAAGTTCACTGAGGAGATTCATTCCTTCAGAGTTAGACTGGAGCAAATGGAAGCTAATGACTTTATGAGAAATCAAGATGCTGTTAAGCAGATCCAAACAAATGAAAGATTAGAAGGCAATGTGAAATATCTCATGGGAAAAACCACTGACCTCGAAAATAGATCCAGGAGAGACAATTTAAAAATTATTGGACTACCTGAAAGCCATGATCAAAGAAAGAACCTAGAAATCACCCTTCAAGAAATTCTCAAGGAAAACTGCCCTGATGTTTTAGATCCAGAGGGCAAAATAGAGGTTGAAAGAATCCACAGATCACCTCCTGAAAAAGATCCCAAAAAGAAAACTCCCAGGAATATTATAGCCAGGTTCCAGAATCCCCAGATCAAGGAGAAAATACTACAAGCAGCCAGGAAGAAACAATTTCAATATTGTGGAAACACAATCAGAATAGCCCAGGACCTGGCAGCTTCTACACTGAGGGATCGAAGGGCATGGAATATGATATTCCAGAGGGCAAAAGAACTGGGAATGAACCCAAGGGTCACCTACCCAGCAAAACTGAGTATTTTGTTTCAGGGGAAAATATGGTCATTCAGTGGAATAAAGGACTTTCAAGCATTCTTGAGGAAAAAACCAGAATTGAATAGAAAATTTGACATCCAGACACAAGAAGGAAGAGATGCCTGAGAGGGTAATCAGGGAAAAGAAATCAAAAGGAACTTATCAAAGTTGAACTATTTACATTCCTATATGGAAAAGCAATAACTGTGACTGATGATATCTTTCTCACTATGAAAATAATGGAAGAAGGGTATGTGGTCATATGAATACACATGTGAATGTGTGTGTATATGGTTACAGTTATATATGGATAGAGAGCATGGGTTGAATTTGTTGGGAAGGGAGAATACTCAAGGGATGAAATTATGAGGTGAGAGAGGAGGGTGGCAAGAGGAGATGGGGAGAGACAGGATAGGGTAAACTGTCTCATATAGAAGAAGCAAGGGGAGGTGGTTGCAAGGGAGGAGGAGAACGGGAAGGCAAAAAAGGCAAAACCACATTCTCATTGAATTTGGTTCAGGGAGAGAATGACATACATACTAAATGGGATGTCTCAACCTGCAGCAGAATAGGGGGAAGGGGGATGAGAGGAGGGATGATGGATGGGAGGGCATCCTTGGGGGGAGGGGAGGTTAGAAGTGCCCACTATAGAAGAGGGACAGGATCATGTGGAGAATGGACCAGGTGGGGGGTGGGATGAGTGGGAGGGAATTATAAGCAGCCTTGTAAAATATATCTACTATGATAATGTTTTGCATAGCTAAGACATGTACAACATATACTGAATTACTTATCTCCCCAGAGGGAATGGATGACAAGGGAGGAAGAAAATGGATCTGAAATTCGAGGTCTTAAGATTAAATGTTTCAAATATATATAAATACTATTATTAATAAAAAAAAGAAAGACCACAGTCCACTTGACACAACTTACCCAAAGGACCTTACAATGCACCTAGGGAGACAACTTGAATCCACATGTGACAATCACTCATGAAACCAGGCTGTAAACAAGTACTGAGTAAGTGATATAGACCATTAGGGCTGAAGAAGTACAAGGCATGAGTAGTTCCCAATCTTCTCCCTCTCCCCTGACTCTGAGACTCCCTAATGGCACCTTAGCCTTTTGGGGAATTATTGCTCTAGTAGGTGACTAGCAAAGTGAATCCAAAAGCTTCACCTCTCTGTGGAGAAGATATACATACTCTCTGGAGCACATAAAAATGCACATAGGCTCTGCTCTGGTTCTTCTCCCTGAACCAACCCTGTGAAAGGATTTGATTTAACAAGGCTTGAGGCTCCCAAGCATCCCAAGCATCTGAATCAACATGTCCCCCAGGATAGACATCACAAAGAACACACAGATGCTTCTCTTCCTGAGACTATCAAATACCTGAGGGACAGGGATCCCTGTTTTCTTGCTGGTGCAGGGACAGGTGAATGAAGAACCAAGATGCAGTCCAAAATGACCAGAATTGCAATGAGAAATTATTTGCTCTCCTCCCTCCACCACAACTCCATGACTAAGCCCCAAGGCTTTAGGTGGGGGAATAGGGGAAGGGGAGTATTGACCTCCAAAAGCAACCATAAAACCCTAAGTCACTTCCCCATCCAGTTCCTATGCTTCAGAAAAGGTACAAATCCAAAGCTCCAAACTAAAAAATGGACAGGAATTATCTATCTTCCTCATATTCTTTGCTCCCTAGGTTTCCCAGATACTGCTCTCACCTGGTTCTCCTCCCATTTATCTGATCAAGTCTTCTTTGCTGGTCATCCATCTCCCATAAACAGAGAGTAGGTATCCCCAGTTGTGTTGTGTTTCTCCATAGTGATCTCTTCTACTAACTCTTATCCAGTCTTCCACTCCACACATTTTGCCCTCTACTCTGCCACTGTCTCCCTTCTCCACATCTGGACAAAATGTCCTCTAGACTAGACCTTCAGAGACTATGCCCCTTCCCTAGGGGAGTTAATCCATCTAATTTTTAGTGATATGCACTAGATAAGATATCCTGATTGGTGAGTGCAGACTCTCCTAACATGGTATATTTAACCAGCTCCAGACCATTTTTCACATCCCATCCAGTTATCTATCCCACTTATGATCACATCTGCCCTAATACCTCCAACTTGAACCTCTTCCCCTGGAAATAATAATCAAATCCATACTACCACAGCTTCTGAAAGAGGCATGGCTAGCTCTCTGGCTCAACTTACCAACCCCGTGATTCCCAAACCAAAATGCCCTTTCCTAGCCATTGTTCCTATCCTGTATGTAGTATCTCCCCTAGTGGATTATGAGTTCTGTGAGAGCAGGAACTGTTTCATTGTTGTATTTGCACCCTCCAGTGCCTGGAACAACTTAGTAAATGCTTTCTCATTCATTCGCTGACTCGTCTGACTACAGTTATCGACCCTGTGCAAGACGATTCCCAAATCTCTAAATCCAGCTGGAATCTTTCTGGGTTCTAATTCTGCATCTCCAATAGTTTCCTGGACCTTTCCATCTAGATGTTCCACCAGAACCTAACGTTTAACATGCTCAAAATGAAACTATTCATCTCTTCTGCCTGCCCCTCCTTCAAATTTCCCTCTTCCTATGAATAGCACCACCATCCCCCATTAACTGAAGCTCCAAAACTTCAAGTCATCTTTGACTTTTCCTCCTCATCTCCACCCCACCACCACTCACCAAATGCTCTTCATTCTGTATACACACCTCTTGTATCTGTCCCTTCTGCTCCCACATGGACATGGATACCATCCCAGTTCATGCATTCACTAGATCTTGCCCCTAATATTACCATATCCTGCTAATTAGTTTCCTTGCCTCCAGTCTCTTCCCTTTTTGAATCCATCCTTCATTTGCTCCAATGGATATGTGACCTCATCAATGTGAATACTCCTGAGAAAAATGCAGATCACAATCAATCCATGCCTGCCCATCATATGTGCTTTCCCATAAATCTAACACAGAAGTCACCCAGCACACTGAGGGTCTTCCTCTCATTCTCTTGGCACTGTGCATGATAAGCACCTATCCTTTTATTTTGCTAGACAGCCAAACCATCTCTTTTTTTCCTATCATACATTTCTCTGAGATCATTCTTTTATACTGGTTATCTTGCGTAATTCCTCATCAAAGAATGGACGACAAAATCCGTCCTTAACTCACCTGCCAAAATAATCTTAAAAGAAAATTCCAGTTCCTCCCTGGTAAATTAAACTCAAAAAATAAGACAAGAGGAATTTATTAGCACCTCAAGGCATCAGGCAGTTGTCCTGCCTCACCTGAATTCCAACTTTAAGTTGCTTTTATTAGACCAGAGTAAAGTCATTTATGATGAGGGTAAGACAATCCTCATTGGAAGACCTTTCAATGAGGAGGTAGGATTAGCATCTCCTTTTTTGAGTCATTTCAGTTATGTCCAGTTAGGGTTTTCTTGGTAAAGATACCGGAGTGGGTTGTCATTTCCTTCTCCAGCTAATTTTACAGATGAAGAACTGAGGCAAACAGGGTTAAGTAACTTGCCTAGGGTCACCTGATTAGTAAATTTCTAAGGCTGGATTTGAACTCAGTAAGATAAGTCTTCCTGATTCCAAGTCCAGTGCTCTATCCACTGTGCCACTTAGCTACCCTTAGTGTCTCCTTAGCTCCTCCCCATTGGAGCATCTTTAGGAGAGGGAATTAGCCCTACCTGAAGGCAATAGTCTATAGGAGATGGGATTAGTCCTAAAAGGATTGAGCCCTCTCCTATAGACCTGCTGAGTACCATACCCAAAGGTTGAGCAATGTTAAAACATGGAGTCACTCAGACTGACACTGTCCCAACGACTGACTTTGTACAATCTCACAAAAGCACAGAACTGACCCTACTCAAAAACCTTCAGAGGGTCCCTGTTGCCTATAAGATAAACGCTGTACAACCTTATTCCAATTTACCTTTCTACTGTTATTTCATACAACTGACCTTTCACCTATATTCTGACCCTTGCTCTAATTTCCAGCCAAACTGGATTAACTATTTCCTAATTTTGTTCTGCCATCTCCTGTCTCCATACATTTGCACAAGCCCAAGGAGCTTCCTACCTGGAATTTGCTCTTCATCACCTTTACCTGTTTGAAATCCTTCATAAAGCCTTCCTGGACCTCTGTGCCCTTGTGGAAGTAATCTTTCCTCATCAGATTTTCCTTTGCCCCAACACCTACTACCTTATATCACACTTGCAAAAGTATATGTATCAGATTATAAACTCCATTAACTTGTAAAGTCCTTGAGGGTAGGGGATCTCTTTTGCCTCTTTGAATCCCCAGTGCTTAGCACAGAGCCTAACACATAGTAGGTACTTAATAAATGTTTATTAAATTGAATTCTATCCTGCCCCCCATTAGACTATAAACTCCTTGAGGTCAGGTAGTGCACCATTTTTTAATCTCTGTATTGCCTTTGCAATTGCCTTGACTTAATAAATATTGGTTGAATTTAATTACCTTGTGAATGACCTCATTGGCAGTTTAACTTGAGTCCAAATCCAGGGTTCTTTTCACCAGACTACATTCATTGCCTCGAATAGACTCCTGCTTAGAAGGATACATAATACATTTCCCATGAAACTGCCTAAGCCTAACCATGTTTTCTTCCCGTAACTACATGGGAGGCATTATGGAAAGGTGAAAGGCACTCTCAACCAAGTTTCAGTAAATCTGAATTCTTATTTTCATTTGACTAGACTCACTACATAACATGAAGTCACTTAACACTCTCTCTCTGTATGTATGTATGCATGAATATATACATATATACACATCTACATATATACATACATGTATATATAAGTATATACACACATACATATACGTGTGTAAAAATGCATATAACTATTATGAATATTATCATTAGTAATATTAAGAATAATATCTGTCCTAGTCTCTTATAAAGTTATAGTAAAGTTCAGAAAAAGAGAATATGTGAGCTTTGAGAAATACAAAGAATTAAGACCTATTTGAGTAGCTATCTTCTATTTTTACTTTTCACTAGGGAAACAAGGGAACAAGCATTTTTATTAAGTTCCTACTATGTGCCAGATACTTTGCTAAGCACTTTACAAATATTATCTTACTTGCTTCACTGAGAGTTCCATAGCAGGATGACCCTGAAATATGGTTTTCTACAAGAGAAACAGGCCCTGGAAGTATAGAAATAATATCACCACCAACAATGTAATAATCCCTTCATTTGAAAGAAGAGAAAATTGAAATCCAAAGAAAGAAAGTATCTAGTTGAGATCACACAAGAAATCAATGGCAGTCAAGATTTGAACCCAGGGTTTCAGACTCTATCCACTGTTCTTTCTGCTACACCCTGCTACCTTTATGCAGCTCAGATATCTGTCTGGGGCTCCTGCCTGAAAAAGTACCACATAGGTTCTAGCACATTTTTTAGAAGCTGATTGTTAATGAGCTGGAAAGTGAAGGAATCAAAGCTATTATGATCTCTATAAGAAAGCATTCTTAATTCATGGATCATTTACTATTGATTATTGAAACAAACGCTATTGTGCATGCCCTATGGCTGGCTTTAAAGCCTCCATATCTTCAAAGCTTTTAATTTATTTGGAAGCAGTGTAATAGGTGGCAGATCACAATTACTTCCTTCAGTACTCCCTGTAATCAAGATAAATTATCTTGGTATTGATGTAAATGGGATATGAAAATCCACAGAGTTCTCTTGAGGAGCATAAATGATACATTATTCTCGCCACATTTGAATTTTGTAGCAAAATCATTTTGGGGTCAATCATAAAACATTCCTTCAAACTTTTCTCTCCATCTTGAATCTCCCCATCACCTCCAGATAGAGCTAGTGAATTATACAGGCAAAGCATCATATAATCATGAGCTAAATTGTTCCTATTATTATAATGTCTTACCCCTTTCTATGCCATTTCATTCTTTCACACCTATTGGATAAAAGTTACCAGAAAATGGAAGAACTTGCTAATGGTTAGAAGCTGTCTAACAAAAGAAAGATAATGAAGCCTAGTGAGATAATGAAGTCCCTATCACTGGAGGGGTTCAAGAAGACACTGAAAGATCAACAGTCTGAGATGTTGGACATCAAGGTAAGGAAGGAATATCTACATGCCTGAGACTGAAGGGGACATGAAGCTGTCAGCTATTTCCTGGGTCTATTTACCAGCTATTTCCTGGGTCTATTCAAGGGCACCAGGAAATAGGCTCAGTGTTAAAGATGATTGTGGAGTGGTCGAAAACTACCCTAAAGGATGTGAAGAAAGTATTCTGCACAGAAAGTTAGTATATGTGTTTAATGAATGACAGGGAAAGGAGGAGAGGGAAGAGAGGGAGTGGGAAGAGAAGGGTTGAGAAGAAAGGGGAAGAAAGGAGAGGAAAGATGATGAGAATTCATTGGTAGTTTGCTTTAGTCCCTTTCTAGGTTAGGTTCAATGGACCAAAGGCAACTTTTTTTCCCAGAAGAGAATTGTGATGTAGAGTTTCCCACCTGGAGGCAGATATTCAGAAGCCCAAAACCTTCAGAGAATATGCTTTCTTTTAAAGTGAGAGATCAGGGGAGGCATTACATTATTCCAAGGTCAGGACTGGTCCTAAAAATTGGTGGAGTTCACAAATGCTCACATGCCACAATTTGAGGAGTAGAGAAAAGTCCCATCTCATTCTAAATATTTCCACCACCAGCCTAGCAAAGTGCTTGAAATTCCTGACCATCATTAACTAGTTAACAGTGTGAGGAGCACTGACTCCTCATGAGCTCACTCTTTTGTACTCTAGGCACTCTGAAAGTCAAATTAAAGACTCAAGACTCAGCCCCCTGGACCAATAAAGTTAGCTTCCTTGCCTTTTAGGGGGGGAAATAGCTCATCCTTAATAGACACTACTGCTAGCTACTACAAATGAAAGTAATCAGAACCAAGAAAACAAGAAACACAATAATTACAATGGAAATGGAAAAATAGCAAAATTGAAATTAAGCTAAGTAGTAAAAATAGTTGGAGAACAAAGCTGTGTAATTATAATAACCAAACTTGGCTTCAAGAGATATGAGATTGTACCTCCCTCCCTTCTGCGTAGAGGGAAAAGAGCATGGATATGAAACATTGTGCATATCTACACTGTCAGACTCTGTTGATGTGCTATTTAGTTTTGCTAAACAGTTCTTTTTTTCCTCTCTCTTTTTTTTTATCTTTTGTCACAAAGGAATGACTCCCTGAGCAGGGGAGAGAACTGAAAGTGGTGTAACAATGTAAGGTATCAATAAAAACATTTTTAAATATAAAATTAAATACAAGGTAGAAACATGCCCCTTAATCTTTTTGCCTTCAGGACATTAGCAAGGATATTCTTATAGCAATACTGACAATTTCAGGGGAGTAGATTCTAAATGAGAAGCTTTCAGTGGGTATAGAAGTTGGGGAGAACAGATTCCAATAGGCCTCAATAAGGGAAGTAGCATAAGGACACTACCTAAGATGATTCCTCCTGTCTTCCTCATGACAAACCATTAAAAAGTACATTAAAAAAAAATCAAAGGGGCTCTTGACCTATATCAGGAGGTCAAAAGGTAGAAGAATAAGGAAGAAAGGAATTAGGAATGCAAATTCTCAATGGCCATATTTTTGTTAATTCTCTAACT
This sequence comes from Gymnobelideus leadbeateri, assembly GCA_011680675.1. Classification (NCBI taxonomy): domain Eukaryota; kingdom Metazoa; phylum Chordata; class Mammalia; order Diprotodontia; family Petauridae; genus Gymnobelideus; species Gymnobelideus leadbeateri. Next base: position 88,542 of record WOXC01009946.1, read on the forward strand.
CAAATGATAAAAGAAATACAAACTAAAATAGCTCTGAGGGTTTTTTTTTTCTTATGCCTAGTTTGGCAACTAGGTGGCTCACTAGATAGAACACCAGGCCTAGACTCAGGAAGACCTAAGTTCAAATTTGGTTTCAGACACTTACTATCATGGACAAGGCACTTAACCTCTGTTTGCTTCCGTTTCCTCATCTGAAAAATGGGGATGTTACTGGCATCTATCTCCTGAAGTAATAATTGTAAAGTGTTTAGCATAGTGCCTGGCATATAGTAAATGCTATATAAATGTTAGTTATTGTTGTTATTAGAAACCAATAATAAATGGTTGAGGAGCTCTAAGGTATAGGTTCCACACTACTGGTTAAAAATTGGTTTAATCATTCTGAAAAATAATTTGGTAGTAGGCAAGAACAGTCACTAAACTTTTCATATGCTTTGGCATATGAATGTACCCAATGAGATCAGTGACAAAAAAAGAAAGACCCCATATATAACAAAACATTCATAAGAAAACTCATTGTGGTAGCAATGGACAGGAATGCAAGTAAATGCCCCTTGACTGACCACAACGACCTAAAATTCTCTAAGGGAAGTCAGCCCAAGGTAGCTGGATAGAAAGCCCTCAGATAGAAATCCTAAAGACATAAACAGGAATTATTCTCATGAGTAAGAAAAGGGGGGAGGGGCATAAAAAATCATTGGGATATTGCTCCTGTTATCCAATCTGTCAATCACCTCTTTCAAGGTGACTGAATAAGAGTTTGTTTTCACATAGAGCTCCTTAACCAAGAGAACAAAGGGAAATTAAAAGAAAGGTATGAAAGATGGAAGCAAAAGCAGGTAACTAAGAATGAATACAAAAGAGCAGAACAGTCTTCTAAGAATAGTGTCAGGAATAAGAAAGTCAAAATCCAAATTTTAAAAAATAATAAGGACTGCCAAAGCTCAGATTGAATCAAGGCAACATCTGAATGCTATATATAGACAACAAAAGGCTGCATTAGCTATAATGAGAGCAAGAAGAAGAAATAAGAGATGGAACTACTGTTGAAGGTGGAGAAAATAATGGTAATGGACTTCAGAGAGAAGTACAGTACTTAGTTTTTATTTCATTTCTATGTATCTTTTCCTGATTTAAAAAAGATATTTGGATCTGGAAAGAGAGAATAAAAATATTGAACAAGATTAAATTCAAAATAAGACAAAATGGCAATGGTGTACCTGACTGTCCTCAATTCATTAAAGTCACTCAGCCATGGGAGGCTATATCCTGGGGTACCAAAATAATTGTGGGATATGATCACCTGCTACTGGTGATCTGTGAAAGTTCTTAGCAAATAGGAGAGGAAAGAGGCAAATGTTGGCCCAATTTTTAAAAAGAGAAGAGAGTAAGTCAGTAAATTTGACTTCAATTCCTGAAAAAAAATTATTATGAAAGGGGTAGTGTATTATGAAGGGACTGGATTGTGAGCATTTAGACAAGGAAGTGATATCACTAAGCACTAGGATTATTTCATCATAAATAGATCATGCCACACTAACCTTGCTTCCTTTTTGTTAGAGCAAGTAGACCAAAGGAATGTTGTAGACCTACATTTCATCACCTCAATTTCATCAGTCTTTGACAAAGTCCTTCATGTTATCCCATGAACATGGTATACCTTGTGGCATCCCATCATGGAATACTTAGATTGACTTTGTATTGGTTAAATGATTGGAAACAATGAACAATCATTGATAAATCCAAGTGAACTAGGAGATCTCTGGTGGAGTTCCCCAAGGATCTGTCCTCAGCCCTACACCAGTTAACATTTTTGCCAAAGATTTGTAGGAAGAGATAGATGGCAAGTTTATCCCATTTGCCATTGACAAGAAGTTTAGAGGGGATAACTAACTTGCTGGATAACAGAATCAAGATCCCAAAAGATCTGGACAAGGTAGAATGATAGATCAAATCTAATAAGATGAAGTTTAAAAAGGAATAAATGCAAAATTCTGCAATTGGGTTTAAATAACTAAAATCATGAACACATTATAGGGGAAACGAAGATAGAATAAAGTTTATGTGAAAGAATGTGGATTGAAAATTCATTATAGGTAAGCAATATGGCAGACCAGTTTAAAAAAAAATAATGTAATTCTGAAAGACGGGTAAGCAGGAACAGTCTCATTATCCTCAATGACACTGATAAGCCAGAGCATATTCATGGGAGGGTGACTGCTATGGTAAGAGAACTAGAGCTTGGGTGGCTAGGTGGCACAGTGAGTAGAGTGCTGGCCCTGGAGTCAGAAGGACCTGAGTTCGGATCCGGCCTCAGACACAACACACACAAACAAAAACCTAGCCATGTGACCTTGGGCAAGTTACTTAACCCCAATTGCCCTCCAAAAAGCAAAAAAAAAAAAGAGAGAGAGAGAGAGAGAGAGAACTAGAGCCCAAGTCACATAATAGTTAGCATTTATATAGTATTTTAAAGTTTAAAAAGTACTTTAAAAAAATTTTGTTCAGGGGGTGGCTAGGTGGTACAGTGAATAAAATACCAACCCTGGAGTCAGGAGGACTTGAGTTCAAATCTGGATTCAGACACTTAACACTAGCTGTATGACCTTGGGCAAGTCACTTAACCCCAATTGCCCTGCCCTCTCCACTCCATATAAAGCAAAAATTTAAATAAAGAAAATAAAGAAAATTTTGTTCAGTCATGTACAACTCTTCATGACCCCATTTAGGGTTTTCTTGGTAAAGATACTGGAGTGCCTTGCCATTTTCTTCTCCAGTGGATCCATTTTTATAAGCACTCAGAGGTTAAGTGACTTGCCCAGAGTCACACAGCTAGGAAGTGTCTGAGGCTGGATTTTGAACTCAGGTCTTCCTGACTCCAGTGCTCCATCCACTGAGCCACCAGCTACCTCTGCTTTACAAATATTATCTCATTTTATTCTTATAGCAATCTTGCATGGTAGATGCCATCATTATTTCCATTTTAGAGAAAAGGAAACTAAAGTAGATAAAGGTTAAGGGATGTGCCCAAGGTCATAGATCTCGTAAGTGTCTGAGGCTAAAATTGAACTCAGGTCTTCCTGACTCCTATGCCACCTACCTGCCTATGGAAATCAACTAAAAGAAACATAGGCATTCAGACTGGTTAAAAGACATGGAACATAACTGAACACATGGCTCCTCTCTTCAAGTATTTATAGGGCTATCAGATAAATAAGAGATCAGTTTTTTTTTCTGCTTGGTCCCAGAGAATATAAAAATAGGTGACTATTGCCTTTCCGCACTGCCCAGAAGAGGGTTCCATACGGCGTTGTTCTCGGTTTCCGTCGTAACTTTAAAGGGAAACTTTCACAATGTCCGGAGCCCTGGATGTCCTGCAGATGAAGGAGGAGGATGTCCTCAAGTTCCTGGCTGCAGGAACCCATCTGGGCGGCACCAATCTGGACTTCCAGATGGAACAATATATTTACAAGAGAAAGAGTGATGGCATCTACATCATTAATCTGAAGAGAACTTGGGAAAAACTTCTGCTGGCAGCACGTGCCATTGTAGCCATTGAAAACCCAGCTGATGTTAGTGTCATCTCATCCAGGAACACTGGCCAGAGAGCTGTTCTGAAATTCGCTGCTGCCACTGGCGCCACACCTATTGCTGGACGTTTCACACCGGGCACCTTCACCAACCAGATCCAGGCAGCTTTCAGGGAGCCTCGCCTCTTGGTGGTCACTGATCCTCAGGCAGATCACCAGCCTCTGACTGAAGCATCGTATGTTAACCTCCCAACCATTGCCCTGTGCAACACAGACTCCCCACTTCGCTATGTGGACATTGCCATTCCATGTAACAACAAGGGAGCTCACTCTGTGGGTCTGATGTGGTGGATGCTGGCCCGTGAAGTCCTGCGGATGCGTGGTACCATCTCCCGGGAACACCCATGGGAGGTTATGCCTGATCTTTACTTCTACAGGGATCCAGAGGAGATTGAAAAGGAAGAGCAGGCCGCAGCTGAGAAGGCAGTGACAAAGGAGGAGTTTCAGGGTGAATGGACTGCACCTGCCCCAGAATTCACTGCAACTCAACCAGAGGTGGCTGATTGGTCCGAGGGAGTACAGGTGCCATCTGTGCCCATTCAGCAGTTCCCCACCGAAGATTGGAGTGCTCAGCCAGCTACTGAGGACTGGTCTGCGGCTCCTACTGCTCAGGCCACTGAGTGGGTAGGAACTACTACAGAGTGGTCTTAAAACCCAGATGCTCTAATAGTGTTGGAAAAATGCTGATTGAAAATAAAACATTGATTTCTTAAAAAAAAAAAAAAATAGGTGACTATTGCAAAAAGGAAGATTTTAGCTTGATATGAGAGGAGAGAAAACCTTCCTAATGGCTATAGCTGTCCAAATATAGAGTGAATTACACTAAGAGGTAATGGCCTTTCAATGAGGGTTTTCAAGAAGAGGTAGATTGAACACCTGTTGGAGATGATGTTGAAGGAATTCTTGTTGAGATATGGGTTGGACTAGATGGCTTCACAGGTCCTTTTTGATTCTGAAATTCTAATTCTGTAATTCTGTGATGCCAACTCCACTATTACCTGTGTGAACTTAAGCAAATCACTTTTCCTCTCTAGATTTTTATTGTCCTATCTGGAGGAGGAGGAGTTGTTTTAGTAATAGTTGTTATGATAGTAGTCGTAGCAGTAGTTACTATTTTTATAGTTGTAGTAGTACTTATGGTGGTTGTGGTTGTACTAGGAGTAGCGGTAGCAACAGCAGCAACAGTAATCATAATAATATATAAATTATAATACCTATCTAGTACCTTAAGGTTTGCAAAGCACTTTACATATGTGTAATGTTAAGGGAATTTGAAGATCTTCCCTGCCCATTAGTAGGCATGTAGAGTCCTGGCTCAGAGCTAATCAGGCTCTGGGCTACTGGGAGTTTCCAAGTAATTGCTGGGGCATGAGGATTCTCAGGCTCCTCATCACTCAGTCAGTCATACGCTGAATTATTGTTACATATTCTAGGAGGTTAGTATTTTGCTTTGGGGATTCACTCATGAGAAGAATCTTTTGATTTCCTGTATGTTCAGAAACCCCCCCACCCGCTACTTAGATGTCTGTACTCTCTCAATCCAGTGATGTATGTGAAGTATATAGCAATATTGCTAAGTGTGGACAGCTGGAGTCCTGTTTATTGGTCTTTGTGCTAATTTCTCTGCTTGTATTTTCTATACTCACTTCTTTCTCTGTAATTAAAAGTAGGATTGATAACCCCTTTAAAGTTTTTTTTTCCTTTAAGAAAAGCAGATCAAAGAACTGTGGTAGCATGCCATCCAGGGGTGTGCTTGGGTGCTTGTTAAACAATATGTTATCTCATCTAATCCTCACAGCAACCCTATGTGGTAGGTCCTGTTATTGTCCCTATTTTACAGATGCATAAAATGAGGCAGACAGAGGTAAAATGACTTGCTCAGTATCACATAGCTAACAAGTATTTGAGGAAGAATTCAAACTCAGATCTTTTTGACTTCACATCCTGTGCCCCCCTTGGATTTGAGGTTCTTTAAAGTCTTTTCTGATTCTAACATTTTATAATTCTGGGCCTTTTTGTAGGTATCTATAGAAGAAAGCAAGTAAAAGGAAGAATTAAATAATGTTTACTTTGCTGTTTCCAATGGTTTCATGCCTAAACACACTCCTTCTACAACTCTGCCTTTCCCTACACTGCTTCCTCCTGCTTCTCTTCCCACATGTCTGTTACTTTCAGGATTTTTTCACTTTTTTGGCCTCTTCCCATAAATATAAGTAAATGGTGATCTGAGAAGTATAAGCGCTCTCCAAGGTCCTGTCATCCACCAATTTCTCTTCTTTCTCTACACCCTATCTAACTGCAGTGGATGAAGTGCTGGACCTGAAGTCAGGAAGACAAGTTCAAATTTGACCTCAAACACTTCCTAGCTGTGTGGCCCTGGTCAAGTCACTTAACTTCTGTCTGCCTCAGTCTCCTTATTTATAAAGTGGGAGTGGTAATAATAGTATTTACTTCTTGGGGTTGTTGTGAAGATAAAATAAGGTATTACTTGTAAAGCATTTTGAAAACCTTAAAGCAATATATAAATGCTTATTATTATTATTGATTTCATACATTCCCATGGCTTCAATTTGATCACAGGAGGTTAAAATGAATAATTTTTATTATATTAAATTTTAAAAGTTGCACAAACAAACCAATGTCACCAAAATTAGAAGGAAAGTAGCAAATTAGGTGGAGGAAGGCTACTGTAAATTTCTCTGATAAAGTCTTCATTTCTCAAATGTACAAGGAAGTTAGCCAAATTTATTTTTAAAAAATAAGAGCCATTCTCCAATTGATAAACAGTCAAGGGATATGAGCAAGCAATTTCAGAAGAAGAAATGAATACTTTTAATAATTACATGAGGGGCAGATAGGTGGTACAGTGAATAGAGCACTGGCCCTGGAGTCAGGAGGCCTTGAGTTCAAATCCAGCCTCAGGCACTTGACACACTTACTAGCCGTATCACTTTGGGCAAGGCACTTAGCCCCAATTGCCCTCCAAAAAGCAAATAATAATAATAATAATAATTACATGAAAAATGTTTTGTCACTAATAATTAGAGAAATACAGATTAAAACAACTCTGAGGTACCACTTCATATCTATCAACTGGCTAACGTGACAGAAAAAATGATAAATACTGGAGGGGATATGGAAAAATAGGTATACTAATGCTCAATTGGTAGAACTGAAGTCTTCTCTGACCATTCTGGAGAATAATTCAGAATTAGACCCAAAGAGCTATAAAATTGTACATACCTTTTGGCCTAGCAATACTGCTACTAAGCCTGTATCCCAAAGAGATCCAAGGAAAAGGAAAAGGACCCATATGTACAAAAATATTTATAGCAGCTCTTTTTATGGTGATGAAGTGGAAAATGAAGAGATGCCCATTAATTAGGGAATGGCTGAACAAGTTGTGATATATGATTGCGATGTAATAGTATTGTGCTGTAAGGAATTATGAAGGGGGCAGTTTCAGAAAAACCTGGCAGGACTCACATGAATTTATGTGAAGTGGTGTGAGCAGAGCTAGAATATTGCACACAGTAACAACAATATTATAACTATGATCAACTGAGAAAGACTTAGATACTCTAATCAATACTATGAGCCACAAAAATTCCAGAGGACTTACAATGAAAAATGCTATCCACCTCCAAAGAGAGAAATAATGAACTGAGTAAAGACTGAAGCATACATTTTTGTTATTTTATTTTTCTTACTTTTTTGCAACATGACTAAGAGGGAAAAATATTTTGCAAGACTTCAAATGTATAATAGGTATCATATCATGTGGTTTCTCAACAGATAAGGGAGGGTATTAAGGAAGGGAGAAAATTTGAGATTCAAAATAAATAAATGAATTCTTTAAAACATACAAGTCTACAATTTACTAGCCCATCTAGACATGAGGGGCTCCATTTTAGAAACAGCCTCCATTTCAACATAGATCCAGCAAGGGTTTGCTGTTTGATTTCTCCCTTCCCTTTTCTATTTTTTCAGAACTTTCGTTCTATTTTCCTCATCATCAGTGCTGTACTCATAGATGACAGAGTGTTCTGTAAGATATTGAAAACCTATATCTGAGAACTGGTAATTCCCACTATATCTTCTCTCCATTAGTTGTAAGCTGTCTGAAGGCAGGTACTATATCATATTTGCATTCTTGATAAATATTAATTGGCATGGAATGAAGAGAAGTAAATAGCATGTGGTTGTTTGGTTTTTTACCTTTTGGGTATATTCAACCTGATTCAAAATGAAGACCTCTCATATCCCCATTTGAGCTCCCCCACTCCCAATACATATGGGGGTTTTAAGATACTAATACAATCCTAAAAACAAACTCCAAAAACCCTACCAAAAACCAATGGTTTTCTCCTTCTATCCCAAAAAATAGAAATGTTGACTTGAGAGTATAATAGACACCACCAATTTTACACATGATTTGACTGATATACTAGAAGAGGTGAAGGTAAGGAAGTTTCTTTGAAATAGATTGAGATAGGGGTGGCTAGGAGGCACAGTGAATAGAGCATTAGTCCTCAAGTCAGGAGGACCTGAGTTCAAATCTGGCCTCAGACACTTAACACTTACTAGCCATGTGACCTTGGGCAAGTCACCCTCAATTGGCCTGCATTCTCCCCCAAAAAAAGCCAAAAAAAAATTTTAAAAGAAATAGATTGAGACAGGCCATTGCTCAGGTATCTTCTGAAAAATCATTGTAACTCAATGTTGGAAGAGACCTTAAATCTATAGAGAAGGAAACTGAGACCTAGAGAGAGAAATTGAATTGACCCAGATTACACAATCCAATTAATAATCTAAGCAAATCTAAGATCTAATTATTCAGATCCAAGTAGGGCCAAAATTAGAAATCAGGACCCCAGTTCCGGCTCTCTCCTCTACAATATTGACTCCCTACAACTATATTTATCATCTTTTTGTACAGGTTGGGTCTTTAGAGGGCTAACTGGTGACTTGTGCCTTAGAACATCCAGCTATCGGGACTTCATCTATTTCAACAGAATTCTCAGAAATGCTTTGCCAATCATTTTAGAATCAAATTGAAATGAAGGCACTGGAGGGCCAGCAGATGGCGCTTATTATGTCTATTCAGAACTAGTTGAATACAATTTGGGTTTTGATGTGGTTGGTTTTTTTTTAAGAATGATTAAAATGGGGGCAGCTAGGTGGTGCAGTGAATAGAGCGCCAGACCTGGAATCAAGAGAACCTGAGTTCAAGTTTGACCTCAGACATTTAACACACATTTGACACACTTACTAGCTGTGTGACTCTGGGCAAGTAACTTACCCCCAATTGCCCTCCAAAAAAAAAAAAAATTATTAAAATGTATGATAGCTTTTTTTTTTTTCAATCCAACTCCCCAGCCCCTACCACTATTCCCACCACCACTTTTTATAAAGGATGACTCTTCCATTGTTTTCAGTTTATAGGAAACCCATTTACTTAGATTTAATCCAACAAATTAATTCAAATGCACAATGCAAGGAGAGAGAGAAGAAAAAATAGATAACTAGTAACAAAATACATCAAGCTCTGTTTTAGATGTTCAAAGGGAAGGGTAAACAATAATAGTCAACAATCTGGGATGCAGAGAAAGTTCAATGCTGATCTGTGACAAACAGAGAGAAGGAAGGGGAATTCCCAAGTTAAATGCCAAACAAAGCCTACAGGAAAACTGAGCAACTTGCTATGGCCTACAACTGGATTTCAGGAAGCAACAGAGCATGTCACCAAATCATGAAATCACAATCAACTATACCTGTCCCCCAAATCTCATTCTTTCTAATATGTTAGGGAAATTGAAAAACAATAAAGTCTCAAATAAAAGGAGATTTAGAAATATGAAATGCCAAACACATAATGTAATGTAAAATGTGTTCACGAGGTTCTGTTTTCCCTCAAAAAAAAATTCTATTATGGTCGTGTCCTGTTTCTTACTTTTACCATAGTGCCACCAAAATTAAAAAAAAAAAATTCAAACACTCCTTTAAACGCAACAGTAGCCACTTAAAGTCTCTGAAGCTAAAAAGTTAAACTCTTCTATTCCCTCATGCTATCATACTAAATCTTCCCTTTACTGGAAAATTCCTAAAAAGAGTTATCCACGGATGCTGTGTCCATGGTTTCACCACCCTTTCACCCTTGCAACCTAGCTTCTAATCCCACCAATCAGCTGAAATGGCTCTCAGAAGTCTCCAGTGATCTCTTACCTGCTAAATCTGATGAGCTTTTCTCAGATCTCATCCTCCTCCTTGACCTTTCTGTAGTTTTCAGTGCTATGGACTTGTCTATCCCCCATGCCTGGAATACTGACTCTCCTTCATACTGACTGCTGACCTCCCTGGCTTCCTTTAAATCCCAACTAAAATCCCACCTTCTACAGGAAGCCTTCCTTCCCTAAATTCCATTGCTTTCTCTTTTTTAACTATTTCCTATTTATCCTGAATATAGCTTGCTTTGTGCATATTTGTTGGCATTGTGGGCAGGTAGGAAACAACTGGAGATGTACTGCTGTTCTAAGTAGCAGAGTCCACCTTCAAATCCCAGTCTCCATAATCCCTCCCTCTCAGAGTATACAATATTCCCCACCCTGCTACATAGTATGCCCTGTGAGTGGGTGGTGCTTCAGGAATGACACTGGATTGGCCTTGCTTTGGACAGTTTCCCTGGGACTCTCAGACATCAGAGTACAAGAGCTAAGAACCCCTATAAATGGCATTCAAGAAAAGTCAAGTACCATCTCTCCCTGCTGTGGGGCACTTGACTTTTTCCTCTAAGATCAAGTTGACTGTCAAATTGCACTAAGGAAGTCAATGGCCCTCAAAATTTATCACAATTGGAGTTGGCCCCAGGTTAAGGAAGGGAAAGAGAAAAGAGCCCTATCCCCTAAGGTCCTATGCAAATTTGGAAGCAAAGCTGGTTTTCCTCAGATCGGTAGATCAAAAGCCCTAGATGAGTTCGAAAGTTTGTTTGTTTGTTTAAAGATAAAATCCAATCTATCATACATACATACATACACACATATGTATTACGTATGTGTGTATGTATAATGCTTTGATGTCTTGAAAAGAATAATGGACTCAGCCAGGAGATTCCATTTCAAACCTTAAGTACTTAAGCTATATGTCCTGGATCAAGGCATTTCTCCTCTCCAAAACTCAGTTTCTTCATCTGTAAAATGAGAATAATACTTGAACCACTTGTCCCGGCAAAGAGCAGGAATCCCCTTTAGAGCATGAAATTCACTCCCTTCCTGCTGAGAAACCCATTTCACTTTCAGGTAGTTCCATTAGGTCATATTTTCCTGATATTGAAATCTGCCTATAGGAACCTTCCACCCATTGGTCCTACTTCTGCTCCGTGGGACTGAAGCCCTAGGTTCTAACTAGCTGCATGATTCTAACTCTGCCACAATTTCCTCATCTGCAAAGTGGGGATAATATCTGCCTTACTTAGCACAGTGGGTTGCTAAGGAAAACAAAGACTAGTCATAACAAAAGTCAACATAAGTAGCACATGCATCAGTTTCTTTTGCTCACCCTTCTCTCTTTGTTCATAGGATCTTGGGTCTTAGAGCTTGAAGGAACCTCTGAGAGCATCTATGGTCCAGCCCCATCAATTTACAGAAAACTACCTGGAGCCCAGGGAGGTTAAATGACTTTCTCAACTCACACAAGTAGCGAGTGACAGAAGCAGGATTTAAACCCAGGTCCTCTGAGTAAGAGCCAATGGCCTTTCCATTGTCTTGCACTGGGGACAAGCGGAGGTGTAGGAAGAATCATGTAAAATGACGGCGTTTTTTAAAAAATGCCAATATTTTATTTTAAAATATATGGGAGGCAGGTATGGAACCTTGCATATATTGTCAGGGGTTGTTTTTTTTTCCAATGTATTGATCAATTTTACTGATCTTTTTTTCTCTTATCCTTCTATTTCCTTTTTTCTTTAAAAAAAATAGTTGTTAGAAAACTGTTACAATGGAGGGGAAGAGCAGGAAGGTGAAAGGGAATGTGTCAATCTTACTCTCACTGATTTTGGCTTAAGGAGGGAATAACATATGCTCAATTGGGTATCTTACCCTATAGGAAAGTAGGGGGGAAGGGTATGGGGGGATGATAGAAGGGAGGGCAGATTGGGGGAGAGGGTAGTTAGAAGCAAACACCTTTGAAAAAGGACAGAGTTGGGGGCGGAGCCAAGATGGCGGAGTAGAAACAGCTCATCCAAGCCACTCTGCCCCCAGATTCCCCCCAAACTATGTAAAAGGGGACTCTGAACAACTTCTGGAGCCCCAGCACCCACAGAACGACACAGAGAAGCTAACCTCCCGCTGAGGACAGCCCAGCAGCCCTGCAGGAAGGACCAGCACAGTGGTCTGGGACCTGGCAGTGTGCAGCAGAGTGCAGGAGCCGAGCCGAGCCCAGGTCCACATGAGCCGAGGTTTTAGCTCCAGGGTGGCAGGGCCAGCAGCCAGCTGGAGGAACCCCAGAACACCAGGAGCTGTGGTGACTCCAGAATTATCAACATAGACTTGCCTAGGACAAAGTAAGAGGTTAGTGTCCTATGGACTTTGGGACTGGTATTAGGGAATGCGTCGGCTCCCTCCCCTGGGGGCTAGAAGCCGCTGAGGACAAACTCCATTTTGTAGTTTTCAGAGGCAGCTCCCGCTCCCAGCCTGCAAATTTGTAGGGAGATCCAGCGATCAGTCTTGGGGGGTAATCGCTCTTGCTTTAACCTCCCTGGATCTGGATTGTGATCTAGGGTGGAAGTTGTGGGTGGGTTTACAGCTTGCCAGAAACGGAAGTTGCCCCCCACACGTTCGGGACGAAAATTCCTCTATCTGGCCTTAAAGCCATAGTGTGGCAACAAGCCCAAAAGTCAAGTAATTAAGCAGCAACATGCCAAGGCAAAGGAAACAGAAAAATGCAACCCTAGACTCCTATTTTGGGGGCATAGAGCGGGAAAAGGACTGTGAGGTCAGAAGTCCTGCTCCAAAAGCCCCAGGGGAAAACATGAGCGGGTTGCAGGCCATAGAGGACCTTAAGAAGGACTTTAAAAATCAAATAAGTGGAGGAAAAATTGGAAAGAGAAATGAGAAGGATGCAGGAAAAGTATGAAATGAGGTCCAACAGCCTGACTGAGGAAAACAATACCTTAAAAAATAGACTAACTCAGGGGCGGCTAGGTGGCACAGTGAATAGAGTGCCGGCCCTGGAATCAGAAGGACCTGAGTTCGGAGCCGGCCTCTGACACTTAATCCGCACAAACAAAAACCTAGCCGTGTAACCTTGGGCAAGTTACTTAACCCCAATTGCCCTAAAGGGGCGGCTAGGTGGCGCAGTGAGTAAGAGCGCCGGCCTCGGAGTTTGGATGACCCGAGATCAGATCCGGCCTCAGAAAATGAGCACCCACGCATAAATAATGACTAGCCGTGTAACCTTGAGCAAGTTACTTAACCCCAATTGCTTTAAAAAAAAAAATAGACTAACTCAAATGGCAAAGGAGGCCCAAAAGGGCAATGAGGAGAAGAATGCCTTAAAAAGTCGAATTTGCCAGATGGAAAAAGAATCTCAAAAGTTCACTGAGGAGATTCATTCCTTCAGAGTTAGACTGGAGCAAATGGAAGCTAATGACTTTATGAGAAATCAAGATGCTGTTAAGCAGATCCAAACAAATGAAAGATTAGAAGGCAATGTGAAATATCTCATGGGAAAAACCACTGACCTGGAAAATAGATCCAGGAGAGACAATTTAAAAATTATTGGACTACCTGAAAGCCATGATCAAAGAAAGAACCTAGAAATCACCCTTCAAGAAATTCTCAAGGAAAACTGCCCTGATGTTTTAGATCCAGAGGGCAAAATAGAGGTTGAAAGAATCCACAGATCACCTCCTGAAAAGATCCCAAAAAGAAAACTCCCAGGAATATTATAGCCAGGTTCCAGAATCCCCAGATCAAGGAGAAAATACTCCAAGTAGCCAGGAAGAAACAATTTCAATATTGTGGAAACACAATCAGAATAGCCCAGGACCTGGCAGCTTCTACACTGATGGATCGAAGGGCATGGAATATGATATTCCAGAGGGCAAAAGAACTGGGAATGAACCCAAGGGTCACCTACCCAGCAAAACTGAGTATTTTGTTTCAGGAGAAAATATGGTCATTCAGTGGAATAGAGGACTTTCAGGCATTCTTGAGGAAAAAACCAGAATTGAATAGAAAATTTGACATCCAGACACAAGAAGGAAGAGATGCCTGAGAGGGTAATCAGGGAAAAGAAATCAAAAGGAACTTATCAAAGTTGAACTATTTACATTCCTATATGGAAAAGCAATAACTGTGACTGATGATATCTTTCTCACTATGAAAATAATGGAAGAAGGGGGTGTGGCCATATGAATACATATGTGAATGTGTGTGTATATGGTTACAGTTATATATGGATAGAGAAAGGATAAGTTGAATTTGTTGGGAAGGGAGAATACTCAAGGGATGAAATTATGAGGTGAGAGAGGAAAGTGGCAAGAGGAGATGGGGAGAGACAGGGTAGTGTAAACTATCCCATGTAGAAGAAGCAAGGGGAAGTGGTTGCAAAAGAGGGGGAGAATAAGGAAGGCTAAAAAGGCAAAACCACATTCACATTGAATTTGGTTCAGGGAGAAAATGACATACATACTAAATGGGATATCTCAACCTGCAGCAGGATAGGGGGAAGGGGGATGGGAGGAGGGATGATGGATGGGAGGGCATCCTTGGGGTGAGGGGAGGTTGGAAGTACCCACTATAAAAGAGGGACAGGATCATGTAGGGAATGGACCAGGTGGGGGGTGGGATGAGTGGGAGGGAATTATAAGCAGCCTTCTACAATATATCTACTATGATAATGTTTTGCACAGCTAGACATGTACAACATATACTGAATTACTTATCTCCCAAGAGGGAATGGGCAACAAGGGAGGAAGGAAATGGATCTGAAATTTGAGGTCGCAACATTAAATGTTTCAAATATATATAAATACTATTATTAATACTCTTTTGCTTGTAATAGGGAGATAAGATGTACAGGCATTGGGATGCAAAGACTCACCTTCCTCTAATGGAAAAGTCGATGGGGATATAGGAGAAGGTATGGGAGAGAGCAGATTGGAGGAAGCGATATCTTGTGGGATTACTATTCTGGGAGGTTGGGTAGGGGAATAATGGGGGGAAAATGATTGTAACTCAAAATCTGGCGGAAATGAATGATGTAAAACAGAAGTTAATAAAGCATTTGGTTTAAAAAAAAAGGACAGAGTCAAATTAGAAAATAGAATAAGTGGGGGGCAGGATAGGATGGAGGGATATATAGTAAGTTTTTCACAATATAACTACTACGGAAACGTTTTGTGTAACTACACATGTACAACCTATATTGAATTGCTTGTCTTCTCAGTGGCAGCGAGTGAGGAGGGAAGAAGGGAAAGAATCTGGAAACCAAAGTTTTAAAAATAAATGTTAAGGGACAGCTAGGTGGTACAGTGAGTAGAGCGTCAGCCCTGGAGTCAGAAGGACCTGAGTTCAGATCTGGCCTCAGAGACTTAACGCACATACAAATGAAAACTTAGCCATGTGACCTTGGGCAAGTTACTTAATCCCAATTGCCCTCCAAAAAAAGCAAAAAAAAATGTTAAATTTTATTATTATTATTACATGCAACTGGGAAATAAGATATACAGGCACTGGGGTATAGAAATCCATCTTGCCCTACTAGGAAGTAGGGGCATGGGGGAGGATATAAGAGAAAGCAGCTTAGGGGAAGGGGTATTCAGTAGGCTAGCTAGCTTGGGGTGAGGGGTAGGAGAAAGATGGGGAGAAATTTTGTAACTCAAAATCTTGTGGAAATGAATGTTGAAAACTAGAAATAAATAAATAAATATTTTTTTAAAAAGAAAAAATAGTTGTTATAGAGGATAACTTTCTGGTAGAGGGAAGAAATAGATATAGGAGAAAATTTAGGTGATGTAAAAACAAAATGTCAGTAAAGATGTATAAAATATTAAAATATATATGAAGTATTATTGTAAAAAAAATATAACCTAGTGTTGGATTTTTTTTCCTCTGTCTTGTATCATTTTTGTTTTCTCATATATATGAGACTCAACTAGACTTTAATCTCCAGGGCAAGGACTAAATTTGATATATCTTTAGCATTCCCTACCTCCTACTTTCTCTCTACCCCACCTCACACAGGGTTGAGTACCAAGTAAGTGAACAGTAAGTGCTTCCTAATTCATTGAATGACTGATGGTCATGGGAAGTCTTGGTTGAATCTTGCTGCCTAAGACACCTGCTTCATAAGCTGTTGGAAGCACAAAGCTTGAAATCAGCCAAACTCAGGGGCAAATCTGGGAACAGTATATTTTCCCAAGCAAGACCAAAAATGACAAATAGTCATAGTGAAGTCATAAATAAAGACCAATGAACCTTTTCCTCAAAAATATCCTATAAAGAACTGCAGCAGCCTTGCAAAATGAGCAGATGTGGCTCTCTTTTGTTTTGGTTTTTTTTTTTAATATATTTTTATTTTATTAAATATTTCCCAATTACATGTAAAAAATTTAGTATTCATTTTTTTTTTACATTTTGAATTCCAAATTCTCTCCCCCACCTCCCACACTTTTCCCTTCCTTGAAAAAGCAAGCAATTTGATATTGATTATACATGTAAAGTCATGCAAAACATGTTTCCAAATTATTGGCTCCCTTTTAAAGTAATCACCATTCACATTTCTTTTTCCACCAGTACACTTGCTGTTTGGGGATAGAGTGTTTTTCCACCACAATCTTTGTTTTCCATCTCCAGGCAACAAGGCTCTTGAATCAGAGAAATGGCACAATCGTCATCACAGTCTAAATTAAGCACAATGTTCCAGATCCCAGGGAGCACAATAAATCAGCATTTTAGTTCATTTGATATGATTTCTAATGGAATTTTGCATGTACTTTTACAAACTCTACAGCTTGAGAAGGAAAAATAAATGGAGGGATACTGTGTGTTTGGCAGAGACTAAGTAGGAGAGAGAAGTGGAGAACTAAGGTGATTTTCATTAGAGTTCCATGGAGATACACTTAAAAAGCTAGCTCCCACCCTATCCCCCATCTCCAGTCTGTAATCTCTGTCCCTATCACAATATTCACTCATTCAGTATTTATTGGTGATCTATTATGTGTAGGGCACTATGCCAGGCACTGCAGGAGATATGGAAGAAGTGCAATTACAAAGAACAATTTAGTAAGAAAATAGGATACACACATAAATACCAATCAGCCTCCTAGACAAGATCATAATTACTCAAAAGAATTTGCTCCAACAATCCACAAAGGAAAAACCAAGAGGACAAAGAATACCAGTGGCACAGACAATGACATCTAACTAGATAGACAACCTATAGATTGCGGACATCAGGGTATCTTGGGCAGATACTACAAATGGACAGTGAGTTGGATGCAGAACTTTAAAAGAGAGAGAATAAGCTAGATTTCCTTTGGGGAATTTCAGAGTTCCTTCAATTATTACTCAAAATTCTCCCTGAAACTAAAAGGCACTTTTTCAATGCCAACATTTTCCTAATGGTATTATACAGATGCAAAATATCAAATATTGTATTCTTGAAATATTTAAAAAGCTGTGTCACTCTGAATACAGAGAAGAATGGAATGATTGGTATGAATTAATGCAGAGTGAAGTAAGGAGAACCAGGAAAACAATATACACAATGATTACAAGGTAAATAGAAGAAATAAATATGAAAAAAATCAAAAGGGAAAGTAGCAAAATTACAAAAAATAAGCAAGACTCAAAAGAACAGATACATGAGGACATCTCCACCCATTGTAGAACTAGGAGGGCCACAAGTATAGTACGTTGCACATCTTTTTAGACTTTTTTTGATGTGTTGATCTATTATACTTTTTTCCCTCTTTTTCTTTTTTTTTTTGTCTTAAAAAAGCTACTTGTTATATGGAATGGTTGGGAGGGGTAAAATGAAATTATGGTGATGTAAAAAAAGATATCAATAAAATGTTATTTTAAAAAATCAATATTACTCAAAGGGCAATAGAGAGAAGCATGTTGGGTGTGAGCAGACCACAGCAAAATACAAACAAAAAATTGCTAAGGAGAACTGGAATAAAGGATGTCATTGAAGAACATAAGTTGGTCATATGGCAAGAGCAAGGGATAGTCGATGGACAAGCCATGTATGTGCTCTACTGCTATCACTACAAAGGCCCCAACACATTGGGTAAGTCACCAGTCCTCCGTGGAAAACTTAGGAATGCAAAAAAATTTGTACAGGATGGGTAAGCAAGGATGGGCTATGATCTGCATAGATGGATAAAATACCCACATCAATGAGATCAATGATCCAATTGAGTATTGAGGGCAGTATGAAAATAAGTAATGTATAAATGGAATACTCATAAGAGTAATATCTGAATAGTGTGAGAGATTTCATGGTACAGAGAACAGAGGGGTTTCTGATCTTGGGGTCAGAAAGCTCTTGACTCTGCCACATACTGACTGTGTACCCCTTGACAAGGCATTTAACCTCTCAGTGCCCCCAAGAAACTAAGGCTTTAAGTTGCCATACTCCCCCACAAAAAATGGTATACACAGTGTTAGAGGTCAGAAGAAAGAACAGTCATAAAAATAAGTAAAATGTCATAAAGTGTTGTTCCCAGAAAAATAAATAATGGCTTTCCCAAATTCAACCTATAAGTATTATAGATTTAGAGATGAAAGAGACCTGAGAGGTCATTTAGTCCAACTCTCATTTTACAAATAAGAAGAGGGGGGAAGGAATGTGCCAAGAGCTTTACAAACACTATTCTATTTGTTCCTCACAACAACACTGTCAGGTAGGTGTTATTATTATTCTTATTTTACAGTTGAGGAAACTGAGGCAAGCAGAGATTAAGTTACTTGTTAAAAGTCTACACAGTTAGTGTCTGAGGTCATGTTTGAATTCGGGTCTCCTTAACTCCTGGCCCAGTGCTCCATCTACTGAGCCACCTGGCCACCTTAGAAGACCCAGGTCTAAAAAGAGAATGTTTTATCCAAGGTCAGCTAGTATTTGAACTAGGACCTCTTATCACAAAAACTATACTTTGTGTGCTACATGAAAGTGACCATGGAGGCTATGCAGAGAAAGAACACTGGATTTGGAGTCAGAGGATGTGAGTTCAAGTCCCATTCTGGCCCCTTAGTAGCTGTATAATCTTAAACAAATCCCTTCAAATCTGAGCATCAGTTTACTCACCTGACAAATGGAAATGACCTACCTGCACCAAGGACTGACGTGAAGGAAGCATTTCACTAGCCTTAAAAGTATAATACAAAAGCTAACTTCTATTTTGTTCATTGCGTAGCCAAATCCTCATGGAGGCATCAGGGATGTACTGATGAGGTTCACCAATTAAGATATCTCTTTGAAGTGAATGTGCATCATATTCTTTAGCCAGGGACAAAGAGACTAGATAGAGAAGTCAGAATCACATTGTGTCCTCATGCATCACCTATACAGACCAGAGACACAGAGACAGAGACAGAGAGAGAGAGACAGAGACAGAGACAGAGAGACACAGAGAGACAGAGAGATAGAAAAAGAGAGACAGAGACAGACAGACAGAGACAGAGAGACAGAGACAGAGAGACAGAGACAGGGAGAGAGGAGAGACAGAAAGAGGAGAGAGGAGAGAGTCAGAGAGAGAGGAGAGAGTCAGAGAGAGAGGAGAAAGAGAAGAGAGAGACAGACAGACAGACAGACAGAGAAATGGCACACCTCCTTCCCAAGAATGGTGCAATTCCAAGAATCCTGAGATGTGAGGATCCTTAGAGAGATGTCATCAGGCAGGGTGTGGCCAATATACCCAAGAGCAAGTTCGGGGGAAACATTACCCACTGTCATTTGTTCTAATTTATCATGTGTTGTCAGAATAAATCAGAGTGGTTGTCAGATGATTTATTGGCTGATTGGCTTCAGAAGTGCTCACTAAGTGGAAATGTTCTCTTACCCAAAAAGAGGGAGATAGAGAACAGCTGAGGCATCCTGGAAAACAACACCACAGCCCACAGCACGCCTCCTACCTCCCCATGCCTATATCAGCCCAGGGAATAGGTATCTTTTGCAACCAGAACATCTGGTATTTCTAAAAAAAATTCACCAAAAATGGAATCCTGGTGTTGAAAGGAGACTTAGAAGTGGTCTAGTCCAACCTCTAAACCTGATTGATACATGCATCATTTCTACATGGCGCTGTGCTTGTCCCTGAACTATCCTTATCATGAGGTAGCCATGTGACACAGTGGAGAGAATACTGGACTTAGAGTCAGAAAGATATAAGTTCAAGTCCTGTCCCAGAAACATACTTAGCTGTGTGCTGCTAGGAAAATTATTTGACCTCTCTGTGTCTCAGTTTCTTTATCTCTAAAATGAGACAAAGACAGAATCTGCCTTACAAGGCTGTTGTGAGGATAAAATGAAATAATATATTTGAAGCACTCTGCAAACTTTAAAGTGTTGTATAAATGCTAGCTATTATTTTTGTCATCTTCCTCATCTGGGCCATGCTTGAACACTTCTAGTGATGGGGAGCTCACTATTTTGGGAATCTTCCCATTCGATTATTGGATAGCTCTATTGATTAGAAGGCTTTCCTTTATATCGAGCTGAAATCTCCCTCGTTTTGAATCCCTCCCATTGGTCCTAAGTTTGTGCTCTACTGCTAAGCACAAAAGTCTTTCTGATGTCTGAAGACAAATGACATATCCTTCCTAAGTATCCTTTTCTTTGGGCAAAACATCCCAGGTTCCTTTAGTTAATCCTTACATGGTATGGTCTCTAGTCTTCTCACTGGCCACTATACTCTAAATAAATTCTGACCATAAGCTACCAAAATGGTTTAAAATGCCAGGATGACCAAGTCAGAAATATAACAAGCCTCAAGGAGCCATGATAACATCCCAGCAGACATACTGGAATGGTCCCCAGCTCTCCCCAAGGCAGAATTTGTCAGACCTGCTTTCCATTGAACCCAAAATTTTCCTGTCGAGATCAAAAGGATCATAGCTTTAGATCTTTATTGGTTATCCAGTTCATTCCCCTGTCCCCATTTTACAGAAAAGAAACTGGGACCAAGAGAGGTAAAGTGATTTATCCAAGATCACACAAGTAGTAAAACAGCTGAACCAAGATTTTCAAAACAAGCTGGAGCACAAAGCTTCCTTCCCGAGGCATATTTTAAAATGAGCCTCGTGGGACTGCCTGCAAGAAATATTTCAGAATTCCCCCAACCACAACCTGTAAGACCCCTCATAGTCACAGCAGTAGGAAGCTTGAGTTGCCAGCAGAGTGAATCTTCATATGGCTTTTGGCCTTGTGCACTGGAGAAGACCACAAAGACAAATGATCACGTCAAAAGCAAGCTCATTAAGTTTTTACATGGGATTGCTGGGTTACCCTTAACTCCCCATCTGGTCATTACTCATGGTGCCTTTAGCATGCAGTCCTACAGGCTCAATTTTTTTCTCTCTCCTTAAGGGCAAAAAAAGAAAGAAAGAAAGAAAAAAGAAAAGGAAAGTAGTAAAGAGGGGGAAATGGTACTGGTTTTTAAATGGTTTCCCCAAACATTTCTTTGGTACCAGGTTTCTGGGCCTTACAGAATAGCAGGATATTCCTATAATCCATTCAACTTAGTGAAGGCAATTGTACTGAGGCCAATGAGGCCACTAAATATAGCTGAGAGAAATTAAACACACGCCTAAGGATTTTTCTGCCCATCGTAGCCATTTTTTCCATCTTGATCAAAATCAACTGTGGGTCTTGTTCAGAGCTTTGAATTTTTAAAGACAAGAGGAAGGCCCTTCAGTGCTGGGCTATTGAGAGATCTAAGCTCTAGTCCTGGCTTTGCAGCTATGTGACCTTCAGTAGGGTACTCTCCCTCTCTTGTCCCAGTTTCAAATAAAATTATGCAAGTTGCACTAGATGATTGTTCCTGATTGGTGATTCACTTAAACTAAAGTGGAAAGGAAGGGTATAAGCATTTATATGGTGCCTACTATACAGTGTCAGCTATGGGGAAGCTAAGTGGCTCAGTAGATAGAGTGCTGATCCTGGAGTCAGGAAGCCTCATCTTCCTGAATTCAAATTCTACCTCAGACACTAGCTGTGTGATCCTGGGCAAGTCACTTAACCCAGCTTGCCTCAGTTTCCTCATCTGTAAAATAATCTGGAGAAGGAAATGGCAAACCACCCCAGTATCTCTGCCAAGAAAATCCCAAATGAGGTTACAAAGAGTCAAACACAACTAAAAAACTACTGAAGGATAACAACGATGGGTCAGGCACTATTCTAAGAGCTTTGCAAAACTTATCTCATTTGATCCTCACAAACAATCCTGTGAGGTAGATACTGTTATTGTCCCCATTTTATAGTTGTAGAAACTGAGGTAAACAGAAGTTAAGTGACTTGGCTAGGATCACACAGGTAGTAAGTGCCTGAAGTTAAATTTGAATTCATGTCAGCACAGAGCTATGTCCACCGAACCACCTAGCATACATCTAAGAGGCCCAGAGCACACTTCACATGCAACTGTGCACCCCAGCCACCCTCCCATCCACCCCACTGATATGCACGTACTGTTCACTCCTCTCACCCCCTTCTACCTCTTGCTTTCAGCTCTTGTTATGGGTGCAGTAATTAAATCAATATTGCCCTGTTACCATTTTACTTAGAAAGGTGGAAAAGTTGCATCAACTGCTTGATTCAATTCTCTATTACTGTGACTCCTCAGACTCCCTTTCTAGCACTCTCATATAAGTGTTATTGCCCACTCTAAAAATGTAAGCTCCTTGAGGGCAGGGACTATCCTACTTGTGTATTTCTATCCCCAGTGCTTAGTAAGGTGCCTCACATATAGGAAACATTTGGAAAGACTTTTTCATTCATTTAAGATCTCTGTCAGCCCTAAAATGATATTGTTCCATGGGTCTGACTTTATAAGCTTTCCACAAGGGTTTATCAGACCCAGATTAGAAGCTTTCATGGAACCCCAATGGAAATAGTATGGAACTAATGATTTTATACACTCTGAGCTTCCGTTAAAATCCAAAGAGCAGAATCAGTGATCTGTCATACTGAGATTGTAGCATCCCAGCAGGCTGTTTAAGGTCCAATGAGATCTATTTTGTAGGAGAAAAGAGTGCTAAAATTAGATTTAGGGGACCTAGATTTAAATCCTCAGTCTGACACTTACTACTTATGTGACCACAAACCAATTCACCTCCCTGGTTCTGTTTCTTCATTTCTAAAATAAGGGAGTGATGAGTCAATATCTATTACTAATTCTTACTCTAAAAAAGTTCTGGGTGAAGCAAGGATGCCCATTATCACCTCTGTTGTTCAATATTGTAATAAAAATATTAGCGATAGCAATAGGAGAAGAAAAAGGAATTGAAGGAATTAGAATAAGCAATGAGGAAACAAAACTATCACTCTTTGCAGATGATATGACATTATACTTAGAGAATTAACTAAAAATCTACTTGGAATTTTTAACAACTTTAGCAAGGTTGTAGGATATAAAATAAACCCACATAAATCATTAGTATTTATTTATATTACCAACAAAGTTCAGCAGCAAGAAATAGAAAGAGCAATTCCATTTAAAATAATGTTCTCCTGGTTCTGTTAACTTTGCATCAATTCATGTAAGTCTTTCCAGGTCTTTCTGAAATAAACCTGCTGGTCATTTCTTAGAGCACAATAATATTCCATTATTTGGAATGACTTGTTTAGCCGTTTCCCAACTGATGTGCATCCTTCTGATTTCCAGTTCTTAGCTACCACAAAAAGAGCTGCTATAAATATTTTGCATAAATAGGTTCTCTCTCTCTCTCTCTCTCTCTCTCTCTCTCTCTCTCTCTCTCTCTCTCTCTCTCTCTTTCTCTCTCAGATATAGACCTAGAAGTGGTATTGCTAGAACAAAGAGCATGCACAGTTTTATATAGCCCTTTGACCTTAGTTCCAAATTGCTCTCCAAAATGTTGGATGGCTCTACCAACAGTACATTAGTACCCCCGTTTTCCTACATTTCCCCCCCACACACAACATCCTTCATTTTCCTTTTTTGTCATATTAGCCAATCTGATAGGCATAAAGTGGTACCTCAGAGTGGTTTTAATTTTCATTTCTCTGATCAATAATGATTTAGAGAATTTTTTCATATGACTATAGATAGTTTTTATTTCTTTGTCTGAAAACTGCCTGTTCATATCCTTTGACCATTTGTCAATGGGTAATGACTTTTATTTTTATAAATTTGACTCAGTAATCTATATATTTAAAAAATGAGACCTTTATCAGAGATACTTGTTACAAAATTTTTCCCAGTTTTCTGCTTTTCTTATAATTTTGGTTGCATTGATTTTGTTTGTGCTAAAACATTTTTATTTTATATAATCAAAATTATCTATTTTATATCTTGTAATGCTCTCTATCTCTTGTTTGATCATAAATTCTTCCCTCATTCATAGATCTGACAGATGAACTATTTAACTATTTTATCCTAATTTTCTTATGGTATCACTCTTTATGTGTAAATCATGTACCTATTTTGACCAGATCTTGGTATATGATTTGAGATGATGTTCTATACCTTGTTTCTGCCATACTATTTTCCAGTTTCCCCAGCAGTTTTTGTGAACTAATGAGTTTTTGTTCCAAAAGCTTCGATCTTTCAATTCATAGTATACCAGATTACTGAAGTCATTTACTATAATGTAATTTGTACCTACTCTATTCCACTGATCCATCATCTATTTCTTAGCCAGTGCAAAATTGTTTTTATATTTACTGCTTTATAATACAGTTTGAGTTCTGGTATGGCTAGACTACCTTCCTTCCCCCTTTTTTTTTCATTGATTCCCTTTATATCCTTGAGCTTTTGTTCTTTCAGATGAATTTTGTTATTTTTTCTAGTTCTATAAAATGATTTTTAATAGTTTGATAGGTATAGAACTGAATAGATAGATTAATTTAGGTTAATAGTCATTTTTATTACATTGGCTCAGCCTACCCATGAACAATTTATATTTTTCTCAGTCTTTAAATCTGACTTTGTGTGATAAGTATTTTGTAGTTGTATTCATATTGTTCCTGGGTTTGTCTTAGTAGGTAGACTCCTGTGTATTTTTGTGCTGTAAGAAATAACAAGTGGTATGATGTTCAGAAAAACCTAGAAAGACTTACATGAACTGATGCAAAGTAAAGTGAACAGAACCAGCTGAATGTTATACACAGTAACAGCAATATCATACGATGAAGAAGTGTGTATGATTTACTTACTCTCAGTGAAACAATGATCATAAAGGACTAATGGTGAAACATTCTATCCACCTCCAGAGAAAAAATTGATAGTTTTAATAGACAGAAGCATGTTATTTTTCATTTTCTTTATTTTGTTCAGTCATGCCCATGTAATAAATGACAATACCACCAAAGCTAATTTGCATGTTTAATGCTATTCCATACAAACTGCCAAGAGAATATTTTGATAGAGTAAAATAAAATAATAACAAAATTCATTTGAATGAAGCAAAAATCTAGAATACTGAATGAAACATGTAAAAGAGAAAAATCAAGGAAAGGAAGCACTTTCAGTCTTCACAATATGTTATAAAGCAGCAATCATCAAAATGTGTCATTGATTAAAAACAGAAAAGTTGATCAATGGAACAGACTAGATAAGAGAATCAGAAATGATGAAATTCAATAATTCAAAGTGATAAACTGAAAAATAATTACTTAAAAGAGAATATCCTATTTGATTAGGATTATCAGGAAAATTGGAAAGCAATCCAGTGGAAATTTGTTTAGACTAACATCTCATACCATATCCTATAATGAAATCAAAGTGGATATATGATCTCAATAATAAAAATCAAACAAGAAAAAAAAATAAAGAGAAGCAGATAATATACTTTCATAGCTATGTAGCACCAATGTAAGATTCATAGCACCTACAATCACTATAAATATACCTGCATGGTGCTCAATCACAAAATACAACAGATTCTCCATATAGAAGATAAAAGCAAAACATTTATTCATACACCAGAAAACCAAATCCCAAAACCAGTAAGCCGATTCCATTATCATAGCAAAGAAGTTAATAAGCCACAACAGTACAGAGAGCCACAGCATCCTTTAGTCTTCCCACAAACCAACATTTACTCATAAGCCTAACTGTCTGCCTGCCTGCCATCCTCTCTTTTACTACTGTCTAGCTGTTCTGACTCACAGCTTCCTGTGGGCTCTTCTCTACCCTTCAACAAACTCCTTCTACCACAGGTTCTATGTGATTACATTCAGTCTATTAGGGGGCAAAGTTTATTTTAAAAGCAGGGAAGGTATTCAAATTCCCTTAGGCTTATTAAGGGGCAAGGAAGATCTTCAAATTACCATTACAAGCTATAGGAGTGAGATTAATTCTTTAACAAAAGACAAAGGCAACTACAAAAGACAAAATGAATTATTTTGGTTACAAGAAATTGAAATTTTTCTATAGAAACAAAATAAACATATCTAGTATAAGAATCAAAGTGACTGAGTGGGAAAAAATTTTCCATAAAATATTTATAATAAGAGTCTGGTAAACAAGGTATCTAGACAGCTAACAGAAATGTATAGGACCAAAATTAATTTCCCTATAAAGATGGTCAAAGGATATGAAAAAGTGCTCAAAAGAATTCCAAACTATTAAGAACCATGTGAAAGAATGACTAATAATAAGAGAATGAAAATCAAAACAACCTTGAATTTTTACCTCAAACCTAGGAAACTGGCAAAAATAACAGAAGATGGAGATAATCAATGTGGGAGAGACTGTGGGGAATTGGGCACACTAATTCATTGTTGGTGGATGTTTAAATTAGTACAACCATTCTAGAAAGCAATTTAGAATTCTGTAAAGAAAGTGATTTAAAATGTCCATGTCCTTTGACCCAGATATTCTACTGCTAGGTACATACCCTTGGAAAAATTCCATATACAGGGTGCCATATACAGTCTGGACACAGGAAATCTCATTAACTATGCATATTTTCAGGAAATTAAATGAATGAAATTTAGTATAAATGAGATTTCATAGGAAGACATAGGAGACACATAGGAAATCTCATTAATTAATTAAATTAATTTCATCTTATTCATATGGAAAACAGTCCCCAGTAGCTAATGAAAGCTTTTATTCTATATGAAATTGTCATGGCTAAAATTTAAGCTAATTAAATAAAGTGTTGAAAATTTCATTCATTTCTTGAAAATATGCATAGTTAATGATATTTCATGTGTCCAGACTTTAGGGACACCCAGTATGCCTTATTATTTATAATAGCACTTTTTGTGATAGCAAAAGAAATCAGAAACAATATAGATGTCCATAGCTTGAGGAATGTCTAAACAAATTGTTGTATATGAATGTAATAGAATATTTCTGTGCTAGATGGTAAGCATGATAAACACAGAGAAGCACAGAGAGACTTATATGAACTGATGCAAACTGAAGTAAGCAGAGCCAATAAAATAATACATACAATGACTAAAGAAATATAAATAGAAAGAACAATCACAAAATGATCAAAAATGAATGTTGTAATGTTTTTTTAAACAAGCCTGGCCTCAAACAAAAGATATGAGAAGGTACCTCTCTTCACACCTTTGTAGAAGTGAAGAGTGCATGGATGTGGAATATTGCATATAATGCCAGATAAAATGTTTAAGTGTATTAACAAGTTTTACTAAATGATTTGTCTGTCCTTCCTCTTTTTTCCCTCTTAAAAAAATCCTTTGTTATAAAGAATGAATCTCTGGGAGGGGAAGAAGAAAGATGTAGTAGGAAATTTAGGCAATTTTGTAAGGACAAAAATATTTTAAATTTATTCTATTTTTTGACAAACAATACAGAAGCATGGCAACTGGAAAGACTTACATGAACTGATAACAAATGAAATTAGCAGAGTCAGTAAAACAACATGACTTCAAAAAATGTAAATGAAAAGAACAGCAACCACAACAATCAAAATGTCATGAAACTCTAAAGAACAAGTTTAATTTCTGAAAAGAAATATAAGGAAGGGGCAGTTAGGTGGCGCAGTGAGTAGAGTGCCAGCCCTGGAGTCAGAAGGACCTGAGTTCGGATCCAGCCTCAGAAACTTAATGCACACACAAACAAAAAAACTTAGCTGTGTGACCTTGGCCAAGTTACTTAACCCCAATTGCCCTCAAAAAAAAAAAAAAAGAAAGAAAGAAAGAAATATAAGGAGACCCTTCCCCAGACTCCTTTGAAAAGGTGGAAAGTATACACTTGTGGAATATTATAGATAGTGGCAGATTTTTTCAATATATTGAGTGGTTTTTCTTAAAAAAAAAAATTCTTTGTTATAGGGGATGATTCTTTGATAGAACAGATAGGGGGAAATCTGAGGAGGTGGAAGTCTATATTAAAAGCAAATGATATTAATAAAAACATATGTTAATAAAAACCTGTGTTCCCATCATACCATCTGCTAGTTGGATGGTACATTTATTCCCTTTCATCATCATTATACACTTAACTCAGTATCTTTACAAATGAGGGACCATCTTCAACATGTCTACCTGCCCCTTTCCATATAACCCTTCTTTTCTTTCCATCATACACTAGTTAATAACTAGCTTTTGCTCTTCATTTTTTTTTCTTAGACCAGCCTTCTTTTGCTCAGATCACTAGAAGCAGCCCTTCAGGCTTAAATATTTCTGCCTTGGTCTTTATAGGCACTCGTTCATTGGTCAATGTTATATATTTATGGTTGAAATTGATCTGAATGATTCAATTTATGCATGGTCAATGGACGAAATGATTCCTTTATACCTAAAATGCTAAGCATTTAATGAGAAGACTAGAGTTGGAGTAACAAGAGCTCTGAATTTAAGTCCTGACTGTGACACCAACCATATGAATGGACTGTTCCTTACCTGTAAAATGGAGTTAATAATCCTTTTGTGACCTTTCTCACAGGATTATTGTGAGCAAAGTGCATTGTAAACCTTAAAATTCTGTATAACTATTATTGATTCTTGTTCATATGTTGTTATTCCTGATCTTTCCTCATTGGAATATTTATGGGATCATAGATTTAGAGATGGAAGAGCCTTTCAAGGTGATCTAGTATCAGTGTCATACCCAAGGTCACACAATGGCAGAACCAAGATTTCAACCCAGGTTTTCTGACTTCAAATCCAGCTCTCTTTCCAGTGCAACACACACCCACTGTCTTCTATTCACGTGTTAAATTTGGGATCCAAACTTTTTCTTAGACACAGAAGAACAGACTTTTCGAATCTTTTCCAATACTCTGTTCTCTCACAGTTGTTGTTCTCTCTATATCAAAATTAATACCATCCTAATGTGAATCAAACATTTTGCAAACCTTAAGTGGTCTTATCAATATGAGCTGATATTTTTGCTATGATTACTAGCAGATACAGGCATCTGACTGCTTTGCCTTTCTCAATATTACAGGGAGGTAACTAGTACTAGAAAAGCTGTGAAAGGAATTTCAGATCCTCTGTAGCCACTCCTGGGCATGTTCCCTGGGGTAAGTAACTGAGTTTTCCTGAATGACACACTCAGATGTTGAGCTAATAAAAGGTAAAGACTGAACCTGGGACAATAGCCACCAAGTTGTAGAATGAGGACCTGAATAAGTTCAAATCATAGGAGGTAAAAGGTAGACTGGCATTTGCCAGTTGATCACTATTTATCAAACACTCCAATCCCTGAGCACCATATTAGGCATTGTTGGGGAAAACAAAGGAGACAAAGACACTTAAATCTTACTCTTAAGGATAAGGATAATACCATCTTGCATTTATATATGTTATACAGACACTGGGAAAACTATCCTAATTCCCATCCAGACACAGCTGACTACTAGAATCTCTAGCATTCTAGGCATACACCTGAAGGATTGGGAGTATCTTTCTTTGTTATCTTACAAACCCTTACTGGTGTGCATGATTATATCAGCTGATAAACAATTCACTGGGTAATTAGCTTTTATAAAGGGATATTTACTATGGTTATATAGTTAGAACCATTTGAACAACCTATCTCAAAAAGTCTGTGACATGTTCAGAGTCCAAGGGAAAGTGAGCTCAGGCTTAGAGAATACATGTGACAAAGTCATACAACTCATAGATCCCAGAAGTCCTTTTGTTGGAATTAGGTATGGTATAGCTTAAGCTCTTTGGAGAGCTTTGAATCTGTGTACAGTCTGCCCTTGTCAGATAGCAGGACAACTGGAGAAGAGTCAGACAGATTACTAAAGACCAGAACATGGCAGGAAAGAACAGGAGCAGTCCAGCAGAGACACAAGAAAGAAGAGCTGCTCAGTGTAGATATCCAAACAGAAAACAATAACAGAGATGCCCAGTAGACTGGCTCAATGGAAACACTTGATAGAGAGCTGTGCAGCAATGAAAATAGAGCAAGAGTTACAAAGGGCCTCCAGTTCAGTAAAGAAAATACTTGCCAGAAAGCTAGGAAACAATTTTTACAGTGTTTCTGATAAAGACTTCATTTCTCAAATATATAGGGAATTGAGTCAAACTTATAAGAATACACATCATTCCTCAATTGATAAGTTGTCAAAGGATATGAAACAGGTAGTTTTCAGACAAAGAAATCAAAGCTATCTATAGTGCTCTAAATCACTATTAATTAGAGAAATGCACATTAAAATAATTCTGAGATATCACCTCACACATATAAGATTGGCTAATATGACAGAGAAGGGAAATGATAAATGTTGGAGAAGATGTGGGAAAATTGGAACACTAATGCATTGTTGGTGGAGTTGTGAACTGAGCCAACCATTCTGGAGAGTAATTTGGAACTATGCTCAAAAGGCTATAAAATTGCGTACCTTTTGATCCAGCAATACCACTACTAGGTCTGTATCCAAACGAGATCATAAGAAATGGAAAAGGACTCACATGTACACAAATACTTATAGTAGTTCTTTTTGTGGTGACAAAGAATTGGAAACTGAGGGGATGCTCCTCATTTGGGGAATGGATGAACAAGGAGTAGCATAGGAATGTAATGGAATACTATTGTTCTATAAGAAATGATGAGCAGGCAGATTTTAGAAAAACCTGGAAAGACTTAAATGAACTAACCAGAAGAATATTATATATAGTAACAGAAACATTTTGTGTTTATCAACTATGATAGACTTAGCTCTTCTCAACAACACAATGATTCAAGACAATTCCAAGACTCCTGATGGAAAATGCTATCCACATCCAGAGAAACAACTATGGAGTCTGAATGCAGATCAAAGTTTACTATTTTCATTTTGTTTTCTGTTTTTTGTTTTTTCTTTCTTGTGGTTTTTCCCTTTTGATCTGATTCTTCTTTCACAACATGTCTAATGTGGAAATATGTTTAACATGGTTGTATATGTATAACCTATATCAGATTTCTTGCTGTCTTGGGGAAGAGGGAGAGAAAGGAGGGAGGAATTTGGAACTCAAAATTTTACAAAAATGAATGTTGAAAACTGTCTTTACATGTAATTGGAAAAATAAACCACTATTAAGTGAGTAAAGAAAAAAGAAAAGCAAATAGCTTGCCCAGTGACACCGCCACAGGACATTGACGATACTGGGGGAAGCAGTCCTAGCATTCAAGGCATGAATTGCTCTGGCCATCCATGTTCTCAGAGCCCACATGTCCCATGTACTCCATGTATATTCTGGACTTGTACAAGTCCTGGTCATGAGTGAGAGGTAACATTGCATAGTGGCTACAGGACAAGAATAGGAGTCAGGAAGACTTAGGTTTGAATCCTGCCTTGGACACTCACTAGTTGTGTGACTCTGAATGTAAAATGTTTTTAACCCCAATTGCCCTCCAAAAATAAAAAAAAAATGTTTTTGCTTTATGTAAGTGGACCATTCTATAGACTTCTACATAAAATTATTTTACCTAATGAAAAGTTGCCCATAGAGGTAAAAAAGGGAAGGGCAGGGGAAAGGTATGGAGGGCCCATGGAAGAAAGGGGTCAACACAAGTTTCAAAGACATGTGGGTCCAGGAACCAAGTAGCTACAGCAGGAGAAGGAACATGTCAGGGCTAGAGCTAGCCATGTTGGGACCTGGCCCTAAAAGAGAGAAAGAAGACAAAGGACAGACAAGGTGGGGCTAGACACAGACAGGAGAGGATGAGTGACATAAGGGATGTGGGGACAGATACTTGTAGTCAAGCACAGACAGATGGAAGACAGACACATGGGGGCCAAACAGGTGGGCTGAGCAGGGCAAAAATCTCTTAGCACCCAAGGTCTCAAACCAAGCCCTGATCAGGCAGGAGAGGTAGTGGTGGTCTCTCCATGTGTCCATTCTTCTGCTTTCCCTTGGAGTGATTTTAAAGGGTTGTTGGTTTTTGAGGGTTTTTTTTTTTGTGGAGGTCTGGAAGGCTACAGAGTGCCTCATTGAAGGACAGGAACAGAGAAAGAGAAAGCATAATACAGCACAGCAAAATTAACATGGGTATTTGGCAGGGAGGGGATGCACATTTCTTTCAGAACTCCATAAAGTCAAATTTGCATAACGTGTAAAGGGAGAACTGTCTGTAAACCACTTGACCTCTCTCAGCCTCATTTTCCATATGTAAAAGAAGGGGTTGAATTCAATAATGACTAAGCTCCTCTCCAGCTATGAATCAATGTTCATTTGGCTCAAAGAGCTATTGGTATGGTTCTTCTCATTGGTGGAATTTGATTACTTCAGTGCTCTAAACTCACCTGTGTGAGGGGTAGAGTTGACAGATGGAGAGGAGGGAGGTCTGATCTTCCAGTTTCCAGCTTTGAACAAGAGATGCAAGGTTCTCACTAATATTGCCCCCTGAGCAGGCAGACTACAGTATTGAATAATCAATCTCCACCAATGAAACAACCTTTTGAACCAAGGATTATAGTATGTTCCCTGTATATGTTCTCCTTTAGGGAAAGAGCTAATGTGAATGCCACCCAACCTCCAGGAAGCACCATCTGGGTTTTCAAAGCTCAATGGCTTCCCAGAGTCTCGTCTGGTCAAATTACACAACTCTTCTCAAAGTGAGCCCCAAAACAAAACCTCATGTCAGGGTATATATAGCCTTCTCCTGAATCAGAGAATGCCACAGCCCTCTTGACCTACTGCCCAATCAAAAAGCAACAAGGTGTGGGCTTTCCTGAAAAACAAGCCTTCTGCCATAGTCTCCATATGACCACATTCAGCCTATTAGGGGGCAGAGTATATTTTCAAATCAAGGAAGGTTCTCAGAGTCACTTAAGCCTATCAAAGGGCCTAGGGGCAGGGAAGATCTTAGATTCCCATTCCCATAACACCAGGTTGTGCCAGCATACCTGGTGAACACTATATACATGCCTATGGATGACACCCAAGTTGGGGCTAAAAGAAATTTATGATTCTATAAGGAGGAGTTTAGAGTATATTCCAGACACAGAGAACCACTTATAAAAGTCAGAGGCCAAAGATGGAATATCATGTATAGTCAAGTCTGATTAGAACAGAAATACAGAAAGGTACAGCATAGCATCAAATTAAACTGCAAAGGTAGGTTGCAGCCAGATTGTAAAAAGCTTTAAATGCTAGGCTAAGGATTTATATTTTTCCTAGAGGCAACAGGAATCCATTGAAGATTTTTGAGAGGTAGAGGAATGATATAGTCTGTTATGTGTTTTAAGGATATCAATTTGGTGGCTGTATTAAGAAATGATTAGGAAAGTAAGAGACTTGAGGCAGGGAGACCAATTGCAAAAGTACAAGAGATAAGCAATAAGGGATTAAAGTAGTATCAAAGCTGTAGATGTGGAAAGAAAAGGGGAAAAGAAGCAAAAGTTGTGGAAGTAGGATCACCAATACTTTGTAACTAATTGTATATGGGTACTGAAGGAAAGGGAAGAATCAAGGATGACTCCATGAAACTGGAAAGGAAACTGGAAACCAAGGAAACTGGAAAGATGAAGGCAACATCAACTCAAATGGAGAAGTCTGGAGGAAAGATGGGTTAAAGGAGTTTTGTTTTTAGACAAGCTGAGCTTGAGGTCCCAGTAGGAGTTCTAAGTGGAGCTATCCGAACAGCAGTTGGTAATGTGATTCTGGAACTCAGTAAAGAGATTAGAACTGGGTATATAAATTTGAAAGTCATCTGCTTAGAAATAAGAAATAAGCAGCCCCAGGAGCTAAGATAACCAAGGGAGAGAGTACAAAATGAAAAGTGGGTTTGTGACAGAGGTTTGCGGGATACCTCCATTTAGTATCTGGGAAGAAGTTTATAATTCGGCATAAGAGATTGAGGAGAGGAGTCAGACAGGTAGAAGGAGAAACAAGACAGCAGAGTACCAAAGCCAAGGGAAGAGAGTGTCCAGAAAGAGTGAGTGCCGGACTGTATCAGGAGCTTCAGGAAGGTCAGGAAGAAAGAGCATCAATAAAAGGCTATTGGATTAAGAGATCAATGGAAACCTCAAAGGGACCTTTCCCCTGTCTGCATTGCAGTTTCCTTATCTGTGAAGTGAGGATAACAATTAGCCTTCTCTACTTCCCTCGATGGATTGTCACAAGGATCAAATAAAATAATGTGTAAGAAGGTACTTTTAAAAATATGAGGAGCTATAAAAATGCAAGAGATTATTATGAGAATGAATTGTCCTGCAGCAGAGAAGAGCTGGAAATGATAGTGATGTGGGTTTTTTGGGCATTTAAAAGGGAGATTTTTCAGCAAAGAGACAATAATGGACTTAGCCCCTTCCTTTTTGAAAGCCTCATAACCTCAAGAAGAAATTGTTTCTGAAAGTAATAATTAGGCTTTATAATTTCCTCAGTATCAGTCAAAATTGACCTCTAGCAGCAATCCCCCCTGCCAAATCAGAGTCAATAACCATCCTCATCTCATTTTATAGTAGACTAACTTTTTTTCTAGTTAAGGATATGCCCAAGTGCAGCAAAGCATCTGAACTTCAGCGGTCACATGGTCATTACTGCCACAAAGATCTTGGAGCTCCCTCACATGGCACCTTGTAACTCCTACAGAAATTAAAATAGCATTTTAATAACCTTTGTAGTTGATCATTCTTCCCACCCTCCCCTTCCTCATGCTTGGGGAAGCCCCAAGTAAGAAATTGAAATTGCCTCTAATGTTCTCCTGCTTGGTGAATGTGGCAGCCAGAATGGGCTCTGTTTTCCCCTCCACTAGGAGCCCAGCACTGATGAGAAAAGCAAGCTTTTTGACTGACATTATCTCCTCTTGGGCAGAAACCAATTTCAGCAAGAACTTTGTAATTTGAAACTCGAGGATATAAGATGCATTCAGGGAATCATTTTTCCCTCCACAAATTACAGGTTTGTCATTTAAGAGGCTTAATATTGCTGAAAGGTCCCTGCTTCTCACTTTTTTACCCTATTATAGTTGCCATATTGATGCTCTTGGAGCACAGGGCTCTGTGTCTTAAGTAACCAGCACAGTGATATCTATGTGGGTCTATATTGATCTTAACTAGGTTAATATAGTTACTGTTCTCTGCGAAGGGTTATATATAGAGAGGAACTTCATTCTTTTCTAAGTGCTCAAAGAGCACCAGGTCATAGACTTTTCAAGCAAGAAGAGATCTTTGGGGTCATCTAAAATCAGAAACCCCATAGAATCTATTCTTTTTTAAAATTTAATTTTTTTTCAATTAACAAACTATTATTCTCTCCCTCCCACCCACCACTCCCAATTGAAAAATAAAAAAAATAAAGCCTTTATAATTAATATATTTATAATCAAGAAAAGCTAATTCCTGAATTGGCTATATTATATATATATGTGTATGTATATATGTGTGTATATATCTACATATATATGTGTGTATAATAAATATGTTTATATATACATATATATGAATTCAGGGCACAGACTGGGGGATCAATGGGTATATGTGTATATAGATATAGATATATAGATATAGATACATATATGTATGTAAATATATCTCCCAGTCTGTACCATGAGTCTGTCACTTGTCTCTCAGGTATATATTTTGTGTGTGTGTGTGTGTGTGTGTGTGTGTGTTTGTGTGTTACATAATGAAGCAGGAATCCATTCCACAACATTGATGACACTTTGTCATGAAGCCTTTATTTGAACACTTTCAGTAACAAGGAGTTCCCTCCCATAAAGGGAAACCTGTTCCACTACTAAATAGTGCTGATCACTGAGAAGTTCTTCCTTATATTGAATCAAAGCCTACTTCCCTGTGACTTCTCCCTCATTATTCCCTATGGGGCCATACAAACTAATGATGCCATCTCTCTGACATAGCAGCCTTTCGAATATCTTGAAGATTCTGATCACATCTTCCACTATGGTTTCACTAGATCCTTACAAAATGAGGGGTAGAAACATAGTCCAAGAATTCAAGAAGCTTATCAGCAGGTGTCTGCCTTGCCTAAATATGCAAAATGTTTTAAATGCAAAGATGAGCATGTAAACACTTAACCCATGATGAGAATAACTGACACTGATTTATTGTTGCTTTTTTTTGCTCTGAAACCAATTTTACTAGTGTAAGAAGCACCCCCATAAGGAAATTCTTCCTACCAATTCAGAGTACCAACTTTTCTGCAATTAATGATCTTAGAAAATTGCTTGGAATGCAAGGTTAGAAGACAACTCCAAAAGACTTATGATGGAAAGGGATATCCTCATCCAGAGAAAGAACTACAGAGTCTGAATGAAGATTGAAGCAAACAACTTGCTCTTTCTTTTGTGTTTAGTTTTGTTTCATTCCTTCTTTCTTGTTCACTTCATTCGTTATAATTCTTTACAACCTGACTAACGCTTAATGCAAAGGTATTTGTAGATACTATATTTGATTGTATGCCTCCATGGGGGGTAGGGTGGAGAAAATTTGAAACTCAGGGGACTGTGGAACTGAATGTTGTAAAGCAAAAATAAATTAATTAATTAAAATTTTGAAAAAGAAAAAGAAAATTGCTTGGATTACCAAAAGGTTAAGTGAATTGTCCAGGGTCACACAGTTAGTATGTCTCAGAGGCAGAATTCAAACCTAGGTCTTAGAAAGACAGCTATAATTCTGAGAAGGCTGATCCTAGAGTTTGAATCCTGTCTCTGACACATTCTGGTTGTGTGATCCTGGGCAAGTCACTCCCTAATACACTGATTTAATCTATCCTTTCCAAAATAAGTTTTATTGACCTCATTTTTTTTATTTGACCACAATTTCTCTTAGTATCATTTCCCCCCTCCTAGAGAACTATCCCATATAAGAAAAAGAAAAGGAAAAATGAGCAAAACTGATCAATATATTGAAAAAGTCTAGAAATACAAGCAATGTACATTTCTTATTTTCCCATCTCTTCAAAGAAGTGGGGTATTTTCTCATATCTCTTCTTTCAAGTCATTTGTTCTTTGTAATTTTGCATCAACCAGTTTTGATTCTTCTTTCATGGTTATTCTTTCTATTTACATTGTTGTAGTCAATTTACATTGTTTTAGGCAAATTTATATTGCTGTTGTCCTTGTGTAAATTGCTTTCTTTGCTCTGCTTATTTCAGTCAGCATTAGTTCATGCAGATCTTCCTATATTTCTCCATATTCATTTCACTCATTTCTTACAGCATAGTAATATTCCATACCTTACTATACCTTTAAGGTATACAAAGCGCTTTACCTATATTTTTTTCATTGAGCTTCATAACAACCCTGAGAGCTACTGCCAGTATTAGCACCATCTTGTTAAAGAGGAAACTGAAGTTGAGAGAAATTAAGTGATTTAGCCACAATCTTCCAGTTATATAGATAGATAGATAGATAGATAGATAGATAGATAGATAGAGATATAGATAGATAGATATAGATATAGATATATTCCATATCAGAAATAGAATTTGGACATGTCTTCCTGGTTCCAAGTACTGAACTCTATCCACTATGCTCCTTTGTCTCTAGGTTAACAGTAAAATGTCACTTAGTTCATCTACAAACAAAGTGACACTAAATTGGAGAGAGAGATGTAGATTAGCAGATCACATATCAATAGACATTTGTTAAGTATGTAATATATGTAGTAATATATGTAATATATAGTAATATATGTAAATATATAATACATATCTTGGTTTTACGTGTTGTTTGCAAGTTGTCTTCTCTATTAGACTGTGAGCTCCTTTAGAGTAGGAACTGTCTTTTGCCCTTCTTTGTATGTCTAGAATTAAACAGAATACTGTAATGCCAAGCACAAGCAACTTCCAGGTTTGGATTATGAGTATAGCAAACTCCATTTATTCAGTGACAGATTAAGGCAAAACATTCACAAAAAATCAAGATCAAAATACAGGGTAACTCAGTCATTTAATAAGTTCTCAATTACTCCACCCCTGGGCAGTACATTCATTTAGTCAATCACAGTCTTTTCTCTATTCAACTGGAGATTAGTTTCCAATCATCAACAAAGTACATTGATTTGGTCAGTCACAAAGTATAAAAGTCAAAAGTTTTCCACCCCTGGATCACAACTGAATTACAATACCATCCATCACCACCAGGAATCCTCTCAAAGGGGCAGTAGAGAGTACAAAGGCCATCTACCCCAAAGACACAATGAGGTTATGATATAATCACAGCATTCAATACCCAAGGAGAGGTC
This sequence comes from Gymnobelideus leadbeateri, assembly GCA_011680675.1. Lineage (NCBI taxonomy): Eukaryota > Metazoa > Chordata > Mammalia > Diprotodontia > Petauridae > Gymnobelideus > Gymnobelideus leadbeateri. The sequence continues at coordinate 126,940 of WOXC01009946.1, forward strand.
TTTTCTTCATCTTGACCCAAGGCAAGTTCTCTGCAATCTCTGTTCCTGGGGAGACAAAGTTTAACAAAAACACAAAAATATATATATACATTGCCAGTGTCCTCATCAATTCACTCTCTGACTGCAGAACAGTATTAGGACCCCTGAAAACATCAGCAAGACCCTCCTTCAGGATTTCTGTAAACATACGAGAAGAAAATCCTCCTTCAGGGCTTCTGAACCAACAGCAAGGTTCCAGGACCTCTGCAACAACAGCACTGTCCTTTACCATCAGAAGTTGTACTCTTTACTCTGGCAAAGTAGCATCAAAACAGACAGAACAAATACCAGCACCACAGTCATGCTTATTCCTAGTTCAGTCCTCAGTTCTCATTTTTCTCTCTCCAGCAGTAGCAACAACCTCCAGATGCTGGCTCCCAGAAGTTCTTCTGGACTCTCTCTGCTTGGGCCTCTCTCTAAATCCACAGCACCAGCTCCTCCCAGTTCAGCCCCCTCTCTTCACATCAACCAAGTCCATCCCACAAGTGGGATTCACAAGTTCTGGGTTTTAACACAAACCAAAAACCAAGCCAATACAAGGGGATCTTTAAATTCCATTACCATTACAAGTACCTGGTACACAGTAGATGCTTAGTAGTTGTTTATTGGCTGACTTAGGAACCTTAGGATAAAGTAAAGGGAATAAACTGTCCCTAAGTGCCTGACTCCAATGCTCTTTTTTTGTTACCTGTGATATACACAGGCAGCAATATTCATTTGCCACCAGTTGCTCTGCTTGGTTTAAACTCCATTGTCATCTTCATCATGCTCTGTGTAGGATAAACTGATAAACTGGTCATCGTGGACAATGTTTCAGCTTTCCTGATAACCTCATCAGGACCCTTAATGCTTCTACATCTCTGATTGGAGGGCTGTAGGGTGGAGCAAAAAACTTCTCCCATAGCTTCCTTTATAAAGGGTTCAAAATGCCAGACATCTCTTCATTTGCCACCACTGCTTTTCTTGGTTTGGATTCCACCATCATCTTCATCACATCCCTGTTCCGAGTACCCTCTGGAACTTCCCTACCACCACCACCTCTTTTTAGCTTCCTTTTGTATATGATTTTCTCCCATTAGATTGTGAACTCCTTGAGGGCACCAACTGTCTTTCTTTTTCTTAGATGTGACCCTAGAGCTTAGTACCTAGCAGGTACTTAATAAATGTTTATCACGTCATATCAGATGAGCTATACTTAGCTCAGACCTCTCTGGGGCAGATTGTTAAATTTTCAATGTTAGTATTTACACCTTGGAAATTGGCAAATGCTACAAATTTAGTGCTCAGTTTATTGTTTGGTAAATGTCTAGACTTAAGAAAGTGATGGAGAAAATAATGCAGATTAAATGTTAAGAGTCTGTGTCTTTTTTCCCACAGATCCAATTATTAAACATCTACCAATATACTCTTGTATACAGGCATGTACTCAAGTTTATGATGAAGAGGTGACCCTTCTCATCCCTCTTCTATATATATTCTTGATCCCTTCCCCTCATTCCTTACATAAGAGTGTCCTACTATCATCCTCTCACTAACCATCAGTCTCTCCTGTTCCCTCCTGGTCCCTTCCCTGTAGTCTACTAACATATCCAGGCTTTCAAAAAAAATCTTTTCATTAGACCCTATGATTCCTTCAAGTTATCATCCTATCTCTCATCCTATATCTCTCCTCAGTTCCTCAGCCAAATTCCTTGAAAACACTTTCTATATTCACCCCCACTTATTCTCATCTTCCTCTCCTCTTAACCCCTGGTTTCCAATCTCATTATTCAGCTGAAATTGCTCTTTCTGAAGTTATGATTGATTTCTTCATTGCCAAATCAGGGGGCCTTTCCTCAGCCCTAACCCTTCTTGACTTCTCTGCAACCTTTGGCACTGTTGACCAACTTCTCCTCTGGACTACTATCTCCTCTCTTTTCATGACTCTTTTTCCCCTATCTATCCTCTTATCTGTTTGACAACTCTTTCCTTTGCTGGATCTTCATACATAACAAATTCCCTCACTGTGAATGTTCCCTAAGACTCTATCCTAGGCCCTCTTTTACCTTCTTTCTACACATTTTTACTCAATAATATCAGCAACTTCATTGGATTTGTCATCTCTATGCAAAGAGGTCCCCGGCTATTCTACAACATTCTCAACGAATGGTCCATTCATCCTCTGCTTGATAATGCCCAGGGACAGGACTACTTAAATTGAGCCTATTGAGTGCTCACTGCAAACCATTCCACTTTTGAAGAGAGTAATCACATTAGAGAAGATGTTTTTTCCCATTACATATAGGAGAAATCTGACTGCAAATTATCAGACATAAAAATAAACTAAACTGCAATGTTTCTAACCTATTTTGTAATAAAATGTCAATGCTTCTAAAAGATCGTGACATTAACAAGATAACAAAGAGGGGGAAAAACCACTGCACATGCTGAGACTACCTTTTTTTGTACTTGAAAGTTAAAAAGTGTTGCCCCTCCCACACACACACGTCTTCCATAAGACTTATGGGCAAGCAGGGAGATTTCAAGATTTGTTTTTCAAAGTCACATGAAAATAGAATTTGGGGGTGAGCTCATATACAAAACTATACTGTAAAATCCTAAGAGGATTTCAACTCTACATGTCATAGTTTAACTGGAGTAATTGAACACCCAAAAAATTTCAACCAAGGAGAAAGATCCTACAGCAAATAACAGGGCACCATCTTCTAATTCCAATCTGTTCTGAGGGAATTAAAAATAGAGAGAGTAAATTAATTCATTGGCAACCAAATTGGGAAACAACATGCAGCAGTACTGTCAATTCCCCAAATCTCTGAACAATAACTTCTGAACTGTATTTAGTTTCTCAGATGGACAGACCACTATAAAAGGAATTCTTGTCAGTAAAGGGGGCAATTTCTCACATTATTGTTCCAACTAATCAACTCAGAAGAAGGAAGGAAACCCCTAAGTGAAAAGCTAAGAATCAGTGAAAATGTTTACTTCCTAAAAAGGAAGGGCAAGGCAGTAACTTATGTGATATGACTCAACCAACAACCTACTCCTTTTCAGGAATTACTTGCTGTTAGCAGAATGTATTCTGATTTCAGGGGATCATGAGATCTATATCTAGATGTGATCACAGATGTTATCCAGTCAAACTCATTCATTTTATAGGCAAGGAAAATGAGACCCAGAGAGGAGTGACTTGCCCAAGGTCACAGAGATATTTGACTATAGAACCAGTACCAGAACCCAAATCAGATCCTCAGATCCAAAATCCAAATCTCTTTGCACTACACCACACCATGCAGACCCACCTCTTCTGCAATCGGTCAATCAATAAATATTTATTGAATGCGTGTTATGTTCCGGGCACTGTGCTAAGCTAAAAAGAAATACAAGAGAGTCTCTGCTCTTAAAGAGCTCACAGGGAAACAAGAACGAATATATAGGTTCATGACCAAGGTCATTTTATTACTATTTTCAAAGCCTCCCCTTGGAAAGATGATTAGCATCTTCTGATCAGCATCCAGAAGCATCCCAGAGCCTTTCCCAGTGCCCAGCATACAGTGAGTACTTTGAAGAAAAGGTTTGTTGAGTTGAATGGAATCAGCAAATATTTGATGGTCTAACTGAAGTAAATATATCAAGTGTCTATCCATTGGAAGCTGATATCAATATTCTTTGTGTAAGTAACATTTCTCTTGCTCCCTGGTCCCTATGCCTTGTTGGGGCAGCTTTGGCTTCCAAGTAATAGAGAATGAGAGTGATCAAAGAAGAAACTCAGGAAAGAGGAGATGCCATAAACAAAGTAACTGGACTTGGAGGGATAGAGGCAATTTCTCAGAACTAGCTCAAACTGCAGATAAATTTTTAGTGTCAGCATTTACACTTTGGATATCAACAAACATTACAAGCAGGGACTTGATTTATTTTTTTGTTGATTTTTAGACTTAAGAAAGTGATGGAGATGTTAATAATTCAGATTATACATAAAAGTATGTCATGTATACTTTTTTGCATGGAGGGCAATGGGGGAGACCCAATTTCTAAACATTTACCAGCATACCACTGGACAGAAGGAGTGTGACATTTGTCAGAAAGTTAAATGTCAGGGTTTGAAATCAGACACAGAATGGAATGAAGGAGGCAAAATGGCGAGTGGATTTCAAACTGCTCACACACCTTCTCTCAATGAACCAACTAAAGTAAGCAGTAGGAAGTCCTTACCAGTGACAGAACTGTAAATGGAAAAGTACTAGCCATCACAAATTCCACTCATTACTAGACTTTAAGACTGTGCCCCATGGTATAAGCCCCAGGTCCTGAGTCTTCATCTAATGGGTGACGGTACTGGTCACAGAGTCACAGAGTGAAACTGTGGTTGAGAGCTGTGTTGTGTGTCCTGCACTCTTCTGCCTGTTCACAGAAGTTTTATCCATAGAGGATAAGGCAACTGAACAATGCATTTCCTGGAACTCCTTCTGGGTTCAGAGCACTAGGTAGTGTCTGGGCCATGCCTAGGTTTGGGAGACACTGTAGGAGCTCAGCTAGGAACTGTTGCATGGCACAGAGAGATACTTAATAAATACGTATTGGTTGATTGATATATTTGTTGCATTTTGTTTTGTTGTCTTCAATGATTTTAAGCTGAGAGCAGAACATTGCATACAATATCCAAGAATGCCTGTTTGTTCCTGCTGGTCATCAACTTCATTATGTTAAGATCAAGTAATTAGAGATCAGCATAGTATAGCAGATACAGGGAGAATGTGGTATTTCCTTAGGACTGGGGCTCAGAGCTAATTCTGAGAGGCAAATTCACACCAAATACCTACCCTTTTGACTGAGAAATCCACCTAGAGAGAGATGGAGCTGGGGGGTAGAAGATCATCCAATGTCTCTGGACCCTCAGGACATCAGTACTTCCAGTCAGCGGGATTAAGCATCTCAACCACCAGAGTGATAGTAGGACTGCAACCAAACCAACTCTTCCTCCTCTTCATTGACCAAAGCAGTGGCTATCAGCACCATCTGGTGGCTAAATACACAAAGTACTAAGAATATTTCCCTGTGGTGGGCTGTGAAAGTAAAGGGTTGGGGGTATAGGGAAGTAAGTGCTGATAAAGATAAAGAAAAACAAGAGGGAAGGGAACTAGAAGAACAATTCTGTATCAAGGAGAGAATCCGCCCAGGATGATAAATGTCAAGGTCAAATTTGGGTCAGTTTTATTAATTGTATTTTTTTGTTACAAGTAGAACCATTTTCTCTAGGTCTTCTGGACATGGACCCATGTTTAAAAATGCATTATGATATTTTTGGCTAACATAATATAGCATAAAAGCTGTTCCATAACTACACATTGTTCATCTTGAAATATGGCAGGTCCCTTTGGCCCCACATTTAGCCTGAGCCAACAGAATCAATTTAGCTGTTGACCAACTCTCTTATTAGAACACTGTGGTCAATTTCCCTACCAGAGTCTCATCAGAATCTATCCCAACACTCAGCAAAGACCCTCAAATAGACCTTTCTATACACTGGACAACCCTAGATAGATGTCAGGTCTCAGTTGGAGGTATCTTATTTCTTTATATCTTGCCTTGGCTTTCTGAATCAATAGCTCTAATAACAATTGACATTTATCTAGAGCATTAAGAATTATGAAGCACTTTATTTACATTACATCCTTTGAGCCTCACAATGACCCTAAGAGGTTAGTACTAGGAATATTTTATTCCTATTTTATAAAGGAGGAAACTGAGGATGAGAGAGATGAGATGACTTTCTCAGGGTCACATAGGTAGTGTCAGAGACAGGATTCAAAACCAGGTCTCCCTGCCTCCAAGCCTACTAGGCTATCTATTTTGCCACTTTATTTCTCTTAACTTAAAGGGTCCAAACCCAGAAACAAGGGACAGCTGTCACTTGGGCCCACAGAGGCTTCACAAACAAACATTAAGTAAAAGAATACACACTCATAGGTGTGTGTATTTAGAGTTGGAAGGGACCTGAAAGGTCCAGTTCCTCATTTTACAGAGGAGAAAACATATCTAGAGAGAATAAGTGACATGTCCAAGATTGCACAGGCAACAAGGGTCAGAGGTGGGATGCAAATGCAGGTGTTCTAATTCCAAATCTAGCAGTCTTTGCCCTATGCTATGCTCTTGTGTCCTGAGAATACAAGAGTCCATAGAAATAGACTTCCATAGAAATAGTCTCACAAAGTAGTATTTAAGACACCTATAATAACTCAATAAAATTACCATGTTCCAGAAACCACCTCCTTAAGAAATGACAATGTGTAGAAAAAGGGGGAAAAATCACAGTCAACTTTGTGGATATTCCTAGTAAAGCTTAAAAGGGTATGAATAGAAAAGTTGTAAATTGTTAGAAAACAAAACAAATGGTATAAACTAGGACTAACAGAATGGTGGCTTTCCCTAGCACCTTTGGTTCCCACGAGATCTTTTAAACTACTATGTCTGAAATGGAATTGAAACAAGAGGCTCGATCCCATTTCCCAGGAGAGCTTTCACAATCCTCTATTTCTCAGATCATTCTTTAGCAAACAGAGACAATTCAGTTGAGCAGAGACATTCCATGGCCTTATTAAATCCCAATGTCAGCATTGCCCCCAATACTGGCTACTCTAGCCGAATCATTAAGCTCTTTTCAGGACCCCCTGAATGCCTTGCTCTCATAAGAGACACCAAGCACATCATTAAGCTGCAAACAAGCTGCTTTATTGTTGGAATTCCACAGAAAACAATGTGACAACTGTAGAGTGGATGACACTTGAAGCTTTCCAACCTATAATGAACCTGACTCAGAGGCTCAATTCCCAGGAATTGGCCACTCTGCCTTCCTTCAAAGGTCCCTGCATCTTGAAGGAGGAGGTGGTCATTTTCCTCTCTAGTTCCCCATTGAGATGCAGTACACAGCTGCCAGGCAGAGCTAGGCGCCACCCTTTACGCCATTTGCTTTCCAACATGTTCATAACAAATTCCCCACAATCAAGCTGCATTAGTTATTAATACCTTTAATCTGACCTTAGACATGAAATCGACTGCTGTGTGGTGCCTCCAAAGGGACAGAACAGCAATCATCCCTATCTGATGTATTATTAGGTATCCTATTATTTATGAGGGACCCCAAAGCGTGTTTGTGTGTTTGTGCGGATGTGCATGGGCAAGCATCCAGTGGTGAAGCCCTTTCCGTAAACAGTATCTCTTTGTCCCTGAGGCTTATTTCCACCACTCCTGCATGTGTAGATAGAAAAATCAAAATCTAAAAGTGAGAGGGTTGCTTGCAGTCTCAGGATCTCTGAGCTGTAACCAACTGCTCAGGGAAGCCATACCTAAAGCTAGTGAACAAACCTTGTATTTCTAAACAGAAAGATAAAGGCAAAGAGCTCACTTTGTGATACTGGGCAGACCCTCATGTCAGTCCCAGACTCTGATCTCATAATTCATAAGAGCACATTCAGATATACATCTTAATTTTACAGGTTGCAATGTCCTGGTTACACTATGAATGACTGATATAGTATTATAAGCGGGATGTCCTCCTCTTTCTCCCCTTCCTCCCTAATATGGGGCCAGTTTGACATTTGGCATAGAGATTTGGGCAGAATAGGACATAATCCATTGCAAAGCACAAGATTAGAAAACCCTAGGGTTCTCTGCTCTGTTTGAGGGTATGGTATTTCACTAATTTACCACGTTATTCTAGGCAAACCACCTAACTGTTCTAGGCTATTTCCTCAGCCTCATAATAGTTTATCAGAGTATCATGCTACCACAGGATATTTAGAAATTTTTTTCCTGAATACTGGGAAGAGTGGGGCAAGAAATGATGTAGGATAATTGAACTAAGCTGTCAGTCAACAAGCATTAATAAAACACTTACTATGTTCCAGGCATTGTGCTAAGTGATGTGAAAACAAATACAAGTAGAAAGGCACTCTTTGCTCTCAAGGAACCTATATTCTAATGGGGAAAGACAGAGGCCAAAATGGCTTGGGGTCATGGACAAGAAAGTCACTCAGAGATGATTCAGCTGTGCAGCCTGGAAAGGGATGAAGCCTGAGCTTCCTCCTTTGATTAGATGTTCTGGGAGGAGCCAGCCAATCAGAAGGTAGCCAATCAGGGCTACTTCCAATGTGAGAAGTTCAGGGATGCTGTATCAAGGGTGAAGAAGATTCCATGGAATGATAAAGAAAGTCCGATGGAGATGAATCAGAACTGCAAACTAGAGAGCAATGGGGACATCTTTGGCTTGTTGTAATAGCTTAATATCAACTATTATTATATATTATTTTATTATTAATATTGCTACTTTTGTTATAAGTATTATCATTAATTAAGTATATGATGGGGATTTAGCCAATGGAATTCCATCCCCAGAGTAGGAATAGCATGTTCTACTTCTGGCCCACATTGAAGAAGTTGATCAACCTGCTTCTGGAAAGACTTGATAACATGTAAGGGAAGAACCCTGTTCTGTAATTTGGAGCAAGTGTAGGTATTCTGTAACTGATTCCAGTCTGCCAACCATGTGCTGAAGAGACAGGGTACTGATTGCTGTCTTAGCTGGAATGGTGGGTATATTTAAAAGGCACTAAAGTCAAAACAGGAAGAGGGAGAGAGACAAGGAGAGACAAGGAAAGGGTAGTCCAATCCTACCCCTATTAGAATATGGGCTCCTTGAAGGTAGAAACTGTTTCAGTTTTGTCTTTGTGTCTCTAGGACAATACCTAGCACTTAATAGGCACTTAATAAATGTTGTTGTTATTGCTGTCAATAGGAAGACCTAGGCTCAAATTACACCTTTGATATCCACTGGCTTGTGGCTTAGGGAAATTTACTTAGCCTTTGTGTGTCGAGCAACTCCACGGAACTTATCTACAAAGGTAGAGATAGTTTTCTATTTGCACTGGTAAAAGAAGTTCTCCACACTGCAAAGATCTCAGATCTATGTGTGAAACTACTTTTTTAAAGTTTTGGGATATAGATTTCTAAGATTGTGTGATATTAGGCAAAATCCAAAGGAAGTATCTCTCTAAGTATAAAGCAGTAAGTCATACCTTGTATTAAGATCCCTATCAGTGAAATCACTGTGAAATGAAGCTCTGAATCTCTGAAGAAAGTACTAAGTACAATTCCTCATGTGGAAACCTCTTATTTTCACAGCTGGCTGTTGTAAAGTACTGCCCCTTTCATTTGTAGGCATTCTGATTGTTGAAAGGGGCAGAAAATGAACTTTTACATAAAGAAAAAAATATCAACTTATGAAGGATAGAAGTTGCTACCCCTTTCGTATGTAAACAACTTAATTACAAAAAGAAATGGAAAAAGAATTTCTGTTACTGAAAAACTGATGAAATCCAGGTGTGAAGAATTGGTTTTCCAGTAAATATGAAAGACACAGATTGTAAGAAGAGAAGAAACACTTATATAGCACCCACTATGTGCCAAGCACTATACTAAGCACTTTTTACAAATATCTCATTTGATCCTCACAAAAATACTGGAAGGTAGGTTATTATTCCCATTTTACAGTTGAGGAAACTGAGGCTAAGTGACTTACCCAGGGTCATACAGTTAGTAAGTATCTGAGGCTAGATTTGAACTCAGGTCTTCCTGATGCTAGGACTAGACCTCTATGCCAGCAGCTACCTATGTAGCACTGAATAGAGAACTGAAGAGGACTTGTCTGAAGATACAGAAATGACTGAATATATTGCTAATACTGATTACACATGTAGAAAAGTATGACTTACATTTTATGCATGGATCATAATATATTGATTATTCTTACATTTATCTTTTCATTAAGTAAAGGTTTTGTGTTTGAGAGTTAACAGTATCATTTTTATGCCTTAATGATTTTATGAATCACATCAGTGGGGGCTCTTGAGCTACATATATGAGTGGGGGGGTGTACTTACCAAATAGAGTTAACCCTAGAATCCTGAGAAAGTTTGAGCTATAGCCATGTATTGGTAGTCCTTCTCTTGGAACCCAGACCTACCAGTGTGAGGTCAGGTGAATAAGGAGAGAGAGAGAGAGAGAGAGAATTCAATGTAAAGGGTTATGCTGTAAGTATCCAAACCAGGCAATGCCACAGTTGTTATACTTTACAAAAAACAATAGTGATACTTACTGAGCAAAAAACAATAGCAATATTTACTGAGGGCAAATTATAGAAACTCTTGATGTTATCAAGGTATGAAAATGAATAAGTTTAAAGACCACAAGATTCAGATTTGGAAGCGGCTTTAGAGATCATCTTGTCTCATTTTTTCATCTAAGAAAACTGAACTTAAAAAAATTCTTTTAATTTTAAAAAAATTTTTAAAAATTAAAAAAAGAAAAAGAAAACTGAACTCCAGAGAGGTTAAATGACAGTTCCATAGTCACAAAAATATTAGTTTAAGTAATAGAGCTGATATTTAAACCCAGGTATTATGACTCTAAGCCCAGTACTCTTTCTACCATACCACATATTGGGAAGAAAGAGATAAATGTGAAAAATGCAAGTGGCAATGACATAAATAAGGGGGTATCAACCAATGAGAATGCTGTGATCTCCTCCAGGGTCACCAACATTGTGCTAGAAGAGGTAATAGATGTATAAAGAGATCAGAGTTCAAATCCCACTTCTGCCATTTACTTATCATGTTAGTTTGGGCAACTCAATTTTATTCAATAATCACTTATTTATGGGTCAGCTAACTGGTACAGTGGATAGAGCACTGGGCTTGAAATCAGAAAGACTCATCTTCATGAGTACAAATCCAGCCTAAGATATTTCCTAGCTGTATGGTGAGTCACTTAACCCTATTTGCCTCAGTTTCCTTATCTGTCAAATGAGCTGGAAAAGGAAATGGCAAACCACTCCAACATCTTTGCCAAGAAAACTCCAAATGGGACCACAAAGAGTCAAACACAACTGAAACAACCCAACAATCTTGAGATGCAACATAGAAACAGCTAAGTACAAGATAATTGAGGAAAAGAAAGCACTAATGGCTAGATTAGATAAAGAAAGTCTGCCCATTACAAGCAGGTTGCCTAGGAAGTAGAGGGAAGAAGAGCCAAAGTGTTAGCAGAGAGGGTAGCTGGTATATACTCACAGAAGCAGAAGATGGATGGGATATAAGGCTCAGCTGGCCAGTTTGGCTAGAAATGAAAATGAAGGAGAATAATAAAGACAAGATGAGTCTTCAAAGGGAGTTTGGAGTCAGACTGGGATGGTCCTGAAATGTCAAGCTGCCTGGACTTTGTCCTAGAAGTAATAGAGAGACACAGAAAATTCTTGAGCAAAGAAATGACATGGTAAGACAATGTTTTAGTTCATTTTGGCAGCTGCATGGAGAGGAGTGGAGAGGGCCAAGAACTGAAGCAAGGAGTTCAAACAAAGTCTATTGTGAAAGTTAGTGAGGAGGTAATGAGTAGCTGAATTAGGTGGTTGCTACAAAAGGGAAGAGGAGCTTGATTTAAGAGACATTGTTGAAGTAGAATTAACAAGAGTTGACAACTAGTAATACAAGGAGGGAGTTTGGGGGACAAGAGTAGAGTTCAGGATGACTGAGTTTGCAAACCTAGGTGAATAGAAAGATAGGGGTGGCCCTACAAGACTCTCTGCTCTGAAGGATGAGAGAGATTGAGGGGAGCAGTTGGGGGGGAGAAAATGAGATATAGGTTTAGACCCATTGAATCTGAAGTGTCCACAAGAAATATAGGTAGAGATGTTCAACAGGCAGTTAGAAATGTAGGTATAGAGCAAACCCAACAGCTTAGGGCTGAACACACAGGCCTGGGGAGTCAACTGCATCAAGTTGACTATTGAACCCAAGGGAACTGAAGTGTCAGGGACAGTTGCTTGGCTTCTGCGAATTACAGTTTCCTTATGTGCAAAATCAGGATATTAACATATTCGTTACCTCCTTCATTGGGTTGTTGTGAGGAAAACATGTTGTAAACAGTCAAACCATATGCATATGAGTTATCATCCCCATTTTTGTTATTTGAGGCTATGGAGGAGTTTAAATGAAGAAGAACATATCTCTGGCCTCAAAAAAACTTGCAAATAGTTGGACATACAAGACTAATACATATAAAATACTAATATATACATGAATCATATTAATGTACTCATATAATAAACATAATGATCCACATAAATATACATATACACATAATAGATAAAAACAATTAACAAAAATAGTGATCGATGCTGCATTACAAATAAGAACTGGTGTAAAAGTATGTAAGGGCTGAGAACAACAAAGGGAGGAAGGAATATATGTAAAGGTCTTCCTGGAGAAGGCAGGCTTTAAAAGATGGTAGAGTTTGGCATCTAAATAAATAACAATAGCTGACATTTATCTAGCCTTTGTATACATGATCTCATCTGATCCACAAAAATTCTTTGAGATAAGAACTACAAATATTATTGTCCTTATTTTATATATTAGGTAAATAATTCTTCAAAATATGAAGTGACTTATTTATAGTTCCACAACTAGTTAAGTGACTACAAATCCAACAAGTTTTACATTGTGCTGTAATGTCAATGAATCTCACTCTCCCAACTCACCCTCACCTTGAAACCTCATGTTTTTGAGACCCCAGAAGGTTCTAGGGGTAACCCTGAAAGAAAGGTTCTCTAGTGTTGTAGCTCCTAGGCCCCCACTAGTGTGCTTATTGTAGGAAGAGGATCAGGGTCATTACCCCACATTGCCTTTAAGTGCAAAGACAGACAGATCACCCCCAACCACCCCACACCTCTCTACCATCTGTGGCCTTCTCTGATTTCTTTTATGTTGCCTGCATTCCCACATCCCCGAAGCCCACACTTCCTCTCACTGGGTAAGCCAATTATGCAAGAGACAGAACAAACTTCCATGGGTACAGCTGGATACTATCTGGGAAAATCACTCTTCCTCAGCAGGAGGAAGACTTTTCAGGACCTGACTCTGAAATCTCCCCTGTTCCAACTAAGTTGTGAAAAGCGTACTTCATTTGCATTTGTTGAAAAGGTCTATGAACACGTGTCTGGCTTAGTTATCGTGAAAATGTCTTTAGGCTTTAATATTTACAACAACATAAAGCAATTTCGTTTTCCTTTGGAGGAACATGAATCATGCAGCTATTTAAAGCTAATTCAGTGTTTCCTCTTTGTTCCTTTCTTCTCCTCTCTGCACACATACACGTTTCATATTTTCCATCCACAGACTAAGTTAATCCAGAGGGAGTTTTGAGAACCATATTTTACCTGGGGAATGAATAAGTAACAGGCCATACCATATGCTAGGTAGGAGGAGGCAACTGTATATTTCCATACTAGTTTTCTCTCCAAGCTCACCCTTGCCCTATTTAGGGCCTAGCTGAATTCATCTGATGCTTAATTTAGAGTGACAGAGCAGGGGTCCCATTCTGCTCTAAGCACAACGTCTGTCTCATGGGTAGAAACATTTGGTTGGGTCTTGGCTGATGAAAATTAAAGAGAGTTCAAACTGTCAAACTGTCCTCTACTTCCTCTCCTGATTCCTCTGTCTTGCCCAAGAAAGCTCTTAATCTTGAAGTTCACTCTAGCCTTAGAATTCACATGTTGGCATTACCCTCTGCCCCTACACTTTTTCCCTCTGACTGGATGACTTTGCCCAGAAGTTTCATTTAAGGAGGGGACCCAAGCTAACTTTGTCTCATCTCTCTCCAGGTTGCATTCTAGACTTTCTCTAACATGCACCCTGTACCTTGCTTCCCTCCCCCATACACATACACTAGTTTCCTTTTATGTGTTGTCTTCTCCCATTAAAATGTACATGTAAGGGGTTGTGTTGTGAGTTGTCCATGTTTTGGTCCATGTAGATTATGTGTCAGCATGGATTTGTCTAGATATGGATTGCAGAGAGGCATGAATAGATATCTGAAGAGTCTCTCCCACCCACTCTTCTCCAAGGGAGACTTTGATTCCTGCTAGAAGGGGAAGCAGGAAATTGGGGTCAGAGCCTAACCACTCTGCTTTCCCGTAGAAAGGTTACTGGGCTAGAATTATATATCTGCCCTCTTAAATATTGTTAGACTAGGGGAAATAATTTTTAGGTTCTGAATTCCTGGTCATAATCCTTAAATGGAAGGCGAGTGCTCCCAGCTATATATCCCAAAGTTTGATTCCGTTCATACCAAACGTCAGTTCTACAACAAACAGAACAAATAGCAAATAGACCCATTTATCCAAGCTGTTAACAAAAGGAAAGAACAAAGGAAGGAAGGAATGAAGGAAGGGAGGAAGAAATGAAGGAAGGGGGGGAGGGAAGGAGAAAGACAGAGAAAAATTTTTAAATCAGGAAAGGTATATAAAAGTATATAAATGAGAATATATACCATACAATACATAGAGTAAATGAGTTCTCCCATTGAGAATGAGATATCTCAACTCTACCAAGAGAGAATCCCAGAACTCCCCCAAGGGGAAATTTCCTAAAGTCTCTAGTGTAGCAAACTGGAGACAGGGACATAATTGAGGTTCTGGCTCCTCTATGTGTCAGCTTCTTCCCAGAGTTCTTTTCTTCCTTCAGAGAACCTCAATCTCCACCTATGAGGAGACTTCTTAAACAAGTGAGGCAGGGACACTCTTTCTTTTTACTTGTAATTATATGCCCAGGGTTTAGCACAGTGTTTGGCCCATAGTAACTGCCTAATAAATAAATGCTAGCTGAATGACTAGCTGTGATGTAGAAGGGATTCATACATTAAGTAAGAGTTGAAATTGGTGATTCCAAGGATTGCCAGATTCCAAATCTAGAGCTGGAAGAGATCTCATAAGCTATACACTCCAGACATCTTATTTGACATATGGGGAAAATGAAGCTCAGGGAGGTTAAATGTCTTTCCCAAATTCCAGGTCCGCCACAAGTACTCTTTCCACTGTGCCATTATTTAGTCATTTTTCAGTTGTGTCTAATTCTTTGTGACCCTATTCAGGGTTTTCTTGGCAAAGATACTAGTTTGCCATTTCCTTCTCCAGCTCATTTTTACAAATGAGAAAACTGAGGTAAACAGGGTTAAGTGACTTCTCAGGGTCATGTGGCTATTAAGTATCTGAGGTCAAATTTGAACTCAGGAAGATGAGTCTTCCTGACTCCAGTTCCAGTACTCTATCCACTGTGTTACCTAGCTGCCCCACTTTCCATTGTACTGCCTCCCTAATGTCCCTTCTAGTTCTGAAATTCTGTGATCATAAAAATCTTCCTCCGGATACTTGGATTCCATTCCAAACAGTAAAAAAAACATTGGTAAGAATCACCAAAAAGTGTACTATTTCTCTCCAACTTCTTAGCAATTTTTAGTATTCTTCATAGAAGTGGTATAAAGAATAAGATCAGGGAATTATCTTTCCAGAAAAGGAGACAGATTATTCATGTAGCAAGAGACAAGGATAATGCATGAACAGATTGAACCTATTATTAATATTTTTGCAAGGTCAAAAGATCATAAGTAAGGTCCACATCATTCTGGCAAGATCTTCTGTGGAATATTGATAAGAAACCATGGACAAGAGTCACGTAAAATGAAATTATATAGACAACTTACAATTTCTGCCACATGACTAAGATCACAGATTCATCAAAGTGTCCCAGTATCACCAACTAACCAAGGTGAATTATCAATTTACTAGTAGATATAATTCCTCAAAATTGGGGGCGTGGAGCTATATCAGAAAACCAACCATTGTCATCATGTCCCAAGTGGTAAAGGTTTAGAACTTGGGTATAAGAAGAACCACTTTTAGTTTTACACAGGGAATTCATCAGGGATGCCTTTCTTTATGGAACTGTATGAGATGTCCGCTATACTAGGAAGGCTTGTCCTTCCTCACTTCTCCCTCTTAGAATCTCTAGCTTCCTTCAAAGAGTATGTAAACCTCTTAGATAAAGCCTTGGCTTGTGGCCCCAGCTGCTAGTGTGTCTCCCCTTCCCTAAAAATTTCATTGCATTTACTTTACATAGTTTTTTAATTTGTTTATGTATGTCAATGTTGTTTATCCCAATAGAAGTTCATTGAGTGTCTTTAATCTCAAATCTAATTCAACAGAACTTTAAGCACTTACTATATGCCAGATACTGTCCTAAGGACCAGGAATACAAAGATAAAGATAAAAACTAAACTGTTTCTTCCCACAAGTTTATATTTATGATTATATTCTACTGAGGGTAGTTGGGTGGGGGGAGGAAGAGAAAGAGAGACAGAGACAGAGACAGAGAGACAGAGAGAGAGAGAGAGAGAGAGAGAGCGAGAGAGAGAGAGAGAGAGCGCACTATAAAATTATACTGTTATTGTTCTGTAAAAAGTTAGACATCAGAAGGTAGGGAATCAGCAATGTCAATAATACACACTCCAGAAACCCAAAAGATATCTCAGACCCTCTGGCACCCAGATTCAACCTTCCCCTACTATCTCCCTGTCCACTGAATTTTCCCTGGTACAATTTTCCTGCCATGTTTGCTTTACATATATTTTGCATTTGTTTTGAATGAATATGTCATTCCCACTTCCACCCCTGTAATAGAATTTAAACTCCTGAGGTCAAGAACTGTTTCATTTTTTGTATCTTTTACCTTAGCACCCTGTACAGTGACTGGAATATAGTAGGTGCTTAATAAATGCCTAGTAAATTAAAATAATCAAGAAACATTTATTAAGTGCCTGCTGTGTGCCAGCCACTGATCATAGCCATATTTTCATAAGAAAATCATATTTTACTTCTGTAATTTTGATGTCCAAGACCTTCACCACCATAAATTCCAGGCCTGCCTCTACTAGAAACTCACCTTCAGTAAGAAACCTCAAGTTGCCCTGCCTATGGTACAGATGGTAGTGACAGCATGAGGGCTCTGTGGTATGAGCAAAG
This sequence comes from Gymnobelideus leadbeateri, assembly GCA_011680675.1. Taxonomy (NCBI): domain Eukaryota; kingdom Metazoa; phylum Chordata; class Mammalia; order Diprotodontia; family Petauridae; genus Gymnobelideus; species Gymnobelideus leadbeateri. The sequence goes on from WOXC01009946.1 coordinate 143,885, forward strand.
CTCTGGAAGATACATGCCTGGCCTGCCACAGAAAGAGCTTGTCATTCACCTTGTCTGGTGAGCATGGGCACCTGAAGATGATAGATGTGAAGAGACTGAGCTCCAGGTGTGCTTCAGGTGCCAACCCCCCAAACTAATCACAGAGCTCAGGAATATAAAACAACCTGGCTCTCAAAGGTGACATTTTTCCCCTCTGTCTCTCCCCCTTTGTCCAGGAATTACATGATATCAAGAATTATGCTGAAGTGGCCTGCTTAGGACAAATGGAAATGCCAGAGAGATCATTTAGCCCAACGTAGCCGTGAACAAGTAATCCTTCTGTAATATACCCAGCAGATGGTCCTCCAGCCTTTGTTTAAAGATATATAGGAAGGGAAAGTTCATCATTTCCTGAGGCAGCCCATTTTACCTTTAGATAGGTCCAACTTGTTAGGGAGGTTTTCCTGATTATAAGCCTAAAGCTGCCACTTTAACCCCAAACTGTTACCCTCACAACATTGCTCCTAGTTCCATCCTTTGGGACCCAGAAAAACAAATCTAATGTCTCTTCTATGATACACTTTCAAATACCTAGACAACAGTCATGTTCCCTCCTCCCAGTCTTCTCTTCACCAATCCGTTGTTGTTGTTGTTCAGTCGTATCTGATTCTTCTGATCCCATTTGGGGTTTTCTTGGCAAAGATAGTGGGGCAGTTTGCCATTTCCTTCTCTGGTTCATTTTGCAGATGAGGAAATGGAGGCAAACAGGGTTAAGTGACTTGCTCAGGATGACACAGCTAGTAATTGTCTGGGGCCAGATTTGAACTCTGGAAGATGAATCTTCCTGACTCCAGGTTCAGCACTCTATCCATTGTGCTACCATCTGCCTGAAATCTAAGCATCTCCAATCTAATCTTCTTCAATTACTTTAGGCAGTTCCTAAAGAATACAATCTCAAGGCCTTTCCCCATTCTTTTCACCTACCTCACTCTGGATAGCTTCCAAAGGAATGTTCTTAATGAATGTCCTTCCTAAACTGCAGTGCCAAGGATGATATCTGTACCCCAATAGTGGTCTAAACAAGATAGAATTCAGCAGGACTACCAACTCCCTGGTGTTGTCATCCAGCTGTTTTAGTCATGTCCAACTATGACCATGACCACATTGAGGGTTTTTCTTGGCAAAGATACTGGAATGCTTTGACATTTCCTTCTTTAGCTCATTTGACAAATGGGGAAACTGAGGCAAACAGGATTAAGTGATTTGCCCAGGATCACACAGGTAGCAAGCATCTGAGGCCAGGTTTGAACTCAGGCAGGTGAGTCTTCCTGACTTCAGGTCTTGCACTCTGTCCATTGCAGCACCTAACTGCCCCACCAGCTCTCTAGTCCTATGTAAATGTGATAGTAATTCAATATAATTGCATTAATAAGAAAATAACTAATATGTATACTCTACTTGCAAAGTACTTTACATACATTATCTCATTTGATCCTAACAACAACCCTGTCATCCCTTTTTTTACCGAGAAGAAAACAGAAACTGGTGGAAGTTAAGCACTTTATACAGGGTTATAAAGGTTTGTAAGCCAGGTTAGTAAACCAGAATTTGAATTCAGGTCTTCCTGACCCCAAGTCAAGTACTCTAATCCCTACACCACCCTACTTAGCTTTAATGGCTGCCTTATCATATTATTCAAATACTCACAGAACCTCAGAGTTGGGAGGCCATCTAGAGATGGCAGAGAGGCCATCTATTCCAACCCATCCTGGCCAACCTTTGCTTGAAAAACTCCTGTGAAGAGAAGGTTTGTCTCTGGGTTTGTAGAAGCACAACAGGTGAACCCAGGGTTAACCTAATTACAAAGGGTCCCTTCAAGGTGAGAGGTTATTATTTGCGACACTCCATCAAAAATGCAGTTTGTAGTATTCTTGAAGCAAATACCCCTTTATATATCCAGCTCTAGTTAGCTCTCCACCACTAACCCCAAACTAGCCCCAGTAATGTACATATGTATCAGTCTAACATGTATGTGTGTACACCTATGCATACATACATATATGCACGTGCATATACTTTTACACAAATGTATTATACCTATATACTTACATACAGATAGACTTTCATTTTTATCTTTGTATTCTCAGCACTTAGTTCAATACTTGGTAGATATGTGTGTGTACACATATATATGAATATTTATACATATGCACATATAAGAATGTGTGTATATATGTATATGAATGTTGTGCACATCTGTGGGGTGTGTACATACATGAATGTGTGTGCACATATATGAATGATACACATATATGAATGTGTGCATATATGTAGGTATTACAAGGCAATTTGCTGGAGGACAATTGAGGAATGTCTCATATAGGAGGTGGTACTTGAGCTAAATTCTCAAGGAAACTAGGAATTCCAGAAGGCAGAGGGAAGTAGGGAGTGGATCCCATTATAGCTGATAGAAACCCTGTGCAAAATGATGGAGGGGAAAGATTTGCACTCATTTGTGATGAAAAGCAATAAGACTAGTTTGGCCCATAGAGGTCATGAGGGAAAATGATATGGAAAGGGATGCTGGAACCAAATTAAGAAGAATTTTAAATACCAAACGGGTGAATTTATATTTGATCCTAGAGGCACTGGGGAGCCACTGGCGTGTATTGAGTTAAAGGGTTGACGTGGTCAAAGCTGCATTTTAGGAAAATCACTTTGGCAGTGGGGAGGGTTGATTGGAGGCAAAAGATCGAAAAAACAGTTGGAGAGGGAAATGACAGCAAGAAGGCCAATTAGAAGGTTATTATAATAATCTAGGAGAAAAGTGACAGGTCCTGAATTAGGATTTTGTATGTGTGAGTTGCAAGAGATATTGTGAGGGTAGAAATCTACAAGACTTGGCAAGTCATTGACTGTTTGCAGTGAAGGAGAAAGGACAGAATGAAGGGTAAGACCTAGGTGGCAAGCTTGAGTGACTGGAAGGATGTGACACCCTCCTCAGAAATGGAGAGATTTAAAAGAGGAGAAAAATTTGGAGAGAAATATAGCAAAACATCCTCAAGGAACTAATGACTTGGTTGGAAGATAGGACACACAGAGGTGTCTTGAATACGATAGAGAATTATTAAGTTCATAAATGCAGTGCAGACAAAGTATTCTAAGAGTTCCTAAGAGGGAAAGATCACTTCCTACTAGGAGTTCAGGGAGGACTTCCTGGAAGAAGTGATTTACAACCTACAATATATCCAAGTGAACATTTACATCCAAGTCTTTTCACCCTTTCCCAAACCTAATATCACTTGAATTAACATAGCAGTCAATTGGTGAGAGAGCCAGACAAGTCCCTGCCCACCAGACACAGACTTGGTGACTTATAACTTTATATTTTTAAACTGGCCTCTCCGGCACCATCTGATAAATCAACACACAAGTCATTAAATGGTTCATTATCCTAGTAATATGATTCATTCTCTCTGCCAGGAACACAGGAGATGACGACAAGCAACTTAGAAATATCCCACTTGAATCCATGAGTGCCCATCGACATAACAGATTGGCTGAATAAGAGAGTCCTCTTGCATGCAGAGGTTAAAAAGATGGTTCCATAGATGGTCATTTTTCTTCAAGCTGTCCTTGACCGCTTATTAGAAAATCCCACTGTCACATACTCTCTGTCCAGTCTAGTTACTTCATGGTGGGTATTTCACTAACACACACACACACACACACACACACACACACACACACACATACACACACGCTCGCATGTATCACGCATGCAAAGAGAAGAAAACTAAAGACAGTCATCAAGCCATAAAACATCCACATTTATAGCCAGAGATTACCATAACCAGTACCAACTATCAGCAGAAAAGTAGTATTGTGCAGAGGGGAGAACACTGCAATGGAATTGATGAGACCTGAGTTCTAGCTCTGGCTCAGTCACTGAGAGCTCTGCATCCTTAAGCAAAATTACTTGACTTCTATGAGTCTCCATGTTCTCCTTATTTAAAAGGAGAGGGTTGGACTCAATTATTTCTATGGCCCCTTCTAACTCTAACATTCTAACACCCTAACATATACCTCAAGTGAGGTATATCTTTGTTCATCACATCCTCTTCTTTCTTACCCCTTGGTCCCAAAGAATCTGAATTTGTATAATAAGACAGACCTTCATTCCTCAGTTCCTAAAAATCATTGATCCAGATGCCATTAGGTCAGAGGTTCTCAGAGTCTGTGGTGTGTGTGTGTGTGTGTGTGTGTGTGTGTGTGTATGTGTGTGTGTGTGTGTGTTGGACCCTTGGCAGTCTGATGAAGCCTATAAATCCTTTCCCAGAAGAAAATATTAAATGTATAAAATATATAGAGTAACAAAAGAAACAGAATATTTTGAAGAAAAAGATGTCATTTCTTCCATCCAAGTTCATAGATATTCTGAAATCTATCCATAGACCCTTTGGGGGTTCTTGGACCCAAGGTCAAAGCAATAAAAGAAACCCAGGAATCACTCTAAGGCATTATTTTGAACTAATGCTCTCACCTAACTTATACTGTTGACTCAAAGTAAATCATTATTCCAAGAATCTGAGCCTGCTCTTCAGTGATCAGTTACTTAGTTTCAGCTACCATGACCAATTTGGCAATTTGGTATCAGAATGGAAATACTTGGGTTTGCATCTCCTTTTGTGACGGTGACTAGGAGATGAAGGGAAATCTATAGGCAAAAGTTTACCTGGATTTCAGCTAAGCATTTGACAAAATTCCTCATAATTATCTTTGTAGATGAGATTGGAGAGGTATTGGCTATACAGTTAAATAGATATAGAACTGACTCAAGGATCAATCCCTAAGAGGAATAGATCAACTTCAACCAGGAGGGAGGTCTCTAGTAGATTGCCTTAAAGATCTGTCTTGGGCTCTTGGGTTTCTGACATTTTTATCAATAACTTTATAACCCATTTGTCAATTGAGTCCTGAAAACTTGACAGAATAGTCCAGATTCACTTTGATCGCCTCTCAATAACAATCTATATGTTTCACACCCACACACATGCTCCTCTGAGAGCATCTGAATCTGACTACTTTCCCTTTCTCTGTCTCTCTGTCTCTCTGCCTCTCTCTGACTCTCTCTCTCTCTCTCTCTCTCTCTCTCTCTCTCTCTCTCTCTCTTTCTCTCCCCCTCCTCCTTTTTTCTCTCTCCTCCATTTCTCTTCCCTTCTCCCCCTCTCTCCCACCTTTCTTCCCTCTCCCTCTTTCCTCCTTTCTCCCTCTTCCCCCCCACCTAATCTTCCCCTTCCATGAGCACTTAATTCCCCCGCAAAAATGCTAGCTAACAAAAAAAATCACACATAACTTGGTTATTTAACACAACAAAATATACAGAAAGCTCCTTTTCAATGGATATCCAGAAGTTCTAGTATTGGCTCAGGGACCAATTAGATGTGAGACCCTGAACAAGTCACAATTCCAAGTCAAGGTAGATCTCACCTACTTGACTCACACATCAAAGGGAATAGGTTCAGGTTGCTCTTTGGTCCATGAGAATCCCTGCTGTGATGATCCTTTTCTTTTAGAGCCATGCAAAAGGCACAGCCTTCAGACCTTTCTTCAGTCTTTCTTTTCCTCTCACTCACTTTCACTGAAGCTCTGAATCCCTTTCCTGTCTCTTTCCAAGGACCCTTTTTTTCTTCTGTGCTTCAATCAGAAACCAGCTCCTAGATATACATGGTTCCATGTAGAAAGGACATGAATGCACAGGTCTATTTCCAAGTCCATATGCAGCATAACACAGTGGATACATGCGTGTATGTGTGTGTGTGTGTTCAAGTCTCTGTCTATTTTGAGGGGAGAGGGGAGTATCTGTGCCTCCCTCTCCTTCAGGAGGATCTCTCTGGAGTTATCTGCCTTAAAAAGAACCTTCCTCTATGGCTCATATTTTAGGCATTCATAGTCTTTAAAGACCAAAATCAAGAGATGGTCGGGGGTGTGAGTTCCATTCTTCGCAAAGTGACAATTCAGTGATTCTCACTGCTGCCATACAATGAAACTTTGAATTTGAGTCAATGTCAGAATAGAGGCTATACCCAATATAAAAAAAATTCCCATTCACTAGGGAATCTAGGGAACTAACAGATTCCAGATTCTCAAGCATTTATTTAGTACCTGGTCCATAGCAAGTACTGAAGATGCAAAGATAAAAATGTGACAATTCCTGCCCCTAAGAAGCTTATATCCCATATGGGGAAACAATGTGTATACATATCTGTATATTTAAATAAATATAGGGGAATGGGAGTATGGAAGGACTGAGTAGAGAGGCACATTCAAAGTGGGGAAGATTAGGAAAAGCTTCATGCAAAAGTTGGTATTTAAGTTGACTTCTAAAGGAAACAAGAAATTCTAAGAAGCAGAGGTCAGGAGATGACAGAAGCAGGAAGGAAGATAGGTTTTTTGAAATATGTTTTGTAAATGCACAGAAGAGACTATGAAGAGGTCCAGAAGGAATCTCACACAAACAGGACACCTTGGAAAGTAACATGTTGAATTTATTACCTACTTAAGAAAAGCAAGCTATATGTAATAGAGATTCACAGCTCCAAATACAACCCTCTCTTTCTGCTCCACACTGGGTATATATAAGTGCTCCTTTTAGTTGATTTTTGTGAAGTTTGGGATTTTTTAAATGGAGAATGATGAAAAAGCTAACGTGATTTTAGATAGTGTTATTAAAAGTACAGTGTCCAAAACCAGGGAGGTGAAAGCCTTGCTCCAATTTGGAGCCTTGTGTTCAGTTCTGATTGTTCATTTTAGGAAGGATATTGACAAACCAGAGTAGACCCAGAAGACAGTGATCAAGATGGCCAAGAGCCTAGAAATCATCCAGCCTCTTCCAATAGGCATGCCTTCCTATGTGTACCTACCCAAGGCCCTGTGTTAGACAAACAAAGATCATTTGAAGGAACTAGGACTGTCTAACTTGGAGAGGAGGGGGAGCAAGATAATAGTGTTCAAATATTTGGAAGGTTCTTATGCAAAAGAGAGATCAGACTTGTCCACTTGGTGTGAGGAGGCAGCCTTGAAGCACTGATGAAGGGGCAGAGAAAAATTTCAATTTGATGTGAGGGAAAATCCCCCAATTTTCCAAGAGCAGAATGGGCTTGAGTAGGAGGTAGTTCTCCTATTATAAGAGGTTCTGAAGCAAGGAGATTCCTGCTCTGCTATGGGAAGCTCCTTCCACTTCCAAGATTCTTTGCATAACAATTTATAGAAAATATCCCCAAAAAATCATCATAACTTAGTATCCTACCTTCAAAAAGCAAGAGAGATTCTCTCCCATTACCCTTTCTCTCTCTTTTAATTTGGTTGTTTGGTTTAAACCCAAGTTTAACTGAGATGCCTAAAAATCCACCATTAGAGAGTCCTCTTGTAATATGCAAGTATCCTTGAGAGGGATACTACATATACTTAGGGGACATAATAGCTTTCTTTAAATTCATCAAAAGCTATCATGTGACAAACTTTATCAAACTCACAGTTTTGCAGTGATACTAACCACTACCAAAGTGCAGCCAAAACCAGGTTTAGGGATACCCCTCAGGAAGGAGTCTAAGATAACAGAGAGTAATGCAGGATCAAGGTTTAGCATGTCCTTATAAGAAGCTATAAGAAAGAGAAACATGAAGGACATGACATAAGAAATTAGGGGAAGGAGAAAGGATCAGGACTACTCTGTTTTCATCCTGACACTGTAAGTGTTGTTTTGAATATAGTACTTTATAAGCCAGTTGATCGAGCACCACAATTGCAATCAAACTAGCTACTCAACCCTGAGAAAGTCATTTAAGTTCTCTCGTCTTCGGTTTTCCCATCTTAGAAATGAAAGGGTTGGACTTGATGGGTTTAATGGTCTTTCCGGCTCTAATTCCATGATCCCATGACATACCAGTTGTGAGGGCCAAGGTGGGTTGAGAGAATATTGATGGAATGTGAAGAAAAAGGGCTGAAACAGTAAGTGGGCTCACAAGATTGAGTCAGATGTCAAAAAGGAGCCATAATGCCAATAGAGTTTGGCAACCACTCTGTCTTTGGGGAGACATCTATTTTTGGCCCCCATTTCAATATTCCTTTGGTCTTTGCTTAATTGAGCCTCAGCCATAACATGACAAGTGTCAGATGACTGCAGTGTTTCCTGATCTTTATTTACACCAACCTCCCACCTCAGCCTTTCCCTTCACAAAGAACTAGCTCCCTTGTGCAATTTACAAATGAAGCAAAGGTTACTTTAATAATTGATTTTATTTTTTACTCTCACTCAGCAAGCTCTGCCATTTGACTTTGAACAGAAACTTTTCTGGCTGATAAGATCCTATCGATCTCCGCATCATTATTTCTGGTTGCAAAAAAAAATCTTCAGTAAGTGGCTCTTTTTTTCCCTCTTGTTTTTCTGCTATTATTACAGTAATAACATTCATAACATTTTTCTTCTAGACCTCTTGCAGGGGGATGACATCTGTGAAGAAGATTTGAGCTTTTGCCGATGACATCTGTTATGGGTTGATTTTTTTTTTTAACTCAAGAGCGGTAGCAGCCTCCTCCAACTGCAATTTGCATCCCTCAGTTACTCATTAATACACCACTGGTAATGAGCTGCCACCAACATTCCTTAGAATTTTGATTTGTTAAAGGGCAGCGAACCATGGGAGAGGGATGTAAGCTGACTCCTATACCTCCCTGTGGTGGGAAACCTTTGGGATTCTCACAGGTGGAATGAGGTGCCCGATACTCTGGAAAGAGCCTGATGTGAGCCTTCCCAACTCTTGTCCACTTACTCAAATCCTAGCCATTACTTCAAACACTGCTCCTCCAGAGAGCCTTTTCTCATCACTCACAGAGTTCAATAATAATGGCCTCATAGCTCAGGACCTAGAAGGGACCTCAGAGGCCGTGCAGTCAACCCTGGCTGGGGGGTGGGGAGGGGGGGGACCTTAAGCAACTTACCCAAGGGAACTTAAATCACTTGCCCAAGGTCATAGAGATAGTAAACATGAGACCCAGGTTCTTTCACTCCAGTCAGTGATTTTTTCCACTGTATGACAGTCTCTCCCTTCCCTGAGCACGGAGCCCTTGTCAGTAGCACACACTAGCCATTATTCATGTACTACCCAAAACAAATAAAAATACAAGAAATTTTAGTTCAGTATGTACTTTATGCAGGACTCCACATTAGAAGAAATATACAGTTTAGATAAGAAGGACCCCTGACATTATTTTCATACTAACCCCTTATACTCATACAGCGCTTTCTACTCTTCAACTCATTCTCACACCCACTGTCTCATTTGGACCTCAAGCAATAGGTGGACAGATGAGGAAATAATGGCCCCATTTCACACATGAGGAAACTGAGCCTGAAAGAAGCTCTTTGAAATCTGGTTTTCCATTCCATGATACCTCCCTTCACTCTCAGTCTACTTTTGCCAATTCAATCCAACAAACACATATTAACCACCTATAATTTTCCAGGCACTGTCTAGGTGTTAGGGATAGAAATAAACACAAAATTACATAGCTCTTGATTTCAAAAAGCTTACAATCTAATGGGTGGAATGTGACATATGCATACAACATAGCTTGTGAAAGGAACAGAGGAGAGAGTGAGGTTAAGTGGTCTAGGAAAACCTGAGAAGATAAGTAACCCTTTCACCTAGGGCATTCAGGGAAGGCTTTACAGAAAGGGGAGCATTGAGCAGAGCCTTGAAGGAAAAGCAAAAATTTCATCAGCTAAAGATGAAGAAAGAATGTGTCCTGGTTATGCAGGACAGCCTGCTCCAACATACAGGGGCAGGAGAAAAGAAAAACAAACAGGCAACTGTGTCACCTGGGGATCAGTGGGCAGCCCATTTTGACTTAGATGTAGAATGCATGAAGGGAAGTGGTAGGAAATCAGGGTGAGAAGGTAGATAGGATTCAGCTAGCGAAAGTCTTTGATGACAATCTAAGGATGTTGTATTTCATCCAGAATACAACAGGGAGTGACCTAGAAAGAACACTACTTATTTGAAAGAAGACTACTTTTTACACTTTTTTTAAACTTTTTACAGGTAGTTAGGTGGAACAGTAGATTGGGTCTAGGGTCAGGAAGACCTGAGTTCAAATCTAACCTCAGATATATACTAGCTGTGTCATCCTGAGCAAGTCACTTAACCTCATTTACCTCAGTTTCCTCATCTACAAAATGGGCATAATAATAGCACATACCACATAGGGCTGTTGTGAGGATAAAATGAGATGATAATTGTAAAGGGCTTAGCACAGTCCCTGTAATATAGTAACTGCCATATAAATGTCAATTGCTATTATTATTACTACTCATTTCAAACGCCTGCTATTTTATTAGGGTTTGGTATTCCATCCATGCCTTAGTAGAAAGTTTTCATTGTTTATTGTGGCCAGAAGAAAATCATCTCCTGGTTTCTAAAACTAAAACAAAACAGACTTTGTCTAAAAGCCTCTCCAACCTTAGCTAAGTCCTTGGATGACACACAGCCTATGACTGAGACCATACACTAAGTCTTCCAAGCCTGGGAGGAGACACGAGCTTATCCTCTACCAGCTTAGCCCTTGGGAACACAATATTACCTCCATATCCCAACGAAACTGCAGAGAACACTCCCTTCCCATTCCCAAAATGTAATAGAATAAAACTTCCAAAAGGTTTACTAATAGTTTTGAGATATAAGAAAGACTTTAGAGAGCTTACAGGTCAACCTCTTTCACTTCACACATAACGAAACTGAAGGTCAGAGATATTAAATTATTTACCCAAGGTCATACTACTAAGTAGCAGACTCAGGATTCAAACCCAGGTCTTCTGACTACAAAAAGTCTGTCTTTCTGCTGCCATTATCCTGGCACATGACCTTCATTAAGTAAGTTAACTTCTATGCCTCAGTTTCCCCATCTGTAAAATTGCAACTAAATTATTTACCTCTTTCTCTCAAGACTACTTAAGAATAACAAAGATAGCAGAAACACATCCTACAAACATAAAGGGTTATGTATGCTATCAGACAAGGGAATGAAAAAGGAATAATAGCAAGGCTTTTTTGAATCATGAAATAAGGATTTGGAGCAAGCCTTAGCCCCAAATGAAAAGCCAGTTTTATGACATATCCTATGCAGAGGCAGAGTCGCATGTCTTCATTCTGACTATGGTAATAATGGGGGCTGAACCTCCCCTGCTAATTAGTCACTGCAGCCTCAGCTTCACACCATTTCCCAGCACTCTGGGAGCTTAAATCACTTAAGGACTTAATGGCGTTCTAATGCTTTTGCTGTTGTTTAGCTTATTCATCTGATTTCACCGCACATGCATTTCTCATTCCCCCACAGTTTACCTCCACACATCCCTCTTATACATCATGCTCACTGCCGGGCCTCAGTGTGAGTTAATGATGTCGTACATTGTCTAATATCTATCATTCCGCCACATCTTTCATCGGATAAGCAGGTGGGTCTGCCTTTCTCCAACTGCACTAAGATACAGGGCCAGGAAAGAACTTATCCCTCCTAGTGAAAGCCCCATTGCAATGCCATAGTGATGTGAAGAGAAGGGGATGGGAAATGTGAACTGATGCCAAGAGAGATCCACATGATTGCCCAGAAGATCAAGCTTGGTACCAGGTCACAACAAATCAGGAAGGAGAGGCATTTGGGAGCCGGAAAGGTCCTCAGAGATGATCGATTCCAGCCCTCTCACTTTATGGAGGGGCAAGTCATTCCTCCCTCTCTAGACTTATGGTACAAGGACACAGGTTCTTCTTACTTCTGATCCACTAGAACATAGTTCATTATGAAAGAGACCTAGGAGAGCACACAATCCAAACCCTTTCATTTTAGACAGTGATTTTTTTCTATCATGGACCTCTTCGGTAGTCTGATAAAGCCTGTGGACCCTTCATATAATGCTGTTTTATATATTTAAAACAAAATACAGAGGATTACCAATGAAACCCATTACACTGAAATAAATATAGTTATAAAAAGTAAATTTAAGCAAGTTCCCTGATCTTAGGTTAAGAAGCCCTGTACTGGGGGCGGCTAGGTGGCGCAGTGAGTAGAGCGTCGGCCCTGGAGTCAGAAGGACCTGAGTTCGGATCCAGCCTCACACACTTAACGCACACACAAACAAAAACCTAGCCGTGTGACCTTGGGCAAGTTACTTAACCCCAATTGCCCTCCAAAAAGAAAAAGAAAAAAAAGAAAAAAAACCCTGTACTGGAAGATCCCTGGAGGGTAGATGAGACTGATTCTAAATCTGGGAGAAGGTTAAAGAAGGAATCCTCTCCAACGCAGGCCAGGGACTCTCTTTGCCATTGGAAAATGGATGAAAAGCAAAGGCCTATTATGGACAGAGGGAAGGGGAGGTAATGATCTGGCAAGATTGTACAGTATTTGTGGGAGATGCAAAGGGAGGGAGGAGGAGGAGATAAGCATTGACATATTACCTACTATGCACCGGGCACTGTACTAAGTGCTTTTTTTTAACATTTGGGCCTCACAACAACTCTGTGTGGTAGGTACTATTTTTATCCCCATTTTACAGTTGATAAAGCTGAGGCAAACAGAGATTAAGTGACTTGCTCAAGGTCACACAGCTAGTAAACATCTGAGACCAGTTTTGAACTCAGGTCTTCCTGATACCAGGCCCAGAACTCTATTCACTGTGCCACTAGCTGCTTTAATGGACAGTAGGACCACCATTACCATGAAGAAACACTACCTAAGGGCCTAATTGCACAAGGTACTGGTCCTCATCCTCTGGCATCTTAGAAGACAAAAAAAGAGACACATCTACTGGAAAGAAAGAAGGAAGAATGACCATTAACCAATATTTATATAACTTTGTGTATCTATTCCCAGATCCCTAGAGGTGGGGAAGGATCAAGGTGAGTATGTAGTTCTGGACTGCTTAAAAACAAATAGCCAAAAGAGTATTAAGAGTAGAGCTAGGAGAAGCAGATTCTAGTGCTTTTGGTGGACCATCCACTGAACCATATCCTCCAGCTATGAATAAAGAACATCAGACAGCCTGGGGAAAGAATCCTTACAGCCCCCACTTTGCTACTCCCAACCCAAATCCAGTTCCCTTATTGACAAATCAAGAGGACTGATCCCTTTTCTCCACCTTACTGGCTCTCGAAAAATCAATCAACAAGCATATTTATTAAACAGCTGCTAAGGGCCAGGCACTGTATTGCTAGGAATACAAATTAAACCTTCAAGAAGCTTACATTCGGTCCAAAGAGAACAGGAATGGATGGATGGATGGATGGATGGATGGATGGATGGATGGATGGATGGATGGACATATGAATGGATGGACATACGCATGCAGCATTTATTAAGTATTTATTATGAGCAAAGCGTTGTGCCAAGTGCTAGGGATGCAACAGATAAGTAAGACAGTCTCTGCTCTCAAAGAGCTCATATTTTAATAGAAGAGAGAGCACATAGAGAAGGTTTCATCTACAAATCAGACTGGAAAATCCAATGGTCCTTGGGTTGTAGTAGCAAAGCACATGGTAATACCTCTTCTTTAATCTCATTTCTGGAAGTACTGCTATTCCCAAGGTTCATAAATTCAGGGTCCTGGGTTGTCTCCATCAGGATCAGAAAGGAGATGGCAGTCAAGGTGGTGATGGTAGCATGATTTGCCCATATGCTGCATCTTCTCTGTTGTTCAGGATCCCTTGCTTCTTCAGCTAGGCTGGCTTGCCTGCCCTGTGCACAGAAGTTGTTTTGTAGTTGATGGGGAGGGTTGGGTCCTTCTCCTCATCTGGGAAATGGTGTCTATGAGGCTAGACTGGAAGCAGAACCAGCAGTCTATGGGATATTGCTTCTCCTAGGGCTCCTGGAATGCTGTCATTCTTGTTATTCAGTCATTTTACTTGTGTCTGCCTCTTCGTGACCCCTTTTGGGATTTCCTTGGCAAAGACTTGTCCTTTCCTTCTTCCAGTTCATTGTACAGATGAGAAAACAGAGGCAAGCAGGGTTAAGTGACTTGCTCGGGTAAGCATCTAAGGCAGGACTCATCAAGAAGATGATTCTTCCTGACTCCAGGCCTGGCACTCTATCCACTATGCCACCTAGTTACTTGTGCTCTCCTTAATGTAACACAAAAACCATTGGTCTTGCTAATACCAGACTGAAGTTCACACATGGTCCTAAAAGGAGAGATTATAATTTAAGAAATGGTGGCTCACATTTCTGCAATGTTATAAGATTTACAAACCTCTTTCTCCATAGTTATAACAACCTGATGATATAGGTAGGGCTTGTATTATCATCCCCATTTTATAGCTAAAGAACTGAGACCCAGCATGGTTAGGTGCCTTGCTCTGTTAGCTAGTGAGTGGCAGAGTTAGCCTTTGAACACTGGCTCTAAATCCAGGGTTCTGTCCACTATAATATATTTTATACCAGATATGTATCCCATCCCCCAATAGACCAAGAGAACAGGGACCATGTTTCATTTAATCTTCATATTTTCCCCAGCATAAGGGGAGTTGGGGGAGACTAGATCGTGAAGACTAGCTTCTCAAGGGGATCACAACTGTTCACATTTATATACTGCCTCCAGATTTGCCAAGCACTTATCTATAGGACTACAACTGGGAGGGAATTTTGAGACCAGGGAATTCAACCACCTCATTTTGCAGAAAAGCAACTGAAACCCATAGAGATTAAGTGATTTTCCAAAGGTCACACAGGCAAAGTTGAGATTCAGATCTAGGTCCTCTGATTCCCAAACCAGTGGTGTTCCTCACTGTCCCAGTGACTCTTTCAAGGCATCGCAGGCTTTGGTAACATGCTGAGGCTTAGGGAAACAGAGATATCTGCACAGCCAGTAATTGTGAGGGCCAGCATTTTAATCCCTGCCTCCTGACTCTCAGCCTAGTGCGCTTTCCATTATCCAGGCAGCAGCCAGCTCTATACTTGATTCCAGACCCCATAAAAAAAAAACATCTCTGCACAGACATTTCTTAAGCTGTAACTCAAACAGCTAAGGTTACAGAGAACCCTCAAAGACTGAAAAATGTTTGTGCAAAGATGTGCATGAATGTGCAAAGATGATCTTCTTAAGATCCATTATAACAAGTAACCCAGGGCCCCACAAAGTTCTGGGCTCATGCAGATCGAGTCCAATTTGGGGGCCTTCCCCCCAAAACTTCCCCCATTTCTTGCTTTGCCTCATTGCCCCCACCAAGAGTTTGTCCCAGGAAATCTCCAAATATGTGTGCATACAAATCCCAAAGGTGTTGTCGACCAAGCAGAGAACAACCCTTATTTCATTACACAGAAAATGTAAAAAATGCAAAGGACTCATAGGAAGGAGATACACAAAGCATTAAAGCTCCCAAATTTAGGGTTACTAAGGGCAACACTATAACATTCCAGTGAATCTCTAGCTGTCTCAAAGTGTCCTACACAACTCTGCCCAGACTCATAACGTTCTCTATGGTTTGGGGAACCCCCTAAAAAGCAAGCACATTTTATGGTTGCTAGGCATACAATTCTCTTCCCATGGGACTTTCATTGTCCAAATCATCCTTAGTACTAACAAAACCCAGGGCCCTCATTCTCCTATATTTAACCCTTACTGATCCTCCAACCTCAGGAAAAATGTGGGTAATTCTGTTCTTTTCTCTAAGAGACATGACACTTTCTAAGTAATATCTCATTTTATCTTTACAACGACCCTGGAAAGTAGATATCACTATAATCCCTATTTTACAGATGAGAAAATAGAGGCAGAAGGTTAAGTGACTTGACCAAGGTAGCCATTGTGAATTCTTGGGGGCAGGAGAATATGCACATAAATAGACCTCCCCCTACCAGAACAGAGTCCATCCTGCCATATTCTGGGATGTCCTCTTGACCAGGGAAATGACAAAGGACTGAGAAGTTGGATTGGCTCACCTTATAGATCAGTATATGGGGGTGGCTCCTCCCACAAGAGGCCATCTTCCCAAGAATCCTAACCAACCAAATCATCCTGGGGAAACCCCAGCCAACAAAAGCCTATTAGGAATTCTCTTGGTCCTTTTTTTTTTTTTTTAAACAAAGCACCAATGAACATGTTCTTACCCCTGGGGAGAGGTATGCTTATTAGATTGACCAGGAAGAAGACTCTGGGTCAACTACCCTAACACTATTTTGAAACCAATATTTTTAAAAAGCTTCTTATGGAAAAGTCCCTTTCGGAAATATTTCAGGAATGAAGAGTTCATGTGAACAAAGACATCAAGGATTCACTTATCTGAATGTCTGTTGCCTTGATTTTTCTAATGACCAGAATTACAGATTTTACTAAATAACATCGCAGATTTAGCAATGGAAGGAAACTGCCTCAGTCCAGTCCAAACCCCTTATTTTGCAGAGGAGGAAATTCAGGCTCAGAGGGTTAGCAATTCACCTAACATTGCACAAGCAGATCAAGGATTTAAAATAGGTAGTCCTGAAAGGATACCAATTCCAGTATTCTCTCTGCTCCACCTTATTATCTCTACGAGAACACAACGAAAAAAGAAAAGGAAGCCTGGGCTCATACCAAGGCACCACTCAAGCTGTGGGATTCAAATCCCAGCCTGCGTGATGCCCGTAATGCAGTCACATGTCTAGCACTGTGGAGCATACCTAAGCTTGTTCATACAGAATCTGCATGTTGTGTCCCCCATTAGACTATGAACTCCTTGAGGGCAGAGACTATCTTTTACCTTTCTTTGTATCTCTGGGGCTCAACAAAGTGCTTGGCAAGTAGTAGACATTTAATGAATATTCATTAAGAAAGGAAAGAAAAGGGACAAGTATTTATTAAGTGCTAAGGACATTATAAATATTTTATTGGCCCCTCACAAACAGCTTTGCAATTGACGGTTGAGGAAACTAAGGCAGGCATAGCTTAATTGACTTGCCTAGAGTCATGTAGCTGGTAAAATGTCTGAGACCAGATTTGAACTCAGGTGTTCTTGACTCCAGGCCCTGCACTCTACCCACTGTGCCACCTGGTTAGCTACATTCCACTTGAACATAAGTTCCTTGAGGGCACTTTTGTCTTTGCATCTCCAGCACCCAACACAAGCCTGTTCATATTAATAGACTCTAAATAAATATTTGCTGACCTGAATATTTAATTTCAATAATCTTTACTAAAGGAATATGCTCCATAGTCATTACTTGCCTTCAAATCACATTTTAAGGGTTGGAATGTACTATCCTACCAATAATCTTATGAGGTAAATATTGCAAGGATTTTCTTCCATGTTGTTATTCAGTCATTTTTTTCAGTCATGTCCAACTCTTCATGACCCCATTGGGGGCTTGCTTGGCAAAGATATTAGAGTGGTCTGCCACTTCTTTCATTTGACAGATGAGGAAACTGAGGCAAACAGGGTTAAGTGACTTGTCCAGGGTCACATAGCTAGTAAGTGCCTGAAGCTAGATTTGAACTGCAAAAGAGAAATCTTCTTGACTCCAGGCCCAGCACTCTATCTACTCTACTACTTAGCTACCCTTTCTTCCATTTCACAAATAAGGAAACTGAGGCTCAGAAAGAAAAAATGCCTCACACAAAGTCACATAGCTAAAAAGCTCAAGATAATTTTCCAACAAATTCCATGAAGAAAGGGAGCTCTCAGATTCAACAGTCATGAAAAGTAGTGGAAGATAGTTGTGAAATATATATACATTCTTTTACAACTGAGCCATTGCCTGGTGAACTTGCCAGAGACACGGAATTGAAAATGGCCAAAAAGAATCTGCCCCAGAGTGCACTGATTTAGTGACAATCTTTTGAACATGACTTAGAGACTTCTAGGAAGGAGAGCTGGAAGAGATTCCATCTTGAGAACCATATGGAAGTTTCAGCTTACAGAGAGAGCATCCCATGGCATAGGGTTGTTGATGTTTAGTCATTTGTCAGTCATATCTGACTCTTCATGATGTCATTGGGGATTTTCTTGGCAAAGATATTGAAGTGGTTTCCATTTCCTTCTCCAGCTCCACCAACTAGCTTCTCATCCAACCAAACCATTCCCTTACTCAATGCTTACTGTAAGTTCATTGTTGACACTTTATTCCTTTTCATAAATTGTAAACTCTGTTGGCCTCTAACCCTGGCATTGTCCATAACTTATGCAGCAGAAAGATTTGGGAAGAGGTTTTCACCCTTTTAAGAGATAACAGAGATTATCTCTATTTCAGTGGAGCTAAGATAAATGGGGGTTGGGTTGGGGGGGAGAAAGGCAAACATGGATCCTTTGGGGATTTTCCATAAACAAAACAGTGTACCCATAATCATACTCATATACTTTAGAGAATAGACCTACCTCACTTGGGGAAAAGATTGGGGAATTTGAAGACTTTGGAGCTTTCAGCTTTGCCCAGGTGCCGATTGACAACATAGCTGTATGTTGTTGTTCAGTTATTTCAGTTATGACCAACTCTCCAGGACTCCATTTGGAGTTTTCTTGACAAAGATGCTAGAGTGATTTGCTATTTCTTTCTCTAGCTCATTTTACGGATGAAGAAACTGAGGTAAACAGGGTTAATTGACTTGCCCCAGGTCACACAGCTACTAAGTGTCTGAGGCCAGATTTGAATTCAGATCTTTCCGACTCCAAACCTGGTACACTATGTGCTATACCACTTAGCCGCCCACACATAGCTGTATAGCTCAGCTCTACTCCTTACTCACGCTGGTTCTATTTACCATGAAACCTCATTCCAACTTTGTTATATTTATCTGCTATTCATGCTACAAGCAGGATGTTCCTCCTTATTATGCTACAAGAAAACCTTCAATTCCCCTTACATGTGGGGAGCCCTTATATACTTACAGAGAGATTCACTCTATTTCTGCTTCTTACAAAGCTAATCAAATAACATACATGTAAAAAATACAGGCTGATACCCCTTCTGGAGAAGATGAAAGGGTTAGAGCAGGGAGTCTTAACTTGTCATCTGAGATGAGCTTCTTTAAAAAAAAAATGCCGTTAACATTTTCAATATAATTGTAGTTCTTTGCAATCATGTGTATGTTTTTTATGCATTTAAAAACATTATTCTGAGAAAGGATCCATAGACTTCCCCAGACTGCCCAAAAGGGCTCATAACATAAAAATGTTAAGAGTCCCTGGGTTAGAAGAACATCTCTGCTGTCTCCATCTCATCAAAAAGAATGATGTGTTCCTTGTCCAAAGGTGATATTTCAAGATTTTTTAAAAGGTTCTGAAGCAGCAAAGGGTAGCACAAGTCTATGTCAAGAGATCGGAAGGCCAAAGGAGAGAAGAAGGAGCACTGGACAAACCTGAATAACAGGTTTGAGGCTTTTCCCAAAGAGGAAGGAATTAGACCCTTCAAGAAAGAGATATTGGGGCGGCTAGGTAGCGCAGTGAATAGAACATCAGCCCTAGAGTCAGGAGGACTTCAAATATGACCTCAGACACTTAGCACTTACTAGCCGTGTGACCTTAGGCAAGTCACTTAACTCCAATTGCCCTGCCTTCCCCACTACAAAATAGTTGTTGTTGGTTTTTTTTTTGTTTTTTTTTTTTGCCTTTTTTGGAGGGCAATTGGGGTTAAGTAACTTGCCCAAGGTCACACGGCTAGGGTTTTGTTTGTGTGTGCATTAAGTGTCTGAGGCCGGATCTGAACTCAGGTCCTTCTGACTCCAGGGCCAGTGCTCTACTCACTTCACCACCTAGCCGCCCCCTGTTGGTTTTTTTTTAAAAGAGAGATATTGTCCCCCCTTCCTAAGAGGATTCACATGTGCCAACAGGACTTTATATGTCTGTTCTTGGATGCTTTGTGGAGGTCAGTATTCCTGCTGATGGGAGAGGTTTGTCCTGAGGGCCTGATAGAACCAGTGAGGCAGTGTACAATATACTGGGCTATGAATCCAAAACATGATGGTTCATGCCCACTTCCACAATTCATTTGGTTACAAATTACTCCATCAGGGAGAATCTCAAGAGTCTCTCCAAAGGCTATTAGTAGAAAACTAAAGGCTTTAAGAGCACAAATGGTGTTTTTACAACTGCCACCAATGGCAGCAGAGCCTTTCTCTCTTTAGGGGAGAAAGGAACATATGAGAAGTGAGGGATTGACTCAGAAGATGGTGTCCAAAGATTGGGACTGGACTTTTTTCACTGTGGTTTAGGATTCAGAAATAGATAGTGGTCTTTGTTCCAAAGATGCAGAGATCTAATGGGGACAATATAAGAATATACTTACATAGAGATCTCTTCAATAGAGTAGGAAGAGGTGGGGAGAAATTAGCAATGCACAACCATTAAACAACATATCACAGCACCTGGCACATAGTAGGCACTTTTCACACAATAAAAAGCTACAATTATGACCTAAAGAAAATAGTAGAGATGTTTAGCAATTCACTGAGAAGCTATATCCAAGAATAGATGCAGAATTTATCTTCACAGACTCAGATACACAGATTAACTACTTTACAGGATTAGGGTGAAGATTGAATGAAATCACGTATGTAAAGTCCTTTAAAACCTGGGAGAAATTTTTAAATAAAAATCTTGAGACCCAGGATTTGAACCTGGGTCTGTCACTCATTCTACAACACAAATCTGTATTTATATTTGGGGAAATAAAACCAATCTACATGAAAACTGGAGAATGAGACAAGATAAGGTATTGTGTCCTTGTGGACAAAGATAACCTACCTGATCTCATTCCTCAATGTTTAACATACTTCCACCCCATCATACCCACCTCATCCCTGAAGTTCTGAATGTCCAATTCCCATTGTTCAAAGCCCATCTAACCCCTTCCCCCACAACCCAGTCCCTCTTAATGCTAGTATCTTCCCTCATCATTGGTCCTCTTTGAGAATGAAAGAACACAACAATAACCTTCCCTCTAATATGATCTCCAATTTATCCTATGTAATTTTGCTTGTACATAGCAATTTGCATATTGTCGCTCCCATTAGACTGTAAGCAGCATGAGGACAGGGAATGTCTTTTTCCTTTCTTTGAATCCCCAGCACTTAGCATCATGCCTGGTACATAGAAGGCACTTAATAAATGCTTAGTTGACTGACTTTGGTGTTTCTACAGTCTGTCTGTGCTGCACAGATAGAGCTATACCAAGGAACTGCCTTCAGTTGCAAGTTCCTATAGGATAGAAGTTGACTTTAGATTATCCCATTTGGGCAGCACCACCCTCAAGTCATCATTTAATAAAAAAAATTTTAATTTTTCCGACTATTCCATTTTGCTAGCCAAAAGGAAGGGCTAACTTAATCTACACCAAGGGCCATACTCTCCAAAAGTTTGAGTTCCAGTGTCCTCTGCCCTGATCAGATTCCATCTGGAGCATTACTTGCAGCTGCAGGCACAACATTATGGGAATGACATTGATAAATTGCAGAGCAATGACAAGAGGGGCAACCAGGATGATGAAAGGCCTCAAGTTCATGCCATCAGGACTGGCAGAAGGAATGGAGGACATTAAGTTTGGAAAAAAGAAGACTTGGGAGTTAGGGGTAGGGAGGAACATGAGGCTATCAAATGAAAGAAGGATTACTCTTTTTCTGTTTCCCACCCCCATCCCTAACAAAGCTAGGACTAATTACCAAGAGAAACAGAAATATAAATTTAGACTTGACATTTGCTTAGATAAAAGGGCAGTTTAGTAGAGCCAAAAAACAAACAAAAACCAGACATAATCTAGAAGAGACCTGGGTTAGAATGATGGCTCTGGCATTTAATGGGACTTACCAGGTTACATGGGCAAGTCCCTTTCCCCATCTGAACATTAGTTTTTCCTTCTATAAAATGGGGACAGCAATCCCAGTAGTACCTGCTTCATAGTATTACTATTGTGAATATCAAATAAGAAAATGTATGTAAAGGTTCTTCATGAATCTTAAAACACTATATGAATGTTAGCTTTTATTAGTATGATTCCCAACATCTGGAGCTTCCCAAAAATGGAGTGAACTACTTGAGAAGTCAGTCAGTTTCCCCTCCCTGAAGGGTTTCAGAGTAGAAACTGAATGATGACTAGTCAAGATAGATTAGAGGGAATTCCTGATCCATTTGCATGAGATGGCCTTTGAGGGCCATTCCAGTGCAGAGGTTTGGGGGGTTCTCTCTTTTACAAAAGCATTTCAGCAGCACCAGGAATTTTTTGTAAGACACTGGATCTACAGAGCAGAAAGACCCCATACATTTTCTAAGCTCATTCTCAAATAATAACCTAGGTCTTCAATCTTCTCCTCCCTGGTTAATAGAAGACTCCTCCTCTAGCCAAGTTGTCTGAGGGTAATGGAGTCAGGGAGGAGGAGCCTAGAAAATAGACTCATAGGAGGTTAGAACCAAGAGAAACCCTGAGCCATAGCCTCCTATGTCTATACAGGCAAAGGAAAGGGGAGGATTGAGGCAGTCATTGAGAGAAATCTAAAAGTTGCTAAAATCTTCACACTTTTGCCTCTGCCACCTGGATATTTCAGATGAATATGAGGATTGCTGCCTGAATTACATGAACAATGACCATAATTCTTAGTTCTTCTTTAGGCTCAAGATCTGCAGTTCTGTGTCTTAAGAAAGCTGTTCAACACAAACCTAGATAATCCCTGAGGTACCTTCCAGCTGGAAATCCTGTGATTTCTGTGAACTGCAGACTCTCAGCATCATTTCGCTCCCATCTAAAAGAAAGGAAGGAGGAAACTTTACGAAAAAGATTCCCTTCCTGGCTCAGGGACCCATTCCAAAAAAAGAGGGTATGGGGTGGGGGTACTTTTGAGGTCACTTTCCTTGTCCTCTCTGCTATTCATTCTGAAGACCAAACATTTCACTGCTTCCTTTCTGCCTCCCTTTTGACAAATGATGAATAAACTCAACCTCATAGAATGTCAGAAAAATTAAAAGTGCAGTTTTGAAGACATGGCCCCAGGTTTCTCTCTTTTGATTGATGCCCCAAATGTCAAATACCCAGGAAGCATATTTCCAGATAAAGTGCAACCAAGTTGCCTGGCTGTGAGTGTCCACGGCCTGTTCTGTTTTTATTGATTTCCATTTTAAACAAGAGGCACTTAAATCAATTGTAAACTCACTGGGGGTATGAGGAGAAGGGAGGAGTTTCTTTGCTTTTATATAGTGTTTTTAAAGTGCACACTTCTTAGCAATCAGTCAGAGGTCTGGAGAGAAGCATCTAATTCTTGGTCTAGCTCTCTGTCCTCCCAACCTTGAGATGGAAAAGCATCACGAGAGAGGGACCCAAAAAAAAGACCATTGCACTGGAAACAGGACACTGGAATTCTTGTGAGGGCTTTACCACTCAGTGGTTGTAAAACTAAGGATAGATCATAGGATTTAGAGCCCAGAATACCCTAGAAACCATCTAATTCAGAACTATAATTAGCAATTTCTGAACCAGTCAGTTAAGGAAGGAGTGGAAGGGTAGGAGGAAAAGAGTCTCACCTGAGGTGTGGCTATGGAAAAGTATGGGGTGCAAAGGGAGGAGGGGGGAAGGGGCATTTTATATCTGGGGAAGTTTCTATGCTAAAGAAGGAGTCTACCTTTGCTCTCTAGAGTAGAGAGAGGTCAAGGACCAAAGGAATCAACATTTATTAAGCACCTACTACTAGCCAGTGGGAATCTAGGTGATGAAGAGGATAGAGTGCTAGGCCTGGAGTCAGGAAGATTTCTCTTCTGGAGTTCAAATCTGGCTTCAGATACTTACTAACTGTGTGACCCTGAACAAGTCACTTAACCCTGTTTGCTTCCATTTCCTCATCTGTAAAATGATCTAGAGAAGGAAATGGCAAACCACTCCAGTATTCTATCTAAGAAAACACAAAATGGGGTCATGAAGAGTCAGACATGACTGAAAAAATGACTGAACTACTTACTAGTCAAGCACTGTGCTAGGCACGGGGAACACAAAAGCAAAAATGAAACCATTCCTGCCCTCAAGGAACTTATAAACTGTTAGCAGAGACACCATAAACTAAATAAATAGGGATGGTGGCGCTACCCAAATGCCCTGCCTGGGGCAAAGCCCTGCGCTGTTCTTATCCTCCTGGTTATGACTTTGATCTAATCCAAACCTCTCATAAGGAAACACAGGCCCAGAAAAGTTCAGCAACTTGTCCAAGGACATACAGGCAGCAAGTGTCAGAACTAGGATTCAAACACATATCACCTGATTTTCAATCCTGCATTCTTTCCATATCATCACATGGCTTCCCTCTGGGTGAGTCACCTCACCTTTTGAGACCAAATTGCTTGGGAGATAGACTGAAGCCAAAATGAAGAGGGCCTTGAAATTCCAGGCATGACATGTAGGATTTTATGGTACTATTTTAGTTTAAAACCAAAAAAGAAAAACCTTTCAGGCCACACACTTCACATATTCCCAAGGAAGAGCCCTCTGCATCTTTTTTGAAATTTTGCATTCAAAGGTCCATCTACTCTAGTGCTTTAAGAAAGCAGCAAATCAAGGAAGGAAGGAAGGAAGGAAGGGAAGGAGGGAGGAAGGAAGGGAGAGAGGGAGGGAGGGAAGAAGAGAGAGAGAAAGAGAGAGAGAGAGAAAGAGAGAAAGAGAGAAAGAGAGAAAGAGAGAAAGAGAGAAAGAGAGAAAGAGAGAAAGAGAGAAAGAGAGAAAGAGAGAAAGAAAGAAAGAAAGAAAGAAAGAAAGAAAGAAAGAAAGAAAGAAAGAAAGAAAGAAAGAAAGAAAGATTAAAGTCAATCATCTAGGGCATGATCTGAAAGACACAGAAAATGAAAACAAAAACAACAGAGAAGTTTGACTGAAATGCTAACATCAAGGAAGGAATTGGTGACAAAAAGAGCCTCCTCTGGGCTCTGGTTTCAGGCCCAGAACAAAACCTTCCTCTCTCCTCTTCTACGCTTTGTTTTCAGGGAATATCAGGTTAAAATGGCCATAAAGGGAAGATCTGAAAGATGAAAGAAGTCGCACAAGGGCAACAACCTAAATAGAGGACACATAATGAAGAGAGGGACCGACCAGACCCAGATTCAAGTCCCGGCCTTCTTTTATTGTTGCTTACTCATTTTTCAGTCATGTCCAATTCTCTGTGACCCATTTTTTCTTGGCAGGGATACTGGAGTGGTTTGCCTTTTCCTTCTCTAGCTCATTTTACAGGTGAGGAAACTGAGGTAAATGGATTTGAACTCAGATCTTCGTGATCTAAACCTGGCCCTCTATCTACTGAGCCACCTAGCTGCCCCCTGGCCTTGTTTCTTACTGCTTATGTGACTTTGGGAACATTATCTAACTTCTCTGGATCTCGGGTTTCCTTCTCCACAAAAAGAGAGAAGTGGAATAAGTGATTTCTAAGGCCCTCCAAGTCTAATATGCTTCTATAATCTGTTTTTTAATCTTAGACATGGTAGCAGAAATAATGGGCTAAGCACTTATTCCAGATTCTTGGGATTTTCTTGGCACAGGAAGGACTTTCTCCCAACTAGCTGCCTCCATGGATCACTGTCTGGGCACAAGTAGTGCAGGGACCATGAGAAATCACCACAAGAAATCACCTAGGAATTGCTCCAACTGCAAAAAAAAAAAACAAAAAACACACATTCAAAGTGAGCTAATGTGTTTTATTGGCGTCATAGTTTGCCTTAAGGGGACCTGAGTGATGTTGGCCACATCACTCTCTCATCCTGTTTCCTCATCTGCACAATGAAAAGCTAGTATCGGATGACTTATATTTCCTTTATGATCATTCTCCATACAACTCTACCATGATAGGATGTGGTTTAAAAAAAAAGATATTGCAACTGGGAAATAAGATATACAGGCACTGGGGGATTGAGATCCATCTTGCCCTACCTAAAAGTCAGAGGAGGGGTGGGGGAAGATACCGGAGGGAGCAGATTGGTGGGGGGGGCAGTATTCAGTGGGATGGCTATTTTGGGGTGGTGGGTAGTGGAAAGACTGGGAGAAAATTTGTCACTCAGTATCTTGTGGAAATGAATGCTGTAAACTAAAAATAAACATAAAAATTTTAAAAACAAAAAATATTCTCTCCAATCAGAAAAATGAGGATATATTCAGAAATAATTAGTACAAACTGAACCGAAAAGCCCCCAGCTGATGAACAGTTATGATCCAGTTAAAGTCATGCAACCTATGAAGAAAAACCAAAGAGACAACGCCACATTGTCCAAATATTAGAGGTATCACTGTAATTTGAAATACAGATGTAAGGAAAGGTCAGCTGACGATCACAGAAAGTTTTTCCTCTCTGTGAAGACTTACAGATAAATTCCAGTGCTGTCTCTGGCAGTGATTCATTGTATGACCTTGGGCAAATCTCCTCATTTCTCTAAGCTGCACTTTCCTCCTCTATAAAATAAGAGGACCAGACTAGATGCTTTCTAAGGTCTCTTTCAGCTATGAAGATGGCAGGGAACAGAGAATCCTGGGTTTGGAGTCAGAAGACCTAGGTAGACCATGGCTCACAGCCTGGCTTTGATACTTCCTAGCTGTGTGACCTTGGGCAAGTAACTTCCTTTCTCTGAAACTCTGTTAATTCATCTGTAAAGTGAGGGTGATTATGCCTGCATTCCTTGTCTTAAAGGGCTGTCTTGAGGCTCAAGTAATGACTATAAAGAGTATACTGTAAATCTTAATGTTTTCAATAAACAGAAATCATTGTTATTTAGTGGTCATAATTATGACCACTAAAATCCTACTACAATGACTCATCTTATGGCATGAAAGTGACCTGGATTCTCAAAGGTCAGTCAGTCAATAAACATTTATGAAGCACCTACTATGTGCCAGGCATGATGCTAAACACTCTATTGCCATCACTGCAGAAGTGGATAGAGATCAGACAGATTTGGAGGACTTTGTATTTTTATGTGTGTGGTCAAGGAATTAATCACTAGTGGCTTTGTCAGTCCTTAATGAGGTTGGGTTTTGGACAACAAATAGATAGAGGCCCATCATTGGGCCCTGACCTCAAGCTGCTTGCAATCTAACCAGGGAGGAAAACACACAAAAAGAAGTGGAAAGGGAAAGGGAAAAAGAGGTCCAAAAGCAATGTAGCTGGTAGAAAATGGGGAGAAGACTGTGCTGGGGCTCCTCCCAAAAGAAGTTTTGGAGCTCATGGCTCAAGGTTATGTTAGTGTAACAAGAACTCTGGCAGGTCCTACCAACTGCAACAGCTTTGGTCATGGGCCCAGTAATGGACCACTATCCATTTGCTGTCCAAGCACCAACTTGGCTAAGAGCAGAAGAAGCCACTAGGGATTAATTTTTGGCTACACATAAAAATGCAAAGTCCATCAGACCTGTCTGAACCTCATCTGCTTCTGTAGTAACAAAGGTAGAGTTTCAAAAAAGGAAAAGAATTCACTAAAAATCATATAGACCATGGGAGTCAAACTCAAGTAGAAAAGTAGGCCACTAAACCATACATAAAGACCCCAGCAGGTCACATGCCAACTTAGTAAATCACATTGTTCTTCTTCTTTTGTTCTCAAAGAGGACCAATGATTTCAGGAAAGTGAATGATGTCTTGATTAACAAGTGAATTGGACTTAAGGGAGGCTGAGCAGTGCAGAGTAATCAACCTCACTCACTCCTCCAGAGTCATCAGAGACCAATGGCAAGACATAGGTCAGAACAACTGGAGATAGACCCAGATGCAGTGGGAAGACCTTGGCCTTTTTAAGTTAAGGTCTTTTCCAGGTCTCAGTTTGTCTGAGGCAATACCCATTCAGTGATTTAAAGCCAGGTAAGAAATAAGGCAAAAGGTGGCCTAATTTGCCTACTCAAAAAAAAAAAAAAAAAATCACTCTGGGAGGGTTTCTGGCCAGAACAGAAACAATTGACAAGTTGACTCACTCTGAGCCATCAAAACCCAGACAACGAGCAAACCACATATTAACATTATCTGTATTCTATTGTAATTTTTATTTACTTTGTTAAATGTTTCCCAATTGAATTTTAATCTGCTTCTGTAGTAGTAGGAAGTGTTGCCTTAATGCTGGCCATGTGTTTGCTGTCTCTAATGTAAATCATCTATAAACACTAACTTAACTATTAGGTCACTAAATGTCAGAGCTGTGTACAATAACTAACGAAATGACAAATTACTGGAAGAAATTGAAAAGTGTGGTATAATGGAAACAACACAGGATTTAGAATCAAAGGACACAGATCTTAATCTTGGCTCTATCATTTACTACCTCTGTGACCTTGGACAGTTCGTTTAACCCTAGGCTTCAACTTCCTCAGCAATAAAAATAAAGATATTAGACCAGATGACCTCTAAAGTTTCTTCCACATCTAAATCTATGCTCTTATAAACATATAAGCATTTGACTTAATGGAACAAAATACTGTCTTGAAGGCTTCTTTCCAACAAGGTATCTCTCATCCATATATCAAAATCATTCAAGATTGCTTGAAAGATATAACAACAGAAATAATTATATTCAATGACCTTCTGATCATAAATATCAGACAAGATGTATGCTCTCCAAAGTTATTAGCTACTATAACAGAGGAGATCCAGCACAAATTTCAGGTTAAAGAGGATTCACTATAGAGTGTGAGGTCCTTCAGATGCTTCTGTATATGAATGACATGGTGCTATCTGCAGCAATCCCAGAAAAACTCCAGAGCCACTAGGAAGAATCTTGTACCTCCTCAAAAGAGCTCAACCTGACCATCCACCCAGAAAAGACCATATGGATGAAGAATTCCTATTGCCTAGATTATGACATCATGTGAAACACCAGGCTAGATGAATAAAACATCAGAATTAAGGTTGCCAAGTGAAAAAGAATTAAGAAACCTCTTGATGAGGGTGAAAGAGAGTACAAAACCTGACATAAAGCTTAACAGCAAAATAACTAAGATCTTGCCAACTGTTCCCATTACTTCCTGGCAAATAGAGGGAGAAGAAATAGAAGCCATGTCAAATTTCATATTCTTGGGTTCAAAGGGCACTGCAGATAGCAACTGTAGCCATGAAATTAAAAGACATTTGCTCCTTGGAAGGAAAGCTGTGGCAAATCTCAACAATATACTAAAAAGTGGAGACATCACCTTGCCAACAAAGGTCCATATAGTCAAAGTTATGTTGCTGCTTTTTTGAGACTAAGCAAAGCTGAGTGCCACAGAATCAACCCTTTTGAAATATGGTGCTAGAGAAGACTTTTGAGAGATCCTTGGACATCAAGGAAATCATATCAGTCAAAACTACAAAAGATATTAATTCAGGCTATTGACTAGAAGGTCAAATAGTGAAACTAAAGTTTAAATACTTTGGCCACATAATGAGAAGATAGAACTCACTGGAAAAGACTCTGATGTTGGGAAAGATTGAAGGTAAAGGAAAAGAGGGTGGTAGAAGATAAGATGGATAGATAGTGTCATGGAAACAATGAACATGAACTTGGACAGAGTTCAAGAGATTTCAAGAGATAGAGAATAGAAAGGTTTGGTGTGCTATGGTCCATGGGTCATAAAGAGTTGGACATGACTGAACAACAACAGGTTATGACATGCAATTGGCAAACCTATAGAGCTTGCCTGTCAATGTGTATATCTGGAATGGGCAGCACAAATGTACAACAGTGTGGATCCTGAATTACAGAGAAAGAGAGTGCATTGGATTGCCCTCAAGAAACTGTAAATCTCCTTTAATCAGGGGTGGCTAGGTGGCACAGTGAGTAGAGCTCGGCCCTGGAGTCAGAAGGACCTGAGTTCAGATCCGGCAGCCACGTGACCGTGAGCAAGTTACTTAACCCCAATTGCCCTCCAAAAGGCAAAAAAAAAAATCTCCTTTAATTACTCAAGCCTTTCCTGGATGCAAAGGTCCATCTTTTTTAATATCAACATTCGATTGATGTTTTATAGCTCTGAGACATAGAAGACAACACACTTTCAAAAAAAAAAATTAATATCACATAGAGGACAATGGGAAGTCCCATAGCAGATGTGAGCAAGCTATAGCATATTGCCAATGTACTTCAAAATATTAGATGGTATTATCATGGAAGTATATGATAACCTGAAAAGATGTCAAGGGATAACAGGTATCATGTGCCACTTGCGTCCTTGCAAAGACAGAAGTAAAGGAAGGTCTCCAGGATATTGGGTGGATTCCTTGGGGCAAAATTATAAGAGGACAGGAACAAGAATTGCCGAGAATGGGCAAGAATGGATACATTGTGATCTGTACCATCAGATAGATCATTCAAATCAATGAGATCACAGAGCCATTTGAGTGTATGATTGTGTCACTGTTGACATTCTTGCAATCAATGAAACCAGGTGATAAAGGGAAGTTGTAGTTAAAAGGTAATATGGCTCACAAGGTTCCTTAGGAAGCAAATTTAAAAAAAAAACTTACAGAATTGGTTTCATTCCTCTCCAGGATGCATTCCTGAATCTCTCAGACTTTCCCTCTACTATCCTAGAAACCTTTTCATCTTTGAAGTTCACTCTATCCCAGAATTCACAAATTGGAAGCTACCTCTGCCCCTCCTGCCTTTGTTCTGCTTGGCTGCTTCCTCCAAAAATGTCCATTTTAAGGAGGAAGTCCAGGTTATTCCTCTCCAGACTTCACCTCTGACTCTCTGGGACTTTCTCAACAATGACCCCACCTTGGGTATCTTCATTTCTCACCTCCACACACACCCTTATTTTCATCCCCTTTTATGTGTTATTTTCCCTTATTAGAATGCACGCTCTTTGAGGGAAGAAAGTGTCTTTTTTTTCTGTTTGTATTTGTATTCCCAGTGCTTAGCACATGCCTTTCCCATAAGCCCTTAAACACTTGTTGCCTTTGCACCCAAAGGCAGTAAGAAATATCATTTCATGGGAGCAGTCATGTGAGATGACTAAATTCATTGAGATATTCATCATGACAACTATGGTTTATGTACCAACATCTGTTGCAGAAGATAAAAAGGTAGAAAAAATCCATGAAGAACTCAACAATGTTTCTATACTAAATTAAGTCAACATGTGCTTTGATACTCAATGACTTCAATCAGAAGGTAAACGCAAAAGAACAAATAATGTTGGAAATATAGTACAGGTTCGAGAATTGAAAGAGGTCAAGAGTTCTTGAGATTACTCAGTAGACTCAGAATGATACATCATAAATCCTTCAAAAAGAGAGCAAGAAGACATTGGACATGGAAGGCTTTCAACAACATCCCAAAATTATAAGACTGCCAGCATCTATAAGAGACCCCCATCTTTACAGTCACACAGTTAAGAGAAAGGTATAGAGAACACATGGTCCCATGGTGCTAATTACTGGTTTGTTACTTTTTTAAAGGACAATTAAGTAGAGCAAAATACTCCCATAAATGCTTTCTAACAATAGTGTTCTCTGTACACACACGTGTGTACGTGTGTGTATGTGCATGTGCGTGCATGCATGTGTGTGTGGTACAAGATTCCTTGTATGTCCAGATGTAAAAATAGAGAAAACTTTGTTCAATGATCCTTTAATTGTTAATATCAAGTAACACATAAAATAGGAAGGCAGATGCTTGAAGTTTTTTACTACTGCTATGAGGAATTTAAAATGAAGAGCCTAGATAGGAGAGGAATTCCCTTTGGATGGTAAAGCCCTCTAGGTTCTCCTCTTTACAGAGGCCACTGTGCTGAATGCAACATGGCCCAGAAAACTGCAGAACCTCTTCAGTGAGATCCATATTCATTCAGAATGGTTTGATTGAACTATCCACCTAGGGAAAATAAGCAAATGGAGAATATGTATTAAAATATACAGTTGATTGGAAAACTCAAAGGGCTGATTCATAAGTTCATTTATCTTGGACACTAAAAATAGACAATGATCTGGACCAAAAGTTAGAAAGGAAGAAGGATAAATGGATTGAATTTCAAAAAAATATGCAATGCTTTTAATTACCCCAAGTTTCCCTCTAAAAAAAGGCCACTTTTTATTTTAATATGGTGTTTCATAGTTATGAGTAATAGAATATTATAATCTCTGAAGAATCAAAGTTGAGAGCAAGGCAGTGTGTCATAATACATAGAGAACTGACCTCAGAGTAAGACATGAATTCAAGTCCTCCTTCTGATATATACTGACTGTGGTAAATATAGGGTTCATTTAACCTCTCACTGCCCCCAGGCAATTCCTGCTGTGGGACTGTGCTTTCCTGACAGGTGAGAACCCCTTACATCCAGTCTTGTTTCATCCTAGCTATCTTCTTACTATCCACTCTGCTGGTACAGCAACCCACAAATTAGCCCTCCAAAAACCAGGCCCTAAAGGAGTTAAAGCATTCTCATCTATTAGGACTCGAACTCCCCTAGCACCCCCACCACCACTACTATCCCATTTTCCACCTCTGTTTTGGAATAGTAACCAAATCTAGTACTATTGCTTCAGGAAATGGCATGTCAATACCCCACTCACCATGCCTATGATTTCCCAGACCAAAAGACCAGAATACCTTTCCTTTAAGTATTATTTCCCCTGTTAGAATATAAGCTCCTTGAGGGCAAAGACAGTCTTGCTCCTGTATTTGTTTGTATAATGACACAGTGACTGCTATGCTTAATCAATAAATGGTTAAATACTGATCAGGATTCAGCACAGAAGTCAGGGTTTTTATTTGGGGGGGGGGTTTATTGGAGTGGGAGGAAGGGAATTGAGCAGGAGGGATTGCTGCTGACAGATATACATTTAAAAAGGCAGAACTATGGTCCAACAGAATGATAAACAAAACCTCCTTCACTTAGATGAGATCTTGCTTAGTCATTTGCATGCTAATCTAGAGAGGTTCTTAGGAGTGACATGGACTTTGTAGCACCAACATCCATTCAAGACCTATGGAGTTTCAATAGCAGAGTCCTTTGAAATGTGTATTGGGAGCACATGACCCCCAATAAATCATTTCTTTTTTTAAACAAAAGGGAGGTTTGAGTAATTTCTGACCTTAAGTCAGATAGCTGTCTGGGATAATAGGTTTCATTTGAATCATAGACACAAGTTGTAAAAAAAAAAAAAAATAGACCATCAGGGAGGCTAAGTGGCACAGTGAGTAAGAGTGCTAGCCCTGGAGTCCGGAGGACCTGGGATCAGTTCAGGCATCAGATACTTAACACCCACACAAAAATAACTGGCCGTGTAACCTTGGGCAAGTTATTTAACCCCAATTGATTTTTAAAAAAAATAGATCATCTTACTTAGCCTAGGAGCATTTTTCCTGGTTTCTGTTTGTTAACCTTTGGATAGAGGAAGTAGCTCATAGCCTCAGCTACAACTAGAGAACTATCAGGCCATTTTTAGCAAATAAAGTCTTTCTAGCCATTATACCTTAACAGACATGAACCTAGCTGACAAACAGATAGACCTAAAGAGATGATGCCCCAAAGCTTTATCAGAGACAACTGCCAGGAGCATCCAAGACAGAGTCACAATGCCCAACAGAAAGCTGGAGAAATACAATGCCCTATGTAAATCAGGAAAAGCAGAGAGCAGTGTTAACAACATCATCAGATTACATTGAATCTCTCTCTCTCTGTCTCTCTCTCTGTCTCTCTGTCTCTCTCTCTCTGTCTCTCTCTCTCTCTGTCTCTCTCTCTCTCTCTCTCTCTCTCTCTATATATATATATATATATACACACACACACACACACACACACACATATATATATATATATATATATATATATCCCCTACACCTACCAATTCTTTGCACTAAGGTGAATATAGTTGTGAGAAAGTGTGACAGCTTTATAAGGAAATGTTCTGTCGCTACTTTTCTCACTATGCTATTTTGTTAAATGCCTTTAGTTTAAATCAATTTATTGGTTTATTATGTCAACTTATTAAATACCTTTGCTTTAAATCAATTAAATTCTCTGGCTAACTACTCAAAATTAACACATCAGTGAGGGACTCAGGAGTTTTGAGTGAATTGAACCAACAGAGTTCCTTGAATATAAAATAACATTTCTGGGTATCCCACATGTAAAGGGTGGTTGTCGGAGCAATAAAAAATACAGAAGAAAGACAGGTTTGCAGAAAGCTTAGCATAAGACCTATTTAAGTCACATCATCCCAAACAGCATTCATAAATTAACCTGACAAGAGGTCAACAAATAGGAAATGGAGCAGAGTGTTCAGTATTTCTATAATTATTTCTTTTCACCATCAATGCCAATAGAGCTGTTAAATTTGTCATCAAACACTGAAGTTCCTGACATGTTATTTGAGGGAGTAGAAATTACACTTATGAGGACAGTCAGAAAAAGTGAAAATACTGAGACAAATGCACATAGAGGCAATCCATTCTAGAGATGATGCTATCTTAAAAGCAATAAGAGATTATTTTCAAGATACTTCCAGGGGGAAGAGACCAAAAGAACTGACATAAATTTCCAGACAATATTATTGTTCCCCTCCAAAAAAGGCAACTGAACCATCAGTAACTACTGGTCCATATTTCTACTTTTTCATTTAAAAAAATCTTTGATGATATACTATGTCAAGGATAGCCTTAAAGAAAATATAAGAGAATGGGCAGGTTTTTATGTGTGATTCTCTACACCATACCACATCTTTACAGACACAAAACCCACTGAAAAGTACAGAGAATTCAAGATCCTGCTATGCTAATTGTTTGGTGGTTACAAAAAAGCAATTGACTCAGTAGATCAAAATGCCACATTAAAGGTTTTCCTTCAATAAGTAGTCTCATAAAAATGTTAACATCATTCAAGATTTCTTGATAAATACAACAGAGATAACATCATGCTTTGTTTATTAACACTGAGGGTTATGAGTGACTCATAAAACAAGAAGATACAGGTTTACCAAAGATGCTCATCATTCTAATGGAAAATATCCTACATAGGGGCAACTAGGTGGTGCAGTGAATACAGTACCAGCCCTGGAGTCAAAAAGATACGAGTTAAAATCCGACCTCAGTCACTTGATACTTACTAGCTGTGTGACCTTGGGCAAGTCACTTAACCCCCAATTGCCTTGCCTTTCCCCTCCAAAAAAAAAAATTAAAAATACTACAGAGTCCAAAGGAAAAAGGAATTTCCTAGAGTTGGTAAAGTCTACCAGATATTCTTGTTTGTAAATGAAATTCATTCATTCAAAGAGCACAAACTACATCAAGACTCAGAACATTACAGGACCTCCTAAGACACATAATGACCCAGAGGTGAACAGAAGGAAGAGAGTGGGTTAGCATCAAAAGCATCAAAGTTTTTACTGATCCTAAGCTATTCTCCAACATAAAAATAAATCTTTTTAATATAAGTATTGTTATGTTAGGGAAGCTAGGTGGCACAGTGAATAAAGTGCTGGGCTTGAAGTAAGGAAGACTCATTTTCCTGAGTTCAAATTGGGTCTCAGACACTTACTAGCTATGTGACCCTAGGCAAGTCACTTAACCTCTATTTGCCTCAGTTACCTCATCTGTAAAATGAGTTGGAGAAGGAAATGGCAAACCATTCCGTTATCTTTGCCAAGAAAACCCCAAATGGGGTCATGGAGTGAGCAACAACAAAATTGCTGTGTGGTTGTTATCCTATAATGTTACAATCTCTAAGTTGTCAAGGACTACAGAGAGACATACTGTTAGCATATGTAAGACATAGCATATCTCCAGTGATGGCCTACAAGCAAGATATGACAAAAAGAATGTCCTCCAAGAAATGCGTGTTCAGTAAAGACAGGCCAGTCATGCAGTGAGGGACAATGGATAGACAACCTGAGTATTGCATTGGCATCTGAAAAGATGGGTTCTGCCCAGAGCCCCTAAAATCACTACCATTGATGTGAACGTCTACTTCACTGAATAAATAAGTCAGACCATCTCATGATCTGAATTGAGAGGTAGTAAATCAATGGGGACCTAAAAATAATCATCAATAAACCTCAGAAAAAAAGTCATTATTGGGAGTGGGGGAGGAAGTCATAATTCTAGTTGTGGGCATTGGTAATAGATGTGCTAAACCCATCATGGTCATAGTAGTTCTGCATTTCTCAGATCCATAATCGTGATTTGAAAATAAAAATGACTCTCCCCTCCCCCATCCCTTAACCAGAAACTATCTCGAAGCAGAACAAATTCCCTAAGCTCGATCTCCCTCTGAGCCTTCCCATTGAGTGGATTTCTTCCCTGTCCATTTCTCTCGGTGCCTCTCCAAATCCCTGAGGCCTTAGACTCCCCAGCATCCACTCATTGTCTGCAGCAGTCTGTAGTATCAGCTACACTTTGCACCTCGTTGGCTCATAAAAAGGATTACCCGGGAGGTTTAATTTTAAACGTCAGTGCATTTTCTGCCCTTTGATTGCAGCTTCCTACCGCCTCTCCCTAAGCACTCCCTGGGAATTAAATGGAAGTGACAGCATCAGACTTGGCTGAAGATAATATGTTTGGAAAGAGATTATGTAAACTGGTATTACGTTTAATTAATGGATGTCTGCATGGGGAGATCTGGCTTGCTTGATCCAGTTACAGGAGAAAGAAAACAAACAAAAGAGGGAGAGGGAGGGAGGGAGAGGGAGAGAGTGAGAGAGAGAGAGAGAGAGAGAGAGAGAGAGAGAGAGAGAGAGAGAGAGAGAGAGAGAGAGAGAAACATAGAGTTTTGAAGAGGGAGGGAGAAATAAACATCATTGCTTTTTGTGTCTCCAATATGACAGGTTTGGGGACAATACACATCACACCATTCTGGGGATCACCATGTAGCTGAACAGCTAAAGATGCTAAATCTAAACAAGTCAGCATAAGATGGATCCTTTAAAAAAAGATGCATGTTTGAGCTGCAAATAATACTTTTCTTAGCAGATTTCTGAGTCTCTCTTTCTCAGGTATTTAGTGCAGTTCCCATCATGCACTGACAAGAACACTGGCCTTTCGAGTTATCAGACAGGGAGCAATCCCTTCCAAGATCTAACGTGGGCAGAATGAATAGAGCACTGAACTTAGAGTTCAGTGGAGACCTGGGTTCAAATCTCACTTCAGACCTCTATGAACTATACAAGCATGAGCAAGTCATCCAGAACCTCAATTCCTAATTCCCTAGAGATAATATATGCATGACCCATATCATAAAAATGGTATATGGAAAGTATTCAAATACAAGCTATATAGTACAAATAATATATATGAATATACAATATATTTAATTCTATAATATCTACTCTGATATACACTATTTTAAATATATTTAATATAAACAATATCTATTAACATATAATACATTTGGCATTATGCATGTCATGAATGTATTAGTAATGCAATATATTTATAATATAGGCTGAATTATAAATAATATATTAATATGTTATAAATACAAGCTCACGTTTGAATGTTGACTTATCTATCACTTGTAAAGGGTGGGGCAGAGAGCAATGAACTTGGAATAAGACTACCTGAGGTCACTTCTCTGCTGTGCTGTATGCACCACCTGTATAACCTTCAGTATATCATTTCCTCTCAATGAACCTCAGTTTCCTTATCTATAAAACTAGAGTTGGGCAAGATAATTTCTAAGGTTCTTCATAGAAAGGAAAAGAAAGAAACAAAGATTAATGAAACACCTACTCTGTGGCAGGCACTGTGATAAGTGCTTTACAGATTTTATCTCATTTCATCCCTACAATAATGCTAGGAAGTAGGTGCTATTATTATTCCCATTAGAACTGTGTGTGCCCTTTGACTCAGAAATTCCACTACTGGGTCTATATTCCAGAGAGATTTTTTTTTAATTAAAAGGGCCCCATATATATGAAAATATTCATAGCAGCTCTCTTTGTGGTGGCAAAGAATTGAAAATTGAGGGGATGTCAATCATTTGGAGAACGGCCAAACAAGTTGTTGTATATGATCGTGATAGAATACTATTGTGCTATAAGAAATGACAAGCAGGGTGGTTTAAGAAAAATCTGGAAAGATTTATATGAACTAATGCAAAGTGAAGTTAACAGAACCCAGAAAACTCTGTACACAGTGACAGCAATAATGTACAATGATCAACTATGAATGATTTAGCTGGTCTGATCAATACAATGATCCAAGACAATTCTGAAGGACCCATGATGAAAAATGCTATTCACATCTAGAGAAAGAACTGATTGAGTCTGAATGCAGATCAAAGCATACTTTTTTTACCCACTTCATTTTTCTTGGGTTTTTTGGTCTATGTTTTCTTTAGTAACATGGATAATATGGAAAGGTTTTATATAACTTATTTTGCTGTTGTTATAAATTCTTTGTGACCTTATTTGGGTTTGGGGGGTGGGGTTGGCAAAGATACTGGAGTGGTTTGCCATTACATTCTCCAGTCCATTTTACAGATGAGGAAACTGAGGCAAACAGGGTTAAATGACTTGCCCAGGGTCACACAGCTAGTCAGATTTAAACTCAGGAAGATGAGTCCTCTTGACTCTAGGCCTGGCACTACATCCACTGTGCCACATAGCTGCCCACATATATAATCTATATCAAATTGCTTGCCTTCTCAAGGAAGGGGGAAGGATTGGAAAGAGGGAATTTGGAATTCAATTTTTTATAAAAGCAAATGCTTAAATATTACATATAATTGAAAAATATTTAATGAAATAATTAAAAATATATTGGAAGCAGAAGGAAACTAAGGCAAACAGAGGTTAAATGACTTGCACAGGATAATATGGCTAGTAAGTACCTGAGGTCAGGTTAGATTTATAAGCCCAAGAGCTCTATCCATGATGCCAGAAGCTGCCTCTAAGTATCAAAATCAGGTCTTCTTGACTACAAGGTTAGTACCTAGATCATAAAGCTAGAGGTTCAGAGAAGTTACATGAGGTTACAGTGCCCAAGGCTACACAGGTAGAATTCATCAAGGACAAGCTACAAACCCAGGTTCTGCCTCCAGAGACTATGCCCTTTTCATTATAACAAACTGCCTCCCAGGGAGAATAATCGCTCTACCAATACAGAAAGGTGCCTGTTCTCTAATTTGTTGTTCTTCCTTCACTTTCAAAGAGGATCAATGACATCACAGGGTGATGGCTTGACCCAAATGTGAACTGGAATTATGTGAGACAGAGTTGCACAAAGACATTGGTTTCACTCTCTGTTCGAGTCAGTGAAGTTCAGTGGTAGGACAAAAGTCATAATGATAGCCTGGGATACAGTGGATGACCTTGGAGTCTCCCAGTCTGACTAAGCTCTAAGTGCTCCACAGCACTTATGTCAGCTGCCTTCATGGCCATTAGAACAAACAGATGTCATCCACCCATTCTGCTGAAGGAAGTCTTCACATTCTTGGAGTAGATATCCCCCTAACTCACCAATGGGTTTAAGGCCAGTCGGTTACCCTCAACCTGGTTTAGCCCATCTGCCAAGAAAGTTTTACGGGAGTGTGACTGCTGAGCATTGCTATAACATCTTGGAGCCATAGGTAAGAGCTGAGTGACAGACAGAGAGCAAAGGTGAAATTTAGAATGGAGCTCTGAAAAGAGCTCAGCAGCCCTCACACCAGAGGTATGAGCCATTTTTCAAAATAAGTTTTTATTGATGTCATTCTTAAAAATTAATTAATTTGTTTTTAGTTTTCAACATTCATTTCCACAAAGATTTTGAGTTCCAAATTTTCTCCCCATCTCTCCCCTCCTCCCACCCCAAGATGGCATGCATTCAAATTACCCCTTCCCCTAGTCTGCCCTGCTTTCTATTACCACCCACCCCCCTCCTTCCCTTTCCCCTTACTTTCTTGTAGGGCGAGATAGATTTCTATACACCATTGCCTGTATATCTTATTTCCCAGTTGCATGTAAAAATAATTTTTAACATTTGTTTTTTACTTTGAATTCCAAATTCTCTCCCTTCTTCCCTCCCCACCCACCCTCACTGAGAAGGCAAACAATTCAATATAGGTTATACACGTGTAGTTATGCAAAACACTTCCATAATAGTCATGTTGTGAAAGACTAATTATATTTCCCTCCATCCTACCCCACCCCTCACTTATTCTATTTTCTCCTTTGACCCCGTTTCTTTTCAAAAGTATTTGCTTCTGACTACCCCCTCCCCCAATCTGCCCTCCCTTCTATCATTCCCCCGCTCTTGTCTCCTTCCCCCTTACTTTCCTGTAAGATACCCAATTGAGTGGGTTATGTTATTCAGCCAATATCTTAAGCCAAATCTGATGAGAGTAAGGTTCACTCATTCCCTCTCACCTCCTCCTTCTTCCCCTCCACTGTGAAACCTTTTTCTTGCCTCTTTCACATGAGATAATTTACTCTATTCTATCCCTCCTTTCTCCTTCTCCCAACATATTCCTCTTTCACTCCTTAATTTTATTTTTTTAGATATCATCCCTTTATATTCAACTCACCCTGTGCCCTCTATTTATCTATCTATCCATTCCCTCCAACTACCCTAATACTGAGAAAGGTCTCATTAGTTACAAATATCATCTTTTCATGTAAGAATGTAAACAGTTCAACTTTAATAAGTCCCTTATAATTTCTCTTCCCTGTTTACCTTTCCATGCTTTTCTTGATTCTTATATTTGAAAGTCAAATTTTCTATTCAGCTCTGGTCTTTTCATCAAGAATGTTTGAAAGTCCTCATTTTATTGAATATCCATTTTCCCCCTGAAGTATTATACTAAATTTTGCTGGTATATGATTCTTGATTTTAAGCCTAGATACTCTGACCTCCAGAATATCACATTCCAAGTCCCTCAATCCCTTAATGTAGAAACTGCTAGACATTGTGTTATCTTGATTGCATTTCCACAATACTCAAATTGATTCTTTCTGACTACTTGCAACATTTTCTCTTTGATCTGGGAACTCTGAAATTTGAATACAATATTCCTAGGAGTTCTCCTTTTGGGATATTTTTCAAGAGGCAATCAGTGGATTCTTTCTATTTTACCTTCTGGTTCTAGAATATAAGGGCAATTTTCCTTGAGAATTTCTTAAAAGATGATGTCTAGGCTCTTTTTTTGATCATGGCTTTCAGGTAGTCCAGTAATTTCAAGAATCTCTCACCTAGGGATGGCTAGGTGGTGCAGTGCATAGAGAACCAGCCCTGGAGTCAGGAGGACCTAAGTGCAAATTTGGCCTCAGACACTTAACACAAAAAAGCTAACCATGTGACCTTGGGCATGTTGCTTAACCCCAACTGCCCTCCAAAAATTAAAAAAAAAATTTAAAAATTTAAAAAAAAAAGATTCTCTCACCTAGATATATTTTCCAGGTCAATGGTTTTTCCAATGAGATATTTTACATTGTCTTATATTTTTTCATTCTTTTGGTTCTGTTTTATAATTTCTTGGTTTCTCATAAAGTCATTAGCTTCCATTTGCTCCATTCTAATTTTTAAAGAATTCTTTTCTTCAGTGAGCTTTTGGACTTCCTTTTCCATTTGGCCAATTCTGCTTTTTAAGGCATTCTTCTCCACATTGGTTTTTTGACCCTCTTTTGCCATTTGGGTTAGCCTGTTTTTTAAGGTGTTATTTTCTTCAGTATTTTTTAGATCTCCTTTAACAAGCTGTTGACTCATTTTTCATGATTTTCTTGCATCACTCTCATTTCTCTTCCCAATTTTTCCTCTACTTCTCCTACTTGATTTTCAAAATTCTTTTTGAGCTCCTCCATGCCCTGCAACCACTTCATATTTTTCTTGGAGGCTTTGGATGTAGGAGCTTTGACTTTGTTGTCTTCTGGTCTTCTTTGTCACCAAAGTAAGATTCTATAGTCTGAAGAGTTTGGGGGTTTTTTTGCTCTGTTTACTCATTTTACCAAATACTTGACTTTCTCACTCTTTGTCATAGTAGGACTCTGTTTCCAGAGTAGGAGGTAGGTATACTGTCTCAGGCTTCAGGGGTTTTGTACAGCTGTTTTCAGAGATACTTCTAGGGACCTGTAAATGTTCAGTTCTTCCAAGGTGGTATGTTCAAAGAAGAGGTGTTTACTCTTCTCCTGGCCTGCACTCTCATCTGTGAGTGACCCCAAGCACTCTTTTCTGCCTTGGAACTGTGAGGAGGCTTCCCTCTACACTGCACCATAAGTTCTGCCACACCAGTGCTCCTCCTCACCCTGGGACCACCCCCCACCCAGGACCATGATGCAGATCCAGCTGTTGGTTCCTCACACCATCTGTGAGCCAAGAACTCCAGAAGC
The DNA here is from genome assembly GCA_011680675.1 of Gymnobelideus leadbeateri. Classification (NCBI taxonomy): domain Eukaryota; kingdom Metazoa; phylum Chordata; class Mammalia; order Diprotodontia; family Petauridae; genus Gymnobelideus; species Gymnobelideus leadbeateri. The sequence continues at coordinate 186,084 of WOXC01009946.1, forward strand.
AGCCATTGCAGCTACTGTCATCACTGCTACCTCTGCCACCCCAAGTCTGGGGCCAGATCACTCTTCTCTTTCACTCAAGTCCCATAGAGCTTTCCCACTCGCCTTCTATTCTGTCTTTAGTGTTTGTGGGTTGAAACATCTAGAAACTGCCACAGATGTCAGTGATTCCGCCTCCTGAGGCCTGCTCCAAACCTCTCTGTGACGGACTGGCCCACACTGTACTGCGCTCTACTCCCAACCCAGTACAATGGATCCTGACAATCTTCTAGGCTCTGTTGGGCTGGAGATGTGTTTCACTCTGTCATTTCATGGGCTCTGCAGCTCCAGAATTTGTTTAGAGTCATTTTTTACATGTTTTTGTAAAGAGGCTTGGGGAACAACTCTAGCAAGTCCCTGCTTTTACTCTACCATCTTGGCTCAGCCCCAGTTCTAGTCATCTTGAAGGTTCCATAGTCTTAGAGAACTACCTGGTCCACTGAAAGGTTAAGTGACTTGCCTTGAATCACATACCCAATAAATGTCTGAGTTAAGATTTGGTCTTCCTGAATCTACTACCTCTCTATTCATTAGGCCATTATGAAAATCAAATCAGATACTGGTTATACAAAGTCCTGTATGTGCCAGGTATTGTTATTATTTTAATTATTCTGAATCACCAGAAGATCTCACTTATTATTGGGTCCCAAGTGGGACCAAGATATCAAAGGAATTCACTTTCACTCCCAGCTCCACCTTGAGTGATAGATGAGAAATAGAAAAAAAAAATCTAGGGAACCAAAGGACAGCCTCCAAGACCAACGAGCTAAATGCTCTGAAATGTTCCAAATCTACATTTGGTGGACAAGTTTTCTAGAATATTATAATCTTAGCTCTAGAACTGAAAGAGGCTTTAAAGCTCATGTAATCTACCCCTTTGGTTTCATGGAAGAGGAAACTGAGACCCAAAACAGGTAAGTAACTTGTCCAAAGTCACCAAGGTCATAAGTAGCAGAATCAAAATTCAAACTCAGATTGTATGACTCCAAGTTCAGCATTCTTCCCCCTGCTCCACATTATCCTGTCTACCATAATTTCCTTGTTTCATAGGCTTTTTCAAACTGGAAGGAACCTTAGAAATTATTTTATCCAATCACTTCATTTTAATAAAAGTGCCAGAGACAAGAAATGATTCTTCTACAATCTTACAAGTCAGAAGCAAATCCAGGCCCTCTATTTCCTAGGCCAGTGTTTTTGCCACTGCCCTATAGAAAGAGTTTGGAAGAGAGGTGGTAGCAAGGAAAAGCATCTGCCCTTAAAAAAAGCCCACAAAGTGATGAGAAACCCAAAGGTCTAAGGAGAAGGGACAAGTCTGAACTCTGATCTCCCTGGTTGGTCTGCCAGGCTCTCTGTCTTTCCTTAACTACCCCTCTCAGACAGAAAGTCCAGTGAAAAGCTGGACAGACTCCAAATGCTGAAAGGTTAGCACTGTTTGAGGTTGCTAAGTGCCTTATAAATTATCATTATTAAAGATGAGAGAGTGCAACTGAATTACCGTTAGACAGAAGTGAGGAGGCTATCTTGGAGGAGATGCTATTTAAAGCTGGCCAGGTTTTGTTTATTTGATAGTTTGTCTCCCCACCCCACTCCCCACCCCCACCTTAAATTTGGATTCTGTGTTTTATGAGATGTCAGGCTGAGGGAAGCCTAATACCAGAGAGCCTTCTAGTGGTTAAAATGAGTAAACTCTGGCAGAACCCAGAGCAGGGGACCCCATTGCAGGCTCCAAATGCATATGAAATCCTTTGACTTTCTTCTATTGGGAATCCTCTCTCTTCTCTATTTCTACTGACAGTTTTCCAGCAAAGTACATAGGAAAAGCAAGATTAGTTGAACCTATTATAAAGATTTAAAAAAAAAGGTTTTCTTGCTTTGTCTTGGGAGATTCAAACCTGTGATTTTATTGAGTGTGAGGTTCTCCAGGGCAGTAAACTCCTTCTACCAAAGCAGATCAGTATATTTGAGAGCAACAGTTTGTTTCAGGGGAAAGTGTCAGACTTGGAGCTAGAAAGACCCTGAGTTCAAATCCTGCCTTAGACATTTATTTACTAGCTCTTCAATCCTAGGCAAACTACTCAGTCTCTCTGAGTCTCAGTTTCCTCCTCTGTAAATATGCATAAAAAGATGCATAATAATAGCACCTACATCCCAGGGCAGTTGTGAGGATGCAATGGGCTAATTCTTGTGAGTTTCTTGGCTACTTGTTATTATCAGCCACTGTCCAGCAATGAGTGACCTGAGGCATGGAGCCTGTGATGTCTGAAACGCCTGAACCTAGATGTTCGTGGCCAATCCTCTCTATCAACCAACATATAAACAATTATTATGTGCCAGGCTGCACTTAGCTGCTTCTTGACATACATAGGAGAAGAAAATTCCTGTGTAGGTAAACCCCACAAACTCAGGCCAGGCCAGTATGGATGAGGAAAAGAGTTGTAGGGTTACTGCCCCTGTCTTACTCCTCACTTGGCTCACAAAGTCCTTGATGAATGGGAGACACATTTATGAATAAGAAATAATAATCAATCATATGAATCAACTGGTTGTTCATTTGTATTTCTAAAGTGCTTAAAAATTGACATTTCTTTCCCCCAAAGGGGTTAAAGATTCCCTGCCCCCTAGAAATTTCATTGACACCATTAAGTTGTGTTTGCAAACCAAAACTTGCCTCCATATAGAAAATGAAGGCAACCTTAGCCCTGACCCTCTCGAAATAAGTGATCACAAATTCTGATTACTGGATTACCAGAGGTCAGGTTAATGAAGTTTTTACTTTTGAGAAAGCAGTTACTCTCTTCCTGCCCATAACTACCTGGATGCCAGAGCCCAATCGGTGCTCTCTCTGTGGTCCCCTTCCCTTCCAGCAGCCCCTTTCCCTCAGTTTACCAGTACTTCTCACAGGCCTCCAGAAACAACTCTGCTGGGGAGTGACCTGAGTGGGCTGAGAAGGGCACCACAGAGTCATGTGACTGGCAAGGGGAGCCACATGGAGCTGGCAGGTGGAAGTACTGGACAACCTTCCAGACACTGAAAGCCACCGCCTATGGCTGGTAGAGCTCCCTCCTGCTAGCAGGAGCTGCTGGACACCTTCAGGAAGTCCCCTTAAGTTTAGGAAATCTGGGAATGGAGGCTGGTGTCTATATCACAGCCTCCCGACAATGCTTTAGTCTGAAGTTATCTGGATAAAGTCTAAGCAATTTTCTGTTTTCTTGCCATTCCAGGAAAAGGATACTAATTAATATCTTACATCTGACCCCACTGCTCTTTATTTTCAAGTCACCTTCACATAGTTTATCTCATCTGGTCCTCACAACAGCTGTATAAAGTAGGCAGGAGGGGTGGTCCCATTTAACAAATTAGGCAACTAAGGTCCAGAAAGGTTAAGAAACTTACTTGCTCAATGCACAAAGGAGAGCAGTGCTAGAGCCCCCAGTATCAGTTCTCCCCCTTCTCTTTTCCTCTGTATATCTCTGCTTCTGTCTCTCTCCCCCTTCTGTCTCTCCTTCTCTTTGTTTCTGTCTCTCTGAATCTGCCTCTGTTTCTCTTGTCTCCCTTCTCCTCTCTGTCTCTATTTCTCCCCCCACCCCTTCCTCCACTGCCCAAGGCTCTTAATTCAACTAGAAACAGGGCAGAAAGAAGTTTCTTCAATCCCCAGCAAACATTACCTGTACAGACCACACTTAATACTGTCCCTTTGGTGAGGTCCATTCTAAGTAAAGCCAGCAATGCTAAGAAACTATATGCTTTGACATAAGTAGGACAAGGATTGGCCCTGTGAGCTACACAGTCATATGATACTTGCCCAGGCTCACAGGGGCTTCAAGTATATGCCAGAAGCTTCAAGATCAGGTCTCCATACACCCCCCCATCACACTACCTTTCACTGACATTAAGAGAATATGGGAAATACAACTGTTTGCCTTGGCTTACCCAAGTCACACAAGTGGTAAATAGCAGAGTTAGGATTCAAATGCAGGTCTTCTGACTCCAAATGCAGGGCTATTTCTACCACACAATGATGGATAAGTAATTCAGTTGTTGATGGGAAGTTGATGTGGAAGAAGGCCCAACTCAGGGAATAATATTAATGGACCCAGACATGCTTTGGAACCTCTCCATAAAGCTACACAGAAACTAAAGAGCATTTCTGGGCTTTTTACAAGAAATCAATTTGTCGCCACACAGCACAGAGCTCTACTGGAAAGTGGTACCTAGAGTGGCTGACTGCTACAATTGATTTACATATTTGTTTGCTATTCATTTCAGAAACAGGGAAGAGAGAGAGAGACAGAGAGAGAGAGAGAGAGAGAGACAGAGAGAGAGAGAGAGAGAGAGAGAGAGAGAGAGAGAGAGAGAAACTCCAGTTCATTGCCTGGCTTCCAATAGCCAGTTTATGAAACACAAGCGATAGGGCAATCTCTAAAAAGTTTGGAACCATGCAAACATCCAAGAAAATAATGATGAGATCTCTGTGTACTGGGCTAAGTCTAATTGAATTATGTGGATTTCATTTCCATTCCACAAAATGAAGTTAACTGTTTCAAAAATAAAATAAAATAAAATAAAAAGGTAGACTAAATCATCTTTGTTCTTTTGGCAGTAACCACACAAAGAGCAAGTAATGAAATAATTCAATTCAGATTGCACCTGCTCATAGTATTCCCTCTCCTTCTGTGCAAAGCAGATTACAATGGCTTGGGTTTTTTTTTTCCAAAATCTATGTGCTAGTTGTACCAGAGTTATAAAATAATTATTAATGCTTTTCCCTATTTAGCACCTAGTCCACCAAACATGATGTCTTTATGCCATTTCACAACAAAGACATTCTGGATGCCTACCTAATAGCTTTTCCCAACAGGTAGCATTTGTGTCCTAGACGACAATAGGAAAGACAGACAAAATAGATCTATGCACCCAATATATACAGCCAAGTTATCCCAGCCCACAGTCCAGCAGAGACAGCTGAGTAGCAAGGAGGCTTGGTGAACCCTGCTTCTCACTATATCAGTGAGTCAATCCTGGGAAAAAGAGGAGATCGCATGCAACCGCAATAAAGAAAAGATATTCAAGTTTAGAGGAATCAGGTGAATCAGACAAATGTTCGGTTCCCTGGCATTGCCTGTATTTTGACTTCTTGATCTGGTATAGAGTCTCTGGTCCTAAATCCCTGCTAGATCAACTAGTCTTCCCATTTGTCTCAGCCCCGATCTTGTCAGTGTGATGCCCTGATAAAAATGTCTAAACTTGAGGTCAGAAGCCTGAGTTTGAAATCCTTGCTCTGCCACTTACTACCTGTATAACCTTGAGCCAGTCACTTGAACTTCCTTGGGCCTCCGTTTCCTCATCTATAAAATGAGGAGTCCAGACTAGATGATCTCTAAGGCATCTTCTATATCTATAAGCCTCTGCTCTTGGACCCCCACAGATGAGGTACCAACTTGGCCTCCTCATTTTTTATTTATATTTACTCTACCATCAACTTTGACTGGGAAACTACTATCTTTCCTCCCTCTCACCACTATCACTAGCACCTGTCAGCCTTAGGCAGGCTGACTCAATCAACTCTAATTCTTAAGCTCCAACTTCTAGGGATATAAATCCAAAAATGTGACACTCTCTGCCCTCAGAGAACTTACATTCTACTAAAGGGTTACCATATAGTCATAGACAGGTAAATAATAGGATTTCTTCTCTTTTTTTCTCCTAATCAATGATTTCATTGACATTGGGTACTTCCTACAAGAAACTCCCTCTGCCAACATAGGTCAGCACCTGCTCTATAATTTAGTTATAGAGAATCACCTGAGGCAGGGCCAACTTAAGTGATTTACTCAGGGTCATATAGCCCCTTTGGGTCAGATGCAGGACTTGACCCCATATCTTCCTGATAGGCAATCTCTGTACCCACTACATGATGCCGCCTATATACTTTCAGGATATATACAAAATAAATCAACCGTGATGTGTTTCATCAAACATAGGCGTACCCTGATACTGAGTTACTGATATTGATACAAGTTTCATGCCAGGGTACAGATGTTATCCTCTTCCCTCTGCTACTCTTCAGGACCACAGTCCAGGAAAGACAATAGTACTCTCAACCAGCAAACAACGAATCACTCTGTTCCATTCACAAATCCACAATAATCTGGATATCTTCCCAGCGTTTATCCAGATACAAAGTCCAAAACACTTACTTCTTTGGAGAACAGCTAGATATAGTCAAGGCAAAACAATAACATGCCCCTTCAGACTCAGTGCATTACAGTGACCTCAAACCTAACACCAGAAAAAGTCTGAACACAATGTTGCATCCACCACTTTGCTATATCTCTGCCTGATCTGCCCAGATCTATATGGAGAAAAGGAATTTTTAAAAATTCTTCTAATGCTGCCTCAAAGTCACAGCTACTTGACCAAAATGAGGCAGGCTCAGTCACCTTCAATCTTCCATCTCAAAGTGCAACAGAATTAACTTGTCTTCAGAAGGCCAGCTTTGGACTTGAAAATTTCAATGATGAACTAAGCAAGTGAGCTCCAGCATGAATCTAGAGGACTCAGGACCCTGACATTGAAAATTCAGTTCATCCTTCCATTTTGGAATTCCCATAAAATATTTTAATGTTTCATTGATTGCTAACTCAACTGTTTTAACTAGTACCTGGGATATACTTAGTGGGTATTCAGTTTAGTAGGCTATTATACCCTTTAATTGCATGATAATATTATGTTCATGATGGTAATACAGATGAGGCCATACAAGGCATTTTTGAATGATTAAATGTCAAGGACTTAAAAAATCGGCTGGAAAGACATTGAAGCATAATGTGACTTGAGAAAGATGTCCTCCATTCAGCCTAGGGGCACAGGTAGACTGTATGGTTAATGAGCAGCTAAATTCTTGATAAGTTCAATGGCTAAAGCCAGTCCTTGTTTTCTGAGGAAATTTCAATGTTTTGGATTCTATTTTAAAAGATTCTGCGGAGCCTCGGTGGGTATGAGAGTCATCTTTCCTAACTCCCATTGATTGAGACCTCACACTAAAAGAAAAAAAGGGAGAAAGAGTTCTCTTTGCTAAAAGTCTGAAAGCACTGCTTTCCTATGCTTCCATCTGAATTCCTTTCTTTGGGGAACTGAATTTGGGATCTCAGATTCACGCAGGCCACTCCTAGCCCTTCATATACTCCAATAAGGGAAAGACTCTTTGTAAATCCTCGGCTCCTTTCTGGCCTCAGGCCAAAGTGTGTATTCTTTCCTGACCTCAGGTGAACGTGGGAGGTCCCTTTCTCCCAGGCTCTGACAAAGTCACAGGACAGACACCAGCTGTACTATAGTGTTTCCCAGTCCTTTCAAATAGAAATTGTACTCACAAGAGCACACGGGCAAAGACGAGCAGAAGAAAGAGTGGCTCCTTCTCACGGTCTCTCAGTTCTTTTCCCACAATTTCTATGAAACAATATAATAGTCTATTTGCTTTGCCCAGCAATGGCTGGTTCTCATGTAATTCAGAGATATCAACTAGAAAGAATGTAATTAGGGGACAGAAAGGCACAGGGTAACTTTAATCTTTCTAAAGAGCAGCCCATACCTCCCTGATGCCTTACAGCTCATTTTTATTCCTCATCTACTCAGCTCCCAGAACTGATTGCTAATTCTGGTTGTTGGCGGAGGGCAATCATGCATCCCCTAATAGAGCTGGCCAGCCTCCATTTGTTTATAAAAACTAAACTAACCCTTGTTTATCTCCTTTCCCATTTCACAGAGAAAAAAAAAGTTTGTTTCATCCTTTGCCCATCACCAGTTGTTGCCAGACATGGACAGAATCAGGGATAGAACTGCATTTTTAAATAATTTTTTTTAATGCTCTCTATAAAATCAACCTTTCATTAAACCAACTACCAATGATCATTCATGGTGGCAAAAATGCAAGGGCATGCCCAATTAAGGACTGATTCAGGGAAATACCCAACAAAATTTGAGTCCATCACCCAAGACTTCTTTGACATGACCCTAGACTTTTCATTAGGAGTTATCCCTTTATCAAATGAGACCCAAATAAAGATTGAACTGAGCTCTTCAACCTCCATCTCCCAACCTTTCCTATCACCCTCCAGTACCTTTCTGCCCCTCCACACAGTAGTAGCCCCTCTCTCTCCAGTCACATTAGCTTTACTCTTTACTCAGTTCATATAAACAAGTTAATGGCTACAATGAAATGACAAGGAAGCAATGTGGGAAAATATCAAGAGAACTAGATCTGAAGTCAGAGGACCAGGGTTTGAATCTTGGCTGGGCTCTTATTACCTGTGTGACCTTGGGCAAGTCATTTAACTATGGGGGGCCTCAGCCTCCTCATAAAGGGTGTGGATTAAATCAAAGCCATACTTAAGGTATGGCAAAGAGCAGGGCATTCAGATGCCACCAAAAGAATTGTTCTGTGGGGTAAATTATATTTATATTTTTTTCTCCCCAAAATCTGTATTCAAACCCCTGTTTAGGACATTCCTTTAAGAAACCAACAAATCAGGTCACCAAAAGCAAAATGGAAGTCAGGAGTCTAGCACCTGACCTCAAAGACATGGAAAACTAAAAACAACAACAACAAAGAGTCTTATTTGGGGTAAATCAGAATGTCAAAATCAAGCAAGAAATCAATAAGCAAGCAGAGTCATGTCTCTGGGACTCAGGGATCAGACCTAGAATAAAGCATTCCTTCCTTATCTCCTTTTATATACAAGAGAAATCAGGTTAAAATTAGTAATTATTATTATAATAGCTAACATTTAGAAGACAGCTAGGTGGTGCAGTGGAGTGCTGGATCTGGAATCAGGAGGACTCATCTTCCCGAGTTCAAATCTGGCCTCAGACACTTATTAGCTGTGTGACCCTGGGAAAGTCACTTAACTCTGTTTGCCTCAGTTTCTTCATCTGTAAAATAAGCTAGAGAAGGAAATATCGAACCACTCCAGTGTCTTTACCAAGAAAATCCCAAATGGATAGTGCAAAGTTGGATATGACTGAACAACAAAACATTTTAGAGTAACTTAAGACTTGCAAAGTGCTTCATTATATATTATTTGAAACTCACAACAACCCTGCAAAGTATACGCCATTATCATTACTCTTATTTTACAGACAAGGAAACTGAGGCTCAAAGAAATTGAGGGACTTGCCTATGATCACACATCTAGCGAATATATAAGATATAATTCAAACTCAGGTCTTCCTGACTCCAAATTCTGTGCTTTAACCATTCTGTCCAACAGGGACATCTTCAAATGGGAAAAGAAGACACAAGGTTGCAGTGTGCTGATAAACGTTTAACAACCAGATCTCCATAAAATAAATATGTACACTGGATACATTTAAGTTTAATCCACGTTGTTAGTATTTTCTCCATCACCTTCTTAAGCCTAGACAATTAATAAAACAATTCAGTCAAGTCCTATATTTGCCCATTTCTGAGGTGTAAATACTCACACTGAAATTTTAATTATGACCATCTTTCTTGAGCCACTTCAAACTGGCTTCAGCACATCCCTGATGCAAGACCAGCAACCAACAGGGAATGTGACAGAAAGGAGGAACAGAGCTGGATTTGAATACTGCTTATGCCAGTTACTGCCTGGGTGATTTTGGTCAAGTCACTTAGTATCTCTGGGCCTCAGTTTCCTGATCTGTAAAAAAAAAATAGGAGGTTAAACTAATATCCCTGATGGCTCTAAATCCTATGTTTCTATGATAAGGTCAAGGTTACAGGTTCTATTTCTATTTCAGTAGATTTACATAGAAAAAAAATCTATCTCATGACTCCTGCCTACATCCCTAAACCTCATTAACTGTCTTCTAAGTGTATGCTGCTGGTCATCAGGAAGCCTGGTAAGAGAGTCTTGAGGATTAATAGAAAGGACTGAGGATAGGTTAGTTGGAGAAAAGAGGATTTGAGGGACATGATAAAATATCTTCAAGTATTTGCAGGGCTGTTGTATTGAGAATGTATTAAACTTGTCCTGTTTAATCCCAGAAGGCAAAACTAGGAACAGCAGGAAGTTGCTAAGAAGCCAATTTAGGCTTGATGTCAGGTAGAACTAGCTAATAATGAGAGCTGTCCAAAAGTGGAATGGACTTGATAGAGAGACGATGGATTCTTCCTCCTCAGAGGTCTTCAAGCAAAGGCTGGACAGCCACTTGTCAGGTATGTTATAGTGGAAATCTTTCATGTATGAGTTGGACCAGATGGCTTCTACAATCCCTTCCAATTCTTAAATTCTGTGATTCTGTAATCACAAACATGGACAGCTCAGTGTAAACCCAACCCCTTTACTGGGAAAACGTAATGCCTCCTGCTGGCATCAGTTTGGAACTCTCTGGACAACATGTTCCATTATACCCCAAAGCCAATGACAACTAGTCCCCATATCCATCATGTATTACCAGCATCACCCTCCCTTAAGTTAGAAGGAAATTGAGAGGAACTCAAGACAGGCCAATTGACCTCCCAAGACCCTAACCCCCACTCCGTTTTTAAGGCAAATCCACTCTGCCAACAAAATATAAATGGCTTAGAGATGAGGGGTTCCAGTGACACATGAAGGCAGGAAATTCTGATCCAACAAAAGGGAAGAGATTTGTAGAAAATCCTCAGTCTGAAAGGATTCTTCTCTAGCAAAGCAGAGGTTGGGACCCCAGTATTGTGAAGGACAGTGCCTCCTGCTATATGATAAGCAATGACAAAGAAAAAAGCTTGACTCCAGTTTATAGTATCTGAAAAATAATAGGAATGAAAGTGAGGAGGAGGGCGGAGGGCGGGGCAAGTCTGATTTTCTCTGGTGACTCAGTAAACAGCAGTCAGTCTCCTTAAGAGCTATTTAGCACATCTCAAGTCAACTTTGCAGCTGTCTAAGGTTTGGACTATGATTGGTGGTGAAAGGAATTATTTCTTAGGAAAGAAATTCCAAGGTTTTGGTAACTCTGCTTTTGACTTCAAAAGATTATAAAAACTTATGATCTCTTTTTTTTCAATGGGAGTGGGGAAAATAGAGAAATTATTTTTTAATTCTTTATTTCATTAAATATTTCCCAGTTGCATGTAAAAAAATATAACACTCATTTTATTTATTTTTAGTTCCAAATTCTCTCCCTCTCTCTCACCCCTCCTCCCTTTCAGAGAAGGCAAGCACTTTGATATAATTTATTCATAGAAATCATGCAAAACATTTCTTTATTAGCCATGTTGCAAAAGAAAATACAAACAAAATAAAACAATAAAATAGAGCGCTTGTTTGTTTTCTTCTAAGTATGCTTCAATCTGTATTCAAGAGTTCATCAGTCTCTCTGGAGATGTATAACGTTTTTCATTATGGGTGCTTTGAAATTGTCTTGGGTCACTGTTTGATCAGAGTAGTTAAGTCTTTCACAGTTGATTATCCTCACAACATTACTGTTACTGTGTACAATGTTCTCCTGGTTCTGTTCATTCACTTTGCATCAGTTCATATAAGTAGGTGTTCCCAGGTTTTTCTGAAAGCATCCTGCTTGTCATTTCTTATAGCACAATAGTATTCCATCACAATCATAATGCAACTTGTTCAATCATTCCCCAATTTATGGGTATCCCCTCACTTTCCAATTCTTTGCCACTACAAAAAGGGCCACTATAAATATTTTCATACAATAGGTCCTTTTCCCTTTTCTTTAATCTTTTTGGAATACAGACCTAGTAATGCTATTGCTGGGTCAAAAGGTAGGAACAGTTTTATAGCCCTTTGGGCATAATTCCAAATTGTTCTCTATAATGGCTGGACCAATTCATTACTCCACCAATGGTGCATAAGCATTTCAATTTTTCCACATCCCCTCCAGCATTTGTTATTTTCCTTTTCTGTAATATTAGTTGATCTGATAAGTGTGAGGTGGTATCTCAGAGCTGTTTTGATTTGTTGCTGTGGAGTCATTCAGTCATGCCCAACTCTTAGTGACCCTGTGGACCATACATAAGTAAGTACTTAGTAAATGTTTTATTTCATTTCTTATTTCACAGCCATTCTCAAAGATCATCCATTTGAGCAGTAAAGTAATCTGATCACTGAAGAGCACCTATGCCACTCAAATCCATGGTCCTTAAACCTTACATAAATATAGGATTGTAGATTTAGGGCTGGAAGGAACCTCAGGGGCCATGATCCAACTCCATTTTCAGATACAGAAATCTAAGGCCAACAAGGCTCACTACTTTGCCCGAAGTGGCACACAGTAAATGGTAGAGTCTGGATTCTTATCAGTTTCCTCTCACTCTACATTCACTGTTCCTTTCACTGTCCCATGCTCCAGGTTCCACAACCAGAAAATTATAAAGGTTAAGAAAACATGGATATCATAACAGGGTGAAATCAAATCTGCAGATAACGGATCTCAAAGCTGCTTTCCAGCTCTGAATCTATGATCCTATGATCCTTCCCAAGATGCAGTGATTCTAGGTGCTAAGAAGCTGGAGAGGCATCATGGTATAGTGAATAGAGTGCTATCTTCAAGACAGAAGGACCTGGGTTCAAATTCTGATTTTAACACTGTGACTTAAATCGCCTTGTTTTTACTCAGTCCCTCAGTTTCTTCATCGAAAAATAGAGATAACAATAGCACCTACTCCCCAGGTTTGTTGAAATCATGTTTGTAAAATACTTTGCAACATATAAAGCGCCATATAAAATGCTAGCTATATATGGCATAGCCCTTGCCAAGAAGGAGCTGATAGCTTATCCTACTGGGAGAGAAAAGGCTGTTATGGATCTATGTGTCCAGATATAGAATTTCATCACTGCATAAAATCATGATTGCAAGGAGATCCCATCACTGATGCAAATCAACATTTCCTTTGTTACCTAGAATTTTAGAGAGATAACTGGAAAACATTGAGTGTTTAAGTGGCTTACAGCCAGTATGTATCAGAGACAGGACTAGAACTCAGGACTTTCCTGCTCCAGCGTCAACCATACCACTATGATGTCTCTTCTAACTAGCTATTTTAAAAATAAACAAATAACAGTTCAAAACAATAGCACAAGAGATACCCCGAGGCCAGATATGATTGACCCAAAAAAATAATGTACCGAGTGCTACAGGGTCTCAGAGAAAGCTTCCTGAAGGAGAGAAAGGTTTCCACTGGGCCAAAGCTTGAGGGCAGGGTTTAGATAGGCAGAGATGAGTGAGGAGGGAGGCATTGGGGTTAGGGAAAAGGGTGGAGGGAAAGCAGAACAATCAAGGCTAGATCCTCTCTCTCCCACTAACAATGCAGCCTGAAGATCTCTGAGGTTTCCTTCCCACTCTGCAAGTCTGAAGTGTATAACCAGAAATCCTCCAGAAGCTAGTCTAACAGCCTGAACACACGACCAAAAGCTGCCTTCAGCTAAAATCCACAAGCCACCTCCAAAACCAATGGCCCAGTGCCTGTCATTAGTGGTATTTATTATACCCGCCTCAGGTCATATTTGGGGCACCAAGTATCTCTAATGTGTCCTCCCTTTTCCCTTTATTTCCATAATTTCTAGGATCTCTTCCCAGATGCCCTGGTTTATTAGAGTGAAGTCTTCCCCACAGGCTGTTTCCTCAACTCAAAAGTTTCTCTCCTGCCCTCTTTCTAAGCTGAGCACCAATTCCTGAGTCTGAATTTACTGTCTATTGATTGCCTGGGATTCATTATTTTCTATTGACTGCTCATGCCTTTGGTATTATGGAAAAATGCTAATTCCTTAATAATTTATACCATATGTGGACCATCCGAAGCAAAAGCCCCTCTTTTCCTCCCTTTTATGGGTCTGGTTCATTTCCTTTTGGGGAACATCTTGATCCACATGAAATCATGAAAATGAAAGTGTCAAATTATTTTGATTTGCAGCAGAGCCGACAATGCCTCCTTTGGCTCCCCTCCTCTGACACTTTGCTTTCAGGATTGCAGACACTGAGTGGAAAAAAAAGAGACATTAGCTAGATGAGCCAAGAAAGGGGGCTTGCTGCTACAAATTGTGCAAAGGGGTAGTTGGAGCAATTAGATCAGGGCTGATAAGTTAGTGGCATTTGAAATGCCTCAGTGAAGAGTTAGATACAAATTACCAAAGTCTTGTTGAAGTTTTCCTCAGGTCCCCAGCACTGCAAGGTAGGCTTCCCTCCATTCGAGTAGGTAGGACCCCCTCTGGACTCTGGATGATGTTTCCCTGTGAAGGAGATAGAATGAAGGAGAAAGGCCTCAAAAAAGACAAACCCTGTGAGAAGAGCTACTGGCTGGGGGGACACTTCTACACTACTGTGATTTCAGGGAGGGCTCACTTTGCCCTAAATACAACCAGCACCCTTCCATTCCACCCCCCACCCAGCAAATATGTCTGCAGTATCCAGTGTCTTTGCACCACCATGTGGTTACCATTTGAAATCCTATCTATTCTCCAACTCACAGCTCAAAATACTACCTCCTCTAGAAGTTTACCCTGATTTCCTCATTAGCTATGCTATGCTCTCTTCCTCCACTGAACTACCCCCAGGACTTGCTTTATACAGCCCTGGTGGCACATCTCACACTTTGCTTTACATTTTAGGGCATAGAGGCAGCTAAGTGGCTCGGTGGATGGCATGCTCGGCCAGGAGTCAGGAAGATCTGAGTTCAAAGGTGACCGACACCAGTCATCTGGACTTATGTCTTGCCACTGGACTCTGATGACTCTGGAGGAGAGAGTGAGTCTGATGGCTTTATACACCTCTGACTCACATAAATGCAATTCAGTTGCAAGTCAAGACATCACCCTCTTGGTGTCATTGGCCTTCTTCAAGAACAAAGGACACAAAAAATTAAAAATTTAAAAAAATTTAAAATTTAAAAAAATTAAAAATAAATATAAAAAATAAAAAATAAAACAAAAAAAAAATTAAAAAAAAACAAAGGACATGACAACAACAATCTGAGATCAAAATTTGCCTCAGACACTTACTAGCTGTGTGACCTTGAGCAAGTTATTTAATCTTTGCCTCAGTTCCCTCATCTCTAAAATGGGGATAATAACAGCACCTATCCTCTCAGGGTTATTATGAGGATCAAATGAGATAATAATTGCAAAGTGTTTAGCACAGCGCCTGGGACACAGTATCTGCTATGTAATTGTTAGCCATTATTACTAATATTCACAGGGTCATTTACAGTTTTAGTATGTTTCTTTCCTGCCTTACTAGACTGAGTTTCTAAAGGTAAAGTTCTATTTATCTTTTTGCCTTCCACATCATAGGTGCTCAATAAACGTTAACAAAATTTAAATTTGGCCTCCCCTCTTTGCAAAGATGGAAAACTCTGGGCATGGAATATTGCATATGCTGTTAGATGTATGATTGGTTCTTCTGAATTCCTTTGCTTTGCTTTTAATCTATGCTACAAGGGACGACTTGCTGGGGAGGGGGAGAGGATGTATGCAGAAATGCAGATGACAGGAAAAACAAATAATACCAGTAAAATGAGATTTTTAAAAATAAAATGAGTTAAACCAGAGAAAGAAGGGGGGGTGGAGAGAGGGAGAAAAAGAGAGAGAGACAGAGAGACAGAGCCAGAGCCAGAGAAGGAGACAGAGGGGGAGAGAGACAGAGAAAAATTAAATTTGGACCTTACCTGACATTTCCTCTCCTCCACCACCACCATCTCTCACTTTCTTACTACATCCCCACCAATACATCCTTGTCTAGTGCTATATTCCCTAAAGGTGCTGGCAAATTAATCTGGTAAATTCTTCTCTGCTTAGATATCAATAACTGATAGCCTTACCTCTCCCAGGACTAAGTGTCTGCATTTTAACAAGAACTTCCTGAAGTTAGAAGACTTTAAACCAAACAACAGGGTGAGCTACCTGGCTCAGTGATCCTGAAGTCAGGAAGAAGTTCAAATCTGGCCTCAGACTAGCTGTGTAACCTTGGGCAAGTCACTTAACCCTGCTTACCTCAGTTTCCTCATCTGTAAAAATGAGCTAGAGAAGGAAATAGCAAACCACTCCAGTATCTTTGCCAAGAAAACCCCAAATGGAGTAACCAAGAGTTGAACATGACTCAACAATAACAACAAAACAAAAACAATGATCCTCTACCTTCAGGCCCTGTGACATAGTGAGAATTTCTAAGGGGCCTGAGGACTTTGCACCACCCTTACCACAGGGTACCGCTTCTTCCTGAGAGTGGAGCCTGCCCTGGGGAAAAGTAGCCAGAACAGGGGAAATCCAGATTCCCCATGACTGTTATGAACACAAGACTTTTCCTGGTCCTATTGCATCTCCACTAACTTTGGTCTCTAAAAATTAACCGTTCAGATCTAGCCAGGTGCCCACCAATGCTACCAAAAACAAACAAACTAAGGCAGAAAGCTCACAAAATCTTCCAGACCTGTTAAGAGGAACAAATGAAATCTTTAAAGCTGCCTCATACCTTAGGTGACTGTGAAAAAGATACTTAAGCCTCTTGGTATCAGTTTCCTCCTTTGTAAAATTAGGTTGGACTAAATGACCCCCAAGTTACCCTTCTATGATTTCATTTAAAGCTGTTTCTAGTTTTCTCTAGGACCTTGAAGAGGCTTTCAGAGCCTGATCAGGTGCTTAAGAAAGAAAGAAAAAAGCAAGAGAAAAAGGAGTTCATTAAGATATACCATTTGGGCGGAGCTCCAGCCCACACCACTTCAAAATTATGTAAAAGAGGGACTCTGAACTACCTCTAGAGCTCCAGAACCCACAAAATGCACAGAGAAGCTAACCTCCTGCTGAGGACAGCCCGGCAGCCTGGCAGGGAATGGCCAGCCCAGCACTCTGGGAGCCGAGCCCAGGCTGGCATGAGTTGAGATTTTAGCCCCAGGGCAACCGGACCAGCAGCTGGCTGGAGGGACCCTAGAACACCAGCAACTGTGGTGTTTCCAGAATTATCAACACATAGATGCCTAGGACAAAGTGAGAGGTCAGTGCCCTATGCACTTTGGGACTGGTTGGGAGAGCGCAGTCAGCTTCTTCCCCTGGAGGCCAGAAGCCACTGAGGAGCAGGCACAGCTTGCACCACGTTGCCATGTTGTGGCTTCAGCTCTTGGTCTGCAAACTGTAGGGGGATCCAGCGATCAGTCTTGGGGGGGTAATCGCTCTTACTTTAACCTACTTGGATTTGGATTGCAATCTGGGGTGGAGGTCTTGGGGTGTGTGACCAGCTTGCCAGAGTGTGTGGAGGCTTCAGAGAGGCCACCCAACTAATACCTCAGGCAGTTGAGAAAATCCCAACGCTTGGGATGGAGGCTCCCCTGGAAGGTGGCAAAATCCTACTGTGACAACAAGCCCAAAAGTCAAGTAATTGAGTGGCAACATGCCTAGGCAAAGGAAATAAAATAAACAGAAAAATTCAACATTAGACTCCTATTTTGGGGGCAAAGAAGATCAAAGCATTGAACAGGAGGAGGTCTGTGAGGTCAGAAATCCTGCACCAAAAGCCCCAAATGAAAATACAAGCTGGTTACAGGCCATAGAGGACCTTAAGAAGTAGATAAGAGGAGTGGGGAGAGGGGAGGCAGGGGAATTGGAAAGAAAAATGAGAAAGATGCAAGAAAAGTAGGAAACTAACACATTAAAAAAACAGACTAACTCAAATGGCAAAAGAGGCTCAAAGAGGCAATGAGGAGAAGAATGCCTTAAAAAGCTGAATTTGCCAGATGGAAAAAGAATCTCAAAAGCTCACTGAGGATATTCATTCCTTCAGAATTAGAATGGAGCAAATGGAAGCTAGTGACTTTATGAGAAATCAAGATGCTGTTAAGCAGATCCAAACAAATGAAAGAATAGAAGGCAATGTGAAATATCTCATGGGAAAAACCACTGACCTGGAAAATAGATCCAGGAGGGACAATCTAAAAATTATTGGACTACCTGAAAACCATGATCAAAGAAAGAATCTAGAAACCATCCTTCAAGAAATTCTCAAGGAAAATTGCCCAGATGTTTTATACCCAGAGGGCAAAATAGAGGTTGAAAGAATCCACTGATCACCTCCTGAGAAAGATCCCAAAAAGAAAACTCCTAGGAATATTGTAGCCAGGTTCCAGAATTCCCAGATGAAGAAGAAAATGTTACAAGCAGCCAGGAAGAAACAAATTTCAATATTGTGGAAACACAATCAGGATAGCACAGGATCTGGCAGCTTCTACACTGAGGGATCGAAGGGCATGGAATATGATATTCCAGAGGGCAAAGGAGCTGGGATTAAAACCAAGAATCACCTACCCAGCAAAACTGAGTATCATATTTCAGAGGAAAATATGATCATTCAGTGGAATAGAGGACTTTCAAGCATTATTGATGAAAAAACCAGAGTTGAATAGAAAATTTGACATTCAGATACAAGAAGCTAGAGATGCTTGAGCAGGTAAACAGGGAAAAAAATCACTATGAACTTACCAAAGTTGAACTATTTACATTCCTACAGGGAAAAATATAGCTGTAACTGATGAAACTTTTCTCAGTATGAAAATAGTTGAAGAAGGGTATATGGGCATATGAATACATATGTGAATGTGTGTATATATGTTTTCAGGTATACATAGAGGGCACAGGTCGAATTTAATAGGAAGGGATGATACTTAAAAGGTAAGGTTAAGAGGTGAGAGAGGAATGTGGTGAGGGGGAATGGGGAGAGACAATGGGGTGAACTGTTTCATGTAGAGGAGGCAGGGGGAGGTGATTGCAGGGGAGGGAAGGAACAAGAAGGCAAAAAGGCAAAACCATATTCTCATTGAATCTGGACCAGGGAGAGAATAACATGCATACTAAATAGGGTGTCCCACCCTACAAGAGCATGGGGAGGAGGGAGGTAGGAGGAGCGGAGGGCGGGCTGGGGGGAGGGAAGTTGGAAGCACCCACTTTTGAAAAGATACAGGATCAAGGTGGGGAATGGACCAGGTGGGAGGTGGGATGGGAGGGAGGGAAATATAGTCAGTCTTTTACAATATAGCTACTATGGTAATATTTTGCATAGCTACACATGTACAGTATATACTACTTATCTTCCTTTTAAAATCAAATTTTTAAAAAATATATAAATAGTATGATTAATACTATTTTGCACATAATTGGGAGATAAGATGTGCAGGCAATGGGGTGTGGGGATTCACTTCATGGAAAAGTTGAAGGGGGTGTGGGAGAAGAGATGGGAGAGAGCAGATTGGATGAGGAGATATCCTGTGGGACTGTTATTCTGGGGTGGTGGGAAGGGGGAAAATGGGGAAAACATTGTAACTCAAAATCTGGCTGAAATGAATGATGTAAACCAGAAGTTAATAAAGCATGAAAAAAAAATTTTTAATGTAAAAAAAAAGATACATCATTTGGTTCTGTACAGTCAATCCACAAAGGTTATTCTCAGTCTTTGTGACAAGAACAATAACAATTATAATAATTCATACATATACATATATTAATCCATAATTAATAAAGTATTTTCTTCATAATAACCCTGTGATTTAGGTAATGTAACTTATCATTCCTGTTTTTCAGATGAGGAAGCTGAAGCACAGAGAAGTCAACTGATTTGCCCAAAGTTGCACAGGTAATGTGAGCCATAATGATTTGAACCTAGATGTTCTGACCCCAAATCCAGTGTTCTTTCTTCCATATGGCGCTGCTTTCTAAACTGCAAAACACACACACACACACACACACACACACACACACACACACACACAGTGACCTTTACAAGATGATGTGAGCAACACTAACAATATAAACCCTCCCTGCCCCTGACCCCTTTTTAATGCCCTCTGCTTGAATTTTCACCATTGAAGATTCATTCCTTTGGTTCTTTGGTCCGCCTAGTCTCTCTTAAAATGAAATTATTCTTGAGATTGATAACATAGGGCCATGAAGCAGTTCTGTGTCTCTGGATAGGGAGATAGCCAGAGAACATGGAGGGCCTCTGAGGAAGGAGAATGAATATTGAAAGAAGGAAGGGGTAAGGCAGCTAGGTGGCTTAATAAAGCACTGGCCCTAGAGTCAGGAGGACCTGAGTTCAAATCTAGCCTGTTGACACTTGACACAGAAACTAGCTGTGTGACCTTGGGCAACCCCAATTGCCCTCCAAAAAGCAGAAAAAGAAAAAGAAAGAAGGAAGGGGAAGAAGAGTCATTCTGAGACCAAAACGTTTTTTCCTCTGTTCTCAATACTTCTACTGCGTACCTATCACATTGCAATTTGTATTATGTGTATCCACATATCTTGATCATATCTCAAAAAGCACACCTCTTTAAGATCAACATTTTTGTAAAGATGTTATGTGTCTATGAATCATGGAACACTACAATCCCCAAAGATTGAAATTAAAGACCACCCAAAGGCACTGACACAGGCAGGTAGGTGGCACAGTAGATAAGAGTGCCAGGCCTGGAGTCAGGAAAACCCCTCTTCCTGTGTTCAAATCTGACCTCAGACACTTACCAGCTGTGTGACCCTGGGTAAGTCACTTAACCCTGTTTAACTCTGTTTCCTCATCTGTAAAATGAGCTGAAAAAGAAAATGGCAAACCACTCCAGTATCTTTGCAGAAAAACAGCAAATGGGGTCACCAAGGGTCGGACAAGCCTAAAAAAACAACTGTTACAAAGGATAAGAGTAGGCTACAGTTTGCATCTCTGGTGCGAGCACTCATCTCAGTAAGACTGCAGACCATTGGAATATTGGAGTGTGTGTTTCATCACTTACTAGGTTGTAAACTCCAGGGGTAGAAGAAGAGTATCTCATTCATCTTTCTATTTTCCCAGAGATAATTCAGTGCACAGAGCAGTCACTTAACAAATGTTCCCTGAATTTGTAGATTAATGAATAAAGACAAACTTCACATTTTTCCTAGGAGCTAGCACCAGTCACATGCACGCATGTGCACATGCATGCACACACACACACACACACACACATACACACGGGAAAAAAAGCACCTTCAAAATCAAAATTAGAAACTAAGACTTAAAATAAAAGGATCTTCCTCTAGTCCTCTGCTCCCTGTGTGGCAGAGAAAATCATCCCCCTCTCCTATTCCAAAAGTTCCATTAGCATTTACCATCTCAAAGAGTATATTTGGAGGTAGGAGACCTTAATAATGTTTCTTGCATAAATCTTATTAAGTATATTCTTTTATAGATGGCTTGTGTTCAACCTGGGGTAGCCAGCTGTGCCTGGACAGCCTGCACAGCTGCTAGATTAGAATGGTCTTAAATCAGCCACAGATGTCTAAATGTTTATTGCTCTAAAGTTCTACCAGCCGTGGCCCCTCCACCAGCCAGATTTTGATGGTATTTTTTAGAGCAGCTTCGGGGCCTTTTGATGTTTGGAGCTCTGGGGCACACTGGCTGCTGGAGGGGAGTATATGTGCATGCACAGGCCGTATTTGTCTGCAGCACAACCAAAAGCCAGTCTGGCACACACTTTGCTTGCCTTTGCAGATGAAAAAGGTAAGGAAGAGAATGACTGAAGGCTTAAACACAACATCAGGTGTCTGTCTCTGTCTCCCAATTAAATACACATACAAGCACACATACAAGCACACACACAGCCTAGGGAATAGAGTCTGAATAAGGCATATTAGCATGTCAGAAAGCATTTCATGCACCAAGGAATGAGGAATTCTATCTGGCCTGTCCCCTTTCAAAATCCCAACCATCAATCTTGACTGATACAGGGAAACACCCTCCACCAATGTGCTATGAATTCATCTCTAACACTATAGTCCTAGAGAGGTACCTGAGGCACTGAGAAGCTGTGACTCACCTAGGGTCACACAGCCAGTACATGCCAGAGATATGAACCCAGATCTTTCTTACTCCAAGGACAGCCTTCTATCTGCCATACTATGCTGCCTCCCAGGGTCCTTTATGGAAAACAAGTCAACACTAGGTACACTAAACCACTCTTCACAAAATGTTCTTTGGTACCAAATCCTCAGGAAGCTTAAGCAGCCCTTCATAGGATCAGAAACACTGTCCTTTTAATACATGTCAACAAAGCAGTGGCAGGTGGAGTCCTGCATGAAGAAAAACTCTCAGTCCAGCTGGCCTTTCCCCTGCCCCCCTCCTCTTAGCCTCTTTGGTGGTCTGTGCTTGGTTCTTACCCAGGATCATCATCATAACTGACATTTATATAGTACTTTAAATTCTGTAAAGTCCTCTGTGTTCATCTTCTCATCCAAAACTCACAATGTCCCGTGAGATGTGCACTGCAGCTGTGATTATCCCCATGTTAGAGATGAGTAAAGAGGCACAGCAATTAGATTCTTTTGGGGGGACAAAAAGGATCAAAGCATGAAATGGGAGGAAGACAACAGTCAGAACTCCTGCATCAAAAGCTTCCAAGAAAAATATGAACTTGTTTCAGGCCATGGAGTAGCTCAAGAAGGATTTTGAAAATCAAGTAAGAGAAGTGGTAGAAAAACTGGCAAATGGCAAAAGAGGCCCAAAAAAGTCAATGAGGAGAAGAATGCATTAAACAGCCAAGTATGTCAGATGGAAAAGGAATTTCAAAAGCTCACTGAAGAGAATAATTCCTTAAGAATTAGACTGGAGAAAATGGAAGCTAATTACTTTTTTATGAAATCAAGATACTATGAAACAGATCTAAACAAAGGAAAAAATAGAAGGAAATGTGAAATATCTCCTTGGAAAAACCACTGACCTGTAAAATAGATCCAGGAGAGATAATTTTAAAATTATTGGACTACCTTAAAGCCATGATCAAAAAAGAACATAGAAATCATCTTTCAAGAAATTATCAAGGAAAGTTGCCCTGATATTTTAGAACCAGAGGGCAAAATAGAAATTAAAAGAATTCACCAATCACCTCTTGAAAAAGATCCCAAAAAGAAAACTCCTAGGAATATTATAGCCAGGTTCCAGAGTTCCCGGGTCAAGGAGAAAATATTATAAGCAGCCAAGAAGAAACAATTTGAATATTGTGGAAATACAATCAGGATAACACAAGATCTAGCAGCTTCTATATTAAGGGATCAAAGAGCTTAGAATATAATATTCCAGAGGTCAAAGAAGCTAGGATTAAAACCAAGAATCACCTACCCAGAAAAACTGAGTATAATGTTTCAGGGGAAAATATGGTCATTCAATGAAATAGAGGACTTTTCAAGCATTCTTGATGAAAAAACCAGAGTTGAATAGAAAATTTGACATTCAAATACAAGAAGCAAGAGAAGCATGAGAAGTTAAACAGGGAAAAGAAATCATAAGAAACTTATCAAAGTTGAACTATTTACATTCCTACATGGAAAAACAATAATTGTAACTCATGAGACTTTTCTCAGTATGAGGATAGTTGAAGGGAATATAGATGTATACATATATATATATATATACATATATATATATATATACACATATATATGTCTCTATAGGAGGGTATATGTGCATATGGCAATATATATGAGTGTATGTGTATATGTGTACATGTATACATAGACAGAGGCACAGGATCAATTGAATAGGAAGGGATGATATCTAAAAAATAAAATTAAGAGGTGAGAGAGGAATATGAGAGAAGATGTGGAGAGACAGAATAGGGTAAATTATCTCATATAAAAGAGGCGAGAAAAAACTATTACAATGGAGGGGAAGAATAGGAAAGCAAAAGGAAATGGGTCAACCATACTCTCATTGAATATGGCTTAAGGAGGGAATAACATATACACTAAACTGGGTATCTTACCCTACAGGAAAGTAGGGGGGAAGGGGAGAAGAGGTAGAATGATAGATGGGAGGGCAGACTGGGGGGAGGGTAGTTAGAAGCACACACTTTTGAAAAGGGACAGGGTCAAAGTAGAAAATAGAACAAGTGGGGAGCAGGATAGGATAGAGGAATATATAGTCAGTCTTTCACAATATATCCACTAAGGAAATGTTTTGCTTAGCTACACATGTACAACCTATATTGAACTGCTTATCTTCCCAGTAAGGGTGGGTAACAAGGGAAGAAGGAAAAGAATCTGGAATTCAAGTTTTAAAATCAAATGTTTTTTTAAAAAATTATTTATTTTTTTTACATGCAACTGGGAAATAAGATATACAGGCACTGGGGTATGGAGATCCATCTTGCCCTACTGGAAAGTTGGAGAGGGGATAGAGGAGGATATAGGAGAGAGTAGATTGGTGGAGGGGGTATTCAGTGGGATAGCTGCTTTGGGATGGTGGGTAGGGGAAAGACAGGTAGAAAATTTGTAACTCAAAATCTTGTGGAAATGAAGAAAAAATTTAAAAATAAAAAATCATTTTTTTTTTAAAAAGATCCATCTCTACCTCCATAAAGGGGCTGAGACTCAATCTAGCACAAATTCCTGTGTCAGATTGTTCTGGTCATTTGTCAATACAAGCTCACAAATACTTAGGCTCCTTAAAAGTCTACCCATTATGATAAACCTTTAATAAACTTTGTTTTACTTTGAAAAAAAACCAATAATATTATATGATGGTCACCTGTGAATGACTTAGTTATTCTCAGCAATACAATGATCCAAGACAATTCCAAAGAATACAGACTATCCACCTCCAGAAAAAGAATTGATAGAGTCTGAATGCAGATCAAAGCATACTATTTTTCACTTTATTTTTTGTAAGGCTTTTTGGGGTTCTGTGTCTTCCTTCACAACATGACTAATATGGAAATATGTTTTTGCATTATTATACATGTACAATCTATATCATATTGCTTACCATCTCAGGATAGGGCTAAGGGAGAGATGGAGAGAGAACTTGTAACTCAAAATTTCTAAAATGAAAATTTTTTTTAAAAATCCTTAAATGATAAATTTTTAAATTAAAATTTAGAAATTGTTTTTACAGGCAATTGGGAGAAAAATAAAATATATTTTCTAAAAGTTGTTATATGCATTCCACATCTACGCAGACCTCAAGTCCCACACACAGTCCTCTTTAGGTAAAATTAATTCTAGAATCCCATTCTCCCAGTCTTGTCTGCTGGGCATACAAGTTGACTTTAGTGAAGCTCTTCAATCTATTATTCTATATCCCATTGATATTTTTTCATATCACCACAAGTACTTAGGAATATTTTATCCTGTATTTAATAGAATTGCATCCTTCTCTTTAGCCAATCTCACCTTGAAGTCTTTTTCCTTCATGATACATTTTTTAATTAAGTGACTTTGGGACACCATATTCATCCTACAACTTTTATGTCTGATACTTTATGGTGTTTGTGGAGGTGATCCTGGATTCTCAGTGGAACACAAGCTCCACCAGATCCTACGAACCTGAAACCTTCATGTATGGATCCAGCAATGGACTGTGTATCATCAGAGAAGAAGCTTCATTAAATCTGGGAAAGCTTTTCAATAGATGGTTGGATGCCAGGCAGTATTTTTTTAACCACAACAATTCATAAAGACAGTCTCCTAAGGAGTATGGTGATCTGTATCCAGTAAGAAATTCTCACAAGATAAAATCACAGATCAAAAGTATTGAACCAAACATGACTAACTTTAAGTACATACACACTCCATTCCCTTATCATAATGTGAAGAGCCCAAAGGCACCACACACACACACACACACACACACACACACACACACACCAAAACTAGGAAATGGCACATTTTCTTCTGAAATGCACCTGCACCACAAATCCCTATAAAATGTTATATTCCTTTATGTTGTAGCTTTCTGAAAAACCAGGATCCTATGTCCTCTATCCAAGTATATAAGACTTTGGAGGATTTGTCACAATTACAGAGGACACAATTAGACAGTATGAGAGAGGAAAAAGAAATTTAGGATCCAAGGACCTGGAATCCATCTTGGATACTTATTATTTGCATGACCTTGAGCAAGTTACTTTGGCATCAGTTTTCTCCTCTATAAAATGAGGAGTTTGGATTATATGATTTCTAAGGTGCCTTTCACCTTTAAATTCTATGATCCAGTAGTCTATCAACCACCACAGTTCAATGAGGGGAAGAGGGAGAAGAATTTCATTAAGGTTGCAGAACCTGATGCCAATTTACATAGGCAATAGTTAATACTAATTATTGCAGAGAACAGTAGTGACAGACAAAGCAACAGTGATATTCATAATGGCATATTTCTTATGAATATTCAAGGATTGCCTCTTTTAAGAAGAATTAAGTACATGGTGCCTGAATGAATAAAAAGGTAATCAGCATTAGCAATAGATCAGAACACGTAAAGATGGCAGCTGGTGCCTGGGTTAAGGCTGCATGGTCAAGGACTATATGGAAATATTCTTCCTGAGAATCCAAGTATTTGAATCTCAAAATTCCCAAAGCAGGAGGCTTAAATTGGGCACCTGGGTCATTTTCTCAAAAACACTAACTTTACAAACAATTGGAATCTTTTTGCCATATTTTTCTCTCTTGTACAATAAACATACCCTATATGATTCAAGCCTGGGCCATCAAATGACTACTATCCAAGGCTGATCAATTGGATATATAGAGCTAGGCAGCACCTTAAAGATCATCCATTCCAGTGCATTTGTTTTACAAATGAGGAGACTAAGGCCCAGGGAATAGGTACTAAGAAGCAGAGCAGAGATTTAACTTAGATCCTCTGTCTGTGAATCCAACATTCTCTGCACTAACCCACTCTTCAATTCATTTTTTCTTTCAGTCCTGGTTCTTGTGCTGTTCCTCATACCTGATGCTCCATCTCCTCTCTCCTTGCCTGACCCCAGTTCCTCAGATGCTCTCCCAAATCCCTAGCTTCCTTCAAGATCCAGCTCAAACATGCTGCCTTCTACAAGAGGTTTTTTGGGTCCTTCTCCATCCTCCACAGCTGCTAGTGCTCCTGAATCAGGGGTCCTTAATCTCTTTTTGTATTATGGACCCTTCTGGCAGTCTGGTAAAGTCTATGGATCTCTCCTTAGAATTTTAAATGAATAAAATATATGAGATTACAAAGGAAATGAACAATATTGAAATAGTTATAAAAAATTTTTAATTCACATCCCCTGAAATCTAGGGATCCATAGAACCCAGATTAAATTACCTACTATGCAATTGCCTTTTATCTATTCTGTATCTTAAAGGTATGTATTTACATGTTGTCTCCCCCATTAGAATTTATGTTACTTGAAGGCAGAGACTGTTCTTGCTTTTCTTTTGCCTTCTCAAAGCTTAGCACAGTGCCTGGTATACAGTAGGTGCTTATTAAATGTCTGTTGACTTTCCACTGTACCACACTGGTGACTGGATGGATTCTGACAGTGCTCAGAGGATTACCAGTTTTGTTGTTGTTTGTCCTTCATTCTCAAAGAAGATCAATGATAAAATAAGGGTGATGTCTTGACTTGCAAGTGAGTTGGATTTAATTGATCTGAGCTGTGCAAAGTCATCAGTTCCCCAATCTCCCCCAGAGTCATCAGAATCCAGTGGCAAGACATGGGTCAGGATGACTGGAGGTGGCCCCAGCTGCAGTGAGAGACCTTGGTCTTTTTAAAGCTAAGGTCTTTCCCAGGTCTCAGTTTATCTAAGGTAAGGTCCATTCAGTAGTTAAAGGCTAGGTAAGAATTGAGGTAAAAGATGGTCAACTAAATGATTGTTGACTGACTGACTGCTCCTGGGCCCATTTCTGGAGTTTGGTCCCAGATCAGTGAAGAGGAAGGGAACATGGACATTTGCCTGGATCCCACCTCTGCCAGAAACCCTGAGGGTCTTCTCCTCCCAGATTGACTTTTTTTTATTAGGTAATAGAAGCCATTCTCTGCCTCATTTCTTACCTAGCATTAATCACTGAATAGACATTGCCTCAGTCAAACTGAGACATGGGCAAGACCTTAAGCTTCAAAAGGGCAAGGTCTCCCACTGCATTCAGGGCCATCCCCAGTCATCCTGATCTATATCTGGCCACTCAACCCAGAAGGCTCCAGAGGGGAAAGTGGGGCTGGTGACTTTGCATAGCCCTCCCTCACTTAAAAACAATTCACTCGTCATGGTATCACCTTCCTGATGTCATGGTCCTCTTACAGAGCAAAGGACAAACAACCATAACCGGGGGGGGGGCGGGGGGGGAAGACCCGCAGAGCTTCTGGCCAGAACAGAAACAATTGCGATTTGTACTCACTCGGAGCCATCAAAACCAAACCAAGAGCAAGTGAGACTGAAGATTACAACTTCTTCCTTTGATACAACCTCAACAACATATGCTCAGAGTGTGAACTTGTTGCCAATTTACATAGGCAATAGTTAAAGTTAACTATTAACATGTAACATGACCCTCAAACATAAGGAGGAAGGTGAATTTGCTAGGGGAATAGGGAACATAAGCATCCATTCCAAAGATAAATGCAAATTACCTTTATGTTTTCTGCTGCCTTCCTTCTTTTTGCATGGTTAATTGAGAGTTAAACATATGTGTACACAACATGGGTGAAATACAGAAGAGAGCTTTTGTCTTGATTTAGTCTTTTGTAAAAGGAAGTATGTTTGAAATTCCACAAATCTCACATTTCATACTGGGGGCTAGATTCAGCAAATGCTTTGATTCCTATATAGCTCTAATAAAGGTCAGAGGCCTTATTTTAAAAGAACCAACAATTATAATAAATCTTCAGAATAGACACAAAAAAAGAAGTATAGTCCTTGAGCTGGCTCATGGTATTTCATGTCATTGCTAGAAATGTGAGCTAAGTTTGAGCTTTAGCTATTAGATATACACATATGTATGCATGCACACTCATGTACACACATGTACATTTGCAAAAATTCATAGCTAGAATGCTCCCTCTAAAAGATCATCTAATCCAAATTCCTTGTTATACAGAGAGATTAGAGCCCAGGCGGACCTTCCTACTCCTTATTCCATTCTTCCAATATTCTGCATTGTCTATAACCTATCAGCTCACTAGAAGGGGTCTGGAAGGGAGAGCAGAGAGTTGCCTTAGGTGAAACCCTATAACAGGGGTGGGGAACCTGTGACTTCAAGGCCACATGTGGCATCAAGGCAGCCCTTTGACTGAATCCAAGCTTAGAGGGCTGCACTTGAAGACCTAGAGGGCCACATGAGACTTGGAGGCCACAGATTCCCTACCCATGCCCTATAGTCACTATGGGATAGTGGATTTCAGACCTAGAAAGCTCCTTAGAGAACACTTACTCCAATTCCTTATTTCACAGAGAAGGAAATGGAGGCTCAGGGTCTTCCCTGAGTGTAACTTGCCCAAGGTGACACAGACAGCAAGGAGCAAAAACAGATTTTGAACCCAGACCTTCTGAGTTAAAACCCAGCATTCTTTCCACTGTACCACACGACCTTCTCACAATGCCAGTCAAATCTTTGCAGCTAAGAGTTAATGGAATCCCATTAAGATACAGGAGATGTGGAGACATATAGAGGCTGAATACTGCAGTGACATGTAATTTAGAATGATCTTATGACTCATTAAGCCTTCAAAATTCAAAAAGATGTTTATTTTAAACCACATCTAAAAATTAAGCAGTTAACATACCCTTCAACCAACATGATTCTTCATGGGCACGACAGCTTAGCTAATTAGTGCACTCGACTCTCACCTCTGGAATTAAATCTATCTTCAGTCATAACAGAACTAAGTTTAATGGTTTCAATCTAGACTTTGTTGGAAAGCTGCCTACCATTCATGGAGAGGGACTTACACAGAGCCGTGCAAGTTTATTTTGGAAAGAACTCTGGAGGGAGAAGTGGAGAGAAAGGGGAATGTCCCTTTGCAGGTCATTATAAAGCCTATACAGGTGTCTAGGTATCTCATTTTATTGCACCAGAAAGGATGGATGGCCCACTATCTAGGAAGCCTGATAATAAAATGGAAGGCCACATACTTGGTAAGATTTGATGGATTGCTAAGTAGGAACTCCAGTCCCCTACAAAAAAAAAAAGGGTAAGCACACATCCTGTGATCCCATGATTATAGCTTTGTTCTTTTGAGATATTAAAGGCTTTTCTGGCTTCCAAAGTCCTTTTGAAATGCAGATACTTCTGGGAAAGGGAGGCATCCTAAACCTGATTATCAATTAATAAGTTAGAAGCTAATAGTTTGGCAAGGATTGTTTTAAAAGAACTGAACTACAGGATAGATGATCAAAGGAGGTAGAGGTCCCTGGGAGAAAGGAAGGAAGAAAGATGAGGAAAGAAGAATGTTGGTATGATAGGGGAGCAGCCTGGTATGGCAGAAAGAGCCCTATATTAAGAATTATAGGAGATTGGGGTGCTTAGTCCCAGCTTGCCACTTACTGGCTGTTCGACCTTGAGAAAACCATTTCCCCTCTCTGGTCCTCAGTTTTTCTATCTATAAGATGGGAAGGTTGGACCAGATGTTTCTAGGGACCTTTCTATCTCTACCAGTATATTAGTCTAAAATAGGTTTAAATTATAGCTGGTAGAGGACTGGAAGAGATGCAATTACTACCCTCAAGTCTGACATTCAGTCACAATTTGCCAGTAAGTATTACTGATTTTCTATAGGAGAATAAAGAATTTCTGTCCTAGGAAGTCTTTCTAATGAAAGACCTCTCTCTCTCTCTCTCTCTCTCTCTCTCTCTCTCTCTCTCTCTCTCTCTCTCTCTCTCTCTCCACACACACACACACACACACACACACACACACACACACACACACACACACACCTGTCCTGAAATTTATTAGTGCTATCCCTATCCCACTTAGGGAAAGGGGGCTGGACTAGAGGATGATCTCTTACAGATCTAGAGATTCCATGCGACTATGAATCCATCTATGGTCCTGCCAGAGTTCCAAGGAAAAATCTGATTACAAGACCCCAGCTTCCAATCTGAGATCCAATGGAAGATCACAGAATGTTGGAGTTGGAAGAAACTTTAGAACATAGAACATAGACTGTCAGAGATAAATGGGGCCTTATTCTAACATCAAGTCCATCCAGTACTTCAACTCCTTTATTTTATAGATGAGGAAACTAAGGACCAAAGAGGAAATGTGATTTGCCCATGGTCATACTAAGATTACTGTTGCCATACATGCACAGATCATCTGCCTGACTCTCCTACTTCTATCAATGCATTCTGTATATTACCATTAATCTTAAAGCACTGGTCTCATTGCTACCAAGTTCAAAAACTTTCAATGGCTTCTCAACCTGGCATTCAAGGTCTTCCACAATATGGCTCCAACTTATCTTTCCAGACTCCTCTCCTACTGTTCCTAACACAGATATACTCTGCTTCAGTGAGATTTTGCCTACTATTGTCCCCGGAGTATAGAAGTCATGTCTCCAGATCCATACTTTATACTATTCCTTCTGCATGTAATATCCTTCCTTTCCACGTCTCTAAATCTTACCCTCAAAGCTGTCCAGCTCAAGTCCCATCAGCTTTCGTTGACTTGTCATTGCCTATCAAAGTATGAGCTTCTGATTCTGGCAAAAGAAGGGGCCTACAATCTGGCTCCAATCTCCCTTTCTAGCCTTGTGTCATACCAGTTCTTTTCATATCATTTGGGTCTGAGGTCACCTAGACTATTCCTTATCTGCTACTCTAGTCTTGCCCTCTCCCACCTCTATGCCTTTGCTCATCACTTTCCCCCATGCCAGGACTGTATTCCCACTCCTAACTCTGTTGCAGTCTTTCCCTTTCTTCAAGACCTACCTTGAATACAAGGTCCATAATTCAGGGGTCATCTCCTCCATGAACCCCCCCCCTGACCATCCCCACTCCCACTACCCTGGTTGAAAATAATCTCTCACTATGAATTACCTAGAACATTTTACCTGGACCTTTCTTTTGTGTTTATCTCCTTTTCCTTTGTATCATAGGCAACATACATCATATGTGTACATATAATTGCTCCTCCCCTCATTAGACTGAGTTACTTGAGAATAGTCCTGTGCCATATTTATCTTGATATCCACAGCATCTAGTAAAATGCTTGTACATAATAAGCCCACCCCAGCTTATAATATTTTCTCTCCCTTTCCTTCTCCTTCTCTCTCTTTCTCTCTCTCTCTCTCTCTCTCTCTCTCTCTCTCTCTCTCTCTCTCTCTTTCTCTCTCTTTCTCTCTCTCTCTCCCCCTCTCTTTTTCTCCTCCCTCCTTTCTCTTCCCCTTTCTCTTTCCCTCTTTTTCCCCTCCTCTTTCTGTCTCTCTCCTCTTTCTCTCAGCTCATAACACTTACTATTAGCACTAATGTATTTATTCTATGCTACCCTGTACCATCTATTGCATCAGCAAACTTGTATCATTAATACTTGAGCTGCTATCTAACTTTTCATGTGCCATGAACTTATCTGCCCACTAGATTGTAAATGCCTTGAGGGAAAGGACTATAATGTCTTTTTCATCTGTGAATACTCCATAGTATTTAGCAAGGATCATAGCATAAGCACCTCATAAATATTGGGTGAATAAATTCATGACATTATTTACAGGACAAAAGTCACCTGGAGGTAATCTGAAATTCCAAGGTTCCTCATAGTTTTTTAATTCTTTGTGGGCAATATACTTGGGATGACCTCTCCTTGTTGGACCAAAACAGGCTTCTACATCACATCACAGTTCTTCAACTGATCCCTGCCTTTTTTTTAAAGAAGAAAATTTCTTAAGATTTCACAATATTTATCTTCTTCCAACCCCTGGTAATAATAAAATGCCATATCATTCCCAAAATCCAGAAGGGAAAGAGAAAAGAAGAGGGAATGTTGTAGGCGGCTTGTTCCTCCCCCAGAGACATGGATAAACTGTCTTCAGTAAAAAAGGAGCAGAAACTACATTTGACCCCCTTGCTGCAGAAATGATCACAAGTGGTGGGAGACCCATCTGTTTCCCACAGACGCCAACGGATTTGTGATTCTGACAGCTCATCACTGGAGACTTTATGTATTCATGCCTTTGCAGGCCTCTGGGCACATGGCATATTCAGATGTGTCTCTGGTAATTAATGTCACACAGCAGACGCAGATAGGAGAAACTCTAAGAAGTTCCTTTATCTCTCTTCTTACATATTACACATGGATCTACAGCTTGGATCCCACATAAGGAAGATGCTAGAAAACCAGAATGTAAAACAAAGCCCAGTAGCCAAGTTCCACACCTGTCTGGAGCAATCTTAGAAACCAAGTACTTAGAATGACCTTCCAGGGGTCATCAACCAACCAACCAACCAATCAACAAGTACTTATTGACCTTCTAAACTTTGGGCCCTGGGGATTTAAATGCAAAAGTAAAACAATGCCTACCTTCAAAGAGCTTAAATTCACAGTTTTTAAAGAGCTAAATTTGGAGGTAGAGGACCTGTGTTCAAATCCTGATTTTGCCACTTACTATTTGTGTGACCTTAAATAAGTTACTTGATTAACCTCTCTATGCTTCATTTCCCTCAATCGTAAAATGAAAGAGTTGAACTAGATGACCCATAAGGTCTTTCCACCTCCAATGAACATTTTATATTACTAGGAAGAAACAGCAGATGAGTAAACACTGGACAAACATCTAACAGCCTCTGGCAAGGTTGGCTGACCACAAACACTCTGAGATTTGTAGTTCTCCCTAGTTAAGGAAAAGGCAAGTGAGCAGAGGTCTTTTGTGTACAGCTCACAGTGGGAGTTTTTGGAGGAACTCTCAAAGAATAATGAGGAACTTAGGGGTAGTGGTCATCCCACAGCAGCAGCAGCCTGATTCCTAATTCCATGACAGCCTGTGGCTATAACATCTGTAGTTCCCTTTATCAAGACCATAAGAGATGACTTCTACTAATCAAGAGGAAAGGTATATGACTGTGGTGACCCCCTTCCCCCCTCCTACCTCTTCTCCCAGCACTAGAGTACTGAGAGAAAACAGACAAAAGGAAGTGTTTTCACAGGCATTCTGATGGTCCTGAGTTCACCTGGGCAAAATTTCAAAGCTTGTTGAATGAAAGTGGGTTCCCAGGGCAGTATAATCAATCTACTCTTCTGTCACCTTCATATCATACCTCCTCCTTCTAGCCTCTTCTTCCCACCAAGAAATACTACTCCCCCTGGGGCCCTTTTCACCTGACTGGAGAGAATTTTCCATATCTAGCCTAGACTCCAAACCATCACACCCTTCTCTAGTCTTCTACATGGTCCCTCTCACCATCCATGTGACTTTCTCAGACCAAACCATTACTCTATATGTGCTATATCCTGTGATTAAAATGTAAGCTCCTTGAGGGCAAGCACAGCCAATCATTAAATATGTATTGAGTTTACCTAAGTGCTAGTGATACAGAGAAAGAAAAAACCAATCCTTGCTCTTAAAGGAGAGACAATAGGAGAGACAATATATAAAGAACTTACTACACATAAGATATATACAGTGTAGGTAGAAAGTGACTCATTCATTCATTCAATAAGCATTTACTAAGTGTCTGCTCCATGCCAGGCACTGTGCTAAGTGCCTGGGATACAAAAAGAAGCAAAAGACAGTGCCTTCCCTCAAGGAATTCATGTTCTAATGGGGGAGACAGCATCTAGGCTACTCAGTGTATACAAAATACATAGATAGATAGATAGATAGATAGATAGATAGATAGATAGATAGATAGATAGATAGATAGACAGATAGAGATAGAGATAGATAGATAGATAGATAGATGATAGATAGATAGATAGATAGATAGATAGATATAGATAGATAGATATAGATATATAGATATACATGGCAGATGAACGGTAATATGGGAGAGGAAAACATTAGCAGTTGGGAAGACTGGAAAAGGCCTCCTGCAGATGGTAGAATTTAAGCTGAGTTTTGAAGGTAGGAAACAGAGAGACAGAATGAAGAACAGGAAGTCAGCCAGTGTGGTTGGATGGTAAAGTGTGTGGAAGGGCATATAGGCCTGGAAAGGAAAAATAGGATTGTGCTAGACCTTGAAGTGCTTTAAGTGTCAACATACCATATTTGATCTTAGAAGTAATAGGAAGCCAAATGGAGTTTGTTGAGTAGACTTGTGCTCTAGAAAAATAATTTTGCCAACTGAGTAGGGGCTGGATTGTAGTGGGGAGAGACTTGAAGCAGAAAGACTGATTAAAAAACTATTACACAAGTCTAGGTAAGAAGTGATGGGGCCCACACTTTGGTTGTGGTTATATGAGCGGAGAGAAGACGAGCATATGGGAGAGATATTATGAAGGCTGAAGAAACAAGACTGAGCAACACATGTCACGTGAGCTAGAATGAGGAGCTGAGGAGGACAATGAGGCTGTGAATCTAGGTGACTGCAAGGGTTATGGTGCCCTCCAAAGTAACTCAGAAGTTGGGAAAAGAAGAGGGTTGCAGGGTGTTACGGGAATGAGAATCTGAAGATTTTCCCTGCCCCATCACTAGGCTTAAGTGGTCCGAGAACCCTCCCTGATTTGAAAATATGCTCTGCCCCCTAATAGACTGAATGTGGTCACATGGAGCCTGTGGCAGGAGGCTTGGTTTTCAGGAATGCCCACACCTTGGTGCTGTGTGATTGGGCAGTGGGTCACGAGGGTGGTTACATTCTCTGGTCCAGGAGAAGGCTATACATACCCTAATGTGAGACTTTGTTTTGGGGCTCACTTTGAGAAGAGTTGTGTGATTTGACCAGACAAGACTCTGGGCAGATATTGAGCTCCGTGGCTTTGAAAACCCAGATGTTGGTGCTTTCCTCTCTGGTAATTGACTAGGTATGGATGTAATGGTCAAGCAGCTGGAAGCCTGTCTGCTGATCTGTTTCTCTGTCTGCTTGTAACTTCTATTTGTATTCTCTGAAGTTCAGGGTGCTGACTTTTTCCCCCTCAACTAGGTAAATGATATATGTTTGATTGATTCAAGTAAGATTGTTAACCCACTTTGAGTTGCTTTCCTTTAGAAAAGCAGATCTAAGAACCTGTGTTGGCAGCCATCCTGGTGATGCTACGTTGCTTGCTGCTACACAGGGTGGGGTGGGGGAAGATAGTGAGTCCTGTTCTGGACATATTGAGTATAATATGCCTCTAGGACATACAGTCCAGGATATCCAGAAGGAAATTGGTGATTCAAGACCAGAGCTCAGGAAAGAGGCTAGGGCTAGAGATCACACCAGTCATAATTGGCAGCACTGGAATGTGAACCTAGGTGCTCAGATTCCCAACATAACTTTTCAACATGCCATGCTGGCTCCCCAGCTGTACATTGCTGTCTCTCAGGCTACTATTTGCCAACATGCCACACAGTCTCACAGAAGAAGATGATAAACATGGAAATAAAATCCAGGTGACTGAATTAAATCTCAACCACAGAGGATTTCAAGATTTTGTTTTATAGCTAAGATTTTTTAAAAACAGTAATAACTAACATTTTGCAAAGTGCTTTACAGATATTATCTTAATTTATCCTCAAAATAACTCTGTGAGGCAGATGCTATTAGTAATTCCATTATACAAATGAGGAAAGTAAGGTTAAGCGACTTCACCCATAGTCAGACAGCTAGTAGCAAGTGTGTGAGGTAGGATTTTCATTCAGGTCCTCTTGACTTCATGTCTAGTTCTCTATCCACTGTTATGGGAATGTAAATTTAAGATCTTCCCTCCCCCTAGGCCCTTTGATAGGCTTAAATGCACCTGGAGCCTACGGTGGGAGGCTTGTTTTACAGGAGATACTTTGTGATTGGGCAGTGGGTCTAGAAGGTTGTTACCTTGTCTGAGCCTGGAGAAAGCTATATAAACCCTGAAGGGAGGCTTTGCTCTGGGGCTTACTTTGAGAAGTGTGTGATTTGACCTCTGGGCAGCCATTGCTTCTTGCTACACTGTGCAGCTTAGCAATTCATTTCTCTTCTTCCCTTGTCAGGAAGAAAAGATAAAGCATCAGCTCTGTGCTATATCTACCCATACTACTTTCCTGGTCTTGGACCAGAGATGACCTTTCCCAATGGAAAAAATAGAGCTGGAGAAACCCAACACAGGAAAATGGCCCCTCCAATCTTACCCCTACCAAAAAAAAAAAAAAACCCCACAAAAAGATAATGGCTTTCTTAAGACACCCAACAGCAGCAAGGAAAATGAAGTTGTGTTTGTGACAATATTAAAAATTACACCAGGCCTTCCCACAAAGTTCATTTTCTCTCCTCAGCCCTCCCTGCCCTCTGCAGTTTCCCCAGGATGGCATGGCTCTTGGTTATTAGAATTAATGGGTTCAATTCAGTCTCTTTCACCAAAGGGCCTTGAAAAACTGGCACAGCAACTCTGTTTACAAAGGGTGAACAGAACAGTAACAGCCTCATTAGGTATCTCTCTCTGCTTTTATTTTTTAAAGAATAAAATAGAACCCTCTTGCTATGATTAGTATTACCTTAGCGAAATGTCTTTAATCTTAAGATCAGAGCCACACAAGAGGAGCTCGTACAGGTGGGCATTTTCAATGTTCTCCTTCTTCCCAAAAGCAATTAGAGGTTTAAGCAAAAATGAAATGAAAATAATAAGTGGGAAATTAAATAACATTCTTTGTGAAATCGTAGAGACCCAACATGGTCTAATTAAAGCATTTAAAAGGATATCAGAGACTAATGAAACTAATACGTGGTGAGATTTGGGTGAGAAATTATACTAGTCTTCAGAGGAAAGACCTCTAACAAAGGAATATAAAGGCCCTAACGGGTATTCCTGGATGCCCTGTGATTTTTTTCCCTTCCTTAAGGGAAATGATACCCTAGATTCCCAGTAGCACAAGACATGCAATAACTCAGCCATGGTGCCATAGACTAGTGACAAGGAGCCACTGGTGAAAGAAACAACGGTAACTCAGTTCTATTATAACCCTTCCAGAAAGTCACATTGCCCTTCCCTTCCACTCCTAGACCTAGAGCTCAATGTTCCCTCACCTGCTGAGGATGAAATGACTAATATTTGTTCTCTCCTAAGCACTCTTTGGGCACAAATTGTCCTCTTTATCTCCCAAGCATGAGGAAAAGAAAAGACAGACCCTTAAAAAAATCATCTTTATTAGCATCTTTTGTTTTCACATCACCTTTATTTCCAAATCTCTCTTGCCCCCTTCCCTACCCAATGAGACAGCTATTATAGCAAAGAATATTTTTTTAAAAAAGAGAGAAAAAACTACAAAAAATTAATCCACATGTTCACTGACTCTGATAATATACACAATGTTCTACACACTTATTAAACTGACTTTTCAACAAACAACTGAGGTGGAAAGAACACTGAACTCAGAGTCAGTGTTCTACATGCTGGCAATTCAAAGACAAGAAAAGACATAATCTCTGCCTTCAGAATAGCACATATACACAAGTATGATACAAGGTGGATTGGGGTACAGGCAAAGTGCTAGGAGAAATGCAAAGTAGGGAGAGGTCACTCTTGCCTGGGAAGGGCTGGGAGTACCAGGGGAAGACTTTATGGAGGAGGTTACATCTTACTTGCCTTTAAATGTCTTACCAAATAATTAGTCAAACTTCCCACACCAACTACAGACACTGCAATAGCTGGGCAAGTCACTGAACCTCTGTTTGCCTCTGTTTCCTCATTCATAAGATGAAAATAATAAGAGCACCTACCTCCCAGTGTTGTTGTGAGGATTAAATGAGACTTTTACAAAACATCCTGCAAAGCTTAAAAAGCGATAAAAATGGGAGCTATTATAACAAAGCCAAGAGAAGGAAGGCTTTCTCCACCTGCTCCATCCAATACAGTAACTCCCAACCAAGTAAGCATTTGTTTAATATGAGGATGTCAGGGGGATGTATCTTAGCAGTACAGAAAGCAAATTGTTCTCATTTTAATAATTTGTGAGTTTTGCAGTTGAACTTGGAGAAATGAAATTAGAGTTTCTGGGGGAAATCATTGGGTTGAGGTTTTTTGTTGTCTTAAAAAAAAAGTTTCAGTAAGTCCTGACATTTAGTCATGAAGCTGTTCTTTGTCGTTAAATTATTGCTAAACCCAGGAAAGAAAACAAGCTGGGTAGATTTGTCTGGTGTGTTAATACACATTATTTACCCTGGGGTGACATTTTAATAGCAAAGGAAAATATGAGCAAGTTCCAAAGGCTTGTTGTACACATTTTGCCACATGCCGATCTGAATACATAAATTTAGGCTTTGTCAAGAGTAATGAGACACCAAGTGCAAACACCTGCTGAGGCCCTTAAACTTTTCCCAAGGAAAAAAAATATACATAATTAGGGAATTGCAAGCACTTACCTGTGATTTATTATTAAAACAACATACCTAGGGCGCCATTTGCACCCTGTTCCCCTTCCTACTTGCTGGAGTTAAATAGTTGAGTGATTAAACATCAGTTTCCCAGGGCCTCTCCAACCTTCCCTCTTCAAGCTTCATCCGTTAAACCCACCTGCCCTGAACAAAATAAATTAATATACAAGCAAACAAACAGGTTTTTGGGGGCTAGAAAGAGCAATGATCTTGTCAGTGGGTGCTATAAAGTAAAGTCTTGTAAAGTCTTCCCTCTTGAACTCCAAGCCTTTGTTTAAGCCATCTTTCTCCAAGACCAGATTTCTCTGGCTTCCCACCCTTAAAGATTCTATCTCAGCAGCACCACTATCATCTTTCCCCTTCCAGGAAGCCTCCCTAAGCAGGACTTTGTACTGAATTAGTGTTAATGCAGACCACCATCACATTAACAAAAGGGTGTCCTGGGAAGAACACTCCCTTGTGTCTCCCTTAAGCAAAGAGATGGTTACTGAGACAATGGGAACCATTTAGGTGAGGACTGGGTTGGGGGTAGAGAGTGGAGGGGGGGAGGAGGGCTTGTCAGGAAATAATGTTCACTTATTAAAATTTGCCTCCAAGAGGGTGGCATATTCTGCATTTAAGCAAGATGATAAATCTCACACAGCCAAAACTACCATTACTCGTGTTGTTCTTTCCACCTAGGTCACTTGTTAAAATTCACCTTCAATAAAACATTTATCAAGCTCCTACTTGCTGAGGTGGAGTCTGAATAACTGGCAGTTCAGCTTGAGAGAGGACCTCAGTGTCTGGCACCTTATCTCGACAGATCATCTTCAGAATCTTCCTAAGACAATTTAAATGGCAGCAATTCAGTTTCCTGGCATGGCGGCAGTAGATTGTCCGGGTTTCACAGGCATACAACAAAGAGATCAGCACAACAGCTCTATAGACCTCCAGTTTGGTAGGTGTCCAAAACCTCTTCTCTCCCACACTTTCTTTCAGAGCTTCCTTCAATGAGCTGGTCACATTGTTTAAATGCCAAATATACATTTGCCTAAAATACTATTTTACCAAAATCTCACACAAGGCAAGCACTCACACGGAGGTCAGAAGAAGTGATACAAGGGCACTCTCAAAGTTTCTCTGAAGAACTTTAGGATCAATTGTGAGACATGAGAGATGCTGGCACAGGACCACCCAGCATGGTGGGCCTGCTACATCAAAGAAGGAGCTGTGCTTTATGAACAAAGCATAATTGCAGTAGCAAAAAAAGAAACATGAGATGCTCACATTTAGACACATCTCCGCTTTAAATGTTCATATGGGCTATTTGTGGCCAATCTGTGGTAGAGCCTTCCCAGCTCATATTGGTCTGATCAGTCACAGGCAGACATACTGAACCTTGACCCCAACATAGTGATGTCATTTTGGTCCTCTTTGAGAACCAAGGACAACAACCAACTTACTGAGGTACTAGGTAGGCACTGGGTATGCAAAGATAAATAACAACACAGCTTAAAAAGCTTATAATTTACTGACAGGGAGAGAGAAGCTATCACATGCATAATATAATATAATGTAAATATAATTCAACGAAGGGAGTGATGGGAGAAAGAAAGAAATTTAAACAAAGAGTTCTAGGAATGGAAATGAAAGAGGACAATTTCAAATGAGGGATAAAGAAAGGTTTCTTGGAAGAGATGATGCATCAGCTGAACCTTGAAAGTACCTGAAGATTCAAAATGTCAGAGATAAAGATAGAATACGTTCCCAATATGGAGAGACATATATATAAATATACATATACAAATATATAAAATGTATATGTATATGGGTGTATGTGTGTATGAGTATGTGTATGTGTGCATGTATGTGTCTCTGTGTGTGAGTGTATGTATTTGTACACAAAAGCTTGGAGGCAGGAGATGGCATATCAAGTTTGATGAACAGCCAGTACTTGGACTAGAAGATGAAATCCTTTAAGGGGAATGACATGAGATAAAGAAAGGTCAATCAAAGTCTGACTGTGGAGGGTCTTTGAAAAAGACTGGTAAGGAGTTTTACTTTTATCCTGAAGCTAGCAGAGATCCTATTTTTATTCATCCTTTGTTAGTACAGAAATGCTGTTATTTCAGTTGTGTCTTCACTCTTCATGACTCCATTTGGTGCTTTTTGACAAAGATACTGGAACAGTTTGCCATCTCCTTCTCCAGCACATTTTACAGATGAAGAAACTGAGGCAAACAGGGTTAAGTGTCTTGCCCAGGGTCACATAGCT
Source organism: Gymnobelideus leadbeateri (assembly GCA_011680675.1). NCBI lineage: Eukaryota > Metazoa > Chordata > Mammalia > Diprotodontia > Petauridae > Gymnobelideus > Gymnobelideus leadbeateri. Next base: position 227,574 of record WOXC01009946.1, read on the forward strand.
AATAAGTGTCCAAGGTTGAATTCAAACTCAGGTCTTTCTGACTGCAAGACCAGTGCACTCTTGGCTCTGTCACCCAGCTGTCCTTTCGTCCTTCCAATGCTATTTTAAATGCTACCTTCTCTACAACCTTCCAGGGCTTTCTCCACTCCTTCAAACCCCTAGAACACTTTCTCCTTCTGGCATTTCTCGCACTCTGCCTCAGTGTAGTCATTTGTGTCTCTCTGCTACAGCAAAAGCAGGAATCAGGACTGGCCTAATGCCTTTTAACCCCTTTCTACCTCAGCTTCCTCAGCTGTTGGACTCTAGACTCTAAGACTTCTTCCAGCTCTAAATTTATTACCCTATGAACTATTGAGCCTTGCCTAATTTTTTATTAACTCTTTATTTCTGGTAACTGTACAGGTTAAAATTGTATTTTTATCCATTTTTACAAAAAGGAAGAATTTTGTTTTAAATGCAGACTTTGTGTCAAAAATAGTGGTGCTCGGAACACTGCCAGGGCGGAGCCAAGATGGCGGAAAGGAAGCAGTAACCTCGCTGAGCTCCTCTGTCACTAAGTCTCAAAGGGTAAATCTGAGCGGATTCTGGAGTGACAGAGCCCAGTGGAAGACAGAGCGTGGCAGAATCCAGCCCAGGAGGTTGCCCAGTGTGTCCGCACAGGTCGAGCGCAGAGTGCGTGGGGTCTGCACAGCTCAGACCTAAGAGCAGGCAAGCAGACTACACCAGAGAGAGAAAAAGCCCCAGCCTGCAGACTTACCAAGGACGAATCGCAGTCATCCCGCAGAGGGAATGGATCATTGGAGCCAGGTAGGAGAGTCGGGCCCCCAGTGGAGAGAGTGGCTTCTCAAGCTGCATTCAGCCCCCAGCCTGGAAGTTTAGAAACTGCCTGCCTGTATAATACAGGGGCTGGAATGGCAAAGTAAATTCTACCAGCTCCGATCCTCCCATCCCTCCTTCATGAAGCAGAAAACCCAAAGATAAGTCTCCCACCCAGATTGAAATCCCAAGTTAATGGAAATAGCCTCAGGCTTGAGAATCTCCAAGAAGGGGTGTAACTGAGACAGCCAGGAATCTGAAGAGAAGAGAGGGAGGGGACCCAACAAGCCCCACCTCACCTCACCAACAAAAGCCTACTTATAGCCCAGGGGTATAGAGGCAGAAATCTGAAGTGGTCAGACTCATCCCCACCTACACATCTACATTCCTCACTGACTTCCCTGACTTAGCCATAAACTAGCCACCCAGAGGTATTCAAAGTCAAGGATCAGGCCCCAAACTCATAGCCTGAGACACTAAGAAACAGGAAGTCACAATGGGAAGGAAGGAAGCTGAAAAGGAGAAGGGGAAGGCAAGAAAGTCTATTCGAGCATACTATGCAGGGCAAGAACAACAAAACACACAGGACAATATAGACTCTCTGCCCACACCAGAGACCACAGAAGGAAACATGATCTGGTCTCAAGCCCAAACAGCATTCCTGGAGGAGCTTAAGAAAAATTTTAAAGACCAAATCAGGGAGGCAGTGACCAACTTGGAAAAAGAAAATACCTCCCTAAAAAAGGAACTTCAAAAACTAACTGAAGACCATAATTCACTAAAAATTAGATACAATCAAACTGAAACTCAGAACTCTATGATGCAGCAGGAGTCAATCAAAAAAAAACAAAACGATCGAAAAATTGGAAGAAAATGTAAAATATCTCACTGGAAAAATAACTGACCTAGAGAACAGATCCAGGAGAGACAACCTAAGAATTATTGGTCTACCAGAAAGCCATGATGAGAAAAGCAGTCTAGACAACATCCTCCAAGAGATTGTCAAAGAAAACTGTCCTGAGGTCCTGGAATCAGAAGATAAAATAGCTATTGATAGAATTCACCAGACTCCTCCTGAAAGAGATCCCAAACTGAAAACTCCAAGAAATATAGTAGCCAAATTCCAGAATTATAAGATTAAAGAAAAAATTCCACAAGCAGCCAAAAAGAAACAATTCAAATATTGAGGAACTACAGTTAGGATCACACAGGACCTAGCAGCTTCTACATTAAAAGAGCGGAGGGACTGGAATTTGATATTTCGTAGGGCAAGAGAGCTAGGACTACAACCAAGGATTAACTACCCGGCAAAACTGAGCATAATCTTTCAGGCAAGGAGATGGGCGTTTAATGAAGTAAGGGACTTCCAGACTTTCCTAATGAAAAAGCCAGAGCTCAATGGAAAATTTGATCTCCAATTACAAGACTCCAGAAGGACATAAAAAGGTAAACAAAGGTAACATAGACTCACACATGCAGAAGTGCACACACCCACACCCACAAACACATGCTCATTACTTGGGATGCAACAAGAGCAAAATGTTCACATCCCTATATGTGGAGCTGACAACTGTCAATATTCGAAATCTTTATGATTATCATGACCTGCAAAAGGGTTATACTTAGAGGGTGTGGGTATGAATGCACTAACAAGGAGTCTAAAAAAAAAAGACTATTAAGGGGATCAAAGGTACTGTAATGGGAAAAAGGAAAGGATGAGCTAGGAAAAGGTAAAATATGCCATCTGAAGAGGCATCAAAACACACTATAGAAGAAGGGAAAGTAAGAGGGAGAGGAACATCATTTAACACTATTCTCACTGGTTCTGGTTCAAAGAAGGATCAAATTAATCAGTGAAGTTTAAGAATCTAACGTGAATAGACACATAAATTCATTAAATAGAGGAATTGGAGGGAGGGAGAGGAGCACTGTTTGAAATTTACTCTCATTGGTTTGGAATCAAACGGGGAGTAATTTACTCTGATAAGTATAAAAATTTATTGTGTCCTATAGATAGTGGGAGGGTAAGGGGGGGTGAAAAGGAGGAGTCTAAAGGGAGGGATTATAAGGGAGGGAAATAGTAGTAAGGGGAGAGGGTAGGTTAAGAAGGGGGGGTCACCGGGTGGGAACACTGAGGGAGGGGGCGGTCAAAAGGGAAAACTTCAAGGAGGGGAAGGGAGAAGGAATAAATAAAAACATAAACAGGGGAGGGAATAGGATGGAAGGGAAGAGACAGATAGTCATCATTACTGTGAATGTGAATGGGATGAACTCTCCCATAAAACAGAGGCGGATAGCAGAATGGATTAAAAACCATAATCCTACAATATGCTGTCTTCAAGAAACACATTTGAAACAAAGGGATACCCACAGTGTAAAGTTAAAAGGTTGGAGTAAAATTTATTATGCCTCAGCTAAAGTAAAAAAAGCAAGGGTAGCAATACTTATCTCAGATAAAGCAAAAGCAAAAATATATCTAATTAAAAGAGATAAGGAAGGAAACTATATCCTACTAAAAGGCACCATTGAGAATGAAGCAATATCACTACTTAATATATATGCACCAAGTGGTATAGCATCCAAATTCCTAGAGGACAAGTTAAAGGAATTAGAGGAAGAAATAGATAGCAAAACTATACTAGTGGGGGACCTTAATCTCCCCCTCTCTGAACTCGATAAATCTAACCTCAAAATAAACAAGAAAGAAGTTAAGGAGGTGAATAGAATCTTAGAGAGACTAGATATGATGGATCTCTGGAGAAAACTCAATGGGGATAAAAGGAATTTACTTTCTTTTCAGCAGTGCATGGTACATACTCAAAAATAGACCATGTACTAGGGCATAAAAATCTCACAATCCAGTGCAGAAAGGCAGAAATATTAAATGCATCATTCTCAGATCATGATGCAATAAAAATTATATGCAATAAAGGGCCATGGAAAGATAGACTAAAAACTAATTGGAAACTAAACAATTCAATCCTAAAAAATTGGTGGGTCAAAGAAGAAATTATAGAAACAATCAATAATTTCATTCAAGAGAATGATAATAATGAAACAACATACCAAAATTTGTGGGATGCACTAAAGGCAGTTCTCAGGGAAGTTTTATATCCCTGAGTGCATACTTAATTAAAGCAGAGAGAAGGGAGGTCAATGAATTGGACATGCAATTGAAAAAGCTAGAAAAAGAACAAATTGAAAATCCCCAATTTAGTACTAAATTAGAAATACTGAAAACCAAAGGTTAGATTAATAAAATTGAAATTAAGAAAACCATTGAATTAATAAATAAAACCAAGAGCTGGTTTTATGAAAAAATCAACAAAATTGATAGACCCTTAGTCAATATGATAAAAAAAAAGAAAGAAGAAAACCAAATTATGAGTATTAAAAATAAAAAGGGTGAATCTACCTCCAATGAAGAGGAAATCAAAAAAATAATGAGGAATTATTTTTCCCAAGTGTATGCACATAAATATGACAATCTTAGTGAAATGGATGAATATTTAAAAAATCACAAATTGCCCATATTAACTGAAGAGGAAGTGAATTACCTAAATAACCCCATCTCAGAAAAAGAAATCAAACAAGCCATCAATGAACTCCCTAGGAAAAAATCCCCAGGGCCAGATGGGTTTACTAGTGAATTCTATCAAACATTTAAAGAACAATTGATTCCAATACTCTACAAACTATTTGGGAAAATTAGTGAAGAAGGAGTCATACCAAATCTTTTCACTACAAATATGGTACTGATTCCTAAATCAGGAAGAGATAAAACAGAGAAAGAAGAAAATTATAGACCAATCTCCCTCATGAATTTAGACACAAAAATTCTAAATAAAATATTAGCCAAAAGACTCCAACAACTTATCACAAAAATAATACACCCTGATCAAGTAGGATTCATTCCAGGAATGCAAAGATGGTTTAATATTAGGAAAACCATCAGTATAATTGAGCATATCAACAACAAAACTAGCAAAAACCACATGATCATCTCAATAGATGCAGAAAAGGCTTTTGACAAAGTACAACATCCATTCCTATTAAAAACACTAGAAAGTATAGGAATAAATGGAGCCTTCCTTAAAGTAGTTGCTAGCATCTATCTAAAACCATCAGCCAAGCATCACATACTAATGGGGATAAACTAGAAGCCTTTCCAATAAGATCAGGAGTGAAACAAGGGTGTCCACTATCTGCCCTTGATTCAATCTGGTACTAGAGAAATTGTTAGCAGTAGCAATTAGAGAAGAAAAAGAAATCAAAGGAATCAAATTAGGCAAAGAAGTGACCAAGCTGTCACTCTTTGCAGATGATATGATGATATACTTAGAGAATCCTAAAGAATCAAGTAAAAAATTACTTGAGACAATAAACAAATTTGGCAAAGTTGCAGGATATAAAATAAACCCACATAAATCCTCAGCATTCCTGTACATCTCTAATAAAACTCAACAACAAGAGATAGAAAGAGAAATCCCATTTAAAGTCACTGTAGACATTATAAAATATTTGGGAATCTACTTGCCAAAACAAACCCAGAATCTATATGATCACAACTACAAAACACTTCTCACACAAATAAAAACAGATCTAAATAGTTGGAAAAATATCAATTGCTCGTGGCTAGGTCGAGCTAATATAATAAAAATGACAATTTTACCCAAACTAAACTATATATTTAGTGCCATTCCAATCAATTTACCAAAAAACTACTTTGTAGAGTTAGACAAAATAATAACAAAATTTATTTGGAAAAACAAATGGTCTAGAATATCAAGGGAATTAATGAAAAGAAATGCTAGGGAAGGTGGACTAGCTATGCCAGATCTTAATCTGTATTATACAGCAGCAGTCATCAAAACTGCTTGGTACTGGCAGAGGTGTAGAGTAGTGGATCAATGGAATAGATTAGGTGCAGGAGACCCAGCAGTTAATGAAAATAGCAATCTATTGTTCGATAAACCCAAAGACCCCAGTTTTTGGGATAAGAATGCACTATTTGACAAAAACTGCTGGGAAAACTGGAATACAGTATGGCAGAAACTGGGCATAGACCACTATCTAACACCATATACCAAAACCAAGTCTAAATGGGTGCATGATCTAGGTGTAAAGGATGATACTGTAAGCAATTTGGGAAAGCAAGGAATAGTTTACCTGACAGATCTGTGGAGAGGGGAAGACTTTAGGACCAAACAAGAATTAGAGAGCATTATAAAATGCAAAATGGATAATTTTGATTACATTAAATTGAAAAGCTTCTGCACAAACAAAGCCAATGTAACCAAGATCAAGAGGGAGGTGGGAAATTGGGAAAGAATTTTTACAACTTGTGTCTCTGATAAAGGACTCATTTCTAAAATTTATAGAGAATTGAGCCAAATCTATATGAATACAAGTCATTCCCCAATTGAGAAATGGTCAAAGGATATGAATAGGAAGTTTTCAGAGAAAGAAATTAAAGATATCTATAAGCATATGAAGAAATGCTCTAAATCACTATTAATTAGAGATGCAAATCAAAACAACTCTGAGATACCATCTCTCCAGTCAGATTGGCTAAGATGACAAAACAAGAAAGTGACAAATGCTGGAGAGGATGTGGAGCAAATTGGAACAGCTAATACATTGCTGGTGGAGTTGTGAACTTATCCAACCATTCTGGAGAGCAATCTGGAATTATGCCCAAAGGATTATAAATAATTTCATACCCTTTGACCCAGCCATACCACTTCTAGGGTTATATCCCAAAGAGATCATAGAAGTGGGAGGAAGACCCATATGTACAAAAATATTTTTAGCAGCCCTTTTGGTGGTTGCAAAGAATTGGAAACTAAAGGGGTGCCCATCAATTGGGGAATGGCTAAACAAGTTGTGGTATATGAATGTAATGGAATTTTATTGTGCTATAAGAAACGAGGAGGTGATGGATTTCATAATCACCTGGAGAGACTTATACAAACTGATGCTGAGCGAGAAGAGTAGAATCAAAAGAAATCTGTATACAATCACAGACATACCATATCTGTGATGACCAACTATGACAGACTGGACTCTTTTCAGCAATGCAGTGATATAAGTTAATCCCGAATGACTCAAGAAAGTGAGAAATGCGCCATCCAGAGCTATAACTAGAAAGAGCTGAGCCTGAATCCTGATGGAAGCAAACTAAATGATCTTGTTCTTCTCATTGTTTGGTTTTATTTCTTCCTTACCATCTTTCATCCCACCTAGTACAATATACCTTTGTAATTGGAATAATGTCTAATATGAATGCATTTGCAGACCCTATACTGTACTATATGCTGTCATGAGGGGAGGGGGGAGGGAAGTAAAGGAAATTTGAAAATCAAGGAACTATGGAATTGAATCTTGTTAACTGAAACTAAACTAATAAATTAATTTTAAAAAAAAATAGTGGTGCTCAAAGACAATCTAGGACAGGGTGGAAAACTGTGGCCTAGAAGTCACATGTGGCCCTCTAGATCCTCAAGTGCAGCCTTTTGACCAAATCCAAAGCCTCAAGGCCACAGGATCCCCACCCCAATCTAGGAGCCTTCCCTTTCCTTTATGGGATCAAACCCAAAGGACTTAAAATATGATTACACTTGATATTTTACAGGGATGCAAGGTAGTACAGGGGAAAGCATGCTGAGCTTAGAGTCATAGGACTTGAGTTCAAATCTTGCTTGTGCTGTATACTCTCTTGTGTAACCTATGATGATTTCTTTTTTATTGTTTCTGTAAAATGAAGGAATCAGATTAGAAGACTTTGTCACATCCAGAGACAGCTAGGTGGTTCAGTGGCTAGAGCTCTGGGCCTGGAGTCAGGAAGACCTGAGTTCACATTCAGCCTCAGACACTTGCTAGCCATGTGATTCTGGGCAAATTACCTAACCTCTGCTTGCCTTAATCCAGCAGAGAAGGAAATGGCAAAGCATTCCAGTATCTTTGCCAGGAAAAGCTTCTGGACAGTACGATCCACAAGGTCAGTCAGACATGACTGAACAACAATTGTCTCTTCCTTTTTAAATTGATGAAGCTCTTCTGCAGTGAAGTTGACTAAAAAGTGAGGACCTGTTTGGAGGACTTCACCTGGCCAGGATTAGCTTTTGGAGTTTAACAAGAGACTAGTGAGAGCCAGGATATATTAGCAGGCACAAATCCCCTGCTGCCATCTGATGGAGATAAAGACTGACTCTTAAGCATCTTTCCCCTATGTTCAATTTCATTTTCATGTGGATTTCCCAGCTTTTAAACTCTCCAGTTTATTGGGTTTTGCTATTTCAGGCCCCACGGGGTCTAATCCTTTTCTTCCTCTTGGCTATGCTGAATTGTATACTGTTTCCTTATTTGTTTTTCGACCTTGAAGGTTTTTTGTTGTTGTTGGTTTTTTTAATCATGCTCAAGTGCAGGTGTGGTGGTTCAACCTTCACAAGATAATTTCTACCTAAAATCATTCCCAATCATTTTGAAAACATAAAGTGGTCCTGAAACATCATCATTATGTTTTTCTCCATCAACTAGTCAATCAACAAGCACTTACTAGGCACCTACTGTTGCCCAGTCCTGTGCTAAGCCATGAATTGAAGATAGGAATTGAAGGTCTCTGGTTTCCAGGGGTTTATAAGTCTCCTTGGGAAAAGAGATCAGGAAATGTGAGATATACTCCAAGGACACTTGGGGGAGGAGGGGCACACCACCTAGTTTCCAATATTTGAAGATACATCATAAGTGTGAGAAATGTGCTTGCTCTAGAAAGAAAAAAGTGAAGCCAGGAAAGTTCTCATTCTGTTTTATGTTTATTTTACATTCCTTTTGAATGGGTAACTCCCTAAAGGAGACAAATGCAAGGTAATTTATGCCCTGTCCCCAATTAGAATCCCCCCCTCCTTGCTCTCCATTGGCTCGATGCAGCCTCCTGAAAGGCCCACTTCATGTTCTCCTCCTTGATAGTTCCACCTCTCTTATCATGTATTGCATGTACATTTAAATTAGCTTGCTCTGCCCTGGGGGGGCAGGGAGAGTGTTGGATAATATTAAACAGCTCATTAAGCATGCATAGAAGCTTCTGATCTTTTATTTGATCAGAAACCTGGCTCTGCTAGGTCACAGCTCCAATTAGAACCAGTCACCTCTGACTTACATCTTGTTATCATTCCTCCTGTGAAAACAGAATTCCTTCCTTTGTTTCTCACATATGGAAGCAGAATCAGACTTTTCTTGGCCTCAGAGGGCAGAATTAGGAGCAATGGGTAGAAGCAACAGGATCCAGATTTGGGCCTGACACAGTCAAGGCTTCATGCAATCTGGTCCAAATCTTTATTTCCAACATTATCTTTTTTTTTTTTATAAGCAATTGGGGTTAAGTAACTTGCTCAAGGTTACACGGCTAGTCATTAATTATGTGTGGGTGCTCATTTTCTGAGGCCGGATTTGATCTCGGGTCATCCCAACTCTGAGGCCGGCGCTCTTACTCACTGAGCCACCTAGCTGCCCCTTTAGGGCAATTGGGGTTAAGTAACTTGCCCAAGGTTACACAGCTAGGTTTTTGTTTGTGTGGGTTAAGTATCCGAACTCAGGTCCTTCTGACTCCAGGGCCAGCGCTCTATTCACTGCACCACTTAGCTGCCCCATCAACATCATCTTTCATGTACTCCCCTAAAGTTTAGTTCTAATGCTTCATTTGGTGGTCATGGGTTCTCAAAGTCCATGCTGGAAAAATCATAAGCTGTGGTATATCCCACAGTAATGGTGATATTTTAAGGTTCTGATATTTAAGCTGCCTGTATGACCTTAGATTCATTGATAACCTTTCTGGGCTTGTTTCCTCATTTGTGGAATTGGGAGGAGGAAGGCTAATTCGTATTGGGTGGCCTCTAGGTCCCTTCCTTCTCAAAATCTACAATTCTATCATCCATTGTTTATTGTCAAACTTAAAAGATAATTGCTCTATAACTGGAGATCTTAGTTCAAAATCTTAGTTCAAGATCTTAGTTCAAAATAATGCCTCTTATTTGCAGATGAAAAAATACAGCCAAGACAGGTGGTGACTTGCCTAAGGCAGCTCCGGCCCATCACCAGAGTGTTAAGGTACTTAGCCAAGAAGACACTCCACTAAGGCAAGAGTTCTTAGCATTTTTGTGTGTCACAGACTCCTCTGGCAATAAGATGAAGCCTATGGAAGAATATTTTTAAACACATAAAAGACATCAGATTACAAAAGAAGGAGGAAAAAAATGCTAATCCAAAATAAGACGGCTTGCCTTTATGATTAGGAGGTTTTTAGAACCACTGGTTGGAAATACTGTAAAGGAAAGTCCTATTTCAAATTGGGTTTGGAATGAGATACCCTCTAAGGGACCTCTTCAATTCTAAGATTCTCCAATTCCATGAATTTTAAAGAGTGTAAGATAGACTAAGAGAGGCAGGTATGATGTCATGGATAGAGAGCTTGCTTTGGAGTCAGAAAGACCTGAGTTCAAATCATCCCTCTAACACATAATGGCTATATGACTTTGGGAAAATCACTTAACCTCTCAACTCCTCAGGAAACTCTCTAAGACTATAAGGAGCAAAGAAGCTGCCCACCTCAACTGATAGAGGAAGTTTGTCACTGGGAGCTCTTTATATCAATGAAATCACAGGTCCAATAGAGGGGGGGGGAAGATAAAATATAATCAAATGCCAAATTTCATTATATAGACTATAAGTCCTAGGACAGTTCAAAGGAGAAAGAATTTACTGCATGTTAGGGTGTCAAGAAAAGCTTCCTAGAAATAAAACATGAGCTCTCCTCCCAAAATGTTCCTAGAATTAGGACAAAGAAAAAAAGAATGGGGAAGGAATTTCTGATTGCATTGGCTTTTGCCACCTAACTTTACTCTTGCACATCTACAAAAATGGTGAGGATCCAGGAGTTCTATATCAATATATAGAAAACCCCAGATTGTGTAAGCTTCACATCTACTCCAACCAGTTTCAGAATAGCAGGTTCCAGGGCGGCTAGGTGGCGCAATGAGTAAGAGCACTGGCCTCAGAGTTGGGATGACCCGAGATCAAATCCAGCCTCAGAAAATGAGCACCCACACATAAATAATGACTAGCCGTGTAACCTTGAGCAAGTTACTTAACCCCAATTTCTTATTAAAAAAAAAAACAAAAAAAACAAAAAAAACAGGGGCGGCTAGGTGGCGCAGTGAATAGAGCGCCGGCCCTGGAATCAGAAGGACCTGAGTTCGGAACCGGCCTCCAACACTTAATCCATACAAACAAAAACCTAGCCGTGTAACCTTGGGCAAGTTACTTAACCCCAATTGCCCTAAAGGGGCGGCTAGCAGTGAGTAAGAGCATCGGCCTCGGAGCTGGGATGACCCGAGTTCAGATCCGGCCTCAGAAAATGAGCACCCACACATAAATAATGACTAGCCATGTAACCTTGAGCAAGTTACTTAACCCCAATTGCTTTAAAAAAAAAAAAAAAGAATAGCAGGTTCTACCCAGCCTAAGCATCTTGCCATCTTCCTTGCCATCAAGCATGTACCCCTCCCCCAGCCTTTGACCTTTTGCTGTTGCTTTTAGAACAGTAATCAAATCAATAATTTCATTGATATCAGAAAGGACACGATAATCAACTGTACTGTCTATAGTACAATTCCTGTGACTGCCTATACCAAAAAGCCACATTCACTGGTTACCATTTCCCTTTATGTGTTCTATTCCCCTGGTGAGATGTAAGTTTCTTGAGGTCTAAAACTCTCCCACTTTTGTATTCCTATGCTGAGTTCTAGCACAGAGCAGGGAGCAGCCAGGAGAGGAACCTGAAGCAACCTTCACAAACCCAAAGGAACCTTCACAACCCAAAGCACAGGGCCAGAAAGGTTCTGTAGGACAGCATGAACTGAACACTTTCACTGGGTTTCCTAATATCTATTTTGTCTCTGTCTAAACAGTTGGATTTCTCTCAGAGAATCCCTACCACAATTTTGAGAATTTTCAGGCCAGGCCCTTTCTCTAAAGATGCCATGTTAGACCAGCCCTGCCTTTACTCATTCTGAGCATGCTAAATTCACATATTAGGCTGCCAAAATGATCCTTTTTATTCCATGTTTTCCCATTACTAGGTAACTATTACCTTGCCTGATCATATTCTATTTTCCCCAAAGCTATATCATTAACTAAAGAATATGCTCTGACTTATCCAATAAAAGTGTTTAACCTTTTTTAATGTTTTATTGATTCTCAAAGCTTTGGTTCCACCAGAATTTCCCAATTGCTACATTAACAAGCTCATTGATATTCTTTAAACAATCTCCCTGTAACTTGTAATGCGATGTGGGAGAGATAGCTCTCCCAATGATCAGTTAATCAATGGGCCCACCTAGCATCCACCACACACATGCACATTGGAGAACCATATTTAATGAGAACAGTGATCTATGAGTGCATCACAATATGAGCCTCAGACCCTAAGCACAGATTATCAACCTGGAACAGAACTAGAAGAGATGTCCTCTTTCAGGGTCTCTCTTGCAGGGCAGTTAATGGTAGAAGGAAGGAGAGGGAGTTTCCAGTATTTGAGCACCTCTGGCAAAGGGAAAGGTAGAGTCCAAGAATAAAGAAAGAACTCTGGCTCTTGCAATTCAACTTTCCCCCAGTAAGAATGTCTACACTCCAGCTCTTCCCTTCTGGTTAATATTAAGGGAATGACTTTGTAACTTGGGCTAGTCACGTTGGGGCACTTTATACCTAACAGCTCACTGACTCAAAATCAAAATGGGCCTGGATTTCAGGGGCTACAACCAGGGAGGAAAAACAGAAACATGTTTAATTTTAGGTATGGGATCAAGGACAAGTCATTTAACCTTTCTTGGCTGTTTTTTCATTTGTGAAGTGGGAATAATACTTGTACTACCTACCTCATCAAACTATTAAGAAGAAAGTTCTTTGTAAACCTAAAAGCACTATAGAAAAGTGAATTATCTGATAATGAAATATATTCCTTTCATTTAGTTATACTAAAATGGATCTGTGATTTTATTAATTCAACAATTCATTCTTATAAATCACAACTCAATCATGCTTGCCATTTTCTGTAATTTTTGCCTGTGTCTTCCAAAAAGATTGCTATGGGGGTCCACAAAACATGCTAGAAATATCCCTTGATTTCTCCCAACATCATGAGTGAACGAGTGGAACGATATGACCAACCACCTATCATCCCTCATTCTTTCCATGACCAGTACATCTTTTCTTCCCCTACAATGGTCCAATTCTAATGGTGTGTCATTGTATGGCAACCTTGGACTCTCAGTGTCAATGCCAGTAGGAGTTGGCCTTTTCAGAAACTGAAAAGACTTCAAGTATAGTCCCAGGAAAACGATCTCATCTGTTTTCTGAGGATGAGAGCAGCCAATAATGGAGAGGTATGTAATCAGTTGGCTTGCCACCTAGTTATGAAACATTTTTAGCCATAAGAACCCATGAAGTTTGGTGGGGGTGACAATTTGAGAAGGGGAATACCCTTCAATCCTGTATGACTCCCTTTTGCTTCTGCAGTAACTGTGGCAGAGTAGTGGGAAAGGAAGCAGAGAGTGTAAAGAATCCCAGTGGCTCACTATCTGACAAACACTGCTGGGAAAACTGGAAAGTTGTCTGGCAGAAATTTGGTATGAACCAATATCTCACACCATTTACCAAGATAAGCTCCAAATGCATATGTATAATAACTAATATAGCTAAAACTAAAAGGGAAGCATAGCTGGGGGGGGATCTTTGCAGTATATTTCTCTAATAAAAGTCTTATGACCAAGATATGTAAGAAACTGATTCAAATTAATATAAGAGCCATTCCCAAATAGATAGTCAAAGGATATGAACCAGAATTTTTCAAATAAAGAAATCCAAGCTAGCAACAATCATATGAAAAAAATGCTCTAAACAACTATGTGTTAGAAAATGTGAATTAAAGTAACTTTTAGAATCTACCCATGATATTCACACTGAGAATGATAAATATTGGAGGGGCTTCAGGAAAACAGGCACACTAATGTACCTGTAAATAGAATTACAAATTGGCCTAACCATTCTAGAAAGCAATTTAGAACTATATTCCAAAAGACATCAAACTGTGCAAATGCTTGACCCAATGATATCTCTAATAAGTATATACTCCCCAAAAATCAAAGAAATAAGAAAATGACTCATATTTTCTATAGTAGAAAAAAAACTGAAAACCAAGGGGTCCACCTGCTGGGGAATGGCTAATTATGATATAAGGAATATAAAGGAATATTGTTGCATCATTAAAAAATTATGAAATAGACTACTTCCAAGGAGACTGGAAAGACTTATATGAACTAATGCAGAGGGGAGTGAACAAAATCAAAGAATAATTTATATGATGACAACATTACAAAGGAAAACAACTGAAAGATTTAACAATTCTGATCTATGCAATGACAACCAAAATGATATCAACACTGACTATAGCAATCTTATCCAGAAATTAAATTAACTAAAATTAATTGCTACAGCAAGGGACCCCCAAAAGTCCAGAAATTGCCTTAATTAGTAGACCTCTTACTTGCCACATGGAGAGAGATGGCTGCCAAAAGCAAAACTGGGTTAGAATATAAATTTATCTGTAAAATCTTATGAAGGATGACAGTTATGAGTAGTCTCATTTCATAAAAACAAAAACAAAAAGCAGTGAAGAATAAAGCTGGTCTAAAGAAAGATTGGCAAGATATCTAACTAAACAAAATCATCCCAGAGGCATTTAAGGACCAAATGGAAATGGGATTACAAACAGAGGGGGGGGGGGAAATGGAAACAATTTGCAAAAATTATTGAAGAAAACTATTTTTTCCACCAAGGATGGTGGAATTGCCATACTTGGACCCTAACATCATAGTCCTGTTGTGCTTACAGAGGAAATAAAAATGACACAAAAGAGAACAAATATGGGGAGAGTTGTTGGACTGGATATGCAGAGGATATCTATGTTGGCGACATACAGTTGTGAAGATATTGAGGAAACAGTTTACATGATATCTAAAGGAAGGTAAAATACCAAAGATGTGAGGGGGAAGATCCCAGCCCTTACTGATTCCAAAAAGAGATGACCAAGAAAACATCAATAATTGCCTATCCATATGCCTATTCTCTCATTTATGCAAAATCTTTATGGGAATCTTCTATTCACAAATTGTGGCCATCTTCAGTGAGGGTATTAGTAGAAAATAAGTAGGCTTTAGCAAATGATATCAATAATAGACCATGCCTTTACCTTCTCACAACTGACTGAAACATGCAGAGACTATAAGATCTCATTCTTTTTGTTGTTTATTATGAAAAAGCATTCAACTCAGTAGAATAAAACAATGACCAGGAGTAGAAACAGCACTTCGAAGGTGCTCTGCCCCACACCACTTCTAAACAATGTAAAAGGGGAATCTGAACAACTTCTGGAGCCCCAGCACCCACAGAATGACACAGAGAAGCTAATCTCCTGCTGAGGACAGCCCAGCAGCCCTGCAGGGAGAGGCCAGCACAGCACTCTGAGAGCAGGCAGCACAGCACACTGGGAACCGACAGCGCAGCACTCTGGGAGCTGAGCCCAGGCCCACGTGAGCCTCGGTTTTAGCCCCAGGGCGGCTGGGCCAGCAGCCGGCTGGAGGGACCCCAGAACACCAGCAGCTGTGGCGATTCCAGAATTGTCAGCACAGATATGCCTAGGACAAACTGAGAGGTTAGTGCCCTATGGACTTTGGCACCAGTATTTGGGGAACACGTTGGCTTCCTCCCCTGGGGGCAAAAAGCTGCTGAGGAAACGCGGCATCGAGGCCATTTTGGAGTGTCAGTGGCAGCTCCAGCTCCTGGTCTGCAAACTGTAGGGAGATCCAGCAATTAGTCTGGGGGTTAATCACTCTTGCTTTAACCTGCTTGGATCTGTGTTGTGTTCTTAGGGAGAGGTCTGTGGTGGGTATCCAATTTGCCAGAGTAGGTGGAGGCTTTACAGAGGCCACCCAACCTCCAGAAGTTGTGAAGACCCCACATTTGGGACAGAAGCTCTCCTGTCTGGTGGCAGAGTCCTACTGTGGCAACAAGCCCAAAAATCAAGTAATTAAATGGCAATATGCCTAGGCAAAGGAAACAAAATAAACAGAAAAATGCAACTTTAGACTCCTATTTTGGGGGCAAAGAGGATCAAAGCATGGAACAGGAAGAGGACTGTGAGGTCAGAACTCCTGCACCAAAAGCCCCAAATGAAAATACAAGCTGGCTACAGGCCATAGAGGACCTTAAGAAGCAGATAAGAGAAGTGGGGGAAAAATTGGGAAGAGAAATGAGAAAGATGCAAGAAAAGTATGAAATGACAGTCAACAGCCTGACTGAGGAAAATAACACCTTAAAAAACAGACTAACTCAAATGGCAAAAGAGGCTCAGAAAGGCAATGAGGAGAAGAATGCCTTAAAAAGCCGAATTTGCCAGATGGAAAAAGAATCTCAAAAGTTCACTGAGGAGATTCATTCCTTCAGAGTTAGACTGGAGCAAATGGAAGCTAGTGACTTTATGAGAAATCAAGATACTGTTAAACAGATCCAAACAAATGAAAGAATAGAAGGCAATGTGAAATATCTCATGGGAAAAACCACTGACCTGGAAAATAGATCCAGGAGAAATAATTTTAAAATTATTGGACTACCTGAAAGCCATGATCAAAGAAAGAACCTAGAAATCATCCTTCAAGAAATTCTCAAGGAAAACTGCCTTGATGTTTTAGACCCAGAGGGCAAAATAGAGGTTGAAAAAATCCACAGATCACCTCCTGAAAAGGATCCCAAAAAGAAAACTCCTAGGAATATTATAGCCAGGTTCCAGAACCCCCAGATCAAGGAGAAAATACTACAAGCAGCCAGGAAGAAACAATTTCAATATTGTGGAAACACAATCAGAATAGCCCAGGACCTGGCAGCTTCTACACTGAGGGATAGAAGGGCATGGAATATGATATTCCAGAAGGCAAAAGATCTGGGATTGAAGCCCAAGGTCACCTACCCAGCAAAACTGAGTATCTTGTTTCAGGGGAAAATATGGTCATTCAGTGGAATAGACAACTTTCAAGCATTCTTGAGGAAAAAACCAGAGTTGAATAGAAAATTTGACATCCAGACACAAGAAGCAAGAGATGCCTGAGGAGGTAATGAGGGAAAAGAAATCAAAAGGAACTTATCAAAATAGAACTATTTACATTCCTACATGGAAAAACAATAACTGTGTCTGATGAAACCTTTCTCATTATGAAAATAATTGAAGAAGGGTATATGGACATATGAATACATATGTGAATGTGTGTATATATGTTTACAGGTGTACATGAATAGAGGGCATAGGTTGAATTTGGTGGGAAGGGATGATACCTAAGGGGTGAAGTTAAGAGGTGAGAGAGGAAAGTGACAAGAGGAGATGGGGAGAGACAGGGTAGGGTAAACTATCTCATGTAGAAGAGGCAAGGGGAAGTAGTTGCAGGGGAGGGGAAGAACAGGAAGGCAAAAAGTCAAAACCTTATTCTCATTGAATTTGGCTCAGGGAGAGAATCACATACATACTAAATGGGATATCTGACCCTGCGGGAGAGTAGGGGGAAGGGGGATGAGAGAGGGGATGATGGAAGGGAGGGCATTCTAGGGGGAGGGGAGGTTGGAAGTACCCACTTTCAAAGAGGGACAGGATCAAAGTAGGGAATGGACCAGGTGGGGGTGGAATGGGTGGGAGGGAAATATAAGCAGTCTTTTACAATATATCTACTATGGTAATGTTTTGCATAGCTATACATGTATAACACATACTGAATTGCTTATCTTCCCAGAGGGAGTGGGTGACAAGGGAGGAAGGGAATGGATATGAAATCCGAAGTCTTAAAATTAAATGTTTCAAATGTATATAAATACTATTATTAATACTATTTTGCATGTAATTGGGAGATAAGATGTTCAGGCATTGGGGCTCAGAGATTCACCTTGCTCTAATGGCAAAGTCAAAGGGGGTATGAGAGAAGATATGGGAGAGAGCAGATTGGATGAGGGGATATTTAGTGGGACTGCTATTCTGGGGTGGTGGGTAGGGGAAAATGGGGAAAAATTGTAACTCAAAATCTGGTGGAAATGAATGATGTAAACCAGAAGTTAATAAAGCATTTGTTTAAAAAAATTTTTTTAAATGGAATGATAAGGAAAAAAAAGGAATAAAACAATGACCAAAGACTCTTACAACAAGATGTTAACCATCTACATACCAAGATCATTCAAGATTCCTTTAAAAATGAACCAACAAAAATAACCCTGTTCCATGATCCTCTTATAGTAAACATCAGGTGAGAAATGAAATGGAAAGATATATGCTCATCAAACATTTTTACTACTGTGATCGTGAAAATCCAGCACATAGTTCAGGTCTAGGGGAGATTCCCAGTGTATAAAGAGGTTCTTCCTGTTTGTGGATGGCATTATATTTATTGCATCTAGCCCTAAGATAATGAAGAGCCTCCTGAAAGACATGTGTAGTAACTCAAAGGTATCTGACTTGTCCATCCACACAGGAAAGACCAAATGGATGAAGAATGTCTATTGCCCAGATTTCAACATACCTTGAAATGCACACACTATAGAGCTTTCCAACAGTAGGTATATCTAAGACAGGAAATAAAGATGGGCAATGAGCTGGGTCTAGGGTTGTAAAAGAGGAGGAGAGCAGGCTGGATAATTTTCAGGAAATTGCAACTGACTCCAAGTTTTCTATGTCAGCAAAGATTCAATTTTTCAATATATTTAACTAGTATGATTTTACTCCCATATATTTTACATGCATCCAACATGGCTCTCTTCTGCTGTATAGCAAAAAGACTTGAAATACCATTGCCTCTAAAGAATTAAGGATAAGCATCACACAGAGGATAAGGGAAAGACACATAAACATAGTCACAGAGGGTGATCAGGCTACAACATACAGCTCTGAAAAAAAAGGGGTAAAGAATGTCATCAAATAACTATAGGAAAATATAGTTGAAACTTAATAAATTCATGTATTAGATGAACGAATAAATACATGAATTAAGTATAAAAAGAACAAAACACAGATCCAGTTCATAGTGATGAGGGACATGAAGGGAAAGGGATGGGAAATATTTGACTAGTTCATGCAGAATGAAGATTAGGATCATTTTTTTCTCTTTAGCTCAAGAACCCTGCTTACTAGCAGTAAGCTCTATAGTGTTTTTCATTTGCTGTTTATGCTCCTGATCCGCATTATTTCTTTTGTTGCTCATAATTCTGCTGAATAGCCTTTAGAAAATAAACCATATTGTTCAAGAGGATTTTAGGGCATGCTGCCATAAAAAGTCCTTCTGTTCAGACAAGAGCAGTGGCAGCTCAAATGCTTTTTTTGCTAGTAGGCATTTCAAAGGAGAAGCTCACCAGACTACTAGTGAAACCCTGAGGAATGGAGTTGCTGCCTTGGGGTCTGAGCTCTTGGGACATGGGGAGCTGGTGGCATAGGCTCCATTATCCTCGAGGTAACAGCAATCCCTGGATAGGAGGGTCTCAGGAAAGGATTCCACCAATAATCAAGCATTGCAAAGACGCAGAGAGAGAGAATTAATAGCCCCCCAAGCAGACCCCAGGGAAGGGGTTCATTTTTCTAGTCCTACTCACAAAATGAATGGAATATCAGAGGACCAGGAGGAAGCCTTGGTCATAAGAAATTTTCACCTTAAAACTCCTAAGGAGTTGGTGAAGTTCCCCCAGAGGGGAACTAGTCTACATCAAGAATAGATCTTATTTCATCAGTTGCTTTATTTCCCTGGAGGGTAAGTATAGGTCAAGAGTAAGATTCTGTAAAGGATTACCTAGCTGGGGAATATACTTCCTGACACTAACCTAAGACTCAGGGCACTCTCCAAACCATCCTAGCTTTCTATAATAAACCATTATAAGCCCAAGGTTTTATCCCAACCTTCCAGAGTAATAGAATATCAGGAGAGCCTCAAGAAATAGGACCTTTGTTGTTGCTGCTGTTAAGTCATGTCCAACTCTTCTTCACCCCTTAGACCACACACTGTCCAGGGAGTTTTTTTGGCAAAGATACCATAGTCATTTACCATTTCCTTCTCTGGTCAATTAAGGCAAACAGAGGTTAAGTGATAGCTAAGAAGTGTCTGAGGCCAGACTTGAATTCAGGTGAATATCCACTTGAATATCCACTGAGCCGTGGAGCTGCCCCATTTTTTTTTAAAGCCTACATCAGCTAGTATTTCCAGGCAGTATTCCATCCAAGTCCTAACCAGGCCTGACCCTGCTTAACTTCCAAAATCAGAAGCATTCAGAGTTCTCTGGCTATGGACACAGGATCTCGGGAGCACTGATTTAGCCTCTTAAACACTATCTAGTCCCGCAACCTCATTTTATAGGTGAGGAAAATGAGATTCAAAGAGTTAAATGATTTGCCCAGGGTCACACATGTAGTAGTGGTGGTTAACAGCTATGTAATGCTCAAAGCACTTTTCATATATTATCTCAATGGACCCTTACAACAACATTGAGAGATTTTGTTGTTGTTTCAGTCATTTCTGACTCTTGGTGACCATATTTGGAATTTTCTTGGCAAAGATACTGGAGTGATTTGCCATTTCTTTCTCCAGCTCCTTTTACAGATGAGGCAAATGGGGCTAAGTAACTTGCCCAGGGTTACATAGCTAGTAAATGTCTGAAGTCAAATATGAACTCAAGTCCTCCTAATTCCAGGCACCACACTCTATCCACAGCACCACTGAGCTGCCCAAATCCTGAAAAGTAGGTGGTTTTATTATCCCCATTTTGCCAAAGGGACAGGCCATAAAGCTAGAAGATGCTTCTGAGATCATTTAGTTCACACCAGGGGTAGGGAACCTGCAGCCTCAAGGTCACATGTGGCCTTCTAGATCCTTGGGTATGGTCTTTTGACTGAGTCCAAGTTTTATAGAACAAATCCTTTTATTAAGGAGGTTTGCTCTGTGAAGTTTGGATTCAAAGGGCCACACTTGGGGACCTAGAAAGCCACATGTGACCTCAAAACCACAGGCTTGCCATCCTTGGTTCAAACCCTTCATCCCGATGGAATAACTGAGGCCCAGATTACTTCTCTGTACGTGTACATGTACGTATACATATGCATACACATACACAAACACATATATATGTGCACACACATAGATATATTTATATGCAAATTTACACAAAACAGATACAAGTTGATGGTGAGGGGAAGCACTAGAAGCTAAGACAGGTTAGAAAAGGCTTCAAAGGGATGGTGGTACTTGAGCTGAGTCTTGAAAAAAATAGAGATGAGAATGAAATGTATTCAAGGCATGGGGTAGTAAAAAGACAAGGAGACAAGGGATTAACTACTGTTTATCAAGAACACTAGGAAGGCCTTTTGACCACATTATAAAATATGTGAAGGAAAATCATGGGACTAACAAGGCTTTTATATAGGAAGGTGACAGAATGATCAGTCAGAAGGCACCTCAGAAGCCATAGAATCCACTTTGTCTTTGGAAAAGAATCCCCTCTTGGACAACATACTTAAAGAGTATGTTATCCACCCAACCTTTGCTTGAAAGGGCTAGGAAAATGGGACCCACTACTTTCCCAGACAGCCCATTCCCCCTTCTAGATAGACTGTTAGGAAGGCAAGTGGTCAGAACTGTGCACAAGATTATTTGGACAGCTATGCTAATGATGGAATGAGGAGGGGAGTAATGTAAGGAAGGCAAGATAGTAATAATAATAATAGCTAACATTTATATAGTGCTTACTATATGTCAGACATTGTACTAGTGCTTTACAATTATTATCTCATTTTATTTTATGTAATTATTATATAATATTATATCTATATTGTTATTTATTATATATAATATTATATTATCCTTACTACATTACTGAAAGGTAGGGGCTATTATTATCCTCATTTTATATGGGAAAACTGAGACAAAGAGAGGTTAAGTGACTTGCCCAGAGTCACAAATTTAGTAAGTGTCCAAGGCTGGGTTTGAACTCCAGTCTTCCTGAATTTATGCTCAGTGTTTTATCCACTGCACCACCTAGCTGCCACCTGCAGCACCCAATTATAATATTCTGAACCTCAATTTGGTGGTGGTTGTATAAGTGGGGAGGAGACAGATGTAAGAGATTTGTGAAGTGAGAATTTAAAGGACTTGGCAAATGATTGGATATTGAGGAGGTGAAGGACAAAGAAGAGTCAAGGATGATTCCAGTGTTCTGAACCTCAGTAACTTGGAGGATGATCATGCCATCAACAAAAATAAAGAAGTTTGGAAGAAATGAGAGTTTGAGGCATGTGATGTTAGTGGAAGAAAGATAATGAATTTCATTTTGGACTTCTGAGCTTGAGATATAGCTAGAACCTCTAGGTGGAGGCATCCTGCATGAAATGTGGGGTTGATGTTCAAGACAGAGGTTAAGGTTGGATATATAGCTTCACATATAATATTTGTGTAATTGAAAATCTAATCCTTAAGAGTTGATTAGATTACTAAAAGCACAAAACAAGAGGGTTCTGGTCAGAGCCGAAAGGGGTCATCAATTTAAAGTATGGAAAATAGATGGTGATCCAGAAAAGAAGACAGAGAAGTGAGAGAAAAAGGAAAAGATGCTTAATGTTTATTGAATTCATTTTTTTCCTTCCCTCTCAGATGAAATGGAAAGGCAAGATGCAGCTCCTCCTAACTCATGAGGATGCAGAGGGCTGTAAGCTAATGGAGAATAATGAGAAAGGAAGAATTGTGGCCAAGATGGCTGACTGAACCTACCTGCTTCAACAAAACTCTGAAGTCTACACTAAACCAAATAACAACCAAAAACATTCAATAAGAAACTATAAGAATCTATAACTATACAAAAAGACAGCTGGAAATCCATGAGCAATAGGAAGGGGGTTCTACTAATCACCAGGTCCCAGAGCTTCAATGTCAAAAGAAAAATACAGAAAGCATATAGAAAGAATCCATTCAGGTACCAAGGAATTATGGTCAGGATTACACAAAACCTGGGAGCTTATAACCTAGAGGAAATACTAGAATATGATTATTCCAAAGGCAAAGGAGCTAGGCTCACAACTCAGAATAACTTGCCCTACAAAGTGTAGTTTCATACTCCCAGGAGGAAAATGGACTTTTTTTTTTTAAAGCAATTGGGGTTAAGTAACTTGCTCAAGGTTACACGACTAGTCATTATTTATGTGTGGGTGCTCATTTTCTGAGGCCGAGATCGGGTCATCCCAACTCCGAGGCCAGCACTCTTACTCACTGTGCCACCTAGCCGCCCCTTTAGGGCAATTGGGGTTAAGTAACTTGCCCAAGGTTACACAGCTAGGTTTTTGTTTGTGTGGATTAAGTGCCCGAGGTCGGCTCCAAACTCAGGTCCTTCTGACTCCAGGGCCAGCGCTCTATTCACTGCGCCACCTAGCCGCCCCAGGAAAATGGACTTTTGATGAAAAAGGACTTTCAAACATTTCTGATGAAAAGATCAGAGCTAAGTAAGAACTTTGAGATATAAGTAAAAGAATCCAAAGAAACCTAGAAAAGTAAATTTTCTTGAGCAATTGGAAGGAGCTGTATGATGATGCAGTGCTAACATTCTAAAAGGAAGAGAAAAAATAAGGTTCCCTTCAGAACTTTAATATCTTCAAAAGGCATCAAGAGAGTAAATAAGAAAAACAGAGATGCTGAGGGGAGGGGTGAGAGTGGATTCTGTTTTAAAGGTCTGAAGAAGAAAAAAAAGAAGAGAAGATGAAAGAAATATACTTAATATAGAAAGGAGGAAGATGTGGGTGGAACTTGCTGCTCTCATAATTGGAATAGAAGAAAAATATACAAACATGAAGGGAGTGGGGAGAGTGATGAACCTCAGCTGAATCTCATTCTTAATCAGAAATGGACAAATGAGATATGAACACAAACACACATATACAGTTTGGTGTAAATTAAACAAGGAAACAAGTTGGGATGATGGGGAGGTTAAGAAAAATAGGGGCGGCTAGGTGGCGCAGTGAATAGAGCGCCGGCCCTGGAATCAGAAGGACCTGAGTTCGGAGCCGGCCTCCGACACTTAATCCATACAAAAACAAAAACCTAGCCGTGTAACCTTGGGCAAGTTACTTAACCCCAATTGCCCTAAAGGGGCGGCTAGGTGGCGCAGTGAGTAAGAGCGCCGGCCTCGGAGTTTGGATGACCCGAGATCAGATCCGGCCTCAGAAAATGAGCACCCACGCATAAATAATGACTAGCCGTGTAACCTTGAGCAAGTTACTTAACCCCAATTGCTTTAAAAAAAAAAAAAAAGAAAGAAAGAAAGAAGATAATATTACAGAGGTAATAGTCACAAGCAAAACAAACTTCCTCATATTAAAAAAGTGATTAAAAGGGTGAGAAAATGACAGAATAGAACTAGAGTCTTTGGACTGCCTCTTTTACAATGGAGAAATGGCTGAATAAATTGTATCATATTAATATAATGGAATGCTATAATAAATGATGAAAGAGAAGAATCCTAGGTAGTATGAACTGAAGAAGGCTAAACCAGGAGAACAATTTACATACAAGGATGGCAACATTGCAAAAAAAAAAAAAAAACATTTTTGAAAGTCTGATCAATGCAATAGCCAATCATGTCTCCAAGAGATCTATGATGAAGCATGTTACCCAACTCCAGACAAAGAGGTGATGGACAGATGGTGTAGAAGGAGATATATGGCCAACATGTGGGTTGTTGTTTGGTTATGTTTATTTGTTACAGGGGGGAGAGGGGGTTTCCTCTCTTTTTCTTTCTCTTGGCTCTTAATTGAAGGGAGGGACTGCAAAGGTGGGCTAGCAATCATAATGTCACTTTCTAGAAAAAAAGAGGAACACTATAACATTATTTTTAAATAACAGAAAAGAAAGAAATTTAGAAGGAAGCACAGAAAAGCAGGACAGTTTTGAAAATAACAAAGTAAAACTTATTGTATACTTAAAAAAATAAACTAAATGAAATAAAGATTGATTGAGATTCAGGGTTTGATATAGAATCCCCTTTTGTGGATGGGGATGGAACATGGAACTGCTTTTTTTGTTTCTTTGTTTAATTTAAAAATAAAAAAATTTTTGCAAAAAAAAAGAAAGAAATTTAGTGGGAGAAAGTACTTACCTTATACTTAAATGTTTACATTTCTTTTCTTTTTTTTTACTGGAAATCTTTTAATTGTAGATGGAGTGACAGATATAGGTTAGATGATTCTAATTTTGTTGGCAACATCTAAAACATCATAGTCTGGAGCAAGTTGAACATAGGCCTTCTTCTCTCCATCAGGCCAGATC
The DNA here is from genome assembly GCA_011680675.1 of Gymnobelideus leadbeateri. NCBI lineage: Eukaryota > Metazoa > Chordata > Mammalia > Diprotodontia > Petauridae > Gymnobelideus > Gymnobelideus leadbeateri. Next base: position 252,818 of record WOXC01009946.1, read on the forward strand.
GGTGTGTTGACTTTGGCCACATCAATGTTATACAGCATTTTTACCACCTGCTTGATCTGATGCTTGTTGGCCTTGATATCCACAATGAATACTAGGGTATTGTTGTCCTCAATCTTTTTCATAGCAGACTCAGTGGTCAAGGGAAACTTAATGATGGCATGGTGATCAAGCTTGTTTCTCTGAGGGGTGCTTTTCTGAGGGTTTTTGAGCTACCTTTGAAGTCTTAGTGTCTTGGGTTGCCAGAAAGTGGGGGATGTTCAGATCTTCTTTTTGTGGCTATGGACACCCTTCAACATGGCCTTCTTGGCCTTCAAGGCCTTGGACTTGAGTTCTGTCTTGGGGGGACAACAGTTTTCCTCTTTGCCTTCAGTGCCATCTTGGGGGAAAAGCAAATGTTTGTATTTCTTTTAATCTCATTTTATCTTTTGTAAACTTTTATCTATAGTTAGCTACAATTCATATACATTTAAATAATTTATGCTGTCAATTTAATAAAGTGGTGATTTTGAGAAGGAATGTTTGTGAGGCAGAAAAGAGAATAAGAGAGTAAATTATGTGCTAATATATGTTTTCTCAGGTATGCACAACTAGAAAAAGCCTAACCCAAGGCACTGCTTGTCTTCTGATGACAGCTACACAAATTTCGAGTCATTCCCAAGAGGAATTAATTAGCTTCTCTCAGGCTAGTCTTGCAAATCCAAACCTATGAAGTCATGGAAAGCATCACGCACTGATCCCTCTAAAGGCCATATTGATTGTGATGACATTTATTTCCCAAGCAAAGAGGATTTTCCACTCATTTTCATCAATTAGGCTTCACCAGAACCCTCTGCAATGACCCGCCTGTTTTTCTAATACCCTTCCTTCTTACAGAGAGCAAAATCAAGTTTCCTAAAAAGGCATAGTAATTTGTTCAGGGCCACACAGCCTATCAGTGACTAACCCATGAGAAGAGAGACCAAGCCCCCTTAGGTGCCTCTTAACAGAAGATATTTTGAGAAGGTTTGCCAGAAAGCAGAATAAGAGAGTACAACTTGAATCTGTAATGGAGACAATATGGCCTCATGAATAAAAGAGGGAGAGCCCTGAACAAGAACCCCAAGTAGCTAGGTTCCAGTGCCAGATTTCCTACTTGCCCTCTGAATAATCTAGGACAAGTCACTTTCCCTTTCAGGGCCTCAGTGTCCCTAAAGTGTTTGCAGTTTGCCCTATAAAAAGAGTGTTGGGCTAGATGAGTGTAGCTCACTAGAAGAAACTTTGAGTCTAGAGTTTGAGGACCTGGGTTTAAATCTTACCTTTCAGATACTTACGACCTGTGTGACCTTGGGCAAATCATTCAACCTCTGTGTGCTTAAGTTTCCTTATCTGTAAAATGAGGGAATTGGACTAGATGGTCCCTGGAGTCCTTTCCAGCTCTAGAGCAATGGGGCTATGACCTCTAAGACTCCTTCTAGCACTGACATTGTATAATCTTCTTTTAATTCTTCCTCCGTGATCCTTCACTCCTTTTGTGTCAAAGGGGGCTGAGTTGAGTCTCTGTTGTCTGGAATTTTGAACATCCCCATTCACCATACTTACTCAGGAGTTCATCACTTTTCCAAAACCTCTAGTCAGCAAAGGCTTCTCCAAGTGAAATCACAGGTCTCTCACCTCAGTAGCCTGGGACACAGGGCTGCCTGGCATCTGGCACAAAGCCCCAAGACACATGCCAGCTTGCTGTTGTTGCAGCCATGCCCCTATCCTACCCCCAGAATTCCATAGGGTCCCATGGTGGAACCACTTGCAAATGTACATGACAGCAGCTAGGCTGCTTTGGGAGTGGTTCGGTTGCCAACTTCCTCTCAGCTCCTTTGGCCCAGCACTGTGCCCCTTTCCAGTCAGCCAGAGCCTGCACATCTGCAGAACCTAGCCATTCACATCCTGTTGTTTCCCTTCCAAGCTATGTCTCCCCAAATGGCATTTTCCCTGCCAGCAGACAAGTGACTCAAACTGGTAGTACAGCTCTTTAAAAGTCCCCAGGCCCTCAGAACATGAGGGAGAAAGCTAACTAGCTCAGGGAAACTCTCAGTTATATGGGGGCCTGGCTGATTCTGATAGTGGGAGCCAGGGGGCCTCTCTGTGTTTTAAGGTGGAAGCCTGGGAGAGCCTGGGAAGTCAACTCGTCCCTAGGCTGCATGGCAAAGCACCCAAGGAATGTGGCATTGCATACTAACCATTTTAAAGATTTAAATTCAGCTTGAGAACTTTGTAGTTGAAGATGACTCCTGCTGTGAGAAGGGAATATGACAGATGGCATAAGATATTACAGTAATTTTACTGACAAAGCACTGAGCGTATCACAGGAGAAGCTCCGAATCAATTCATCTGCTTCCCAGCAGAATCGAGTTTAACAGGCATCCAAGCATAATCTTGATAATGTAGTTGTTCCAAAAGAAGAAGGAATTAACTAGGCTGCCCAAAAATGTATGTGTGTGTGACATTCTTTTTTGTTTCTGTTACCCAGATAAAGACTTAAAAATCCCATTTGTATGGAAATAAACTGAGCTCTGGATCTGGGGAGTTATCTTCTCGTTCTGTGGGAGTAACATTAGGAGGTCTGCAAAAGAACTCCACTCTGGCAAAATGGGGTTTTAAGCTCAGCCTGCTGGGAGGTTTCTGCTTCTGCCCTTAAAGTAAAATAAAAAAAGTCAAGAGAACAAAATTTATTGTGTGACCTGTGAGACCAAGGTCAGCACCTCCTCACCTAGCAAACCAAACATGAAAAGTCAAGTCCTGCTGGGGAATGTGTCCCTCAGCCTACTGCTAATGAGTGGTTGGAGAAAAGTTTAGAAACCAAAAATTAGAGAAAGACCCCAAATACACCAAAATATTCATAGCAGTACCTTTTGTGATAGTAAATTAAAAAGTATATAACCTATTAATTGGGGAGTAGTTAAAAAAAAACTATAGTTGTTGTTGTTTAGTCAATTAGTTGTATATGATTCTTTGTGTTTTGAGATTTTCTTCGAAAATATACTGGAGCGGTTTGCCATTTCCTTCTCCAGCTCATTTTATAGATGAGGAAACTGAGGCAGAGTTTAGTGACTTGCCCAGGGTCACACAGCTAGTGTCTGAGGTCAAATTCAAACTCAGGTCCTCCTGACTCCAGGGCCAGCTATACATAAACATAATAGACTATCACTATACCATAAGAAATAAATATGAAGAATCCAAAAGCATGGGAAGATTTCTATGAACTGATGAAGAGTGAAGAAAGTAGAACCAGGAAAGCAATGTATTTAGCAACTACACCAATGTAAACAGAAAGAACAACAAAACAAGGAGTAAGTTATGCCCATTCATGTGTGTGGCTGAAGAATTCTTAGAAGGGGTTAGAGCCAAGATGGTGGCATAGTAAGAAGCTACCCCCCCCCCCCAACCACAATTCCCCTGCAAAGATCTAGAAAACACATTAAATCAAGTCTTCATTGGGAAATCCAAGAAAAAAAAATCACAGTGAGTCATTTTGCCAACCCAGGTTAGCATAGGGAGACAGAGAAACCTACATGTATTGGGAATATAGTCTAGTCTGAGCACTCCTCTTGGAGCATTGTAGTAAAGCCACTTGAAAAAGGATCCAGACTTTACACCAGGGCAAGAAGAGACTTCAGACCCACAAAGGAAGGCCCAACCTTGTGCAGGATAAAGAAACAGACACCAGCTCTCAGCTCTGTCAATCATTACCCAGTTCTGGGTCACAGGTCCAAGATAAACTGAGGAGGGGATTGTATCCCAGGGTGAGAAGCAGTCATGGGTCTTAAGCTGGGTACTTAGCAAAGAATAAATTTAGGAGCAACCAGCAGCTATGTACCTTCGACACCAGGAGTGGAGCAGGGTCTCAGTTCTAGGCCCAAACTCAGGCTGAAACCAGAATTACCAGGACAAGAATTGTAAATTAAAAAAGAACCTACAATTCTGTCATTGAAACTGCAGTTTTCCAGGTGACTAATAATAGTTGAGTCTAGCAACAGTCTACCCCGAAAACAGGGGGCAAGACCACAGGTATGTTACTCAGATGCAAACCCAGGTCAGGAGCTTTCAGAACTCAGACCAGAAAGTGCACTGATCAGATATTGCTTTGGATCATACCATTTTGGTAGCATTGAAAACTTGCAGCTCCCCATCCTGAGCTATACCTGGGATCTTGGAATAACACAATACTAAATACCCACAAAAAAAAAAAAAACAGAAGACCCAAGGGAACAAAATCTCCATGTGGATATTCATTCCAGAAATATGCAGAACTTAGTACCAAAATAAAGTCCAAAATTAGGAAGCAGACTGGAAGAATGAGCAAGAACAAGAAAAAAATCCCACAATAAAGAGCTATTATGGTGACAGGGATGCTCAAGATGCAATCCCAGAAGAAGAAAATAACTTCAGAACATCTACAAGCAAAGCCCCCCAAAAAAGACAGCACAGGCACAAATTCAACCAGAATTCCTAGAAGAAATAAAGCAAAAGTTTAAAAAGAGTTTTGAAATTATTCTTAAATGAAAGTGCTAGAGGAAAAGTGGGCAAAGAAATGAGCACAAAAAGCTTTATAGTTTGCTTGCCAAGATTCATACTGAAACTACATGAATATTACTACAAAATACTCTTTACACAAATAAAGAAGGCAGAGAGATAGTAGAGTACTTGGCCTGGTTTCAGGAAGATGTGAGTTCAAATCTGCCCTCAGAGCCTAAACTAGCTTTATGATCCTAGACAAGTCATTTAAGTCTGCCTCAATTTTCTCATCTATAAAATAAGGATAATAGTAGCACATGTTTCCCAGGATTATTATGAGATAATATTTATAAAGCACTTAACGGATGACCTGGCACATACTGGACACCTTATAAATGTTGTTCCCTTTCCTAAAGACAGAACTAAATAATTGGAGAAATATCTTATTGTTTGTGGGTAGGTTAAGTCAATATTTAAAAAAATGACAATACTACCTAACTTAATTTACCTATTCATTGCTGAACTACCAAGGGATTACTTTACAGAACTAGAAAGAAATAATAAAATTTATCTGGAAAAAAAGCTCAATAATCTCAAAAGAAAATTTTTTTTTTAATGGGAAGGAAGTGGGTGCCAATACCAGATCTCAAACTATACTATGAAGCAGTAACTGTCAAAACATTTTGCTACTGGTTAAGAAATAGAGAGGTGGAGCAGATTAGGTACACAGTGTACAGGAGTAAGCTAGCATTCTGACACCAGAGATCATAGTCATTGGGGTAAGAATTCACTATTCAGGGACAACAACAACAAAAATTGGGAAAACTTGAAAAGCAGTCTAGAAGAAACTAGGTATAGATCAACATCTCACACCTTAGAGCAGGATAAGCTCCAAATGGATACATGATTTAGACATAAAAGGTAACAGAAACAAATTAGAGGAACAAAGAAGAAATTACCTTGTCAGATCTATGAATAGAGGAAGAGTTCATGAACAAACAAAACATAAAAAGAATCACAGAAGGTAAAATGGACAATTTTGATTACATAAAATTAAAAAGTTTTTTTTTGCAGACAAAATCATTACAGCTAATATTAGGAGAAAAGCAGGTAAAAGTGAGGGGAGAAAAATCTTTGCAGCAAGTTTCTCTGGTAAAGTTCTCATTTTGAAGATATGTAGGAAATCAATTTAAATTTATTAAGAATAAAGACCACTCCCCAATTTGTAGTCAAAGGATATGAATGGGAAGTTTTCAGAGGATGAAATCCAAACTGCCAATTATCACATAAAAATGCTCTAAATCGTCATTAATTAGAAAAATATACAAATTAAAATAACTCTGAATTTGAACCCCTCAGATTGGCAAAATTGACAAAAAAAAAAAAGGAAAACAATCAATGATGATAGATGGGCTGTGGGAAAACAGGTACTATGGGTGGAGTAAAGGACTGATCTAGTCATTCTAGAAAGCAATTCAGAAGTATGCCCCTAAAGCCTACTAAACTATACATACCTTTTGACCCAAAGATACCCTTCTAGGTCTATACCCCAAATAGATCAAAGAAAGCTTCAGTTTCTTCATCTGTAAAATAGTGATAAAAGAGAATACCTATACACAAGGTTGTTTGGAGATTCAAGTAAGATAACAAATGTAAAAACTTTACAAACTTTAAAATGCAATATAAGTGTTGATTATATGCAAAAGTGATAGATAAATACAAAGAGAAAAAGAAATGCATATATAAAAAAAATACTGATAGTGTATCTTTTTTACAGGCAAAGAACTGGAAATTTAGGCTTGCCTCAGTTGGAGAATTGTTGAAGAAGCCATGGCGTATAAAAATGTGATGGAATACTATTGTGCTATGAGCAAAGATGAAGGGGATAATTTCAGAGAAAGTTGAGAAGACTTGTGTGAAATGATGCAAAGTGTGTAGAACCAGAACAATTTATATGATAACAACTTAGTGAAGACATAGAATTTTAAAAGACTTAAGAACTCTGATTAATACAATGACTAACCACACTTTCAGAGGATTCATGATGAAACATGCTACTCACCCCTAGATAGAGAGGTGACTGAGTACAGATTGGAACATATAAGGGGCAGAGGACATGGTCATTGTAGGGGTTAGTTTTTCTTGCTTTTTCAGTGGGGGTAGGGGGAAGTAGAGAAGGTGAATTTTCATTTAAAAAAAAAAGAAAAGAAGAAGAAGACTGGAGACAAATCCTGGAAGTTAAAGTGGTTGAGGAGCTGGTAGGTAAATCAGGGTTTTGGAAGGAGGCTGGCATTGATGAAGAAGATTATGAGCCAGGTATTAAACATATTGAAGAGAAGAGAGAATGACCTTGAAATCTGTACATGAAAGCAATAAGAATCTGACCAAGGGGGGCGGAGCCAAGATGGCAGAGTAGAAACAGCTCATCCAAGCCACTCTGCCCCCAGATCCCCTCCAAACTATGTAAAAGGGGACTCTGAACAACTTCTGGAGCCCCAGCACCCACAGAATGACACAGAGAAGCTAACCTCCCACCGAGGACAGCCCAGCAGCCCTGCAGGGAGAGGCCAGCGCAGTGCTGTGGGAGCCAGCAGCGTGCAGAGCACGGGAAGCCAAGCCAAGCCCAGGTCCCCGTGAGCGGAGGTTTTAGCCCCAGGGCGGCAGGGCCAGCAGCCGGCTGGAGAGACACCAGAACACCAGCAGCTGTGGCGAATCCAGAATTATCAACATAGACACGCCTAGGACAAAGTGAGAGGTTAGTGCCCTATGGACTTGGGACCAGTATTTGGGGAATGCGTTGGCTTCCTCCCCTGGGGGCTAGAAGCCACTGAGGAGACATGCCATTTTGTAGTTTTCAGAGGCAGCTCCAGCTCCTGGCCTGTGAACTGTAGGGAGATCCAGCGATTAGTCTTGAGGGGTAATCGCTCTTGCTTTAACCTCCCTGGATCTGGATTGTGATCTAGGGTGGAGGTCATGGGTGGGTTTACAGCTTGCCAGAAATGGAAGTTGCCCTCCCACACGTTCAGGATGAAAATTCCCCTATCTGGCGGCAAAGACATACTATGGCAAGAAGCCCAAAAGTCAAGTAATTAAGTGGCAACATGCCAAGGCAAAGGAAACAGAAAAATGCAACCCTAGACTCCTATTTTGGGGGCATAGAGTGGGAAAAGGACTATGAGGACAGAAGTCCTGCTCTAAAACCCCCAGGGGAAAACATGAGTGGGTTGCAGGCCATAGAGGACCTTAAGAAGGACTTTAAAAATCAAATAAGAGAAGTGGAGGAAAAATTGGAAAGAGAAACGAGAAGGATGCAGGAAAAGTATGAAATGAGGGTCAACAGCCTGACTGAGGAAAACAACACCTTAAAAAATAGACTAACTCAAATGGCAAAGGAGGCCCAAAAGGGCATTGAGGAGAAGAATGCCTTAAAAAGTCAAATTTGCCAGATGGAAAAAGAATCTCAAAAGTTCACTGAGGAGATTCATTCCTTCAGAGTTAGACTGGAGCAAATGGAAGCTAATGACTTTATGAGAAATCAAGATGCTGTTAAGCAGATCCAAACAAATGAAAGATTAGAAGGCAATGTGAAATATCTCATGGGAAAAACCACTGACCTGGAAAATAGATCCAGGAGAGACAATTTAAAAATTATTGGACTACCTGAAAGCCATGATCAAAGAAAGAACCTAGAAATCACCCTTCAAGAAATTCTCAAGGAAAATTGCCCTGATGTTTTAGATCCAGAGGGCAAAATAGAGTTTGAAAGAATCCACCGATCACCTCCTGAAAAAGATCCCAAAAAGAAAACTCCCAGGAATATTATAGCCAGGTTCCAGAATCCCCAGATCAAGGAGAAAATACTACAAGCAGCCAGAAGAAACAATTTCAATATTGTGGAAACACAATCAGAATAGCCCAGGACCTGGCAGCTTCTACACTGAGGGATCGAAGGGCATGGAATATGATATTCCAGAGGGCAAAAGAACTGGGAATGAACCCAAGGGTCACCTACCCAGCAAAACTGAGTATTTTGTTTCAGGGGAAAATATGGTCATTCAGTGGAATAGAGGACTTTCAAGCATTCTTGAGGAAAAAAAACCAGAATTGAATAGAAAATTTGACATCCAGACACAAGAAGGAAGAGATGCCTGAGAAGGTAATCAGGGAAAAGAAATCAAAAGGAACTTCTCAAAGTTGAACTATTTACATTCCTATATGGAAAAGCAATAACTGTGACTGATGATATCTTTCTCACTATGGAAATAATGGAAGAAGGGTGTGTGGTCATATGAATACATATGTGAATGTGTGTGTATATGGTTACAGTTATATATGGATAGAGGGCATAGGTTGAATTTGTTGGGAAGGGAGAATACTCAAGGATGAAATTATGAGGTGAGAGAGGAAAGTGGCAAGAGGAGATGGGGAGAGACAGGGTAGGGTAAACTATCCCATGTAGAAGAAGCAAGGGGAAGTGGTTGCAAGGGAGGGGGGAGAATAGGAAGGCTAAAAAGGCAAAACCACATTCACATTGAATTTGGTTCAGGGAGAGAATGACATACATACTAAATGGGATATCTCAACCTGCAGCAGGATAGGGGGAAGGGGGACGAGAGGAGAGATGATGGATGGGAGGGCATCCTTGGGGGGAGGGGAGGTTGGAAGTACCCACTATAGAAGAGAGACAGGATCATGTAGGGAATGGACCAGGTAGGGGGTGGGATGAGTGGGAGGGAATTATAAGCAGCCTTGTACAATATATCTACTATGATAATGTTTTGCATAGCTAGACATGTACAACATATACTGAATTACTTATCTCCCCAGAGGGAATAGGTGACAAGGGAGGAAGGAAATGGATCTGAAATTCGAGGTCTTAACATTAAATGTTTCAAATATATATAAATACTATTATTAATACTCTTTTGCTTGTAATTGGGAGATAAGATGTGCAGGCATTGGGACACAAAGATTTACCTTCCTCTAATGGAAAAGTCCAAGGGGGTATGGGAGAAGGTATGGGAGAGAGCAGATTGGAGGAAGCGATATCTTGTGGGACTGCTATTCTGGGAGGGTGGGTAGGGGAAAAACGGGGGGGAAATGATTGTAACTCAAAATCTGGCGGAAATGAATGATGTAAAACAGAAGTTAATAAAGCATTTGTTTAAAAAAAAAAAGAATCTGACCAAGATAGAGTGAAATATGAAGGATGAGAGTTAGATGCTGAGTGCTGGTGACAGAAGGAGGACCTGAAAATAGCATTGAAGAGCACAGAATATGCCAACTCCTTCTCCTGGCCCTGTGTGTCAGGGACATAAAAGAAGGAACAGAAAATCTTGAAAGGATGGTCAGAGACGTGGTATTTTTCAGGAGAAAGTTATGTTTCAAGGAGCACAAGAAGATGGAAGGAATATGAGAGGAAGAATCCTAGATGAAGAAAATTTTACTTAGAAAAGAGACAGATTCCAGGCGGTTCCAGTGGAAAAGAAAGGCAGAGGAGAGAATCTAGGAAAGGCTAGCACTGAATTGAATACAAATGAGTGTGGGGTTAGGAAGCTGCCAACAAACATATAATAAGTATTTACTGTGTGCCAGGCACAGTGACAAGTTCTGGAGATAAGAATATTAATAGCAATAATAATATGTAAGTGTAACTTTACATATGCTAACTCATTTGATCCTCACAACAACCTTTCGAGGTGGGTGCTATTATTATCCCAGTTTTACAGATAAGGAAACTGAGGCAGAAATTAAGTGACCTGCCCAGGGTTATACAGCAAGTAAGTGTTAAGGTTGGATTTGATCTCAGGTCTTCCTAACTCCATGTCCAGCATTATATTTACTGCATACCTAGCTGCCAGAAACAAAAGACAGTCCTTACTCTCAAAGAGCCCACAGTCTATGGGGTGGGGGGAGACAACATGCAAACAACCATGTATAAACATGATATATGTGGGATAAATTGGAGATAACCTCAAAGGGATTGCATTAGTATTGAGAAGAATCAGGAAAGGCTACTTATATGTACAAAAATACTTATAGCAGGTCTTTTCTGGGGATAAAGAATTAGAAATAGAGGGGATGTCCATCATTTGGGGAAGAGCTGAACAAGAATAGCTGAATATGATGGAACACTGTTGTGTTATAAGAAATGAGCAGGGCTAGGAGGCGGAGCCAAGATGGCGGAGTAGAAACAGCATTTCCAATGTGCTCTACCCCACACAAATTTCAAATAATGTGAAAGGGGACTCCAAACAACTTCTGGAGCAAAAGCACCCACAGAACGGCACAGAGAAGCTAACCTCCTGCTGAGGACAGCCCAGCAGCCCTGCAGGAAGCGGCCAGCGCAGCACTCTGAGAGCAGGCAGCACAGCACACTGGGAACCAACAGCACAGTGCGCAGAGCCAAGCCCAGGGCTGCGGTTTTAGCCCCAGGGCGGCCAGACCTTCAGCCAGCTGGAGGGACCCCAGAACACCAGCAATTGTGGCAAATCCAGAATTATCAGCACAGATATGCCTAGGACAAAGTGAGAGGCTAGTGCCCTATGGACTTTGGGACCAGTATTTAGGGAACGCACTGGCTTCCTCCCCTGGGGGCAAAAAGCTGCTGAAGAAACGCAGCACAGAAGCCATTTTGCAGTGTCAGTAGTTGCTCTAGCTCCTGGTCTGCGAACAGTAGGGGGATCCAGCAATCAGTCTGGGGGTTAATCGCTCTTGCTTTAAACTGCCTGGATCTGGATTGTGGTCTGGGGGGGGAAGTTTGGGGTGGGTATCCAACTTGCCAGAGTGGGTGGAGGCTTTACATAGGCCACCCAACTGCGGAAGTTGTGAAGACCCCACGTTTGGGCGAAAGCTCCCCTGTATGGTGGCAGAGTCCTACTGTGGCAACAAGCCCAAAAAATCAAGTAATTAAGTGGCAACATGCCTAGGCAAATGAAACAAAATAAACAGAAAAGTTCAACATTGGACTCCTATTTTAGGGGCAAAGAGGCTCAAAGCATGGAGGAGGGCTGTGAGGTCAGAACTCCTGCACCAAAAGCCCCAAATGAAAATACAAGCTGGCAACAGGCCATAGAGGACCTTAAGAAGCAGATAAGAGAAGTGGGGGAAAATTTGGGAAGAGAAATGAAAAAGATGCAAGAAAAGTATGAAATGACAGTCAACAGCCTGGCTGAGGAAAATAACACCTTAAAAAATAGACTAACTCAAATGGCAAAAGAGGCTCAGAAAGGCAATGAGGAGAAGAATGCCTTAAAAAGTCAAAATTGCCAGATGGAAAAAGAATCTCAAAAGCTCACTGAGGAGATTCATTCCTTCAGAGTTAGACTGGAGCAAATGGAAGCTAGTGACTTTATGAGAAATCAAGATACTATTAAACAGATCCAAACGAATGAAAGAATAGAAGGCAATGTGAAATATCTCATGGGAAAAACCACTGACCTGGAAAATAGATCCAGGAGAGATAATTTAAAAATTATTGGACTACCTGAAAGCCATGATCAAAGAAAGAACCTAGAAATCATCCTTAAAGAAATTCTCAAGGAAAATTGCCCTGATGTTTTAAACCCAGAGGGGGAAATAGAGGTTGAAAGAATCCACAGATCACCTCCTGAAAATGATCCCAAAAAGAAAACTCCCAGGAATATTATAGCCAGGCTCCAGAACTCCCAGATCAAGGAGAAAATACTCCAAGCAGCCAGGAAGAAACGATTTCAATATTGTGGAAACACAATCAGAATAGCCCAGGACCTGGCAGCTTCTACACTGAGAGATCGAAGAGCATGGAATATGATATTCCAGAGGGCAAAAGAGCTGGGACTGAAGCCAAGGGTCACCTACCCAGCAAAACTGAGTATCTTGTTTCAGGGGAAAATATGGTCATTCAGTGGAATTGAGAGCATTCTTGATGAAAAAACCAGAGTTGAATAGAAAATTTGACATTCAGACACAAGAAGCAAGAGATGCCTGAGAAGGTAATCAAGGAAAAGAAATCAAAAGGAACTTATCAAAGTTGGACTATTTACATTCCTACATGGAAAAACAATAATTGTGTTTGATGAAACCTTTCTCATTATGAAAATAATTGAAGAAGGGTACATGGCATATGTTCACAGGTATACATGGATAGAGGGCACAGGTTGAATTTGATGGGAAGGGACGATTCTTTTTTTTTTTTTTTGGAGGGCAATTGGGGTTGGGTGACTTGCCTGGGGTCACACAGCTGGGTTTTTGTTTGTGTGTTGGGTGTCTGGGGCCGGATCCGAGCTCGAGTCCTTCTGGCTCCGGGCCCGGCGCTCTGTTCGCTGCGCCACCTAGCCACCCCAAGGAAGGGATGATTCTTAAGGGGTCAAGTCAAGAGGTGAGAGAGGAAAGCGGCAAGAGGAGATGGAGAGAGACAGGGTGGGGTAGACTATCTCATGTAGAAGAGGCAAGGGGAAGTAGTTGCAGGGGAGGGGAAGAACAGGAAGGCAAAAAGGCAAAAGCATATTCTCATTGAAGTTGGCTCAAGGAGAGAATCACATACATACTAAATGGAATATCTTACCCTCACTCACTCTCCTGAGTAGGGAAAAGGGGGATGAGAGGGGATGATGGAGGGGAGGGCATTCTGGGGAGAGGGGAAGTTAGAAGTACCCACTATCAAAGAGGGACAGGATCAAAGTAGGGAATGGACCAGGTGGGAGGTGAGATGGGTGGGAGGGAAATATAAGCAGTCTTTTACAATATATCTACTATGGTAATGTTTTGCATAGCTATGCATGTACAACACATACTGAATTGCTTATCTTCTCAGAGGGAGTGGGTGACAAGGGAGGAAGGGAATGGATCTGAAAATCGAAGTTTTAAAATTAAATGTTTCATAAGATATCCAGGCATTGGGGCCCAGAGATTCACCTTGCCCTAATGGCAAAGTCGAAGGGGGTATGGGAGAAGATATGGGAGAGCAGTTTGGATGAGGGGATATCTAGTGGGACTGCTATTCTGGGGTGGTGGGTAGGGAAAAAATGGGGGAAAAATGTAACTCATAATCTGGTGGAAATGAATGATGTAAACCAGAAGTTAATAAAGCATTTGTTTAATTAAAAAAAAAAAAAAGAAACGAGCAGGATGTTCTCAAAAACACCTAGAAGGACTTGCATGGGCTGATGCAGAGTGAAATGTACTGTGTACAAAGTAACAGCAATATTGTAAGATGATCAGTTGTGAATGACTTAGTTATTTTCAGCAATACAATGATCCAAGACAGCTCTGAAGGACTTATGATGAAAAATGCTATCCATCCCCAGAGAAGAAACCGAAGGGGTCTGAATACAGATGGAAGCATACTTTTTTTTTTTTGCTTTATTTTTCTTGAGGTTTTTTTTGCCCATGTTTTCTTTCATAAAATGACCATTATGGGTATGTTTTGCATGACTATATGTGTGTAACCTATATCAATGGTTGCCCTCTCAATGGAGGTGAAGGGAGGAAGGGAGAGAATTTGGAACTCAGTTTTAAAAACAAATGTTAAAAAAAAATTACATGTAACTGGAGAAAAATAAAATACTAAGTTAAAATGTACAATTTTTTAAAATAAATAAATAAATTTTTAAAAAAGAATAAGAGGAAAGTGTAGAATTGAATCAGTTCACCAAAGGGTCAAGTTGGAGAAGGGGGGATATTTGTAAGCCAGCGCAGAATTGATGACCTGTGAAAGAACTGAGGGGTAGAGGAATTATCAGTCTCAGTGAGGACAAAAAAAAAAAAGATTAGAGATTGCAGGACAGAGAGAAGGATGGAATAATAATAGATTATGATCAGATAATGGAGTTTCAGAGTTTATGAACATGGAAATGTAATGCTTGTGGGGATGATGATCTCTGAGTGTTCCTGAGGTGGGATGGAGCAGCCCATCACTGGAAATTAGTACCTCAAGAAACTGTGAAGTTAGCATGTTTGAGGGAATATCAATATGTATACTGAAGTCCCCTAACATAAGGACAGTAGATGGTAGGGAAAGAAAGACTAAGCTAAGCACTGAACTCACTGAAGAAAGGAGAGTGTTCTGATGTTGCTACATAACAGTTACCAGAATCTTTACTGAGTGATAAGTATGTCTTGAAAGAACCTCAAAGGAAGAGAGGTTACTAGGTAATGTTATTTGAGGGAGAGTCTGGAAACAAAGAGATCAAGGCAATTACAAAAGATGAAATAAATAACTTTGATTATAGGAAATTAAAATATATAAAAGAAATTAAAATTTGTTACAACTAAAAATATTAATGCACTTAGGATAAGGAAGTGGTCAAATAGGGAGGGATCTTTATCAAATCTCTCTGATAAGGGTTTGCTATCCAAGACATATAAACAATTTATCCACATTACATGTGTGTATGCATATAAATGTTTGTATACACACACATAGATGTGTGTATAACCAAAAGTCATTCGCCAAAGGATATATGAAAGAATGCTCCAAATCACTAATAACGAGAGAAAAGCAAATCCAAACCACTCTGAAGTTTCACCTCACACCTGGAAAATTGACAAAGATGCCAAAAGATGGGAATAGTCAGTGTTGGAAGAGTTGTGGGAAGATAGGCACACTAGTACATTGTTGTTGGAGCTATAAATACATACAAATGTTTTTGGATAGTCATATGAAATTATGCAAATAAAGTGACTAAATGTCCATATCCTTTGAACCAGAAATTCCACTACTATACTTAGATTCCAAGGAAGTCACTGAGTTCACTGGTATTTTTTACTTTCAACTTTGTTAATATCACCATTGATTTTCAGGATTTCTATTTTGGTGTTTAATTGGGGGTTTTAAATTTGTTGAATTTCTAGAGTTTTTTTTAGTTGCATGCCCAATTCATTGATCTGCTCTTTCTCTCTTTTATTGATAAAAGCCCTTAGAGATATAAATTTTCCCCAAAGTACTGCTTTGGCTGAATTTTAGTATGTTGCCTCATTGTTGTCATTATCTTTAATGAAATTATTGAGGATTTCTATAATTTGTTCTTTGACCAACTCATTATTTAGGATTAAATTATTTAGTTTCCAATTAATTTTTAATCTTTGCTTCAAAGGCATTTTACTGAATATAATTTGTATTGCGTTATAGTCAGTAAAAGATGCTTTTAATATTTCTCCCGTTTTGAATTTATTTATGAGGCTCTTGTGCCTTAATACATGGTCAGTTTTTGTGAAACTATTATGCACAGTTAAAAACTCTCAAGGAGGTTATTAATAAAAAGAAAGGCCCCATCTAGACCAAAATATTTATAGTAGAACTTTTTGTGATATCAAAGAATTGGAAGTAAAATAGACGCCCATCAGTTGGGGAATGTTTAAACAAATAGTGGTATATGAATATAATGGAATTTTACTGTTCTGTTAAAATGAATACAGAAAAGCATTGGAAGATCTACACAAATGCATACAGATAAATAGAGTCAAGAAAAATATACACAATGACCACAATTTAAATGGTAAGAACAACCCAGAAAAGTGAATGTTGCAAAATTATAGAGTACAAGCAGGATCCAAAAAAGGAATATAAGAAGACATCCCTCCTCACCCCTTTGCAGAGGTAGGAGGTCCATAAATATGGTATGTTACCCATATTTTTCAGACTTTTTTGATGTATTTGGTCAGTTTTGCTAATTTTTTTCTTTTTTCTTTCTTTTTAAAAAATATATTTGTTATATGGGATTATTCTCTTGGAGGAGGGGGCAGGGATAATGGGGGGAATTTTGATGATATATAAAAAGACACCAATAATTTTTTTTTGAGGAGGGAAAGCAAGAGAATTGGGGTTAAGTGACTTGCCAAAGGTCACATAGCTATTTAAAGTGCCAAGTGTCTGAGGTCGAATTTGAACTCAGGTCCCCCTGACTTCAGGACCAGTGCTCTATTCACTGCGCCACCTAGCTTCCTTGGATAACAATTTTTTTTAAAAAGAAAAGAAAATACAACCTGTACTGGAAAGGGTGGCCAGGAAATCGATGTTATCAGGTGGGAGCCAGATCTCAATGAGTGCAAGAAGTCAGAAGGGGTGAGAAAAGGAAATGGATTAAGATGAAAGAAAATTTGTTATCTATGAAGCAGGCATTCCAGAGAGCACAGTAGCTTTAGAGCTGGGAGTGAGGGGGCATCGAGGTGGCTTATTGTTGTTGTTGTTCAGTCATTTTAGTCACGTCTGACTCTTTATGACCTCACTTGGGGTTTTCTTAACAAAATTATGGAGTAGCTTGCCAGGTCCTTCTTCAGTTCATTTGACAGATGAGGAAATTGAGGCAAACAGGGTTTAAGTAACTTGCCCAGGGTCACCAAACTACTAAGCGTCTGAGGTTAAACGTGAACTCATGAAGATGAGTCTTCTTGACTCTAAGCCCAGTGCTCTCTCCACTGCATCACCTAGAGCATGCAAGTGCACACATGTCACTGCTTAGACAAAGTCCTAGCTGCCTTATGCTATTCTGGTTCCAAGTCTTAGCCCAGGGCCTGGCATATATTAAATAATTAATAAATGCTTTCTGACAACTTTTTCACTTGTGGTGGGGTCAGAAAAGCCTTCATGAAGAAAGGAGAGGCTTGATTTGGTTCTGAAAAACCATGTGAGGAAGCAGAAGGAGAAAAATCCCAGAGGGGTAAAAGAGTGAAGTACATGAGAGAGCTAACAGTACTACTGACAGTAGTTTTTGCCACTGAATGGAAGCAAAGCTCTAGCCAAGGCAACTAAGATAAAAACTCAGAGGCATCGCTGAAGGCGTAAAGAAACTATTAGACTTCACGGGAGTAGTAGAGGGGCCAAGGGTCATGAAAGTGGGAAATGCGTTTTCCTCAGGTGCAGGGGCAGGGAGGACACTGGGGAAGAAAGAAAGGATGAATATAATAAAATCTAGACATGGAGGTCACCACAGCTCATATCTAGTCTTGTCATTGCAATGGTTTCAAAAACTCTTGTGCCCCTGGGTTTGACGAGATTACAAAAGAAGTAGCAGAAATACGGAGGACAATAACAAACCATCTTGGAGATTTATAAAAGTCTGGCAGGATCTGTCTGAGAAAGCAAGCATTGTTATAAGCATCAGGGCCAAAGCAGGGTTCAAGAAACCAAATAGCTTTGCAGGGGAACTGGAATCCCTGGGAGAGAAAAGAGGTGGAGAGTGCACTCCCAGCTCTGGGGTCATTAGAGAAAGAACTCCTGATAAATAAACAGGTTCCAGCTAAGTACTGAAAGAGGGGAACTCCTGCCCTGAGAACTGACTGGCATCTCTACAGTGTGGGAATGATAGACAGGTGGGACAAAGAAATAGTTTGCTTTCCCTGGATTTTATGGTAAATCTGCAATAGGATCATTGGCCAGAAGCCATGGTCTTCTTTATCAGTCAATAGGAAGTATTGTCTGGGGAAAGGATGATGTAAATAAAATGCAACCAATTTAAACTCCCAAATAGCCAAAGAAGAGGGAGACAATGAGTCAGGATCAGGATGGGGCTGAGGACTGGAGAGGGGAGGCTTCCAGCCAGCCAGGCTTAGGCCCTCCAATCCTCCAGGTAAAGCCTAGGCATTTCAATAATGGCATTAATAAAAGCTATGCAGTGACAGCCTAACAGATTAGTCTGCCAGGCCTTGCAGGGGCCTTCATCACACTCCTTAATAGAGAAAGGAAACATGTACCAGCTTCCTTGACTATTAATTTTCAGAAAGGGACTGTTGGTAGCTACTTTGTGCCCAGACTGTTCCATTTTGTGGTCCCTGCTCTGTGGGGATATGCTAGATATTAAAATTTTCTTCACAAGCACCATAACTAGAACTTGAAATAAGTCATTTTAAGAGGTTCCCATCACCTGCTGGTCACAAAGGCTCCTGATGTCAGAGAAAGTCCCAGAATGGAAGACTGAGAGCTGGATGTCTAACACAGTTTAGAGAATATCTGATCCAGCCCCTCCTTTTACAAAGAAGGAAAGTGAGGCCCAAAGAGTATAAATGACTTTTAGAGATAACAAGGTAAACACAGTGGGTAGAATGATGGGCCTGGAGCCAGGAAGACCTGAGTTCAAATCCTACCTCAGACACTTATTAGTTGTGTGACCCTGGGCAAGTCACTTAACCTCTGTCTGCCTCAGTTTTCTCCTTTGTAAAATTGGGATAATAATAGCACCTACCTCCCAGGGTTATTGTGAAGATCAAATGTGTTATTATCTCAAATGAGATATAATAAGCACTTAGTCCAGTGAACGGAATATAGTAGTTAGTAAGTGTTTCTTTCCTACCTTCCTTTCCCAAGGTCCAACAGGTAATAAGTGACAGAATTCAAACGTAGGTCATCTGACTCTAAATCCAAAGCCTTTCTACTTCACTATTTTACCCACCACCCCCATTTTACAGAGAAAGAAACTAAGGTACAAAGAGAAATAACCTATAGGCAGTACAGCATACCTGGAGTCAGAAAGATCTTCATTCAAATCTGGCCTCAGACACTAGCTGGGCAAGTCACTTGACTTCTGTTTGCCTCATCTGTAAAATGGGGATGATAATAGCACCTAGCTCCAAGAGTGGCTGTGAGGACAAAAGGAGATATCTGGAAAGTGCCTAGCACAGTGCCTGGCGCATAGTAGGCACTGTATGAATTGTACTGATTATTGTTATAGATCAAGAGGCAGGTGTTGTGCAGGGAGAGGACATGGACGTGTGACTGGGGCAAACCAGAGAGGGCACTATCCTACCACAGAGACAAATGCGAGCCTCCCACATAATGATCCCCATTCAAATAGCACTTTATGCTTTTCAAAATCTTGTCTGAGAGGAAGCCTGGCTGCCATCACAGCAGCTGCTACAGCTATTGCTGACACGTATATAGTATTTAAAAGTTTACAAAGCACTTGGCCCATATAACCTTATCTGAGCCTCACAGCAACCTTCTGAAGCAGGTATTATTGAAGAAACCGAGGCTCAGAAAAGTTAAGTGACTTACGCACAGTCACATAAGATACTCAGTGTCTGAGGTGGAGTTTGATCTTTGTGGACCCAAGTCCAACCTTCAATCCACTACAGGTCCTGCCTCAGAAACTATCCACTCACTGTGTGGCCAGGGCCAAGTTCTCAGAGCCAAAGGCAACTCTTTAAGACTAAATCACAAATGATTATTCTACTGCATGGGAATATTCTAAATGAATGGGAGAGGAGGAAGAGAAAGAGAAAGAAGAGGAGGAATAGGAAGGAAGAGCAGGAAACAGAAGAGAAGGAGTGAGAGGAAGAGGAAGGGAAGAGGGGAGAAGAGGAAGAGAAGGAATAGGAAGAAAGGAAAGGAAGAGGAGGAAGAAGAAGAGAGGAGGGAAGAGAAGAAGAGGGAGGAGAAAGGGAAGGAGAAGGAAGAGGAGGATAGGGAAGAAGAGAAGAAAGAAGGGAAGGAGGAGAAGATATCAGGCACAGTCTGGCTCCCCTGACTATCTTTTATCACAGAAAACCATAATTAGAACAAGACCAGGGATCATACCAGATGTGTGAGGGTCAAACATGAGGAATCACAGGATCTATCTGAACAGATATACAAGGCAGATTCAGAAGCTAAGGAGCTCGAGACTGAACAATTAGAATGGAAGGTCCTTGAAGGCAGGGACTGTTTTATTTCTACTGTCACATGGTACATGCTGTGCCTGTCACATGGAAGGTGCTTAAGGAAAGCATGCTGGATTCACAGAATCACAAATCTCATTTGTAAGTGACCTAAGACCTAGTCCAGCCTATACCTGAAGCAAAAAGTCCCCAAGATGTTCTGTGGTGCTCTGCATAAATTGATGAACTCTCCAGATTAACCTAATTCCCAAGCTCAGAGGTGGGATCCAGGCAAAATGTCCACATTTCCTTACTCCCTCCCCACAGAGCTGGGACCAAACTCCAGGAGCAGTCATTCAGTCAACAGGCATTTACTAAGCACTTACTGTGTGCCAGGGGCAGTTAGGTGGTGCAGTGGATACAGCACTAGTCCTGGAGTCAGGAAAAGCTGAGTTCAAATTGGACCTCCAACCCCTTACTAGCTGTGTGACTCTGGGCAAGTCACTGGGCAAGTCACTTAACCTGTTTGCCCCAGATTCCTCATCTGGAAAATGAGCTAGAGAAGGAAACAGCAAACTACTCCAGTATCAATGCCAAGAAAACCCCAAATGGGGTCATGAATAGTCAGATGTGATCCAAGTGACTCACCAATAAGCCAGGCACTATGCTAAATGCTGGGGGCTAAGTGCTGGAGGCGGGGCTGTGCTGAGAAAAGCAAAATCCGTCCCTATTCTCAAAAAACTAAGTTTAGTAGGGCAGACAACATGCAAACATCGATGTACGTACAAGCCATATACCAAGTAGCTGGGGGATGATGTAGAGAAAAGGCACTGTCAGGAGAGGAGGGAGAAGGTAAAGAAAAAGAGACCAGTACAGGAATAGAATCTTCTTTTGGTCCCAGAGAAAAGGGCCCAAGACAGGAATCAGCTCTAGACATGGGAAACAACAATCAC
This sequence comes from Gymnobelideus leadbeateri, assembly GCA_011680675.1. Lineage (NCBI taxonomy): Eukaryota > Metazoa > Chordata > Mammalia > Diprotodontia > Petauridae > Gymnobelideus > Gymnobelideus leadbeateri. Next base: position 273,808 of record WOXC01009946.1, read on the forward strand.
TGGAGCCCCTGATTATTATAGAGTGGGAGAAACTGCCTAACCCATTTGGGGGAGCGTAGATCAATGCCTCTCTGATGCCTGAGAGCTGAACTCTATGAAGGTCTCAAAAAACAGCAGCCCAGAGACTGAAGCTCCCCCACCCCGAGGCTGACTGCTTTCTTTCCATTTCCTCTTCCATATCTTGTCAGGGTTCCTGTCAGGACCTGTCAGGAACAGCCAGAGCTCAGGCTCCAGGAAAATGTTAAAAACCATGTTCAATACTGAAACAAAGACAGAGGCAACCATGTTTAATTCAAAGAGGAGCAACTTGCTTTTCGAGATGAGATGCAGTGGACAACAAGACAGGGGATACCTGTCAGATTCAGTTACAGTAACAAGGCAACACTCCTTATAAAAATTCGAAGCAAGGTGAAGATACTTTCAGAAGCAGGCTTGAAACATCTGATCAGGTTAAAAGGAACATTTTGCTAGGAACAGGCAAGTGAAGGGGGGAAGCAGCCTGATCTACAGCCAGTCTAAGAATTGACTCTCAAAAGATTAGTGAAATCGCACCCCCATTATCACATCAAGAGGAGCAATTCATCCAAAAGTCCCCTTCTGTCTCTCCTGGGAGTGAACAAATATGCCTCACAGAGCTAGGAAAGAAGCAAAGCCCTCTTCTACTCCTCTTCCTGGATTCTCCAAGAAGAGATGTAAAGCCAATTGTCCCTAGAAAATTACAGAACTTTAGCATGGATGAGAACTTGGAGACTGTCCTCTCCAACTGCCTTTAATTTTATAGGCTTTTTGCAGGCCACTTCAGAGAAGGGAAGTGGCATGTCCAATACTACATAGGTAGTCAAGGAGGTAGTCGGGCACAATGGAATTAGAAGACCTCCATCCAGATCCCACTTCTGATGTCTACAGTGTGACATTGGATTCGTCATTTAACTTTCCTGGGCCTCAGCTTCCTTGTCTGTAAAATGAGGACTCTATGGCTCCAGATCTATGATCCTAAGTGATGGAGCTGGGATTAGGGATCTTCCCACAATGCCATTGTTGCCCATCATCTGACACTGGGTTGTTTTAAGCCTAAGTGAGAATCATTTACCCCTATAATGAAGTCAAGTAAAGATATTGAAAAATGGCATATGAGCATGAGAGAGAGAAATAGAGAGGGAGAGAGAAGAGGGGAAGGGAATGGAGGGGAGGGAAAGGGAAAGGGGACAGGAGGGGAGGAGGAAGGGAGGGAAGGGAAGGATAGGAGAGAGTCAGCTACATGGTTTGTGGATGGAGAACTAGTCCTGGAATAGTCATAAAGATGTGAGTTCAAATCCAGTTTCAGACATTTATTAGGTGTGTCACCCTGGGCAATCCTCTGTTTGACTTAATCCACTGGAGAAGGAAATGACAAACCACTCCAGTATCTTTGCCAAGAAAACCCCATAGACAGTACTGGCAGAGTGAGACATGACTGAACAATGAACAAAACCAAAGAATTAGAGGCAAAGTGGGTGCCCATAAACTAGACAGTGGTGAAACAAGTCATGGCATATAACTAAATACTATTGTAAGAAACAATGAATCTGAAGAATATAGAGAAACTTAGGAAGACTTGTATGAATTGATGTAGAATGAGGTAAGTAGAACCAAGAAAACAAACAGTAATGAAAATAATGCAAAAGAAAATTATGTTGAAAAACATCAGATCAGGGGCGGCTAGGTGGCGCAGTGAGTAAGAGCGCTGGCCTCTGGAGTTGGGATAACCCGAGATCGAAACCGGCCTCAGAAAATGAGCACCCACACATACATAATGACTAGCCGTGTAACCTTGAGCAAGTTACTTAACCCAATTGCTTTAAAAAAAAAAAAAAAGAAAGAAAGAAAGAAAAGAAAAGAAAAAGAAAAACATCAGATCTCTGACTTACTTCTTAGATGTGAATAAGCTAAAATTATTAATGCAAACATACTAGTGATCATCCCACGGAACACACACAGAGATGGTCTTACACCCTGGCCTTTTTCCACTGGGTTACGTGTGCTGTGGTACAAAGGTCACATGTGGCCAATGACTGAAAGTTGGTTCTTTGGTTGCAATGAGAAGGGACTGCATCAACAAAGAATGCTACAGGAAAAGCTGCCCCCTCGGTGGTTTATAAAGATTAAGAAGGAGCCATTTCTGGTTTCTTTCAAGGTAACTTCTTTGTTGGAACACAGCCAATATCAGCTCTCCCTTGGAATTTTTCCTGTGGGTGGGGACAGATAGGGAGAAGGGAATTGTTTCCTCTCTCTCACCCTCCTCAGAAGCAGCTATGGCAACCATGAGTACATGGTGATGGGAATAATGTGTTTGTCTAATTGAACTTGAGGCAATCCAATCAAATTTTGGATTGTTGATGCTTCTCTGCATTTCTTTTCCTGAATACAGGTAACCAAACAGCAAATAGTAATGAGATATGGAAGTTTCCAGCCTGTATGGCTACCTTGTAAGCTCAAGAGACCTAGAGCCCTTGGGTTCAGTGCTGTTTGACCAGAGGGAAGGGCTCCCTATAACTATTTCCTTCTCAAAGCTGATAATCACTGCCAGAAGGATAAGGCATGCATGCCTGACTGGCCAGAAGAGATGACCCTTGAATGGCCATTGAGATGGTACAGATCCATGGTGAAAATGAAACATCTTTTCAACAGTCCCATAAATCTCATGGTAGTCTTTACCTCCCAGGAGAGTATAATAACTTTGTGAGGTTATAGTTTGTGGAAATAATTCACTGATTCTTTTCTCAGTGTTCATGCTAACAATTCTCTTCAAACAGGAATTGATGATGAGGAAGAAGTCCTCAGGGTACTAAAGAGTTAAGAGCTGAAGAGCTCCCAACAATTATTTAATAGTAGTATTACACTTGAGTTCAAATCCAGCTTCATACACTTATTAGCTGTGTGACCTGAGCAAGTAACTTAACCTCTTTTTGCCTTAATCCACTGGAGAATAGAATGGCAAATCATTCCAATATCTTTGCCAAGAAGACCCCACGGCAGCACTGGTGTTCTATGGTCCATGAGGTCATGAAGAGTTGGACATGACTAAAACTATTGATCAAGAAAAATAACCATTTGCACCTTGGGACATAGAAGAAAAGTTTAAGAACCACACTCTATGTTTTTCAGCTTGACTTCTTTTCTTAATTATTTTTCCTTCTTTGAAATTCCATCAGACATTTAATTGTTGAAAATTTGAATCATCCCTTCCAACGTAAGAGTTACAACTTGAAGAAATGATCACTGTGAAAAAGTATGTAGAGTACAGGTTTCTGGCATCCAGATGAAACTAGCTGTCTCATCTATTGACTTCCATGGGGCCTAAAAACTCCATGAATTAACTATTTCTTGGGGGCAAGGGGATTCTAATTTACCTTAGCCTTCAACAAAGAGAAGGGAAGTGAGGGAAAGAGAGACAGAGAGACAAGGGAAGAGAAAAAGAAGGGGGTAGAGAAACAGGAGGGAGAGGGAAGGGGGCAGGGCAAAGAAAGGGAGAGAAATAAGCTAAGGAGTTTTGTGGAGTTGGGTTTTTTTTCCCACCAAGGAATAATGTACTAATATTCAAAATCGCCAACTTTGCCTGTTACTATGGTAACAGACAGCACTAAGTCCTACTGCTAAAATTTCAAGAGCAGATGACATGAAGTATTTATATGTAATTGCATTTTATGGGGAGAAAGAGCTTTTCTTTCATATAAAAAAAATGACTGCATTTCAGATGAGATGGGTGTTTAGCTCACTACGTTAGTAGAACAAATGTAACACGTCTCCCCCACCCACCCCCAGCCCATGTATAGCATCACCAACAAAAAGTGGAAAGTGAGACTCCTAACAAAACTTTTTAAGGTGATAATACCCTTTCCAAGAGTGAAATCAATCAAATCAGGTCAAGGCCTCCCCAGACTGGAGATGTTAATTCCAAAGGCCTTCTAAGGAGCACCCAGTCCCCTGACTGATTTTCAGTAAAAGTCATGTTCTCTTCAAACAAAACCTGCTAACGTTGCCTTACTTTTCCCCAGGACTGATTCTTTCTTAAATAAGGATAATGGGATTTAGAGCATGGGACCTTAGATGGAATCCAAATCTCTCATTTTCCAGGCTGACACAGAAGGAACGTATCAAGATCACACTGGAAGTAAGGAAAGAGGCCTGGCTCTGGAATCAAAGGCCAACCACTTGATTTTACAATTCAAAATAAAGTCCAAGTAGGTTAAATTAGTTGACCAAAGTCAAACAGGCTGTAAGCTTTGGGTTTGAATCTTGTCTCTGATGCTTGCTACCTACATACATTGAACAGCAAGGCTGGACTCATACCAGACTTTCCAACTCTGAATCTCATACTCTTTCTAGTACAGGGTCTGTTGCCTGAAACTGGCACCAAATATCATCTATCTCCTCCAAAAACACAGCTCAAATCTCTTTTACTCTTCATCACACACAGAACTGGCTCTATACTAATTTTTACTGGGGTTTTTTTTTTTCTTTTTTCAATGAAACAGAGAATATTATTGAGCACCTACTGTGTGCACAGACAAGGCACTGTGAGGCTGCAAACAAGTACAAGGAAGACACAGTTCCTACCTTCAAAGAGCTTTCAACCTTTTCCACTTGTGTTCAACTTCCTTGGGAATATTTCAAGCTCAAGTACAGCCCTCACATCCACCATTTTTTTTCATCTCTACAAAGAGTTCAGAAAAGCACTCTCCCCTCTTTAAAGGCTATTGACCAATTCCAGATAAATAGATCTTCATGTACTCAATAATCACTCTTCAAAGTTTCCTTTTCTTCTGCATCAGTCCTTAGGTCCAATAAAAAGAGGTGTTCAATAAACATAAAAATAAAGTTCTGTGGATTTGGAGGAGGGCTTGAGGTTTTAAATGAGGATGTAATAATCCCTAGAGAGATTATTAAAGGAATGAAAAAAGGATGGAAATACTGAAGCTAATGCTGAGTTTATACAGACAAAGTCCTTTCTGTGATATTTTCTGAAGAAAGTTAAACCCAAAACCTCACAAGAAGAATCATTTAATGTTTTTAGAATTGGAAGGGCCCTTAGAAATGAGCTACTTCAGTCTTTTGTTTTATAAATAGGGAAACTGAGATCCAAAGAAGGGAAAGGATTTACCCAAGAGCATGCAGGTAGTAAGCAGCAAAACCAAGAAGTGAACCTAAATCTTTTGACCCTTCTAATGGTCTTTGCAACCCCTCACTGGACAGAGAATCAGGAGTTTCCTCTCCTTTACGCAGACTCAGCTTTGAATCCTACAGAAATGTGTGGGATCTCAACTTATGGCAAAACTATTCACCTTTATACATGAGTTAACCGAGTTTATGATGTGACACAGCTGCAAAGAATATCAGTACTGGAGAGAAAAACCCCAGGGAGATCATCTAACAAGATTCTCATCTTACAGAGCTGGAAATAAAAGTGAAGGAAAGATGAAATGAAGGAAAGAGAGGTGAAGGGATATGTCCAGGGTCACACAGGTTAGTAGAGGCAGAACCATAACCCTGCCCTCCTCAAAGCCAGCCAAGGACATCCTCATCTATATTATTTGGCCTTCAGAACAGAGCTGAAACTGCTTTCAGGGCATGGAGAAGACCATAGTGAACAAAGCAAACCTCAGCCACTAATCATGTTGTCAGGGCTAGACCTCAAAAAAAAAAATGAAGTTGATAAAAATTGTCTTCTCATTTCTGCCATTTATTGGTATTCCTCTTCCTCATGTCCCTAAAGTCATACACTTATGGCTCTCCCACTTCCTTGTCTATGCTTACACAATTCTCTAGACCTGAAATGCTCTCTTTGCTTATTGAATTTACATCTGTCCTTTAAAATCCAACTTAAATGGTACCTTCTCCATGAAACTTTCCTTAATCCTTCCTCCTCTGTCTTTCCTATTAGTAATGGTCTTCTGCCTCTGACCACAAAGCACTTGGTTTTCTACCTCATTAATGAACCCATTCATAATATCATAGATAGCTAGGTGATGCAGTAAGTAGAGTGCCAGGCCTGGAATCAGGGAGACTCATCTTCCTGAATTGAAATCTGGCCTCAGATGCTTACCAGCTGTGGGACTCTGGGCAAGTTCCTTAACCCTGTTTGCCTCAGTTTCCTCACCTGTAAAATGAACTAGAGAATGGCAAAACACTCCAATATCTTAGCCAAAAAAACCCAAATGGGGTCACAAAGAATTGGATATGACTGAACAACAAGAACCATAATAGTGTACATTATAGTTCTTTATATTTGATTTATCAATCAATTAACAGGCATTTATTAAACACTTACCAAGTACCAAGCACTCTGCTAAGAGTTGGAAATACAAAGATAAAAATTAAATGATCCTTCTCCCCAAAGGAGTAAACCTTCTTTCAGGGGAAACAGCATGTATGGGATCAGAATAGGTGCTAAACCTGTGATTCATTGGAATAGGAAACTCCTGGGTAAGGAGATTCATTTTACCATAAGATATAAGCAATCTATAGTCTTGGGAAGTCATGTAGGGTGACTGAGAGGTTCAGTGATCACATAGCCAGTATATGTCAAAGACAGAACTTAAATCTGTCTTCTTAGTTCCACGGCCAGTTTTCTATCCATTAAAGTCAAAATATATATGAATAGAAGGTACATTTACATTGATAGGGGACACTAGCTAGCATCCTAATAGATTATTTGTACTATAAGAACAGAGACCTTGTCCTATCTGAATTTTGTTCCCCTGAGCATAAAAGTGTTCAATTTAATTCCATTCTGCACTGATTAAGCACATAATAAATGTTTGTTGAAAAAAAACTGAAGGAATATTTATAAAGCCAGTCTTCAATGTGGGAGTGAAACAGAGGCATCATTCAGAGGGAAGAGTACTTGGTTTAGAGTCTAAAGAATCGTGCTCAAATTCCTATTTTCTTACTGTGTGACACTGGGCCAGTCACTTAATCTCCAGGGGATCAGGGGTAAAATGATGAGGCTGATGATGGAAAATGCTATCCGATCCCAGAGAAAGAACTGATGGAATCTGAATGCAGCTCAAAGCATACTATTTTCACTTTATTTTGTGTGTGTGTTTTTCCTTTAGGTCTGTTTCTTCTTTCTCAACATGGCTAATATGGAACATACAACATGTTTTACATGATTGCACATATATACCCTCTATCAAATTGAGCTGCTTTAAGGAGCAGAGAGGGAAGAAAGGGAGAAAAATTTGAATCTCAATTTTTTAAAATGAATGCTAAAAATTGTCTTTACGTGTAATTAGAAAAAATAAAATACTATTAGGCCTTTCTTGGCTCCAAGTCCTGTGAGTTTAAGTAAGAAAGCCCAGGGCAGTTTTGGTCCCTGTTACTTTACTTCTTGATCAGGTCATCAGGGTGGGCATGTCTTCCAGAAAGGAGTGAAATAACCCCCTTTTCCCCGGCCTTTTCCTGCTAGCATAGTTAAGCTTCACAAGTTTCTTCTGCATATGCCGCCTCTGACAGACAGCCCACCAGAGTCGGCTGAGGCAGGCACCCTCACTGCCTCTGGCTTAATTACATCTCCTGGCTGATCCAGAAACGGGCTCGGGCTGCCTGTCTCCCTTATCGGAAGCACGAAGGTTCTTCACGGTCTGCTGGGCTGCTCAGAACGTAGTCCCCATCTTGTTAGCCAAATCGTGTCTCACTTCCGCTGATAAACAAAGGCAACATGCCTTGATTAAAGATTTCCCTCTTTCAGGGGGCAGAGCAGGCTGCCTTCTCTTGATTAAAATGTTTGCCAGCTGTTTCCCATTCTGGTCTAAAACTGATCTGTCCCCTCAGGAGAGTTAGGCACTTCCTTTCCTAGGTAATTATTTCTATTAAAATCTATTTTTTCTTCCTTGTGATCAATATGCAATTTTCCTTTAAACTATTTACCCATTCCCGCTACTTCCATCATCTCAGCTTTCATTGTGGTCTTTGCTCCTTCAAATCATCTGATCTTAGCAGCAATTAGAATTAGATTGGGGGAAAGGATCACTTTGTACCTTTGGAGTCTCTTCTTAATGTATTAACCTTGATCCTCCACAAAAAAAAAAAAATTAACGAGCTTGAATTACTTCATTTCCATCAGCAGTGTGTAAAGGGGAGTATTTCTGGGTGCGTTTTTTTTTTCCTTTTCTTTTAATTCTCCTTGTAAAGATTCATACACTGGTGAAAACCTGGCATGATGACTTTGAGGATGAGCCGAGTAGTTTGTGGCAAAAATACTGTGCAGAAAAAACGAAGGTTTCTAAGTACAGTGTTATTAGTATTATTACTGGATTTTCAGCAGCAGAGCTGGGTCGTGAGCAATTCTCTGATCTGCCTCGGGCGATCTCAGTCAGGCCCCACAGTCCCGGACCTCTGAGGTTTGCTTACTCTCTTCGGGAGTTGTGCACCCGTTAGCTAGCAACGTTTTCCTCTTTGACGAATCAGTACACAGACCGGATCAGACTGCCACTGGTTCCTTTTATCCAGCTCCAGAACCACCACCTGCCCCATCTCCTGTCATGTCACTGCTATCAGGGGGACACCCTTGTGGTGGGGGTGGGGGGGAGGGAAACAGGCTGCTCTTGCATAGATGTCTAACGGGGTTTGAGTCAACAGTAATAATAATAATTAGCATTTATATATGGCGTTAAGGTTTGCTAAGAGTTTTCCATGTGTCGTTTCATTTGATCCTCACAACCCTGTGAGGTAGGTGCTACTATTATCTTCATTTTAGAGAAGAAACTGACTTGCCCAGGGTCACACAGCTAGTAAGTGTCTGAGAGATCTGAACTCAAGTCTTCCTGACTCCAAGTACACCATAAGGTTGGTTAGAGAAGGAAAGAAAACAACCAATTGATAGATTGCTGACCTTGGAGTCAGGAAGACCTGAGTTCAAATCCAGCTGACGCTATATAGACTAGCTGCCATTTAAGCTTTTAGCCCCTACAAAACCCAAAGTCCCTAAAATAATAGACAGACTCTTAATGGGAAAGAAACAAGGATTTTTTTTTTTTGGAGGGTAAGTGTGGGCATCAAGCACTAGACTTGGAGGCAGAAAGATATCAGTTCAAATCCCACCTCTGGCACTGAGTAGCTATGTGACCCTAAGTAATTTAAACTTCCCTGAGCCCTAGTTCTCTCATCTGCAAAATCGGGATAAAACAGCAGGGACCTCACAGGACTGTTGTAAGAATCAAACAAGATAATAATATATGTGGGGTGTTTTGCAACCCTTAAAGCAATATATAAATGTGAGCTATTATTATCCCAAACCCTTTGATGTTAAATAGATGAATCACAGGTCCATTCAGTGAATATATTAAATCTTCAGTTCTTATTATAGCATACTGAAATATTGGGGAAGTCAGGGAGAACAATCTGATCTTCATATTCTAAAATATCAGTCTGTGATTGAATTCCACTACTCCCAAACCTTAGATGATATAGAATAGATATCTTCGAGGATAAAATCCAAACTCCCCAGCCTAACATCAAAAGGCTTCTTCAACTTGACTCCAACCTACGTTCACAACCTTATTTCCCTTTGTCCCCTTTCACAGACTCCACTTATTACAAGCAAGCTGGTATATTTATCCTCCAAATACATGATTTTTGTCCTGCAATCATACCTTTATATGTATCCCTTTCTCCCGCCCCCATTCTAGCTTATGGAAGTCCTTTCTATCCTTCAAGGACATTAGTCTCAAGTCTCACCTATCCTTTCCAGACCACTGCAGTCCTCACCTCTTAATTTACAAAGCACTTCTACCTATGAAATATGGCTTATGCTACAGGTGATGTTACTTATCTTTTTAAGTTTCTGTTCTGTTTCCCTAACTACATTGTAATTCAATTCATTTTTCAACTCAATGTGGTTTTTTTAGCCATTTATACATAGACTATTGTAAGCATCCTTAAAAAGAGGGAGTGTTCCAAATGGGTTGGATGTTTAAATTCTGAAACATGGCTGTTTGCACAGATCTGTGGTTGGAGCTTGCCTGGCTTCTGCCGACTTATACAGAGCCTTCCCAGAGCTTTCCTTCTCTAAGGCCCAATTGGAATGTTGGGCTGAAGAGCCCAGCAGGGTGGTGTCTCAGGCCCATCCCGGGGTCAGGTGTGCTCTGGGTTTCCTTAGTTCTGGGTATCCATACCTCCCTCAGTGAAGTCATGAGAGTCCAGAGTGCCCTGAGAGAAAAGAGGGCTGCCCTTTTAAAAGCCTTCATTCTCAGTGTAAAAAGTAGATCCTGGTCCACTTTGAAAAATTAAATGGCCTCAGTAGAATTTTTGAAGCCCTTAGAAGAGTCACCTAAATTTTTCCATCTGTGACCAATGCCTAAAGCCTTAGTAAAATTTCTTTTAAAGGATAAAAAAAAAAAAAAGAGGGAGTGTTCTTTACTCCCTCCACCCCCACCACCGTTTTCATCTAGTTTTTTGCATCCCCAATGCCTAGTATAATGCCTAATACATATTAATTGTTTAATAAATGGTTGCCAAATGGAAGGGGCAATGCTAATATGAATTTGAAGTTCACTGCCCCTTAATAGATCTAGGTGAATTTGAGGACCTTTCCTGATTTGAAAATATACTCTTCCCCCCCCAATTGGTTGCATTTGGTCACATGGATCCTGTGGTGGGAGGCTTGTTTTTCAGAAAGGCACAACTTTTGTTATTTTGTAGTTAAGTGAGTCACAAGGGTTTTGTTGTTCTCTGACCCTGAAGAAGGCTATATATACCCTGATGTGAGGTTTTGCTTTGGGGCTTACTTTGGGAAGAGTTGTATGATTTGGCCAGATAAGACTCTGGGCAGCCATTGAGCCCCCTGGCTTTGAAAACCCAGATGTTGGTGCTTCTCTCTCTGGTGACTAACTATATGCATGTGATGGTCAGACAGCTGGAAGCCCTGTCTGTTGGTCTGCTAAATTGTGTTATTTTCTCTGTCTGTTTTTTTGTCTGCTTGTAACTTCTGTTTATATTCTCTGAAGTTCAGGGTGCTAACCTTTTTCCCTGAACTAGATAAATGATATATGTTTGATTAAACTAAGATTTTTAACCCTTTTTGTGTTCCTTTCCTTTAGAAAAGCAGATCGATGGCGGAGTAGAAACAGCTCATCCAAGCCTCTCTGCCCCCAGATTCCCCTCAAACTATGTAAAAGGGGACTCTGAACAACTTCTGGAGCCCCAGCACCCACACAACGACACAGAGAAGCTAACCTCCCGCTGAAGACAGCCCAGCAGCCCTGCAGGAAGGACCTGCACAGCGGTCTGGGAGCAGGCAGCGCGCAACACGCAGAGCGCAGGAAGCGGAGCCGAGCGGAGCCCAGGTCCGTGTGAGCCGAGGTTTTAGCCCCAGGGCGGCAGGGCCAGCAGCTGGCTGGAGGAACCCCAGAACACCAGGAGCTGTGGCAATTCCAGAATTATCAACATAGACACGCCTAGGACAAAGTAAGAGGTTAGAGTCCTATGGACTTTGGGACCTGTATTTGGGGGAATGCGTCGGCTCCCTCCCCTGGGGGCTAGAAGCTGCTGAGGAGACATGCCATTTTGTAGTTTTCAGAGGCAGCTCCAGCACCTGGCCTGCAATTAATTGTAGGGAGATCCAGCGATCAGTCTTGGGGGGTAATCACTCTTGCTTTAACCTCCCTGGATCTGGATTGTGATCTAGGGTGGAAGTCGTGGGTGGGTTTACAGCTTGCCAGAAACGGAAGTTGCCCCCACACGTTCGGGACGAAAATTCCTCTATCTGGCCTTAAAGCCATAGTGTGGCAACAAGCCCAAAAGTCAGGTAATCAGGTGGCAACATGCCAAGGCAAAGGAAACAGAAAAATGCAACCCTAGACTCCTATTTTGGGGACATAGAGCAGGAAAAGGACTGTGAGGTCAGAAGTCCTGCTCCAAAAGCCCCAGGGGAAAACATGAGTGGGTTGCAGGCCATAGAGGACCTTAAGAAGGACTTTAAAAATCAAACAAGAGAAGTGGAGGAAAAATTGGAAAGAGAAATGAGAAGGATGCAGGAAAAGTATGAAATGAGGGTCAAAAGCCTGACTGAGGAAAACAACACCTTAAAAAATAGACTGACTCAAATGGCAAAGGAGGCCCAAAAGGGCAATGAGGAGAAGAATGCCTTAAAAAGTCAAATTTGCCAGATTGAAAAAGAATCTCAAAAGCTTGCTGAGGAGATTCATTCCTTCAGAGTTAGACTGGAGCAAATGGAAACTAATGACTTTATGAGAAATCAAGATGCTGTTAAGCAGATCCAAACAAATGAAAGATTAGAAGGCAATGTGAAATACCTCATGGGAAAAACCACTGACCTGGAAAATCGATCCAGGAGAGACAATTTAAAAATTATTGGACTACCTGAAAGCCATGATCAAAGAAAGAACCTAGAAATCACCCTTCAAGAAATTCTCAAGGAAAATTGCCCAGATGTTTTAGATCCAGAGGGCAAAATAGAGGTTGAAAGAATCCACTGATCACCTCCTGAAAAAAGATCCCAAAAAGAAAATTCCCAGGAATATTATAGCCAGGTTCCAGAATCCCCAGATCAAGGAGAAAATACTACAAGCAGCCAGGAAGAAACAATTTCAATATTGTGGAAACACAATCAGAATAGCCCAGGACATGGCAGCTTCTACACTGAGGGATCGAAGGGCATGGAATATGATATTCCAGAGGGCAAAAGAGCTGGGAATGAACCCAAGGGTCACCTACCCAGCAAAACTGAGTATTTTTGTTTCAGGGGAAAATATGGTCATTCAGTGGAATAGAGGACTTTCAAGCATTCTTGAGGAAAAAACCATAATTGAATAGAAAATTTGACATCCAGATGCAAGAAGCAAGAGATGCCTGAGAAGGTAATCAGGAAAAGAAATCAAAAGGAACTTATCAAAGTTGAACTATTTACATTCCTATATGGAAAAACAATAACTGTAAGTGATGATATCTTTCTCACTATGAAAATAATGGAAGAAAGGTGTGTGGTCATATGAATACATATGTGAATGTGTGTGTGTATGGTTACAGTTATATATGGATAGAGGGCATAGGTTGAATTTGTTGGGAAGGGAGAATACTCAAGGGATGAAATTATGAGGTGAGAGAGGAAAGTGGCAAGAGGAGATGGGGAGAGACAGGGTAGGGTAAACTATCTCATGTAGAAGAAGCAAGGGGAAGTGGTTGCAAGGGAGGGGGAGAATAGGAAGGGAAAAAAGGCAAAACCACATTCTCATTGAATTTGGTTCAGGGAGAGAATGACATACATACTAAATGAGATATCTCAACCTGCAGCAGAATAGGGGGAAGGGGGATGAGAGGAGGGATGATGGATGGGAGGGCATCCTTGGGGGGAGGGGAGGTTGGAAGTACCCACTATAGAAGAGGGACAGGATCTAGTAGGGAATGGACCAGGTGGGGGAGTGGGATGAGTGGGAGGGAATTATAAGCAGCCTTGTACAATATATCTACTATGATAATGTTTTGCATAGCTAGACATGTACAACATGTACTGAATTACTTATCTCCCAAGAGGGAATGGGTGACAAGGGAGGAAGGAAATGGATCTGAAATTTGAGGTCTTAACATTAAATGTTTCAAATATATATAAATACTATTATTAATACTCTTTTGCTTATAATTGGGAGATAAGATGTGCAGGCATTGGGACACAAAGATTCACCTTCCTCTAATGGAAAAGTCGAAGGGCATATGGGAGAAGGTATGGGAGAGAGCAGATTGGAGGAAGCGATATCTTGTGGGACTGCTATTCTGGGAGGTTGGGTAGGGGAATAACGGGGAGAAAATGATTGTAACTCAAAATCTGGCGGAAATGAATGATGTAAGACAGAAGTTAATAAAGCATTTGTTTAAAAAAAAAAGAAAAAGAAAAAAAGAAAAGCAGATCAAAGAACCTGTGCTAGCAGCCATCCTGGGTATGCTACGGTGCTTGCTGCCACAGAAGGCCGAGAAGTAGCACAGTGAATAGAGGGGCTAGCCTTAGAGTCAGGAAAATTAAAGTTCAAACCTACCCTAGGACTAGTGATCCTGAGCAAATCACTTAACCTCTAAGTCTCAGCTTTCTCATCTATAAAATGGGAAATAATAATAGTATGTACCTTGCAGGTTTTTGTAAGGATCAAATTTTTAAAAATACATATAGCATTTCTCAAACCTTAAAGCACTATATAAATGCTAATCATTACCATTGTTATTGTTGAATATCACTAACAAAAAGCTTTACACAATGTAAGGTGCTCAGTAATTGCCAGCTGCTGTTCGTGACAATGTGTTGGGAGCATCATTTCAATAGAGTGGCACATCAGAGGCCACTATTCAAGGGAGTCAAAAGTTGAAAAACTGGCTCCTAGTTCACATTCATTTATTCTCAGGGGCCTAATTAATGGGAAGGAAGCATAGTGAAAGGGTCTTAAAATCAAAACATTCCTACTCTGCTACTTATCACTTATATGACCTGGAGCAAGTCAGCCCCAATCTCTGGGCCTCAGTTTCCTCATGGGTAAAATGGTCTCATCCATCATTCTAGAACGATCTCTAAGTTCCCTCCCAGCTCTGAGATTCTGTAATTAATCTAGCCATCTTGAATCATGTCTGAGACCTTAGAAATCTCCTCCCTCCCTCCCCATTACCTGTTATCTTGAGTGAACCTCTTTTACATCACAAGGAAATGAAGCTGGATTGCTTTCTAATTCTTCAGATCCACTTGGGCTTCCTTTCTCCTATCACAGGACAGTTTATTACTTCATCTTCAAGTACAGCTTCTGTATTTCTCTGGCCTCTGAGCATCTTGACAGTCATCTGGGGCCATTTCTCTTGTTGAATAAGGCCTAATTTTTCTTCCTCCCTTTCTAATTGACAGAACACCACCTGAAATTACATTGTTCAATACCTCTGGAGCTTCAACAAATGGAGCCACAGTATTTAACCACATTTTCGTAAAATGAGGCTCCCTCTCCCAGATGTCAGCCTTGGCCTCTTGTTCTATTCTCTTTCATCGTCTATTCTTTCAGAAGTTTGGTCCTTGCCTATGAGGCCTTTTCTCTCATCCCTGGACATCAAAAATCAGTCAGAAAGTTCTATCCAGTGTTGTCAGCATGTTAATATTTTTAAATGGTCTCATTCTTATTCCTGTTGTGGCAAAACAAACTCCCAGTCTCTGCTGCTCCCTGTCTTCTTTAACTAATGTAATCTGCCTCGCCTTTCCTCTATCTCTGTGGCTATCAAGTTTCTGTCCTATACCATAATTAAAATTTACTGCATTCTAAAATTTTGTCATCTGGACCATTCCATATGATCAAGAAATGCACAAACTCAGAATTGTTTTCCCTCTAAATTGCTGTAAAATTGTGACTTATGGCAATTAGAGGCAAGCTTCAATTACCCAAATGCACTAGGGAAACATGACAAAATTCTGAATAAGTTAAGGAAGCATAAAAAGGAAAGGGTAGGCCATTAAGAGAATGACCAGATTTCAGACCATGTTTCCTTTTCATGAGAATCTGTATTATACCAAAGTGATATTCAAGAAAAGTATTTGAGAAAACAGTTTTCCCAGCTAAGTTACAAAAAATAGGTAATTCCACTTGCTTTTCACAGAAAACTCCTCACTTTGAGAATACTTCATCCCAATGTCTCTATTTAAATATAACATATTCTACTATGCTTTAAATATGTTAACACCTCCCCCCCCACCAGAGGAATTATATTCATTCATTCATTCATTTATTCATTCTTTTATCAACAGCTAAATTACCAAAGGTAGTCATTCAATTTCAAGAGAATTAAAGGAAGGTCCCTGGGGGGCAGCTAGGTTTAATGGAAATGCAAATTTAAAGATCTTTCCTGCCCCTAAGCCCTTTTATAGGCTTAAGAGACTCTGAGAACCTTTCTTGATTTGAAAATATACTCTGCCCCCTAATAGGCTGAATGTGGTCACATGGAGCCTGTGGCAGGAGGCTTGGTTTTCAGGAATGCCCACACCTTGATGCTGTGTGATTGGGCAGTGGGTCAAGAGGGTGGTTACATTCTCTGACCCAGAAGAAGGTCATATAATCCCTGATGTGAGGCTTTGCTTTGGGGCTCACTTTGAGAAGTGTTGTGTGATTTGACCAGATGAGGCTCTGGGCTGTCGTTGAGGAACACTGCCCCCCCCCCGCCCCTGCACCCCCCTCCCCCCACTTCTCGATTTGAAAACCCAGATGTTGCTGCTTTGGTAACTGTGATTTGGTATTGATGTAATGCTTGGACAGTTTGGAAGCCTGTCTGCTTGATCTTTTTGTTTCTCTGTCTTGTAAGTTCTGTCTGTATACTTTGAAGTTCGGAGTGCTGACCTTTTCCCCCTGAACTAGGTAAACAATATGTTTGATTGATTAAAGTAAGCTTGTTAACCTATTTTGAGTTGCTTTCCTTTAGAAAAACAGGTCTAAGAACCTGTGTTGACAGCTACCCTGGGAATGTTGGGGTGCTTGCTTCTACCCTAGGTGGCCCAATGAATAGAGCACCAGCCCTAGAGTCAGGAGGACCTGAGTTCAAATCCAGCCACAGACACTTAACACAAAAACTAGTCTTGTGACCTTGGGCAAGTCACTCAACCCCAACTGCACTCCAAAAAGGGGGAAAAAAAGTAAGGTCCTTGGTATAGGGGACAGGCTTCCTGAGGTAAGTTTATAGGACAGGGCAAGAAGAAGACAAAATGGGTGGATATGGATGAGGTGGAATCTGCATTACTGGAGAGTAGCCCCATAACAATAAGATCACATACTGATTGAAGTATAAAAGTACCTTCAACAACAAATATCTTCCCAGTGCCTACCACAGGAATGAATATTTTAGCAGAGGTGTCAAACTCTCCAAGCTTGGGGACAAAACTTCTAAGCACTGATGGAAACAGACTAAAATTTAATAGGGAAATGTTTGACAAGAAAAATAAAAATGCAGCACAATATAGATAATGTTAATCTAGTTTTCTAAGTTAATATGTCAAAGGCAGTGATCTGTTTGACACCAGTGCTTTAGAGGAATTTATCATTTCCTTCAAATAATTAAAAAATGAACACAAATAAAAATGTCCTACTCACCTTTGAACTTGTTTCTCATAATTAATCAAAAACAAATTAGAATCTGTCAAGTGTCCAAAAAGAGTACAATGAGCTCTGAAGTCAAATAATAATAACTGTTTGCATTTATACAGTGCTTTACAAATGTTATCTCATTTCATCCTCATAACAACCTTGTGAGGTAGATGTTATTATTATTATATCCATTTTTCAAATGAGAGAAGTGAGGCCGAGTAACTTGCCCAGGGTCTCACAAAGAATAACTATCTGAGGGAAGATCTGAACTTGAGTCTTCCTGACTCCAAGTTCAGCAGTTTATCCACTATGCCACCTGGTTACAAATGAGGCAACATCACCAGATAAAACAAGTTTATGTCCCCCATACAAGGTGAGCAACCTTTATTAACCTACTGGGAATTGACCCAATCTACCTGGTGCAAATGAGTGAGCTCAGTCATACATTCATCAACCTCCCTCCTTCATTCTGGCTGTGCCTTCAGGGTAACAGCCCTCAAAAAAAACATGGAAGGGGGTGGCTAGGTGGCGCGGTGAGTAGAGCATCGCCCCTGGAGTCAGAAGGACCTGAGTTCAGATCCAGCCTCAGACACTTAATGCACACACAAACAAAAACCTAGCCATGTGACCTTGGGCAAGTTACTTAACCCCAATTGCCCTCCAAAAAGCAAACAAACAAACAAAAAAACCATAGAAGGATATACCTAAACCTTAAGTCAAAATAAGAGAGTTCTGCTTACAAATACTGTTGCTCTAGTGACTGTGAAACCTGCTACCTACTACTTAATGCTACCCAAATAAGCCCAGCAAGGCAGCTTTGGAATGGTGAGACTCCTACACTGTACTATCTCAGAGGATGTGCAGGGATGGTGTTCTAGCCAGGAATGCACCACAAATTGTATGGAGTCCATCCTTGGATAGAAAAGTCTACTGGGGGGCAGAGTCAAGATGGCAGAGTACAAACAGGACTTCTTCCAGGCTCCTGCTTCCACCTCCTCCAATTAATGTAAAAGGTGACTCTGAACAAACTTTGGAGCTGCAGAACCCACAAAATGACACAGAGAAGCTAACCTCCCACTGAGGACAGCCCAGCAGGCTGACAGGAAGCAGCCAGCGCAGCACACTGGGAGCCAATCCCAGCCCCGAGGAAGCCTGAGGTTTTAGCCTCAGGGCAGCCTGACAAGAGGGACTTCAGATCACCAGCAGCTGTGGCAGTTTCCAGAATTATTAACACATAGATACTAAGGACAAAGTGAGAGGGCAGTGCAATGTGGACTTTGGGAACTGGTAGCTCAGGAGTGCCATCCAGCCTTTATCCCCTGAAGGGAGAAGCGGGCACCACAGTTGTGCAGCCACCTCCACGTGACAGCTTCAGCTCCTGGCTTGCAGATTGTAGGGTGACCAAGCAACAAGTCTGAGGGGTAATCACTCTTGCTTTAACCTGCTTGGATCTGGATTGCTATCTAAGGTGGAGGTCCTGGGGTGCATGACCAGTGAGCCAGAATGTGTGGAGGCTTCAGAGATGGCACCCAACTAATAACTTTGGCAGCTGAGAAAACCCCAGCCATTGGGACAAAGCTCCCCTGTCTGGTAGCAGAGTCCTACTGTGGCAAAAGCTCAAAAGTCAAGTAATTGAGCAGCAACATGAGCAAGCAAAGGAAGCAAAGCAAGAAGAGCAACCCAACTTTACACTCCTATTTTGGGGACAAAAAGGATCAAAGCATGGAACAGGAGGAAGACAACGAAGTCAAGACTCCTGCACCAAAAGGTTCCAAGAAAAATACAAGCTGGTTACAGACCATAGAGGACCTTAAGAAGGATTTTGAAAACCAAATAAGAGAAGTGGAGGAAAAATTGGGAAGAGAAATGAGAATGATGCAAGAAAACCATGAAAAGTAAGTTAACAACTTGACTGAAGAAAATAACACCTTAAAAAATAGACTAACTCGCCTTTTTCGCCCATCCAGCCATCGTGGTGGAAGCTCGGCTGTCATCCCATCATCATGTCCTCTCATAAAACATTTAGAATCAAGAGGTTCCTGGCCAAGAAACAGAAGTGGAATCGTCCTATCCCTCAATGGATTCGAATGAAAACTGGTAATAAGATCAGGTACAATTCAAAAAGAAGACACTGGAGAAGGACCAAGCTCGGATTATAAAGAATGGCCAGCGCAATGAAAGACATTCAGCACCAAGACCGCCTCCCCCCTCTTTACCATGGCATCCTTCCATTCATCAATCCGTTCATCCATCAATCACTCAGTCACCTCATTGTCCCCAATAAGAAGAAAATGCCACTATTGCCCTCCATTTGAGAAACCATCTGCCAATATGCAGACCAAAAAATGGCCCCAACAAGCCATTGAAATTGTCTTGCCCTTAAATGTTTTCATGAATTTCATCCGTGCTTTTGGGTGTGTTGTGATATAGTTTAAATTACTGTTAACTACATCTCTGTAGCATTTGTACGTTTGAGGTTATGCTTAAAAGGCAGAGATCATAATGAAACAAGTTACTCCTGACAAAAAGAACCAAGCTCTAGCCCTGCCTTGAACAAGCCGTCACAATAACCTCTCTGTGTTTTGTTTTGTGTTTTAAGGAGTTATAAGAGAGCACCTACCTCACAGGGTTGTTGTGAGGATCTTAAGATTTGCAAGCCTTCAGTGTAAGCCACCAGTGCTGCTAATCCGGAGCTGTCTCAGCCAGATTATGCGTGGCTGACTGTGTCCAATTATCAAACTCACAGTCAGAGGAGTAACCTGTTGACCCCCTGCTTATTTCATACAATAAGCCGTCTTTGTTCCTTGTTGGGAGGTGGTAAATTTAAGTGTTGGCAACTTCTCAGTTATCGGTTTTTTGTGTGTTCGGGAAAGCCCAACCTTTTGTTAGGAACTAGACCTGGTCCGGGTGAATGGCTTCACAATTTTCTGAAGATGCAATTCTGCTAATAAAGGGCTTCTACAAAAAAAAAAAAAAAATAGACTAACTCAAATGGCAAAAGAGGCTCAGAAAGGCAATGAGGAGAAGAATGCCTTAAAAAGCCGAATTTGCCAGATGGAAAAAGAATCTCAAAAGTTCACTAAAAAGAATCATTCCTTCAGAATTAGATTGGGACAAATGGAAGCTAGTGATTTTATGAGAAATCAAGATACTATTAAACAGATCCAAACCAATGAAAAAATAGAATGCAATGTGAAATATCTCATTGGGAAAACCACTGACCTGGAAAATAGATTCAGGAGAGATAATTTAAAAATTATTGGACTACCTGAAAGCCATGATCAAAGAAAGAACCTAGAAATCATCCTTCAAGAAATTCTCAGGAAAATTGCCCTGATGTTTTAGAACCAGAGGGCAAAATAGAGATTGAAAGAATCCACTGATCACCTCCTGAAAAAGATCCCAAGAAGAAAACTCCCAGGAATATTATAGCCAAGTTCCGGAATTCCCAGATCAAGGAGAAAATATTATGAGCAGCCAAGAAGAAACAATTTGAATATTGTGGAAACACAATCAGGATAATACAGGATCTGGCAGCTTCTACACTGAGGGACCAAAGGGCTTGGAATATGATATTCCAGAGGGCAAAGGAGCTGGGATTAAAACCAAGAATCACCTACCCAGCAAAACTGAGTATCATGTTTCAAGGGAAATTATGGTCATTCAATGGAATAGAGGATTTCCAAGCATTCTCAATGAAAAAACCAGAGTTGAATAGAAAATTTGACATTCAAACACAAGAAGCAAGAGAAGCATGAGAAGGTAAACAGGGAAAAGAAATCATAAAGAATTTATCAGAGTTGAACTATTTACATGCCTACATGGAAAAACGATAATTGTGACTTATGAAACTTTTCTCAATATGAGAATAGTTGAAGGGAATAGAAATGAGTGTGTGTGTATATATAGGAGGGTATATGGGCATATGAATACATATGTGAGTGTGTTTATATATGTATACAGGTAGGTATACATTGATAGAGGGAACAGGACCAATTTAATAGGAAGGGATGATACTTAAAAGGTGAAATTAAGAGGTGAGAGAGGAATATAATGAGAGGAGATGGGGAGAGACAGAATGAGATAAACTATCTCATAAAGAAGAAGCAAGGAGAAATGGTTACAATGGAGGGGAAGAACAGGAAGGCAAAAAGGAATGAGTCAACCTTATTCTCATTGAATTTGGCTTAGGGTGGGAATGACTTACACATTAAATAGGGTATCTCACCCTACAGGAGAGTAGGAGGGAAGGGGATGATAGGAGGGATGATGGAAGGGAGGGCAGGCTGCAGGGGAGGAAAGTTGGAAGCACCCACTTTTGAAAAGGGACAGGGTCAAAGTAGAGAATAGAACAAGTGGGAGGTGGGACAGGAGGGAGGGAAATATAGTCAGTCTTTTACAATATATGTACTATGGAAATGTTTTGCATAGCTACACATGTACAACCTATACTGAATTGCTTATCTTCCCACTAAGGGTGGGTGACCAGGGAGGAAGGGAATGAATCTGGAATTCAAAATTTTAAAATCATATATATATATGTGTGTGTGTGTGTGTGTGTGTGTGTGTGTGTGTGTGTGTGTGTGTATTTATGTGTGTATATATATATATATATATATATACTATTATTAATATTATTTTACATGAGACTGGGAAATATGATATACAGGCACTGGGGCATAGAGATCCACCGTGCCCTACTGGAAAGTTGGAGAGAGTATGGGGGAAGATATGGGAGAGAGCAGATTGGAGGAGGGGATATCCAGTGGGATCGCTATTTTGGGGTGGTGGGTAGGGGAAAAACGGGGAGAAAATTTGTAACTCAAAATCTTGCAGAAATGAATCATGTAAACTAGAAGTTAATAAAGCATTTGATAAAGTAAAAAAAAAGTCTACTGAGGTTTCCCTGGTACACCTAGGTCATAAAAAAGGGGAAAAAATTAGTTTGAGAACTATTGCCCCACTCTAAGAGTCCGAAATATTGGATTCTAGTCCTGAATCCAACAGCAACTTGCTGTGTGACCTTGAGTAAATAAATCATGGCCATCAAGCAATCAACAGTCATTTGTTAAATGCCTACTAATGAACACTCCCTGGGCCTCAGTTTCCCTGAGTAAAACCCAACAAATGGGTTGGGCTTAAAGTCCCTCACTAAGCCTTTTTTTCTTTAAATATAAAATAAGCCTGATTTTACCAGCATGCTGTTGCTATGGAGAACGTGTTTTTAAACCTAAAAGCCCTAGAAATGTCAGTTTCTCTCCCAGTTCTGAGACTAGAGTGGAGAAGTTAAGTCAGCACTCCATTTAACAGCTAACAGGTAGGCAAGGAGCAAGCTGAAGCATGTCTCTTTTCATTTTTTAAGTGTTTAATCAACTGTAAACACCAGTTATCTGCTTCTAGATTCCCAATGGCATCTCGATTATCCCTAAAATAATAATGACAAATTGGGAAGGCTCAGAGGATGACTAGAGTGAAGCCAACTGTTAAAAACTGCAACAAGAGGTGGCAGCAGGTATGTGAGTACAAGAGACAGCATGGCAAAGTGGACCTCATGAGCACTGGACCTGGAGTCAGGAAGACCTGGCTTGAAATCCCACCCCTCATGATTATTAGCTGTATGATTCTGGGCACGTCATTAATATTAATCTTGCCTTGGTTTCTTCATTCGTAAAAGGGGAGTTGTGGCAATTAGAGGCAAACTTCAATTACTTAAATGTACTACCCAGAACAATGTTTCCAGAGCAGTCTTAAGTGTACTTAGAGTACAGAAGCTGCAGCAGAATCATAGGATTAAGAGTTGAATGGCCTTCGACCTCAGGCTTGCACGCTGGGCACCAGCGCAGGCGCAGGAGGCGGGCCCTCGGCCGAGGGGAGCGGCGCAGGCGCAGGAGGCAGAGGCGCAGGAGGCGCAGGTGCGGAAGGCGGCGAAGCGGTGGCGGCGGTTGAAGCGCCCCTCCCAGAACAAGCGAGCCCAGCAGTGGCCTGACATGCCCCGGCGGTCCCGGCAGCCGCCCGCCCGAGCTCGCGGGGCCGCGGCCCAGGCATGAGCTGGCTCTTCCCGCTGAGCAAGAGCGGCGCGTCGTCCGCGGCCGGAGGCGCAGGCGGGCTCACCAGTCTCCAGCAGCAGAGGCAGCGGCTTATCGAGTCCCTGCGTGCAGCGCACGCCAGCATCGCCGAGATTGAGAAGGATGCGGAGTTCCGGCTGCCTTTTACGGTCAACAACGTCACCATAGCCATCAACATCTTCCTCCCTCCGCAGTTTCCCCAGGAGAAGCCCGTGATCAGCGTCTTCCCCCCCATCCGGCACCCTTTGATGGACAAGCATGGTGTGTACGTCACCTGCCCGCTGGTGAACAACTTCACCATGCACTCAGACCTCGGGAAGATCGTTCAGAGCCTCCTGGATGAATTTTGGAAGAATCCTCCGATCTTGATCACTAACTCCATATTTCCCCCCCTGAACCAAGCCCTGGTGAGGATGCCTCCTTATGCTGCTCAGGGTTTTCCGTTTCTTCCATTGTATTCTTCTCAAGAGGCAAACAGAGCCATGGCCTCCGTCCCTGTCGTGGACACCGTGCCTCCGGCCCCGAGTTACTCCACTCCCAAGCCTGCCACTCCCTCTGGCTTCCTCTCCAGCCTGCCTTTGCCCATTCCCACTGTGGATGCCCCGATGCCAACAGGGCAGAACGGGTGTGGCTATAAGATGCCCGACATCCCTGAGGGGTTCCCAGAACTCGCAGAGCTCAGCGTGTCGCAGCTGACGGACATGAATGAGCAAGAGGACGTGTTCCTGGAGAAGTTCTTGAGCCTGCCCCAGCTGCAGCAGGTGGTCACTGACAAGGACGGCTTGGTGAGGAGCATCGAGGAGCTCGCCCGGAAGAACCTCGTCCTGGAACCCAGCCTGGAAGCCAAGAGGCAGACGGTGCTCAGCAAGTATGAGCTGCTCACCCAGATGAAGGCGGGCTTTGAGAAGAAGATGCAGAGACAGCACGAGCTTAATGAGAGCTACAGCGCCAGTGCCCTCCAGGCCCGGCTGAAGGTGGCGGCCCACGAGGCCGAGGAGGAGTCGGATGCACTCGCAGAGGACTTCCTCGAGGGGAAGATGGAGATAGAGGACTTCCTCAGCAGCTTCATGGAAAAGAGAACTATCTGTCATTGTCGCAGAGCCAGAGAGGAGAAGCTTCAGCAGGCAATAGCCGCCCACACCCACTTCCACACTCCCCTCTAGATTTTCCTGAACACATGAACTGCCAAGAGAAAAATGAACAGTCCCAATTAAGCGCATTTTAAATAGATGTGATTTCATCCTAATGGCTGTATTGTGTGGTAGAGATTAACTGTATCCATTGAGTAGAGCTGGGCCTGATTTTCTACAAATTAGGATACCTTTTATTATCTTTGTTTGAGAAATCCTTTTGCATTCTTTGCACTAAAAATATCCTTTGTATTTATTGTTGATAAAGTCTTTTACCATATTTAAGTTTCTGCTGCTATTCCCTGATTATTAGAAATTAAATACCTATGCATGTAATTTTGGATAAATTCAAGTATTTTATAAATTCATATTCTTTTAAATTCATAAAAAAAAAAAAAGAGTTGAATGGAACTTGAGGGATCATAGTCCAGCCTCCTCATTTTCCACATCAGGGAACCTCTGAGCTCCCTATGCCCATGTATCCTCATTTTCACCCTGGCTGGAATTTTCCTCTCTACTACTACTGTTACTCCATCCTCCAAACCAGATCTCCAGAGGCTATGTCCAAGAGGAGTTCCGAACTCCCTGTGGTCCTCACCTTCACCCCAGCTATTCCTGGCCCTTTTGATGCCCTGTGCTACCATCCATACTCCTTCCATCCCTCACTCAAAGAACTGAAATCAAATCAATACAATCATTGCTTTGGGGGGAAGGGGAATCAGAAGACTGCTCTCTTGTTCCACTGACCATCCTTGTGACTTCTCTGGGAAAACCACTATACCAGCAACCACACTGGCATAGTCAGGATGGCTGCTAGCATAAGTTCTTAGATCTACTTTACTAGGAAAGATAGCTGTTCAATAGGTCAACAATCTTTTTTAATTACATTCATTAGTTCAGGGGAAAAAAAAATCCCCTGAACTTTAGAGAAAATCCAAACAAAGAAAAGAGAGAAAAGAAATAAAGACCAACAGACAGGGCTTCTAACTGTCTGAGAAATTAGCATAGATCAACAGACAGATCCAACTGTCTGACCAAAGCAATACACTCAGTTACCAGAGAGAGAAGCACCAACATCTGGGTTTTTCAAAGGTAGCCCTCTTTAAGGGCTACCCAGAGTCTCATCTGGTCAAATCACAAGAACACTCTTCCAATGAGTAAAAAGGAAAATGCTAACCTCAGAGTATATGTGCCCTTTTTAGAGCCAGAAGGTACCACAACCTTCTGACTCAGTGCCTAATTAGAAATTAACAAAGGTGTGAAAGCCTTCTTACAAGCAAGCCTCCCCTAAGCAAACTTCCACCTGGGCTCCACCTGAGGCCTATCAATGGGTGGGGAAGATCCTATATCCCACTAACATTACAATCACTTAACATCTCTAAGCCTTGGTGTCCTCATCTGTAAAATGGAAATGATAGCATTTGCCTCCCAGGGTGGTTGTGATGTTCTAAGAACTTTGCTGCCTTAAAGTACCATATAGATGTTAGTGATTGTTATTGTTGTTGTTGTTATTGTCATTATTTTATTTGTATGCCCAGGCATTTGGTACACTAATAAATTAATAAATGCTGTTATATTCTTTCTTTTATGAGCCTCAGAAGAGGTAATTTTAACCAGTTGACAAGTCTTGTCAATTCTACCTTCACGTCTCTCAAATTCATTAATAATAACTAGCATCTATATAGCACCTACTATGTACCAGGCACTGCACTAAGCACTTTACAAATATTATTTCCTATGATCCTCACAACAACTCTGGGAGGTAGGTGCTATTATGATTCCCCTTTCCAGGTGAGGAAGCTGAGTCATATAAAACAGGATTTGAACTCAGGTCTTTCTGACTCCAGGCCCAGTTGCTATATCTACCAGTCACTTGTCTCTACACACACAGATTTCACCCAAATTCAGACCCTTATTACCTCCTTGAAATCTCCTTCTGATTGTTCACCCAATTTCCAGTTGCTCCCCTCTCTAACTCACCCTCCACAAAGTTGCTAAAATTACACTCTGAAGGCACAAGTGTGACCATAGGCTCCTAAAACCTTCAGAGCCTTCCTAAAATGAAATACATTTTTTTGGCCTGGTATTTAAGGCCTCCACAATTTGATTCCCATTTTCCATTCCAGAATTTTATATTACTCTGCTTAACACAGTTTACATTCTAGCCAGATTGGCCTGCTACATTCCCAACATTCTCTGACCTATAAGTTGCGCCTTTGCCTTGCCTCTATGCCTGTACTGCACCCCCTTCCTCACCTCCAGCTTTGAGAATCCTTAGGTTTCTTCAAGGTTCAGGGCAGGCACCACTCACACATGAAAAGTCCTTCCTGATCTTCCAACTAGTTGGAGCTCTGTCCCCTCTTCAAATTGTCTTGTATTTATTTGTCTATGTTGTGTGTCCCTGGGCCTGGGCCTGATTTTCTACAAATTAGGATTCCTTTTATTATCTTTGTTTGAGAAATCCTTTTGCATTCTTTGCACTAAAAATATCCTTTGTATTTATTGTTGATAAAGTCTTTTACCATATTTAAGTTTCTGCTGCTATTCCCTGATTATTAGAAATTAAATACCTATGCATGTAATTTTGGATAAATTCAAGTATTTTATAAATTCATATTCTTTTAAATTCATAAAAAAAAAAAGAGTTGAATGGAACTTGAGGGATCATAGTCCAGCCTCCTCATTTTCCACATCAGGGAACCTCTGAGCTCCCTATGCCCATGTATCCTCATTTTCACCCTGGCTGGAATTTTCCTCTCTACTACTACTGTTACTCCATCCTCCAAACCAGATCTCCAGAGGCTATGTCCAAGAGGAGTTCCGAACTCCCTGTGGTCCTCACCTTCACCCCAGCTATTCCTGGCCCTTTTGATGCCCTGTGCTACCATCCATACTCCTTCCATCCCTCACTCAAAGAACTGAAATCAAATCAATACAATCATTGCTTTGGGGGAAAGGGGAATCAGAAGACTGCTCTCTTGTTCCACTGACCATCCTTGTGACTTCTCTGGGAAAACCACTATACCAGCAACCACACTGGCATAGTCAGGATGGCTGCTAGCATAGGTTCTTAGATCTACTTTACTAGGAAAGATAGCTGTTCAATAGGTCAACAATCTTTTTTAATTACATTCATTAGTTCAGGGAAAAAAAAATCCCCTGAACTTTAGAGAAAATCCAAACAAAGAAAAGAGAGAAAAGAAATAAAGACCAACAGACAGGGCTTCTAACTGTCTGAGAAATTAGCATAGATCAACAGACAGATCCAACTGTCTGACCAAAGCAATACACTCAGTTACCAGAGAGAGAAGCACCAACATCTGGGTTTTTCAAAGGTAGCCCTCTTTAAGGGCTACCCAGAGTCTCATCTGGTCAAATCACAAGAACACTCTTCCAATGAGTAAAAAGGAAAATGCTAACCTCAGAGTATATGTGCCCTTTTTAGAGCCAGAAGGTACCACAACCTTCTGACTCAGTGCCTAATTAGAAATTAACAAAGGTGTGAAAGCCTTCTTACAAGCAAGCCTCCCCTAAGCAAACTTCCACCTGGGCTCCACCTGAGGCCTATCAATGGGTGGGGAAGATCCTATATCCCACTAACATTACAATCACTTAACATCTCTAAGCCTTGGTGTCCTCATCTGTAAAATGGAAATGATAGCATTTGCCTCCCAGGGTGGTTGTGATGTTCTAAGAACTTTGCTGCCTTAAAGTACCATATAGATGTTAGTGATTGTTATTGTTGTTGTTGTTATTGTCATTATTTTATTTGTATGCCCAGGCATTTGGTACACTAATAAATTAATAAATGCTGTTATATTCTTTCTTTTATGAGCCTCAGAAGAGGTAATTTTAACCAGTTGACAAGTCTTGTCAATTCTACCTTCACGTCTCTCAAATTCATTAATAATAACTAGCATCTATATAGCACCTACTATGTACCAGGCACTGCACTAAGCACTTTACAAATATTATTTCCTATGATCCTCACAACAACTCTGGGAGGTAGGTGCTATTATGATTCCCCTTTCCAGGTGAGGAAGCTGAGTCATATAAAACAGGATTTGAACTCAGGTCTTTCTGACTCCAGGCCCAGTTGCTATATCTACCAGTCACTTGTCTCTACACATACAGATTTCACCCAAATTCAGACCCTTATTACCTCCTTGAAGTCTCCTTCTGATTGTTCACCCAATTTCCAGTTGCTCCCCTCTCTAACTCACCCTCCACAAAGTTGCTAAAATTACACTCTGAAGGCACAAGTGTGACCATAGGCTCCTAAAACCTTCAGAGCCTTCCTAAAATGAAATACATTTTTTTGGCCTGGTATTTAAGGCCTCCACAATTTGATTCCCATTTTCCATTCCAGAATTTTATATTACTCTGCTTAACACAGTTTACATTCTAGCCAGATTGGCCTGCTACATTCCCAACATTCTCTGACCTATAAGTTGCGCCTTTGCCTTGCCTCTATGCCTGTACTGCACCCCCTTCCTCACCTCCAGCTTTGAGAATCCTTAGGTTTCTTCAAGGTTCAGGGCAGGCACCACTCACACATGAAAAGTCCTTCCTGATCTTCCAACTAGTTGGAGCTCTGTCCCCTCTTCAAATTGTCTTGTATTTATTTGTCTATGTTGTGTGTCCCCTTCACCTTATTCCCATCCCAGCTTCCCAGTAAGGTCCTCAAGGAGCAGGGATTGCTTAATGTGTATCTTTGTACCCAATGCCCAGTACGATGCTGAGCACATAACAGATCCATAACAAATCCCTGTTAAATTCAATGACTTCACCATGGTCACACTCCAAAATTCTAGAATCCCATGACTTCTCACCAACTCTTAGATCGCCCTATGTTTCACCTTCCTTAGACTTAGTTCACCACTAAATAAATGTGACCACTTTAACTTTGAGCTGCAGTGCATCCATCCACACTTCTCTGATTCTATTTCCCTGTCTGATGTGTTCTGAGTCTCAACTGGGCTCTCCATGCTAGAATGACACTGAATTCAATGTGATCTCCCAATCCTCTTAACAAAAGAGAAATCTCTTAACCTTTTGCCACTCTTTCCTTCCTCTCCACCCCACCCTTCAATTTATTTCTCATTATTAACCAAAGACAAGCAAGAAAGCAACTTCCAGTGTAAACAGAATAAATCAAAATGATGCTAACTTCCCTCACTAATGTCCTCCATCAATCATGGATGACTTGAGCTTTTTAAACAGAAAGATTAGGAGAGAGCACAGTAAAATCCTTAAACTGTTACTGCTTTCCTAACTCTGTTACATTAAGGTGTTGAAATTGATTTGTCATTAAAAAGAGAAATACAAGTACTTTATATGCCTAGAGGGAGGGAAAAAAAATCAATGAAAGAGTATAGAATTTGGGGTGGGGGGGGAGATGAAGAAGGAAAAAGGAGCAAATTCTTTATTGATTCAGAAGAAAAATGCAATACGGAGAGTCAAAACAACTTCATTTAACGCCTCACTTAACCACTATACAGGACAAGGTGGCCAAACCTGACATCCGTACATAATCAAATGGCCAGAATCAACACTGTAGATGTTAATCCTCAATAGGGTTTGTACCACTTGGGTGATGGACTCCTTCATTAGTTCTGCCTCCACCCTTCTAAGTCTCAGACTTAGAGTTAGGCTGTTTTGCTGAAAACCTGAAATACAAAATGGGAGTTGACTAGAAGGGTGGGAAGAAGAAAAGGAAGATGTGGAGAACTAGAATTCCTCCTGTTCAAAGGAACTAGATAAAAACCGCTGGTGCTAGAAGGTCAGAGGATTTTCGAAGAAGATAACTAAAGCCCTAGGTAATTAAAATCCCACTAATTCAGGATCCAACAATCTTTGCATCAAATAATAAGAAAGGGTTTGCTGAGCAAATGAACAAGGTAAAAAGATTTCAGGGGAAATGTTTAGACAATTTATCTATTGGCATATTTAGTCATTTGCATACAAATAATTAATAAACTAACTATAAATACCTTTATTAAAGCAGGTCCAATTTAGCAATACTCAGGAGGCTGTTAATTTTGGGTAGGAAAGCAAATATGCATCTCTTTTTAAAAATATTTCATATTTGAGTCTTTTCACTAATTCACATTGATTATTCCCCACATACTCAGCTAAGACAAGAAAAGTTGACTATACAAAAAGAAAAAAAATGTCTCTTTCTTTAAATGATATTTAGAATATTCTGATGCTATTTATCTGCTTTTTATCCAACAGTGGAAAGAACACTGAATTTGGAATCAGAAGATACTAGTCCAAAGTCCAGGTCTGATACTTCCTACTGTTGTGTCCTTGGGTAAGTCAGTCACCTTCTCTGATTCTCCATTTCTTTATCTGTAAAATGAGGGAATTGGACTAAATGATCTGAGTTCAGTTCTAGTTTTAGGAATCTATGATTTTCTATTAACTATTCATTGACATTTAAAGGGAAAATGTGTTAACAACTATAGGGCAGCACAGAATCAGAAATGTTGCTACAAAGAGCATCCTCAAATATGAAAGAGACTATTATGAATTATTATTTATCACAGCAATGATGCTAGGGATGCTATGAAACTTAGAGAACTATTTTCCACAATGACAGAAGCCGGTTAGTTTACTCCAACTTTCAAAAATTAACTAGATAAATAAAGATTGGGAGTGATTATTAACCAAGTGATAGATGCCAAGTCAGTAGTATGACAAGGAATTAAACTTAGCTCTCCTAACTCCCAGTCCAGTGTTCTAAATGTTACCTATATGTGTGTTCCTTATAGACAGGGACTTTGTTAAACCTCATTTATACCCTCAGAGATCCTATCATAGAAAGAGGTACAGGCAGCTAGGTGGAGCAGTGAGTAGAGCACCAGGCCTAGAGTCAGGAGGACCTGAGTTCAAATCCAACCTCAGACACTTAACACAAAAACTAGCCTATGACCTTGGGCAAGTCACTTAACTCCAATTGCCCTACCTACCCCCCTCTCCCTCCCAAAAAAAAGCAAAAAGAAAGAGGTACAAAATAGGTGTCCTATAAATATGCAGGCAGCTAAGTGGCACAGTGTCCAGAGTGCTAGACTTGATCCAAGTTCAAATCTGGCCTCAGAAACTTACTAGCTGTGTGACCTTGATCAAGTCACTCCATCTCAATTTCTTCTTTAGTAAAGTGGAGATAATAACAGCAGCTACCTCTTGTGGTTGTTGAAAGAATCAACATATATGATAATACACAAAAATATATGATAATATATGAGAAGCACTATAAAATTGTTAGCTATTATTATAGGAAAGCTAAGAGGAGGCACAATGGATAGAGCATTGGACCTGGAATCAAGAAGACCTGAGTTCAATTCCCACCTCAGATTCTTAACCAGCTGCGTGACCATGGGCAAGTCATTTAACCTCTCTGTGACTCAGTTTCCACATCTGTAAAATGGGGACAATAATAGCACCTACCTCCCAGGGTGGTCATGAAAATCAAATGAGACTGTATGCAAAGTGCTTTGCAAAGCTTAAAGTGATATTATAAACACTGGCCATTATTATTATTATTATTATTATTATTATTATTATTATTATTATTATTATTATAGCTAAACTCAGAATGCCAACTAATTATTACATCAGGAAATAACAATTAGGAAATTCATGCTCTGCCTTCCAGTTTCTGACTCATACCAGAGGATAAGTTGAAATCTGCCTATTTCCCAAGATCAAAGTTGTTCAAAAGCTGGCTCCCTGATGTGGAATTCAAACATACTTGCGCAATCCAATTGAAGATTCATGTATTGATAGACACTAATGGTCAGTAATCTGAAATTATGTGCTCATCAGACAGGTAAACAAACCATTAGCTCATTTGTTTGAAGCCTAGCAAGGGATAATTCTTGAATTTGTTAATTGTTGTTTCCTATTAAGAACTTTAGCCAGTTAAAGGAAGAGGAGGGGAACAGGTATGCAACATATTCAAATATAAGTCAATCAAAATATTTTTGTGTGTAGAGACTCATGCAGGATGGAGGACTCACAACTGAGGAGATTAGGAAAGGTCTCATGTAGGAAATGCCACGACTTAGCTCTTTCAGGAAATAGAAATTCCAAGAAATGAAGGTGAGGAGGAAGACCATAGGTACTAGTGACAATTCAGATAAAGACACAGAGACAGAAAATGAAATGTCAGGCACAAAGAACAATAATTAGGACAGTTAGGCCAAAATATATTGTGTGAAGAAGAACAATGTAAAATTAGTCTGGAAAGGTAGGTTGAGATAAGAATGTGGAAGGTGGAGTGAGAATGTTGTATGTCAAACACAGAAGTGTCTATCTTATTCTAGAAGTAACAGATAGCTTCTTGAGCTTCTTAAACAGATCAGTGATATAGTCAGACATTTACTTGAGAAAAATCAGTTTGGTAGTTGTGTGGAGGATGGATTGGTGAAGGGAGAAGCTGAAGACAGGGAGAATAAAGAGGGAGCTGTTGGAAGAGTCTAGGTGAAAAGTGATGAGGGCTTGAACCAGGGTGGTGGTTATATGAGTGGAGAGAAGGGTGAGATGTTGTAGAAGTAGAATCAATAAGCGTTAGCAAGTGATGTTGGGTGAGAGTGAAGAGATGAGAATGACTCCAAAGTTAAAAAGATGGGAAATTTGGAAAGACAGTGGTGCTCTTCCCAGATATAGAAAAGTTATAGGAAGAATGGTAGATTTAGAGGGAAAGATTAGCTTCACTTTGGAACTCTTTGTGATTCTGCTTGGTATCTTGGTCTTAAGTCATATTATGTCCCTCCAGCCATAAACGCGTTCCAGTTTTGTAAAACTGGACTATTCTCTGTTCCCTCCAGTCTCCAACTCCAAAATATACACTTTACTTTCCTGCTTGATGTCCTTTTGTTCATGATGTCCCTTATGCCTAGAACATCCTCTACTCTGTTGAACTGAGACACTGAAGCATTTCAAATAGTTCATTGGATTTGGGAGTTAGAAAGACCTGGGTTTGAGTTCTGTCTCTAATACTTACTAGGTATGTAACCATGAGTATATTTCCTTACCTATAAAAAAGGGATTAAAATCTATAGTGCTAACATCACAGGTTATGAGGCTTATAAGTGTGTAAAAATTCTACAAACCTTAAAAATGTCAATTAATTTAAATGTGAGTTATTACTGATTTTCTATTCATGCTTTAAAGCCCAATTCAAATGCCACATTATCCATGTAGCTTTCCCTGATCTACTGCTGTCTGTTACATGGTCTCAGGACCACATGAAGTCTAAGGAAAGAACACTGTTTTACACCTACAAGAACTAGAATCCATAATATTATATAGTTAGTATAGCTATATTGCAGTCTTATTCTCCTACTAGACACTAAGTTCTATAAGGGCATAAATGATTGTTTTAGCTAAATTTCTACAGTGCTTTGCATAGAATACTTTTAAAAGTTTTTTAATGAAATATTGTTATATATATTTTAGAAATAAGCATCATTTTTATAACATTTTGGGAAATGGACTTTCTGGAATTATGATTTCACCAATGTGGAGAACTCCCAGAACTCCAGAACTCCTTCCCCCCACCAAAGCAAATCAACAACTATGATCTGAGAGAGCTGTCTGGGTCACTGAGGTTAAGTGAACTGCCCATGATCAAAAAGCGGACGGTCCCTTTCTTCTCTATATGAAGTGTTCTAATAGCAACAATGACAATAATTGAAAACTAGCACTTCACAATTTCCAAAGCTATTTCCACACAACAACCCCTTCAAGTAGGGAGTGCTGTGAACCAAGAAAGTAATTTAGAAATCAGAACTTGGCTCCTGAGTTCAATAGTTATCATGGTAATAGGTTCTAAGAACAAGGAATGCATATTCTGTCCATATCTGCATAGAAGTTCAAAGGACTCTCCAAATGATCCCTAAGTCTAACAATGCTAACAAACATGAAAATAAAAACTAAAGCACAATAAGCCTTTTGGGAAAGGAACTGGAAGTCCTCTTCCCCCTTCTTATACTTCTTATTCCAGGGGTCCACGGCCCTCTTATTTTATTTGTAGGGTACAATCTCCTAGGTGGCAGGAACCTGATTTTCTGCCTTAACAGTGTATAGTGTTGAACACATCACTGGAGAGACTAAAGCCCATGGCCTATAATGACAAAGAAAAATTATTAAGACTGTATTAACTTTGATGATGATGAAGATGAATGTTACTTTTCCCCTACAACAAAGGGATGGGAGGCTTAATGAGTTAATGTTTTCTAAAGCTTTCATAACCACTTTGATGAAAGCAGCTGTATTACTACAAAGCAACCTTTCATCTACGAGGCTCCCTTTCTACTCCCTCCAGTTACCATCCTCCCTACCCATCCCTTGTCTTCCAAATAGAATGAGAGGCAAAAGGGCAGAAATGGCCTCTGTTGCAGCTTCCTTAGTCCAGATCAGAGACCACTCTTGGATCAGAGATCACATTATTTTTTTAGTTTGACCAATACATCTTGTCTATTTTTTCTTTAACAACATCATTGATGACACACACAGATGCTTTACTTGGATGCACAGGGCCATCTGAGGAAAGGAAAAAAAATCTTCCTCCTTGAAAATGAATGCAAATAGATTCCAATCAACAGGAAGAGCTCAATTAGAGCCAAGTTCTATATGCTCCAAAGGTGTTGCTATTTTCTCTCTGGCTTTCACCCATTTCCTCTGACCTTGGGGGGTTGGGAAGGGGCGGAAAGAAACAGGGAAAGATTAAGGGTGACAGGCCTAATGGAAAACGGGTCATTGAACACAGTGTTAGATGTAAGCCCAGAAAGAGGGAGCCAGGCAGAAGGGCAATCAGGACAAGTAAGACTATGGCCCCTTGCTATTAAATTTGAGGGCATATACTGTTCCAGGGTTCCAGACCTTATTTATAAAGGGTACCACCTCAGTAGGGAAGGCTGGCCCTCAGTTAGCATAGGACAAGTGACACCCCCACATCAAAACCATCCCAATTTCAACACATTAAGCTAACCAAGTGAATTAGATCAAGTTCTTGGGTTGCACCTCTATAAGGGTGAATTCATTCCATAAAGGAAGGAGTAAGCATTTATTAAGCCCCCACTATGTGCCAGGCACCATACTAAGCCATTTCTACAAATATTATCTCATTTGAGACTCTATTCTACAGCCAGACATTAACCCCACCCACTGTCTTCTAAATAACTATGTGAAAAGGATGACTAGACAAAGTGTAGATGGCTCATCCCTGCAATCCATCCCCACTCTAGAACCAATTCAAATTCATGCAGCACTAAGAATGGCTCAGCAGGCAATTTATATCCTTGTGTAGCAGTGACTCCTTAGCTATATGAAGATGTTTGCTTAGAATAGTGCATCTGACTTAGAAAATAAGCTCACCAAGGGCAAGGACTGCATGTTGGCTGTTTTGTACCCTTCAAAATAACTCTTGAACCGTGCAAGCAGTAAGGTACTCAAGAGGTACTGGTTGAGTTACATGGTTGAATAAATTTCTTGATATAATACCTAGTAGAGCTTCATGTTACAAGAGGTTCTTATAAGTAGATGGCTTAGTGCAAATAACAGGCCAATAGAGTCAACTTAGTGAAAGAAAAACATCCCAAGAGAATATAAAGCATTAGGAGGGAGAGCCACAATGGTAGAGTAGAAAGGAGTATTCCACCTAAACTCTCTCAATCGTTCCCTCCAAATGACTTCGAAATAGCATGCCAAATTGAATTCTGGAGTGGCACAGTCAACAAAAGGACAGGATGAGAATTTTTCCAGCCCAAGACAATTCAGTAAGTTGGAAGGAGAGGTCTGTGCATCTACACAGGTACACTGGGGTAAGGGCTGGCTAGGAGGGCAGCATCGTGACAATACCATGCTGTGGGCCTTGTAGGCAGAGACAGCAGTGTCAACAACAGTAGCAGTGGCAATTTCAGGAATCTCACCTCCCAAAGATAGTAAAGGGATTGGACAAGTCAGAAAGAGATTACAGGGAACCCCTGTGCTGATATTGGGCACAGGACCTGGTGTTGTTTGGTAACTACATTGCCCATTGTCCAGTTCCAAGTCATAGTCCAGGGCAAAAAGGAGTGCTAACACTTGTGGTTGCAAGGGGACAGGCCTCCTACCTGGATAAGAACTGGAGCATAAACCAGGAAAGCAGTGATTACACTTCTCCATGGATCACACCACCTTGGAGGCACTGAACATTTATAGACTCCCAGAACTAGCTGTGAAAACAGCAGGGCGAAAAGGCCTAAAGTTTGGGACAGTGTCCCTCACTTCCCAAGTGAGCAGAACCCAACTTTAAAATAAAGTTCAAAATCAAGAAATAGACTGGAAACATGAGCAAACAACAACAGCAAGAAAAGGACTTGAACATAAAAATCTACTATGATGACAGGGAAGCTCAAGACAAACTTAGAAGATAATAATGATGTGGAAAATATCTACAGGCAAAGACTCAAAGAAAAATACAGAATGGAAACAAGCCCAACAAGAATTTCAGGAAGAACTAAAGAAAGTATTGTTGTGGTTGTCGTTTTAAAGAGAAAAAATAAAAAAGATCCTAAAAATCAAATGACTAGCAAAAGAAAAACTGGAAAACAAAATGAAATGCAAGAAACTTGTGAAAAGGGAATTAACAGCTTGGTAAAAGAGGCATAAAAAATACTGACAAAAATAACACCTTAAGAAACAGAATTGATAAAATGGTAAAAAGAGGTACAGATCTTCACTAATGAAAGTAACTCCTTAAAAAGCAGAATTGGCCAAATGGAAAAAGAATATACAACCTCATTGAAGTAAATAATTCCTTAAAAATTAGAATTGGTAAGAGGATGCTGAAAAGATAGTGGAATAGGTTAGAAAATTACAAGCTCTACAGATTTCCTCCACAAACAAGACAGCATAATGCTTCAGGGTAAATGTAGAGCAGCAAAAATAAATGAGTTGAGGCAGAACAATGGTCCTCCTGGGACAACTGGAGAAGATCTGAAGAAAATCCCAGGACTGAGGTTCAACCCAAGTGAAGTGAAAACCTCCTGGCTAGCTCCACTGAAACAGAAAGTGGTGAGCCCAGAGGGCAGCTGGATTTGGAGGTAGCCTCAACCTCAACCACAGGAATTTTCACTTCCTGGACAATGTGGGGAGTTGGGCATCTGAGCAAAAGAAGATTGGGTTAAGTATAATCCTGAATGGGAAAAAAATGGATATTCCATGAATTGACAGACTTTGGAGATTTTATTGCAAAAAGAACAGAACTAGCAGAAATAGAAGGTAAATATCAAAGACTAATTACAAAGGACTCACTAAGGACAAATTGTTTACTTTTTATATGTGGAAATGTAAAACATATGTCTAAGATAGTCATTAGTAATTGGGTAGTTTGAAAGAATGAGTGGTATAGAGCTTAATATGTGATTCTAAAAAGCAAAAATATGTAGGAAAAGGCAAAAGTAATTATCACACACAAATGAGGTGCAAGAAGAAGTGATATAGAGGAATTAGATGTGGGAGGAGAGCTAGTAGTTCTGCTACCTATCTTCATTAGGAGTGGGTTAAAGAGGGAACTATATATAGATATTTAGAAGGGTATGAAAGTCTTCTAAATTAAAAAAGAAATAAGAGGGCAAGGGTATAGGGAGGGGGGAGAGGATAAGGGAGGGATAGGGAATAGGATAGGAGGGTATAGAAGGGTGTGAATATTAACAGGAATGGGCTAACGAGGGAACAACATATATACTTACAAGGATATAAAAATCTCCTAAATTCAGAAAGAAATAAGAGGGTAAGGGGATAGGGTAGAAGGAGAGGACACAAGAGGAATTCTTGGAGGAGGAGTAGGTTAAGGATAGAAGGTTGAAGAAGGATAGGAATAGGAAGAGAAGGATAGTGAGGAAAAGAGGGAGGAAAATATGCAAATAACTATAATTTAGAATAAGAATGGGATGCATTTACCCATAAAATGGAAACTGACAGCAGATTAAAAATTCAGCAATATGTTGCTTTTAGAAAATGCTATAAAAATGAAAGACACATAAACATAAAATAAAGGTCAGGAGTAGAATTTATATGTAAAAAAGCAGGGATAGTAATCATAATCTCAAAGTCAAAAGCTAAAATAAGATTTAATCAAAAGAGAAAAATAGGAAACTACACTATGTGTCAGCCTTATTAATTGTTTTCGATCATATAAAATAACTAGCTAGTAAAAAATATATGACAGTATACTTACCAAAACAGACACAAGATTTATATGAATATAAACACAAAACACCTTTTATACAAAGATCTAAATAACTGAAGTAATATTTAGGTAAAGTCAATATAATTTTTAAAGTGATAATTTTACTTATTTACATAATACCATCCCAAAAAAATTACTAAAAAAATTCTCTGAGTCAGAAAAAATAATTAACAGGGTTCATTTGGAAGAGCAGAGGGTCAGGAATTTCAAGAAAACCAGTGGGAAAAGATGTGAAGGAACTATATTCCATAGTATTAGATATTAAACCATATTATAAAGTGAGAAGTGTTGAAATATAAAATGGATCATTTTGTTTTAAATTAAAATTTTCCTATATAAATAAAACCTATGTAGCCAACAATAGAGTAAATACAGAAAATTGGGGGGAGAAACTCTTATAGACAATCTCCCAGATAGAATGTGATTGGGTTGGAATATTATTGTAGAACAGGAAATGATGAACTGGTGGATTTAGAAAGATATGGAAAGACTTGGACTTATAAAAGAACTATCTACCTACAGAGAAACAGACAACAAATGGAAATAAAAATAATGCAGTCTTATGGGTATGCATTTGAATGTGTATGTGCATGTGTATATTTATGGATATCTATGTATTTGTGTGTATATGTATGTATATGTGCATGTGTCCATGCTTAATTGTAGCCTTTTTGGGGGAAGGGAGGAAGGAAGAGGAAAAAAATAAGAAGTGTACTACAGAGAACAAAAGAAAACATACAAGGAAACAAAAAAAAGGACAGCTTTAAAAATAATATGTAGGATTATATAGGTTTTTCTTGAAATGGAAATTTATTGCTTTATATTGAATCCTTTCTTATGTTTTGCTGTATACATGACAATGTTTTTGTTTTATTATTTTGTATTCAAGTTTAAAATATAAATTCAAATATAATGGAAAAAAGTTAGAATTGGTTAAGTGAAAGCTAATGACATCAAGAAACAATAAAACAAAGTCAAAAGATTAGAAAAAAATAAAAAACATCAAGAATCAGATAGGTTGAACCTAGCATGGGGAAGGAGCAACAAGAGATAACTGGCCTCTGGAAGGCCAGCCTCCTTTAGAGATCCCTAATTCTTAAACTATCTTTATGTTAACAGGCAGAGCTCAATGAACCTGGACAATCCCCTTTGCTTTAATCCCTCCAAAAACTCCAGACAGGAGATGAAGGCTAAGAAGGGATTATCAACAGACATCTCAACTGAGTAAATAGGACCAAAACCCAAAACAGGAGAAATAAGGGGCCTTCTTTCTAGCTAGAAAGAGGTAGTTGCAGACAAATAAAGGCAGCCCTTCTCTATACAACTCCAAGTAAACTTGTAGGGAAATTATTATCCTGAAAAGATAAGAGGTTAAAAATAGAAGGGAAAAAAAGTTCTAATAATGATTTAAAACAAATACTAAGATCCATAACAAGAGAATCCAGGAGCATTCAGGAAACATTCTAAACTTTTAGAAATTGCTATCATGACATTCATTATTGCCTCCCCCAAACTCTTCAAAAATACTTGTCAGGAGAGATGGGCAATTTTGACATTTTCTTAAAAGAGTAGGAGCATATCCTTAAATTATTACCAAACATTCACTCCCAAATATATTGACTCTTAGATGGATTTGAATGCCTTAAAACTGGTTGAATGGAGTGAATTCACCCAATCTAGCACCTTTTATCAACACTCATTCTGAATCCAGGGAAGCAACCTCATAGAGGTTGTCATGTCCAGAAGCTCACTTTTCAGATATTAATTTTCACCGTATTTCATTTCTCTGTTCCCCTCGGACCTGGATCATTCCAGGCTTGAGGCTATGGTTAATTTATCTTCTATTTTAGCTGCTGCCACTTATTAAAAATCTAAACCTCAAAAATTACTCTTTTTTTTAATAAAAGCAAAAACTTAGAAGTCAGGCTGAGAGGCAGAATCTCAAATCAGACTGTTCATTCAGACAACTTCATTCCTGCAACTTTTCTTGTTAATAAATTAGGTCAGTACTATAGCTTTTCTAACGTGTATCTGGGGCCCCAGCTGAGCTGGTTCCTTTTTATTATAAAACATAAATTGGAAAAGAAGTATCCTTCCCCAGCACAGAATTTTTAATATAAAGGAAAGTGGTAAAGACAGTCACATCAACCCAAAAGGCACAGGGTGATGAAGACTGGATATGTACTTCAAGGCACTAGTTCTTTTGTTCTCCATTAATTTTTATCTTTCCCTCACAACTGTCAACCAATCTATCTGTCTTTTCACCCGAATGTCATGAGGATTGAAGAGTTCCTAGAACTCTAGAATTTTATAGCCAGAATAGATCTTTAAAATCATCTTGTCTAAAGGCCTCTCATTTTATTAAGGAAACTGAGGCTAGTAAATGACAGAGAATCCCAAGTCAGATTTTCTGACTCCCAATACAATTTTCTTCAGGGACACAATTGGATTCCCCAGTAGTCACTGCAAAGACCATCTAAATTGAGTTTATATCCCCTTTAGATGACTTCAGTAGAAGACGGCAAGGCTGGCACTTCTGTAAGCCCTACCACAGTGACCTGCTATATGCTCAGTTTTCATACTCAGTGAGTAGTTCCAGAGCATGCTCAGCTTTATATCAACATTTGAAGCTTCTAGTAATATTGAGCTAACAGCTGGAACCAGACAAAAAATCCAAATTTTAGTTTCTTCATTCTGTTACTAAACTGTAATATGAAACAGTCTCTCTAGATTTGTTCTAGAAGGGAGTAGAAAAGTATGCTGGTTTTAGAGTCAAAGGACCTGGGTTTAAATCCTGATTCTCTCACTTATTACATTGGGATCTTGGGCAAATCACTTAACTTCTCTGGGCCTCAGTTTCCTCACCTGTAAAATGAAGGAGTTGGACAAAAACTTTAAGGATCCTTTCAAATCTATGCTTGTGATATAATCATCCAATTCTCTTTTTTCAGTTGTACCTGGCTTGACTACAAAATCCTGGGTAAGGAACAAAGGGAGGAAGAAGAGAGGTGAAAGAAAGGATATATTAAGTACCTACTGTATGCCAAGAGCTGTGCCAAGCACTTTACAAATATCATCTCATTTAATCCTCCAAAACAACCCTGGAAGATAAGTGCTATTATTATCCCCATTTTATAAATGATGAAACCAAGACAAATAGAGGTTAAGTGACTTACCCAGGATCATAAAGCTACTATTAGGTACTAAGTATACTGCTGCAGAATATCTGAAAAGGACGTCTTCATAAGCCTCAAACTCAGACAATGCTACCTCCATCAGCAGAGGCTTCACATTGTGAAGATTGTGCTTCTCTGATAGATGTGGGCAGTACTAACATACCAGAACTTTTCACTTAAAGAAAAAAAAATTTTAGTTAGCATCAATAGTCTCTTGCCCATAGCCATCAATAACTCATGATGAACAAGCAACATGCTAGTAAGACAGAATGGATGAGGAGTATATTTTCTACAACTAAAAATATTGGACAAATATAAAAGTACATGGTGCTGTGATCTTAAGAGAATAAAAAAAATACCACATCAAGGTAGTCAATGAATGTATTTGACAGAATAGTGGTTTGGGGTTTGGCAGAGTTCTAAGAGAAAGGTCAGGAAGAAGATGGAGAGGTCTACCTGTGGCAGAGTGGGCAGAAAAATCCTCTAAATAACGTTAGAAAAAGAGTTCTTAACCTGGTGTTTTATAATTTAATATTTTGATAGCTTTATTCCAATATAATTGGTTTCTTTTTAATCCCATGTATTTTATGTTATGCATTTAAAAATAGCATTCTGTAGTGTCAAAAGAGTTCATAATACAAAGATAAAGAACCATATTAAAGAGGTCCTGGTGGCTATGCCAGTCATTAATTTGGCCCAAGTTCCACTCAAATGAATTTTTGTCACCTCTTATTATTAATGTAGAAGACACTATTTATTCAGAGGCAGAAAGATGAAAAGCCACAGTTGACCTCAGGGAGCTTACAGCCTAATAAGGGACACATGAATAAGTATGATATGAAATAGAATATGCTAAGGACAAAGAAATCCAGAGAAGATACTTTTAGAAAAGCTAAAGGAAAAATTACTTTTGACTGGTGGGAATGGGAGGAATTTGTAGGGAAGGAGAAATTTGTTCTTGAGACTTGCCTTGAAGGAAAAAGTCAGAAGGAAAAGGATTTCAGTAGACAAGAGAATATGAAGGGTATGCACTCTAAGCACAAGGAAAACAGCTTGTAAATACTGAAAGATAGGAGTGTAGCATGCCACCAAGGAACAACTAATAATCCAGTTTACAGGAAAGGGAATGTATGAAATAAGGTTAGAAAGACTGGCTGGAGTCAGAATAGGGAGGACCTTAAATGCCAAGCTATCTGCATTTTATACTAGAGGCAATAAGGGATCACTTTAAGGTTTTTGAGCAGTGTCCTAAGAGTCTAATCTGAGCACTAAGAATATTAATTTGGCAGCTGGCTGAAAATTATTAAGGAAGGGCCAGAGGCAGGGATAATAATCAGGCTTCTATAAAAGCATAACCTGAGGAGATTAGGGTCTGAATTAGTCTTGGCAGTACATGTAGCATATGAGAGATTACCAAGGAATTTTGGCAGGATTTGACAAAGGACTAGAATGGGAGAAGGAAGGGGGAAAGGCAAAGGGGACTATCCAGGAAAGGCAAGAGTCAAAGATGATTCCCAGGTTTCAAGTTTGAGTGATTATGAAGATGGTAGTAGTATCAACAGAAATAGGGAAATTGCAGAGGAATTAGGAATTTATTATTTTGAGATGGGTTTCTGGAAGGGGCATCGCAGGAAGGGAGAAGAGAAAGCATGTTAGATGAACCATTCTCAAAGATTGATGTAGTTGGGCATTTCCAGAGGAGAGGATGTTACACTAGCAAGTAGTTTGGATAAGTCAAACAAATACTCAGTAAGTTAGATACAATGAAGCTCAATTTATGAACACCTACTCCAAGTACCAAACCCTAAGCACCTCACAACCCAGCATTTTGCTTAAAATTTTTCTATCTTTAGTGACTGACAGATTACCAATAACATCACACCTTTGCTTGCTGGTACCTTACTTCCAAGACCAAGCATGGTTAACAAATCCCCAGTTTCTATTCTAGTTGTGCTAAAACAAATTTTAAAGTTGAACAAAATAAAATCAAATGATATTTAATACACAACATAATTTATCTATTGAAGAATACTTCTCTTACCTTAAGAGTGTATATCTGGGGCGGCTAGGTGGCGCAGTGAGTAGAGTGTCGGCCCTGGAGTCAGAAGGACCTGAGTTCGGATTCGACCTCAGACACTTAACACACACGAAAACAAACAAACAAAAAAAAAACCTAGCCGTGTGACCTTGGGCAAGTTACTTAACCCCAATTGCCCTCCCAAAAAAAAGAAAAAGAAAAAAAAGAGTGTATATCTTTGGCTCATTGTCTTTGCCACTGAGCTTAAAACATTGTCTAACCTGTAAATCAATGCCTCCATAGTTACCAAGATTAATAGGGAAGTATGAAAAGCCGACCATTGATTAAAATTTAAGATTTTTGACAGGAGTTCTGGCATAACTAGCTAGAGGAAAAATACAATAGAATCCCCACCCCACACCCCAACTCAAAACTTTTCCCTCCAAACTACTGTACATACTACTGCCAGACTAATCTTCCTACTCAGTCTAATTATTCAACTACAATTTACTGAGCACCTACAAAACGCCAAGCACTGTGTACAAGGATACAAAGACAGATACTGCCTCTCCCCAAAAGTACCTGTTCTAAAGGCACTCAGTCTAATGGAGAAGAAA
Organism: Gymnobelideus leadbeateri; assembly: GCA_011680675.1. Taxonomy (NCBI): domain Eukaryota; kingdom Metazoa; phylum Chordata; class Mammalia; order Diprotodontia; family Petauridae; genus Gymnobelideus; species Gymnobelideus leadbeateri. The sequence goes on from WOXC01009946.1 coordinate 318,142, forward strand.
ACATGCAAACAACTATGTACAAATAAGATATATACAGGATAAATTGAAGATGGTCTCAGAGAAAAGGAGCTAAAATTAAGGACTGAGAAAGGCTTCTTGCAGAAGTAAGACTTTAGCCAAGTCTAGAAACAGCAAGAAGATCGGTATCATTGGACTCTAGAATACTGAGAAAGGATTAAGGTAGGACAGGGTCAGGTTATTAAGGAATTTAAAAGCCTGAGGATTTTATATCTGATCCTAGAAGTAACAGGAAGCACTTCAGTTTACTGAAGGGCAGGGGGAGGACACGAAGAGGATGTGACATGGACAGAAAATAGTTTCCTGTTAATACATTCTGCAAAACATTCAATGGCTTCCCTACAACTGCAGGAAGACCAAATTCAATTCAATAAACTTTTATTAAGTACATATTAAATGCAAGGTAGAGAAGTAGCCTTGCATAATGGATAGAAAGCTGATCTCAGATGCAGGGAAGATTGGGGTTCAAGTTCTGGAGCTGATACATGATGCCGTGTGACATTGGATAAGTCACTTAACCTCTTAATAGTCAATACAGGCAGTCCTCTAAGACTACGATACAAAGTAGAATTTCCTCACTGAGAGCTCCCTATGCCAATGAAATCACAGATTTGATAAAAAAAAATTTTTTTAATGCAAGAATGCCGGGGTACAAAAGGCAAAAGAATGGAAAACAGTCCTTACCTCTATCAAGTTTACATTCTAACTGGTCAAAAGAGAAGGGATTGAGACAAGTAAATGGCTAAATGAATAATTTAGAGACAGAACAGTAAGGTGATGAGGAAGGCTTCCTAGTGATCTCTCCCTAAATTATCTCGCACTTTCTTAAATTGTTGAGCTGCTCCTTGATGGAAGGTAAGAATTCAAAGAGGCTGGTGTGAGAAGAGTACATTCCAAACATGCAGAAGAGCCAGGGCAAAGCATGAAAGGAAATACAATGTTAGGTTCAGAAAATGTCAAATAGGTCCCCTTGTCTGGAATGTAGAGTATAGGAAGAGGAGAATGAAACCAGATTATGAAGGACTTTAAATGGCAAGATGAGGAGCGACTATTTGGTTTAAAAAAGGCAAAAAGAAACAAACGGAGATTTCTGAGCAAGAGAACAGTATGGTCAAACCTAGAAGATTATTTTGGCAGCTAGATAGAGGATTATATCAGGAAAGGGAAGAGTGGAAGCATGAAGACCAGGCCAGTGAGGTTTGATAAGGGCCTGAACTAGAGTGTTGACCATATGTAGAAGGTGACAAAGAGCAGCAGATATTGTGAAGGTAGAATAGCAAAGATTTAACAACTGGATTTAGGAAAAGGAGAAGCCAATGATGATTTCAAGGTTGCAATCCAAAATGACTAGAAGCATGATGGTATTCCCAAAAGAAAGTTTTAAATGGGGAAATAAGTTCTATCTTGGATATGTTGAGATTTAGATGTCTGTGGGATATCAAGATGGAGACGACCAGGGGCGGCTAGGTGGCGCAGTGAATAGAGCGCCGGCCCTGGAATCAGAAGGACCTGAGTTCAGAGTGGGCCTCCGACACTTAATCCGCACAAACAAAAACCTAGCCGTGTAACCTTGGGCAAGTTACTTAACCCCAATTGCCCTAAAGGGGCGGCTAGGTGGCGCAGTGAGTAAGAGCGCCGGCCTCGGAGTTTGGATGACCCAAGATCAGATCCGGCCTCTGAAAATGAGCACCCACGCATAAATCAAATGACTAGCCGTGTAACCTTGAGCAAGTTACTTGACCCCAATTGCTTTAAAAAAAAAAAAAAAAGATGGAGATGACCAACAGGCAATTGGTGATGCAATACTGGAGTTCAGGAGAGAGATTAGGACTAGATGTATAGATTCAGGAGTTATATGCATATAGTTAATAAATGAAATGGTGGAAACCAATGAGACCAGCAGGGAAGAATGCAAAGAGAACCCAGGACAGTCTTGTTGGAAGGGAGTCCCCTAGGCACAGAAGGCAGGAGAGAGATGGATGATGGTGCAGAAAAGGAAACTGAGATGGAACAGCTAGATAGAACTGAAAAGTATCACAGAAGCAGAGAGAGTGTCAAGGAAATCATCAACAGTATCAAAATCTTTAGCACCATTAAGAATGGCAAACTGAGAAATAGCTGTTGGATTTAAAAGATAATTGGTAACATTGGAGAGAATATTTTCAGTCGAGTGGTGGAGTCAGAAACCAAAATTCAAGGGTAATCAGGTGACCGGAAGATGAGGAAGTAGGGAAGATGAGGAAGTAGGAAGATGAGGAAGTAGAAGTCTAACCCTTTAGTCTGGAATTCTAGGCCCTCCACAATCTGGCCCCATCTATGTTTGCAATCTTTCCTTCTATACTATTCTACTCCAGTTCCCATACAAATCTTTCATCTAATATAATCAAGAGATGAACGTGTAGTCACATTAGATGGTGGGCTGGTTAGTGAAACATCTGTATAAAACAGTAGGTTTCTAGGTTTACCAAAAATTAAACTATAAAACATAAGAAAGGTAATGGTACCTAATGGATACCTCATGACCTACTATTTTCACCTAAGCAAGACTGAAAAAGGCTACTAGTAAGCTTCATATTTTCCTTTCTAAAACTGGATGGGATTTTGCGAAGTCAGAGCAGAAAGAATACAAAAGAAACAATTTCCCTCCTAAATCTGACCATGCTTAGCTATTAACCAGGTACATACCTTCAGGAGTTTCCATAGCAACCTTATGGACAACAAGCATCACAAAAAAGAGCTATGAGAAAAAATTATTTGTCTGATTCCACTGTAATGTTTAGGGCTACACCCTAGTTACTGATAGGAATCATGGACTAAAATGAATTTCTTTAAAATCTTTATTCCTAGATATCCTCCAAAACTCTCATTTCACTGCTATTTTCTTTATCCTCAAGCATGTAAGGAGGAAGAGGCCAAAATGGAATTACAACCTTACATAGCTTACCCTACACCTTCTTGCTAAGACAATTCAACTAATATTAAAGAGAAAATACCCCCTGCCTCAAAAATAAAATTCACATCTCAAATGCTGAGTAAATGTGGTGGAAAAAAATTTTCTACATACAGATATTAGTTTTTCTGGGGGAGAAAATTATTAAGCTTTATTATCAATATGCCTTAGTATTCTCAAGCCTCTCCAGCCTCCAACCTCATTGCCATTTTGACATTCTGTAGTTAATTTCAATGTGAGCACTTGTCTGGCATTATCAATTCACATCAGCTTCCTCTCCAGAAAAGCTTTTAGGTTATAATGTTCTCCAGAGCACATTTTCTTTCCTCCTCCCCCCATCAGCTTAATACTGTGGGCAAATTAGAAATTTTATTCAACAGTCTACTGAAACACTCCCCCTATCAATTGCTGAATAGTCAATTACAGTCTGGACATAAGCATTTTACATCGATTAAAAAAAGAATTACAGCCGTTGATTCAGTTTTTCAAATTAAGGGACAACATAAATTACAGTACATTGACTTCACAAAATGATTATTTTAAAGAACAACTGGATTTAGTTTAGGGGAAAATGTCTTTGAAATACACATTTTGGTAGCCACAAACAGGGAATATAATATGTTAGCATAAACCCCTCAGATTGAAATGTCTAAAGAAACTGTAGGCCCTAAACCTAGCTAAACCTAGTATTAATAATATAGTAAAAAGCAAAAATGTTAATTCCCTCCAGTGATAGACAAGATTTATTGACTGGCAATTTTAAGACAGAAACACAAAGTCAAAATTTAGCCCCATTCCTCACGGCCGTAACTTTAAAAAGTCTGTCTCTTGTCCTGAACTTCAATCAGGGTCTGGGTCTCCTCACCATTGGACTGGAACATCCAATGACCCCAGTGGCTTTGTCTACTTAGACTATCTTTGTGAAAGGTGTGCCCCTTTCTCTCACTGATGAGTTCTTCCTGAGGCCTCCATTTTATATGGAGAAGCCCAGACTGTCCTAGATTTCCCTCCCCACCCTGTTCCTGACTTCAACTTCAAATCCATGCCTTCATTCCCCTCCTTTCCCTCTGCTTCTCAACTTTGCTTTGTGTGTTATCTTCCCCCATTAGAATGTAAGCTCTTTGGGGGCAAAACTTACTTTCTTTTTGCTTTTTTTTGTATCCCCAGTGCTCAGCATAGTGCCCAGCAAATAGAAAGTGCTTAATAAATTCATGTTTTCTTTCTTTCCATTCTTCAAAAATATTTTCAATGACTCTGAGCATTTGAGTAATGACAACAGATTTGAAATGCATTTTAAAAGCAACGACAGGGAATTAAATAGAATTCAAGTGCTATAAAGCTTAATGTTACTTCAGAAAGTGTTAAACTGCTCATCTTCCCTGATGTTCATTTGGTACTGTGTAGGCACTGAGGAAATGCAGGACTCTTTTATTAGTGCACCATATAACTAGGGTTATACAGTGTACTTACTTACCCATGGCACCTTTCAAAGTTTTTTAAAAATCTAAGCAAACATATACAGCAAGTGAATTTTTAAAAACTCATATGGAAAATGTCACTGGCTGTCAGTTGGAAAGTAGCTTAAAGGCTGACGATACATTAAGAGCATTTGTCTTTATAGAAATATTCACTAGTAACAGCAATGTATTTTGCCTCCCATTAAAATATGACAGATTGTTAATAGAGTAATTGGACCACTTTTATTCCCAATGTTCTTTAAAAGTACAAAGGATTCCAATATTAAAATAAAAAGCAGATATCCTATGTAACACAAAGTTCTTAGCCATGTATACATGCATGCACATACTTATAAAGCAGATAAGGATATGATTTGATGACCAGTTGTAATCAAGAATTAAGACTAAAAAACTAGACAGGGTACCAAAAAAAATCTTTAATTTAGAGCATCAAGCATTCTAGATCATAGCTAGAATTTCAATGGCTAGAATAGAAACTAATCATGCTAAAAATATTTTAACTACATAAAATAGTATGTTTTCCCCACTGATTTTATTTCAATGCTTTCAAATAGCTTGCTATTTATTCCCTAATATAATGAGGATTTAAACGGAAATGAGCTAGATAGTAAGAATTTTGTTTGGCTGCCAATTAATATACACATATATATATATATTTCCCCTTTTTTGCAAATGGATCTATATCTATCAACTTTATTATTTTTATTATTATTTCAACATGATCAACTAATAGCATAAAGGTCCTGATCCTATATTCTAGTTTAACTCCAGTTAAAACCTAAGGATAATTTCGCCCAGAGTAAGTCTGTCATGAGTTACCAACAGATGAATTCAAGGGAAACACAGATGGATTAGGAAGTAGTAAATATTTACAGTTACACAACTTTCCTCTTCATCTCCACAAAATTCAGGAAGTGAGAGCTATTTCCACATGCCTATTCTCTACATTACAGAAAAATTGATAATATGGATATGCATCACTGATGTTCAGATAATTCCTATTCAGAGAAAGAAAGACAAGTATATAAAGAATTAATCTACATCTGGATGGTTAAAAAACATTCTCCCATCACCTGCTGTCATAATTTAATATTAAAGACATGCTCCTAGAAAGTCAGCTTCTCTATTACAAAATCAAAAGCAATGTAAAAGGGCAGGTGAGTACACTTTAGCATCAAACTTTTTAATTTAGACCAAAAAAGATCAGATGATAAGAGGCAATGATGAAGAATAAATCATAGCTGATAACAAATGTAAGTACTTAACATGGCTAGGGCACTTTTGGCAAAATACAATTACATGTTTTTTTGTGGTTATCATAGAACAATGAAAAGAAGCTAATAATTTCATATGAATTTCCTAAGTCTCAGAGCATTCATAAAATCTGAGAAAACCATAAAACCACACTTGTGCCAAAGGTCAACCCAAAAGAGAAAAGAAAATGCTAGCCAAAAGTTAGACAGATGTATTTCTTTTCCCTCAATGTTGCATATCTTAAAGTCACTCACCACAAATGTTAAGTGTACATCTGGTGCTCTCTCTAGCAGACAATGCTGTTTTAGCACTCAACTCCCTTCACTACCTGGTGCCCTCCAACATTTTCAGGTTTCTTATGCCTTACTCCCCTACCACATACATACTCACACATACTCAGTGATGTTGGTCAGCTAGCCATTCTCACACAAAACTCTGCCTCCTAACTAGGACACTGTCCATTGTCACTAGCTGTCCCCCTGTGTGGGGAACTCTGTCTTCTCCCTTCTACCTCCTAGCTTCTCAAGCTCTTCAAGTCTCAGCTAAAGTCCCACTTTCTGCAAGAAGCCTTTCCCAGGTCTCTTGAATCTTAGTGCCCTCCTTCTGAGATTATCTGCAAATCATTCTGTATATATCTTGTTTATACATAGTTGTCTGAATGTTGTCTTTCCCATTAGATCATGAGCTCCTTGAGGGCAGGGTTTGTTTTTTGCCTTTGTATTGCCAAAACTTATCACAGTGCCTGGCACATGATAAATGCTTGTTGACTAACAGCTAACAGCAATTTTCAGTTTTTCATAACTTACTTTTTACCCTCTTAAAAATAAGTTTGGCCTGATGACTTAGATATTGGACTACTTGATAAAAAGTTAAACTTCAGTTTAAACTAAAGTATAATAAATTAAAATTTAAAACACTCACACAGAATAACTACCACTCCTATTTCTATGGTGTTTTAAGTTTTATACAACTTTCTTCACAAGATAAGTGCTAGAAAATATGATTATCTCCATTTTGATTAGGAAACTGAGACTTTGAGAGCTTATATAACTTGTCAAGATCACAACAGCTAGTTAATGTCTAAAGTGGCCTCTAAACCCAGGTTATCAAGCAAGTGAAGGGCTTTATCCCACTACATTATGCTGCACAGAAACAAAAAGAGGTTTTAGAATACTACACCACTTTACAAAAATCTCTTGGGAGTGCAAACTGTATGAGGTAAAAAGAAACCAAGATTACACATGAAAGGAGAAAATACAATTGGAAAACCAATTTGATAAAAATTAGTTAAGTAGATGGTTTTAAATTAGTATTTGCCTGAAGCTAATGTGAAAGTAATCAGCATTGCTTTCTTAATTAACCATCTAACACAGAAACTATTTTGCCATTGGTTAAAAAACAATCACCTTTCAATGGCAAAACAATAAATTCTTTGTAAGAAAATCTGAAACATAATAAGGGTTAGCATTAATCCACCTGCAAGAAAAAGGCCACAAAACACATTAAAAAACATTTGCCATTCTTTCTAGAATACAAATGATGCTAGGGTACTTAAGAGATAACTAGATTCAAGTTCAATATTATCTCTTTATAATTTTAATTAATAGGCATACATTATAAATTTTTCAAATATACAAGTTTTTTCTAAGTTTTATGTCATATCAAGAAGATGAGCCCAAAACAGATATATTAACATTACTTCATTTCATCTTGGAAAAGGTGAATGAAAAAACTGGTCAGAATACTGTCACAGTAAAAGGAAAGCACTAGCTTTTAGTTTTTTGCATTCAGCAATAGCAAAAGAATTCTATGCACACTCTTAATGACACTTTTAGCTCTGTTTCAAAGTCAGTACATTATCTATGGATGTTATGATGATTGCACAGTTTGCTCCCCCCGCAAAAAGAATACTACTCATTCTTAAAAAATGAGTTTGATTAGCTGGGCACCTTCCTAATCATAAAAGCTTTTACTTTTAACATAGGCACTAAGCACCTACAAGACAGAAAACAGATCCACAATATGGACTGAGAAAAAGCATGAAAATGCTCCTATTGATCTAATGGTCATATGCTCCTTAATCCCAGTCCTCTCCCTCAACAACTAGATTTAAAGTGTTAAACACTATAAACTTACTTAATGTACTCAAGAAAAGCCAATTACAATACAAGGAAAGCAGAGCTTCTAGGCAAGTGATCCCTGCCCCAACTCTATTCCCTACCAAGGCTTATTTTTTTAAACTCTTTATTTTTCACCTTTCTTATAAAAGGAGAGTAATTTCTGTGCAACATTTGCAGATAAGAATAAATACTGTTGCATTTCTTTAAAATACAAAAAGGACTAACAAGTACACAATACCATGCATGAAGCAAGCTACCTATGAGAACAGCAGTGATAACTACAATAGCATGTGCAAATCCAACATTTTTAAACATCAGTTTCTATCAGAAAAGAAAAGTACCAAAACGGCCTTTCCCATTCCATTTGAACTGATTGCCCACAATAGAAACAAACATCTCCTGGGACATTAGGTTATCATCAGCTTTGGTGATGCCCAAGGCACTCAACCTTTTCTTTTTCATTTGGCCTTTCCTCGTGGAAGCGGCCACTAGCTCACTGACAATTTCACAATTGCCTTCGATTTGCTCCATTTGGTCACAAAAGTCAGGTCTTGCATAAATCCCCAATTCACCAGATGCATGCTGCATTAGCTCTTCTTGTCCCACCTTCTCCACTGCACCTACTTCTTCATTCGTCTGAACTTTAAGTATTTTATTTCCTAGGGGAAAAGGAACAAATTAACAGAAATTAAGTCGTCCATAAAACTAAATCAATTAAAATGTAAATTATTTCAACATGATCAACTAATAGAGCTTCCAATTGTTTTTTTGACCAAGATCTTTTCTAGCATCTAACAATTATATGAATTTTAAATGTCATGACTGAAGTCATTTTCCACCAATAACATTAAGATTTCTTTGCCTTCCCAATACCACCAGGCTGTTACTTCTTTCCTTTTCATTCATGCACCTATAATCATGCCCTGAGTCCTTCAGTTCTTCTGCTCTACAAGAGGACCTGAGCTCTGAATTCCCAAATACCCACTTCAATATCTAAGCCTTCTCTGCCATGCAGGAATGAACAATAATAGATTCAGTCCCGGAACTCCTAGTATATTAGGCTAACTGTCCAAAATCATTGCATCGACTCTAGTTTTGCAATCCAAGAAAAATGGGGAAAACTGTGGAAAAAATTCACTGCCAAGGAGGAAGCTGGTGGCCAGTTATATTCTACTCATCAGGCTCCAGACTCACTTGTGACACTGGGCAAGCCCCTCCCACCCTCTGGATCTCAAGTTCCTCATTGGCAGAAAGTAGCTGAGCTAGATTTCTAAAGTCCTCTCTAATACTAAGTCCTGCTCTCCTGTGGGCCTTCTTTACCCTACTATCTTTCATTCAAACTCTTCCCTATTTCAAACATCATGATTTCTACTGAAATTCTGTTCCTTCCATACTCTCACATGCATAGCTTCATTTTTAAGGATAAACCTGAGTTTATCCCCAGGCTCCTCCTTCTCTCTGACCCAGAGATCCAATTAGGTGCCAAATCTAACTGTTTTCTTCCTCCTACAATACTCCTTCCCTCAACTTACACAACTACCACTTTAATTTGAGTCCTCATTACCAAAAATGTTTCAATAGTTCTCACTGCATGGTTTGATGATGATCCAAAGAGCTTGTGCTAAAAATTATTCACTGGTGCTTTAAAAAGCAGATAATTACAAAGAATATTGTAGGGGCGGCTAGGTGGCGCAGTGAATAGAGCACTGGCCCTGGAGTCAGGAGGACTCAAATTCAAATTTGGCCTCAGACACTTAACACAAAAACTAGCCATGTGACCTTGGGCAAGTCACTTAACCCCAATTGCCCTCCAAACAAATAAAAAAAGGGAAAAATTTTTTTAAAAATTTAATTAAAAAAAAAAAAGAATATTGTAAGAAGTATATTAAATTACCCTGGAGGCTCACAACACATTCTTTGTTGTTGAAAAAGGTTCAAGGAACAAAATGCACAGAGAACCCACTGGTCCAAGGTTATTGAAATGACCTCTTAAACAGTCTCCCTTCCTCAAGTCTCTCACTACTCTATCTCTCACTACTCACTTCTTTGCATAGCTTTTAAAGCCCTACGTAACCTGGCCCCAACCTATGTTGGGGTCTGGAGTGAATGGCCTCATAGGACATTACTCTCCTTCTTGGGAGACAATCAAACTGTCTTTCTCTCTGTTCCTATCACACTTCATTCTATCTCTCATCTGGGTGTCTTTGGACTGGCAACTGTCCCCCCTCACCACAGCCCATGAACCATCTCTTTCTTTAAGATGCAGCTGAGGTATCAGCTTCAGCATGAAGCTTTTCCTGATCCTCCCAATTCCTGGTGCCCACCCTCTCAACCAACTTTGTGTTTAACCATTTTGTATTCACGTATTATTCCTCTTCATATTTATTTTATATATACCTATATGTGTACTTATCTTCCCCACTATAATGAGTAGGGATTTCTTTATTCTTTGGGCTCCTTATGAGGAGGCATTTCTTTAATCTTTGAACTTGAATGCCCAGCCCCTAACACAGTGTCTGGTACACAGTAGGTGCTTAACAAATGCTTGCTGATTAACAGCAAATGTAATTTTGTTTTCCTGGCTCATCTACTTCCACCCATCCCCACAATGTTAAGAATAGCTAATATATAGGGCGGCTAGGTGGCGCAGTGAGTAGAGCATCGGCCCTGGAGTCAGAAGGACCTGAGTTCAGATCTGGCCTCAGACACTTAACGCACACACAAACAAAAACCTAGCCGTGTGACCTTGGGCAAGTTACTTAACCCTAATTGCCCTCCAAAAAGCAAAAAAAAAAGAATAGCTAATATATCCCTTCCTTATCAAAACAAACATTAAGTGCTTACTATGAACTGTGCTAAGGATATACAAAAATTTAAAAGGATATAGTTCCTACTCTAAAAAAGCAAATAATCTAAAAGAGATGGATGTGACATGTATTCAGTTAAAGACCCCACTTTTTCACCCAGGCCCAGACATTAAAAGAAGAGCAAAGTCACACAACTGGAACAATGCCACAGCTCTACATCCATCCCCAATCATCTGATTATGGAAAAGGATTTTTCCCCCAAAGGGGGAATGAAGGTGGGGAGAGAGAATCAAAGACCTAGTTCTAGTTTAGCTCAAACAGCCTAAACTGGGTCTATATATTTTTTAATTAAACAATGAATAAAAACAGTGTACCTTCAGATCCATCTTGAGCATTTTCTTGCAGGTCAGAAAAAATTTTAGGTTTCACCAAGACAACACCATAGCCTTCATTATTATGTATGACATTATTCACCATGGTTATTTTGGGAATGTCATAATGCTCATCTAAGAAGTCCTGTGACATTGAAAACAAATGTTTTAAGGAACTGTCACATCCAGCACTGCCTGATTTTAAAATCTCCTCACTTTTTTCCAGGCTAATCTAAAAATAAAGATAAAGTAAAAAAGCTAAGCTTATTAATATGTTACAGCACAGACTGAGCTCTGAGTGATATACAGCATTTTCTCTTCTATTATCTAGAGATACAGGGAAAGGAAAAACATTTCCTATTAGAGATAGAAAACTTCCAATCACCAACTATTGATCTTACTGAAATTCATACACTGCAAATGTTTTTCATAACCCAAAAGCAAAAGAACAAAGGAATTTAGTAAAACAACTATTCAATAAGTGAAATCAATCTCACTTTATAAAAGAGCATACTTTAGTTTGTACTCACCTTAATTAGTATGCCTTCCTTGCAATGATGTATCCCATTGTCACTCAAAGTACATTTACTCCCTGGATATATTTCTATACCTGCACCCTATAAATTAGTTTGAGATATTAGTCATCACAGTTTTAAAAAAAATTTTTAAAAGGCAGAGACATAAGATTAAATTTATTATCATTAATATTTAGTCTCTAAATAAGTAATATGTACTACAAATAAAAAGTACTTTACAAATCAACTTTATTAGGCATTCCTAATCAACATTTCCATTTGTTCTATTTCCACCAGGCTGTATGACAATGTTTATCACTTTCATACACAAGACACTGCCTTAAGAGTTTCAACACTTGATCTTTGTTTTGGCTTCTCCAGGGCAGATCAGTTTTCTGATTCTATAAAAGGTGTTATTTAACAATTTCCCCAGAAGACACAAAACTTATTCAAAATGACCACTCAGCTCCGACAGACTCAATTAAATGGAAACTAAAATAAGTGAGTGAAATCTCATAAGATATTGTTGCCCCTCTGATGTCTTATTTTAATAGAAAGGTGATTGCTGGGTTCAAATGATTGTGGAATAGTGCTGAGAAAGCACTCTTCAAATGAGAAAAATGTGGCCCAGCAAGGTTAAGCAACTATCCAAACAGCTAGAAACTACATAGCCAAAATTCAAACCCAGGTCACGACATTCAATATTCTATTCTCAAAATCGATGCCAGCCAAATATAAGTCTGGCAACAACAGATCAACCAAGGACCTAGCTACTTACTGAAATTCTTCACCAAGAGGCTAGCCACAGGTGACAAAATATTTTTGGCTATATCCATTTGTAAAATGAAAAGAGAAGGAACGACCCACATCCTAACTTCTATGGTAATAGCAGCAGAATGGCAGAAAATGGAGCAGAAGGGAGCTAAGAGAAATCATCATCCTTAGACATAGGCTCAAATCCTTGCTCTGGCCAGTGCTGGCCTTAGAACTATCAGGGAGTTATTTTACCTTTTGAAGCCTCTGTTTTCTTTATCTAGGAAGTGTGTGGACATGTGATGCACAAATAGATATGTGTACATGTGTATATGCATGTACATGTGTACATACATAAATACATAGCTATACATACAGATGATTCTATGATATCAAGAGATACAGAAAAAACTTTCGACAAAACACAAAACCCATTTCAGCTAAATGGAGCTTTCCTTAACATGGTAAATCATATAGTGGTAAATGACCATAGCAATCTAGTGTTTGATCAACCCAAAGATTGCTTGTGGGCAAGAATTTACAATTTGACAAAAATTGTTGGGAAAACTGGAGAGCAGTTTGGCAGAAAGTAAGCATAGATTAACACTTCACACCGTTAACCAGGACAAGCTCAAAATGGCTACATGATTTAGACATAAAGGGTGATATTGCAAGCAAATTAAAGGAGCGTGGAAAATCTTACCTGTCAGATCTATGGCCAAAGGAAGAGTTTATGACCAAACAAGAAATAGAGAGGATTATAGGAAGTATAATGGATAATTTAAATATATGAAATTTAAAAGATTTTGTACAAATTAAACCAATGCAGTCAAAATTAGAGGGAAAGCCCACCTCATGAGAGAGAAATAATGGATTAATATGTAGAATAAGAAACTAATTTTTTGACATGGTCAATGTGGGAATTTGCTTTGCTTGGCCATGTTTATATGACACAAGAATTCTATATTTCTTTCTTTCCTTTCAGTGTTGGAGGACATAGAAGGGAGGAAAAAAATAAGTGCTTGATAACTGAAGAAAAAAATTTTAATGGGTTTAGTAATACTTTTAGCACCAAAATTTCATAGGGCTGCTCTGAAGAAAGGGCTTTATAAACTGTAACATGCCATATACAAATGTGAAGTTATCATTTATTGAACACCAACTATAGTAGGCACTGCACAACCATCACATCAAGCTATTTTCAACTAGGAGTAACCCCCTTATGCCAAGCCATTCACTCTTGCTTAGTCTCTTAGACTCCTGGAAAATATCAGCCTAGAAGTGGGCCATGCAACAGAACTAAACCAGGTTGTATGAAGATCAGATAGGAAAACTTGGTCTTATCATCAAATTGCTATAAATGAAATACACTAATCAACCACTTAGGAAGTAGAAGAGAAGAACCATGTGTGAGACATCATGAAGGAAAATAGAAATTCAATAATTTTTATATTTGGCTAATAAAAGCTAATTAATTAAGAAACATTATTTTAAAAGACTAAATTTCTTTTCAAGCTAACTTCTTCAACTTTGAGGTTTATTTTTCCTTTTCCCCTGTACTTCAAAAATGCTCAATAAGATTATTTAACTTTATAATTTGGTTTTGTTGGTTTATTAAAAACAATGATCTAGGGTGTTTTGGAATAAGTAAACAGTGTTGTGTACCATACCTTGGCCCCATATAAATCAGAATTTTTCATTAGTAATTCTGCTGATGTTCGAACCGTTACTCCTGTAGTCTCACATTGCAATACACAGTTTTCCAATGTGGTTTTGCCATGCTGAATGCCTGTGATGGAAATGCTCATCTAGTGTTAGCTGCATTAGAATTTATCTTGTCTTTTCTAACATTAACATATAAACTAGATATTCTTAGAGGGCTTCCAATTAAAGTCTCCACAAGGTAAATCCCCAAAACTAATTGCAAATTAATGGTAACAATGCTTCACATAACACAATTCTAATATTATCAACTAGGTAAATGACAATTTTTTAATTTGTTCTCTAATATGTAGACAACACACAGAGGGACTTTCATGGCCATAAAACAACAAAATTAAGTTTTTGAATTTTCCAGATATGTTAACCTTTCTTGCAGAATATCCTGGATGAAGAAGTAAGCCACTAGTCCTATAAATAGGCTATAAAGATCATGGAAGGCAAGTAACATGGCAGCTTGCAGTACCAGTTTAAGGTTAGAGCTAAACCTAAGATAAAGAAACAGACTACAAATATTAGAATTTTTTAAATGTACTAAGAAAATCTTGGCCAAATCTACAAATACACAAAAGCAATTTATTATGAACTATTTTTCAAACACTTTTAGGGAAGTTTCCTATCTTGCACACTCTAAATACAAAAATAATCAGCCCATCCATTCATAAAAAGGTAATGTGAACTTAAGGGTTTGTTTTTACTAATTATTCTGATAAAGAAACACCAAGTTTTCCTTCAAAGGCTAAAAGCTCAACAGATTCAGATACTTACTCAAGATTCCTTCCACGGCATCATGCTGAACAAATTTCACATTTGAGATCTTAACATTGGCACCCGTACAATCTACAAAATTGTCTCCTTTCCCCCTCTTTTCTATTACAATGTCATCTGGTAGACCATATCCTATGAAGAAAAAAAAAAATTAAGATGAAGTGAAAAAAATATAAACTCAATCTGAAAGATGTGCTTCTATGATTCATTGGAAGCCAAATCATAGTTATAAAACCAGTCAATCCCCAGGAATTAGAAAAAAAATTTGTTTAATTTGGGCAAAGAATTAATACAGTCCACTGATTCTTCACTGTAAAGTTTCCATTTAGATACCTAATGTCATCAACATTTTCTCTAAACTACTCCTGAGTAGTCTCAACCACATCAATCTAAGTATTTGCTGGAAAACAGAATCAGAAACAATCTCTGTCACTAACAAACCTGGTCACAAAATTGCTATAAACCTTAAATGTACAAAATTGAATCAAAAGGATATTGTAACCAGTCTAAATTAGGTTAAAACGGTTTCAAAGTCTCTCAAAATATTAAATCAAATTGATTCATTTTAATAAGAACCATAAAGTTCACTGTTGGAAAAAAAAATCCAAATTCCCTTCATTACTGAACATCTACTACATGCAAGGCACTACACTGCATGTTCTACCTTCAAAATCCTGGAAAAAAGTTATCAAAAGAACATTTTCTAATTCTATTCGATATAAAAGAAAAACATAATTAATGGACACAACATTTTCAATGGTTAAAGCACTTAATAAAGAATAATGTCCACAACAGAAAAGAAAAATTAGCACATTCCATTAAGGTTATAATCCAACTATTCAGTTTTCAAATATTTAAAACTCTCTTTTTCCTGCCTTGTTACATAGCTAAAAGGTTTATGACTAAGATTTCCATAAGCCTCAGTCAAAAAACTGCAAACCTATCAGGGCCTTTGAACAGTCCTACTATGGAAAAAAGATGTTCAGTACACGGCAATAATATTTTTTTAATCTCAAAGCAGATCCAAAAAGGCCCAAGACCAGAAATTCTTACTTATATCTTATCTCCTCAGTTCAGTGATTATAAGTATGAATGCACCACTACACACTAAATAAACAATAAGAAAGTGCTTCTATATATTCCAGATATCCAATTTTTTATATTTAAGTGGATAAACTTTAAGTTGCACTTTAATGAGGCAACAAGAAGGCCTTAAGGTTGTTTCACTTGGAACAACTGAGAGCTTACTTCAAATAATACAAAACATCTATAATTTCAACAGGGTGGATACTGCTTTCACTAACAGAGATAATACAACCATACCTTAGTAAGTATCTTCATGAACTGGTATGAATAAAAAATGTTTTCACCTTGTAGTCAACCTTTTGATGATTCACCTTTGGACTTATCCAGGCTATTCTACATTGGTAGGGTATTGTAAGAGCTTATATTCTGAAGTAACGGTTTTCAAATACCCAGAGTCATCTTAGGTATATAATGAGGAGGCATCAAAAGACCAGTGGATCTCACTACTATTTGCAAGGCTCTATACCATTACTTATTTCCTTGCTTTAATGTGCAAGATTGATCAATCACTACATTTTAATTCAAATATTAAATGACTACTTATAAACAAAGGATTGTTCTAGAAACTGGGTATACAAAATAAAAATGAAGCTTATATTCTACTGCTGACATAATGACACACATAAAGAAGAACATAATACAAGGTAGGATATACTGGGTAGAAAAAGATAGTAAGTGTTCCTGAAAAATTTGAGAATCAAGTAAGAGAGATTAACAACTGATAAAACAGACAATTTTGACTATATAAAATGTAAAAGCTTTTGAAAAAATGAAATAAATTTAAATAGATTCAAAAGAGAAACAGAAGAGTCAGGGGAAAATATTTTTACCAAATATTAACAATAAAAAGCCTGATATTCAAAATATGCAGGGTACTGAAACAAATGACACCAAGAGCCATTCCCCAATAGATAAACAATATTTCAAAGGAAGACTGGCAAATTATAAATGGGAATATGAAGCATACTCCAAATCAGTAATAGCATGATGCATGCAAATTTCAAAACTGAGTTTTTATTTTACTGCAAGAAAATTGACAAAAAATGAAAATGATAGGAAGAGTCAATACTGAAGAGGCTAGAGTAAGGTACCAATAGCAGCTGTAAGAGCGGCTTCATCATTCTGAGTATCAATTTGGAACATGCAAGAAAACTAACAATTAACTATCTATGCCCTTGGATCCAGCAACCCCAATACTAATCATATGCCTCCAGAAAGAAGAAAACAGAAATAAAGATTCAATATATACCAGAACACATTCACAGAAGCATTCATTGAAGTAACAAGAAACTGGAAGCAAAGTGGGTTTCCATCAACTGAGTTATAGCTGAAAGAAAAAAGAACTACGGTATATGAGTGTAATGGAATATTATTGTGCTGTATGAAATGAGGAACATGAGAAATTCAGAGAAATGTGGAATATTTATATGAACTAAAGCAAAATAAGCAGAATTTAAACAATGCAGATAATAAGTACAACAATAAACAACCAGATGATCATGAAGCTATAAGTAATGCAAAAACCAGTGATGGTCCTGAGGAAGAGATAATAAAACATACCTTGAACCTCAGAAGAGAGAATGGGAAGAGACTACAAGAGAACATTTCTACAGTAGATGCTTTAACCCGATTGCTTTTCTTTGTCACCAGATAGGGTTCAGTCTGGGCAAAGGAAGTAGAGGATGAAGTAAAGACAAAAAGGAAGAGCCAACCTTCAGTATGGAAGTAGAACAACTCAATTCTCCCAAAACTACTCCAATAAGAATTAAAAACAGAACACCAAGCTGAAAATGATAAAGAAATCCAAGAAGAAATTATAGTAAAAGCATTTTGTAAGCTCAGGTACCCACAACCAGAAGCCTACAGGCAATAGGGAATATGTCCAGACAGCAGCCTAGGCCCTATACATAAAGCAGAGAAATTTTCCAGCTCACAAACCAGGACAGAGCCAAGACCTAGGAAAGCCTAGAACCTGAAGCTATATACCAAAGGGACAGGGGAAAGAAATCCTGATTCAGGGTCTAACCAAGGATCCCTGGACCCTGTAGCTGTGCTGCTCTGGCCCTAAACTGAGGCTCAGAAGCCTGTAGGGCTCATACTGGGAGGGCAACCATCAGAGTGCACCATGAATCAGACCCTTCTGCATAGATATCCCGGCTGGTCACCTCTCCCTAAGCGATGTATAAGAACACACTGCTCATTACCCAGACCCCAGAAAATACACAGATCTGTGTATGAGTATAAATAAATTTTTTTTTTAAAGCAATTGGGGTTAAGTAACTTGCTCAAGGTTACACGGCTAGTCATTATTTATGCGTGGGTGCTCATTTTCTGAGGCCGGATCTGATCTCAGGTCATCCCAACTCCGAGGCCGGCCTCTTACTCACTGCGCCACCTAGCCGCCCCTTTAGGGCAATTGGGGTTAAGTAACTTGCCCAAGGTTACACGGCTAGGTTTTTGTTTGTGTGGATTAAGTGTCCGAGGCCAGCTCCGAACTCAGGTCCTTCTGATTCCAGGGCTGGCGCTCTATTCACTGCGCCACCTAGCCGCCCCTATAAATAATTTTTTATGAGATAAAATATGAAGGAAGAGAGTATACTTTTCTCAATATGCTACACTGGCTGAATTCAACATTAAGAACCTATTATACACACAGTAATGTGCTATGAGCTAACAAGACAAAGATGAAAAATTATATAGCCAGGGCCTCAAGGGCCGTACAGTCTAGTAGAATGTTGTTGTTGTTCAGTCATTTCAGTAGCGTCCAACACTTCATGACCACACTTGGGATTCTCTTGGCAAAGATAACAGAGTGGTGTGTCATTACACAGCTACTAAATGTCTGAGGCCAGATTTGAACTCAGGAGGATGAGTCTTCCTCACTCTAGACCCTATCCACTGTGCCACCCAGCTGCCCAGAAAGATTGACACATGTACAAATAATCATGCAAGTTAGGATACACTCAGTGGAAAGGAGATCATTAAGATATAAGAAAATCAGGGAAAATGTGTTACATCTAATTCTGAGGAGAAATGGAGAAGGGGGGGTGGGGAGGGAATGGGACAGGTTCAAAGAAAAGCTAGTTTGAGCTAGATCTTGAAGGAAAAGTAAGGATTTCAAAAAAGGTAGGGAAAGATGTGAAATAAATTTATTCCAAGCAGGGGGAAGTAAATTTATGGAGGTTGAAGAGGGCAGGACAAAGTAAGGAAAGTGCTAGTCAGTCTATCTGGCTAGAACATAGAATAATCAAAGTGGATTAGTATGACAGAAGATAGGAAAGGCAGGCTGGGTTGTCAAGTTTTTGAATGCCAGCCTTACTAGTTCATATTTTATCATACATATAACAGAGAATCCATGAAGGCTACTGAATGACAGAATAATACAATCTGATCTATTCATTAAAAATTAATTAATAAGCATTTGTTGAACATTTACTATGTGCCAGGCACTGCACTAGGTGCTGGAAATACAAAGATAAAAATGAAACAATTCTTGCTCTCAAGGAGCTTACAATTCTGTTAAAGGAAGAACTTACCGTATAAGCCAGTAGGTATTCAATTTCTTGCTAGTAGAATGCAAAATTTAAATATTTAACAATTTCTGTTTGTTCATATGAAAGAAACAAGTCACGTAGACTACAAATTTCCAAAAATGCCCATTGTTACCTACACTCTTTTCCCCTTACAACTACCAAGTCATTCCCTAAAAGGTTTTATTTGGATTCTATATACCTATTTATTATGCTCTAGCAATTATGCTATAATTTCCTCACCAATTCAAGAAATCTCATCTACCACACAATCCATGATACCAACATTATTTTCACTATGCTAAAGAAAAAGGTGTTTTTATTGCAGTGATTTATTTTGCAGATGTGTTATTTATACATACACATCTCTATAAATCAAATGTAGGAAAGGAGGAAGAGAATGAAAATTATACACATAAAATAAAAAGGGGGATAAGATGATGTAGTGGTGAACAGCAGGAAATTAAACTCGCAGCCTTCCTTCCATTAAGAAGTTTTGACAAGATAAAGACAAAGAACACAGCTTAAGCAGTTTGTGAACAGCTGCAAAAGCCCTGAAATGATATATGGTTTCTTGCATTTCAAGTTTTATTGCTAACTTGAAGCTGTTTTGGTAAATAGTGGAACAGGTGCATATATATATATTTGACACATTATGGAAATATACTGGACAAAGATAAAAGATTATAAAATAACCCAAATTTAGAAGTCACTCCAAATGTATGCTAAGACTGCCTGCTACTAAGTTACTATTTTTTAAATGGGTTCTTTCAATGTTAAAATTTTTTAAAGAAAAAACACATCAGTCAAGGTACAAAGTAGAGAATTTGTAATATGTCACCAAGCTTTTAAAGAATTAAACTAAAAACAATACTTTGGTTTATGCCAGCTCCCAAAACATGATACCATCTTACTCTCATGGAAATAGGCTGAATTTACAACAGAATGCCTGCAATATGTATGAAAGAAGAGCAAGAGAAACCCTAAGTTTAAAACCATTTCAGATATAAATTCTAAAAATGAAATCTCAACATACACAATTTGCCTGGAAAGTGTTTGGGTGCTTCTTCAAAAAATTTCTCAATTTTTGTGTCTTTATCTTGTGTCTGCACATATATTTCCAAAACACAAATATACAACAAAAATATGGGACTATAAAGAATAAACTACTCAAAATTCCAACTTTAAGCCCAAAATAAATTTCAAGACAACTCACCCAGAAAATTTCATAGAAATCATTCAAACGCTAAATTTATATTTTTGAAGCCTAACTATGGCTAGCAATTGACTTCTCTTAAGCATGCAAGGTACGTCAATTGGTTAGGTGATCTTTTATACATACCTTCTAATTCAATGGAGTCAGCAATGGAAAACATGCCATTTACCACATAATGACCAGGACAAATAATGACAGTATCCCCTTCATAACAAGCATTTATAGCTGAAAGTGGATCATTATGAAACTAGAAAAGAAGAAAATTTTAAAGCAACATGAAAAAGTGACTGCAAGTAGTTTCAAATCTCAACTTGGAAAATCATAAATACATAATTAACATATAAGTTTTTTATATATATGGCACCAAACACAAGTAAATGGCCATTAATGATGAAAGAACGGGCAATTTAGGCAACATATTCTCTTCACTTTCTTGTTTGCTTTTAATTTGTTCAACAAACATTAAGAACCTACTATGTATAGGTCACTAGTTCTAGGAAATTATCTGTAGATTTTTGAGATATCTGAACTATTTTATCTACATGGACATACCTGAATTTCCATTTCTTCATGAGACTCCTGATAAAGCTTGTCCCTGAGCAGAGAATGCAGCAGACTAGCCATCATGGAAGTTGATACAACATGGGTAATCTTTCTACCAGTTGGACGAACTCCTTTTGCTTCAATGCCAGTGTGCTTCTGATAACCAAAGACGTATCTTAAAGGTACCAAATACATATGTCAATACTCAACAAGAGCCATGTGGGGAACATTGTCATTCTAAAAGTAATACACTACCTTAGAAGGGGGTTCTCAATGAGTTTTAACTTCTGTTTCAGCTGTTCTATTTCAGAATACAGCCTTAACCCTTCTGCCATGGAAACATTTTCCAATTCTGTGTCTGAGTCACCATTTGATATACTGCTTCTCAGATTTAAAAACTTCCTATAAATTTCTTCACACTCAGAGAGTAGATTGCGGTAGTCAATAATGAGCCCTGAAGGGACTCGTTCTTCAAGTATGTCATAATGCCTAGAAATTTAAAAACATAGTTAAAATCACTGCCTTTCAGAGAACTGGATAGGCCTTTCCTAAAGACATAGTTAGAGACTTATACACCCTCAAAGGTACTAACTCTAAATAAAACCATTGCATGTTAAAGATTACCTACCAGAAGGCAGGTGAGAAAGGAAGATCATTTTAAGTTCATTAAATATTTTGAAAGGTTGGTTTAATTTTTTCCCCTTAGTCCAGGGTACATCTCTAATACCACAAGTCCATGAGGAAAAGATGACACTCCTTTATCTTATACTTTTGCTTAAGTCATCGTTTAAAAAGGAACCTTTCTTTTCACATATGTAAAATTGAAAAAATGACTGACAATACATAAATAAGAGGAAAAGGATACAAAATAAGGAAAGAACAAAGCCTCAAGAAAAAAGAAAAAAAGAAACCCCAATACTTTAAATATAACATAAAACAACACCATGGTTGTAACACATCAGAAATTACAAGAAATTCAAGTCTTCTTTTTTGCCTTTAAGCAGTACTATACCTAATTACCCTGAATTTTCACTTAGGAAAATGATTAAACAATTTAGAAAACTTAAACCTCTGGGATTCTAAGTAGAAAATCATCACTAAATTAAAGAAATACTATAAAGAAGAACAATATATGGTTTTACCTGGACAACCCTATAAAACTACTTTGTTATACTTAAGCTATTTGCTTAGCGACCTACTCAAAAGTACCACAAACAGAACTAGAATATTTTACCTCTTTTTAAGTTAACAAAACAATTTATGTATTATACACTGGAGTTTAAACTAATTACTTTTAAAGAAGATGCAAAATCACTACCATCTAAAGAACAAGAATGTCATCAAAACAGTTTCAAGGTAATAGTTTTATTATCAGAGTTAGAAAAATCTGGGTTCAACTACCACTTCTGCCAGATTTTGGCTGTGTAACCCTAGGCAAGCCATTTAACCTTTGTGAAGATTATTATTAAAACAAAAAAACAAAACCCCTTACATAAATATAAAATTACAAAAGAAATTTTCTGGATAATATAGAGAAAAAAAAATCAGAACCCAAATCCTAGAGAAATTAATATCAAATGATCATAAAAACAAATGGTTTTTTAAATGAACATAAAATTAATTTATTTTCAAATAAATGCATCAGCTGAATCTTGAAAGGAAAGCATTTTATCTGTATTGATTAATGTATGCATATTTAAAGCCATTCTAAAAATCTGCTTTACAAAGATAAATTGGAGAAATAAAACAATTATTCAGTCAAAAGTTTAAAAAGTTGTGAAAAATTAAAATTAGAATCCAAGAATAAACATCAATATTTCTGATACCTAAGCCAATCCATCTTTTTATAGTGAATCTCCAGAATATGGATATCCAATTTGGATGGACAAGGAAAAAAATGATCTGTGTAACTCATATCAATGATCTTTAAGGTTTAATGCTTTGAATTGGAAATAAAAAACATCTACTATGTACTGTAAAACCAAGATGGTGTAGTTCTTTTAAGTGCTGCCTGATTCTAGCTCTACTCTCATCTAAGACTTTCTTAAAGAATGCTCTTATGTATAATAAGCATTCAAGACTCATCAACAGCAAAGATTCTTCTCAACTCTTGAAAACAGTTCTTCCCTTCTGCTTTATCATCTGCTGGTGCTCTATAAAATGTGCATAAATCATTTATTCTTGTCTAGCCCTAGAAGACTGCCAAATCTGAATACATTTTTAAAGATCAAATTCTCCAGGTACAAATAGCATTCACCTATCATTACATTTCATTTAAGTTAAAACATATTTCATTGAAGTTAAAATAAGACATTATTCTTTAAGAGAAATTATATTATGTCTCAAGAATTTTCTGGCTGACCACCATTCTGGTATTTTATTGCCAAGCATGCATCTTAGAAAACAAGAAGGAAAGGAGATTATAAAAATCCCAGCTGACTTATGAAAAAAAAAATGAACTCACACATTATAAGAAACCTAAAAAAACTAAAAGAATTACTAAAGTCTCATCTTTTTGTTGTTGTTGTTGGTATTTTGAGCTAATTAGATCAACAGGTTCTTCCTTGGGCAATTAAGTCTCTATAAAAATTGATAGGGTTAGTGTATTAACATATACAACCAAATCATAAAAAGTCCCCTTCAATAATATTTTCTGAAGTACAAGTCTTAGTTTTATTCACATTTCAACAATCTACTAAGTCATCCTTCCTGAGTGCCAAGAAAAGTTATCTGGTTTTGTAGCGCCATCTAGTGGAAGGTTCAAAACCACACATAGCTGAGACTAGCAATCCTAGAGTAGCAGAGAACAATCTAGTGAGAAATTTGTTTTAGACCTTTAAGAAAGTAATTTCAGGGGGTGGGAGGAGGGAGTCAGGTGTATATAAAAATGTGTGGTTTGTAAGTAATCCAAAACCTTGTTAATTCAGACCTAGCTCTGTATCTTAATGTTTTAGAATTTAACAAAAGACCATAAAACAAGATGTTTATCTTTGAATTATCTATGAAGAATAGCTAGCATTTCTATAATGCTTTAAGGTTTGCAAAACATTTTACAAATATTATCTTATTTTATTCTGACAACAAGCCAGAGAGGTAAGTGCTATATTATCATCCCCATCTTACAGCTGAGGAAATAATGGAGGCATATAGAGGTGAGGTAATTTGCCCTAGGTCAGAGGTAGCTAAAGGTCTAAAGGATAATTTGAACTCAAGTTTTCCTTAAAAAAGAGTTCGAAAAGCAAATCATATAAATAGTAGAATCGGGGCATTATATAACCTACTTAATAAAGTAATATTTAAGCATTTGTGAGCCTACGTTCACAAACCAATGTTAATTGGTTATTCATTGTATAACATCATTCCCTTATAACCATTTTAACAAACCCAAGGATTTCTACTTCATAAATTATCCTGACAATATTTTGTTTGCCCAGTTTGTGTTACTATCTGAACTGGGACTGAAACTACATTCATTAACAAATATTCTAGAATTCAAGTAATTTCTGCCATTTTTCAATATTACTGTTAGCCTAAATGTTGTAGATTGAGATGTATAGAGAGCTTCATTTCTCTTGGGGTTCCAGTCTTTATTCTCCATACTTTACCCAACATGCCAGAGGAACCTTCTCACCTAGAAGTTTACTCCCCCCTCCCTGTGGCCCCTTCCTCTGATTGGTTACTTCTAGAATCTCCATTTTAAGAAGGGTGACCAAGTCAATTGTCTTCCTTCTTCTCCATGCTTCACTTCTGATTCTCTCTATTATGCCATAGCAACCTTCACACCCTGGAATTCATTAGACTCTGACTATCTCACTCTAGAAATTCACTGTCTCTTAAGAATTCCAATCTGAAGGAAAGTACCAAGCTAGTCCCATCTTCATTCCCCTGCAGGGTCTGTCCCTGACTCTGTGAACTTTCTCTGCCTTAGGCACCTTCTCCCTGCCTTTCCTTTTCAGCTTCCTTTAACGTACTGTCTTCTTCCATCAGAATGTAAGCTCTTTGTTGTTTATACTTGTATTTCCAGAGCTCAGCACAGGGCCTGGCGCACCGTACAAGCTTAATCAATGCTTGTTGACTTGACTTATAATGGAGATTCCTTTGGCACAGGTATTGGAACTACAAAGAGAGAGACTCATAGGATTACAGGTTCAAAGCTAGAAGAGACTTCAGCAGTCTCTCATTTTGCATACAGGAAACAGAGGTCCAGAGAGGCAAAGTGACTTGCCTTGGGCTTCCCATGACTAAGTGGCAGAGACAAAGTTTGACCCCAAGCCTTCAAACTCCAAACCCAGACCCTTTCCACTGAATGACATTGTTTAAATGATTTTTTGGTGACATGAATTTTTTTAAATTTAGCATATTTTCTTAAACTTATATGAGCTCTGAATCAAGAACCCACCGTCACCACTTTACCAGGTAGTGCCTTCAAGTGACTAGCCGGCAGGTTTGACCTTGGCAAATGATCCTGTTTCTCTATGAGCCCTAGTCTTATACAACTGAATAAAAACAAAATCTGACTAAAGGCACTTATCACTGCAGACAGTGAAATAAGCCACCTTGAGAACAGTAATGACATACACTTACAAACGTAATCGAGGTTCAACACATCTGACAAAATAATCATATTCATCCTCCTCTTCTTCATCCCAACTCCTCCAAATATTCTGGTAGAAAAACCTAAAAAGATATAAATAAATAAATAAATAAGTACATATATATGTATATATAAAATATACACACATTAAAAATTCAATCATTAGCTCAGAATATAAAAATTTCTGTAGAATAAAACCTGAACTTGCAAATAAATCAAAGCAGTTATATTAACTATAGGAGTATCCCAAACAATATAAAACATTCCCTTATATCCTAATAAAAACTCAGAATCATGAATTACATAAGGTATAAACATTCCTTCTACCTACTTGTGGAGTTTTTCCAGAATCACTGATTTCAGTTTCTTTTTTTTCCCAAAAAACAAATATTAATAAGCAAGACACTATAATAAATAAATAAAAGAACATTATGGTATGGTTCTTTCCCTCAAGGTAACAATTAACTAGAGCAGCTAGGTGATGCAGTAGATAGTGCCCCAGACCTGAAGTCAGGAAGACTCATTTTCCTGAGTCCAAATCTAGCCACAGACACTTACTAGCTGTGTGACCCTGAACTTGTCATTCAACCCTGTTTGCCTCAGTTTCCTCATTTGTAAAATGAGCTGGAAAAGGAAATGGCAAATCCTTCTAGTATCTTTGCCAAGAAGTCTCCTAATGGGATCATGAGAATCAGACACTACTGAAAATGACTGAACAATTAACTGCTTGGGGAGGCAGAACACAGATATACACAAAAAGTTAAAATAAGACACTACAATTAGCACCTGGTTATCAAATGCTTAGTATTAGAATAAGTATTATCAATCCAGAGTTGAAGACTATGGGCGTAAGGACTGAACTCATGAGTTCATTGGCATAGGGAACTCCTGAATAAGGGAATTCCTTCTACCAATACAGGTTGGTACCTTCTCTGCAACTTAAAATCTTAGAGAACTGCCTAGAACAATAAGAGGTCAATAAGTGACTGGCCCAAGGTCACATAGCCAGTACATGTCACAAGTAGGACTGGAAACCAGGTCTTCATGGTTACAAGACAAGTTCTATATCCCCTACCATATCCTTATGTGCATATGGGACATATGTATACATAGATATACATGTGTGTATCTACATGTGCATACATCAGGAAAAATCCTAAATTCTCCCTGTTAGATTGACCATACACATTAATTTTCATTTTTTTATTTTTTTTAATTTAATTAGGATTAGGTGACTTGTCCAAGGTCATACTGTTAGTACATGTGTCAAGCATCTGAGGTTGGATTTGAATTCAGGTCCTCCTGACTCCAGAATCAGTGCTCTATTCACTGCACCACCTACCTGCCCCCACATTAATTTTCAGAGGATTCATAACCAAGGAATTCCAAATGCCAGATTTGTGTCATCTTAACTGAAACTAATAAATCATCATGCAATGACATTGTCTGGTTAGGTGCCTGATTAACAATATCTTGTTATACCTAAAATCTTAAACCCAAAAAAGTGAATGAAAGCTCATGAAAAAAAATATAATGCTCCTGAGTATTCTGAATAATTTAATGTAAACCAGCTTCTTTTTATGTAAAATTATGACAAAGAGAAATCTTGAAATAGTCATATAACTCTCCCCCAAAAAGTTCATCTTATAACCAAAACCATACTGGTAAAGCAAACATGAATATTTTGATTGGATTCTTCTAACTTGCTTTTAAGAGATGCACAAATCCAAAATTTCTTTATTATTCATAATTTCCTTAAAATATAAGCAGTTTTCCTTTCCTCAAACTGTTTCCATCACTTAATAGAAATTATGGTAGAACTAGGATGACTAGTTCACTTTTCTAATAATGCTGAACACAGTTCTTTGGACATGGAGAGGCAATATTATGTTACAGTGAAAAGAGCAAGGGAGTTGGAATAACAAAATCTGGACTCCAGATTTTGGACTCCAGCTTTCCCACATAGTAGCTATATGATCTTGAATAAGTCAGGGAGGATCAACTGAGATAAGATAATATGAGGAACAGTACTTCATAATCATAAAGTACTACCAAAAATAAATTTGTATACTTAGCATAGAATCACTGATGGCATTTTGTGCTAAATGTTTTTGTACACTGTCAGGAATGTTACTTACAATCTGGGGCTGAAGATGACAAGAAGAATTTTCAATCTATAAAACCCAGACCCAGCTCTTAAAATAAAATAATGGAAAATGGGTACTTTATTAATCAAATGGGGGCTCCCATTTTCTAGATAAAATTAAGAAAAAAACAACATATTTTATCCTTAGATAACACAATTAAGTCTTTTTTTAATTTAAGCCTACTTTAATGAAATAGAATCATTCTCCTAAATTAATCAGTTAAAGATACAAAAACTTCAGTTATACAAAATAAATGACATTCAAAATGTAAGTGATCCTATTTTACAGTTTTTTAAAAACTCAGGAAAATATAAGTCAATACAAATAGGTTCTGGTATTGTTTTAACCTCATTTGAAGTACAGGAATGAGTTAAGAACAACTATGCAAAGCTGAAATCAGTTATACCAAAAAGTGAATTTTCCCTGAAAAACTATAGGAAAGAGCAGAGAAGGTTTATTTTAATCAGCATTAGCCCATAAACTGATAAAAAAGAAAATATAAGACACATGGAAAAATCAAGGCAAGTTTTTCTAGCACTTGTCATTCTCTAACATCTTGTTAAAAGTCAGTTCTTCGGTCTTGGGACTCTCTCAGAACATGCAATATTTATTTTCCCTTAAATTCAGTTATTGCCCATAAGCCGTAGCTCCCCAGAACCTTAAAAATTCTCTAACAATTTCCAAATAATCCAGCTCCTAACTCCTGCCTTCAAGCATTTTAAAATAAAGACATAATAACTGATAGCTTAGTTTGATAGCTTAGTTTTGGGGCCTTCGCAACCTCAATTCCATCCAAGATTTCTGGGTACAAAATCATTTTTATACATTTCTCTTCTTACCTGACATGTTCAATTGCAAGTGCTGTCTGGTCAAACTCTCCTGAATCATCAAACACCACCCAGAGTTCTTGAAGAGGCAACTGATTTTCTTTTAGCTCCAGCAGTTCTTTCATACATTCCAAAGTAAAGGTACTAACTCGAGATTCACAAAGGTATGGGTAAGTAAGCTTCACTTCTGCTTTCAGAGATGAAAAATCCACATTTGTGACCTGAAATTTAAAATAATATGACAATTTGATAAGATGGTGTTCTTATCAAGTGTACAAGTAACACAAGTCTAGGAAGGATAGCTAAATGCATTAGATGATAGAGTAAGAAGCTCAAAAGATTAGTCTAGAGTAATAGATCAAATATAAGATACTATTTAATAGGAATAAATACAAAGTCATACACCTCAGTTTAAAAAGAAAGCCAAAAACCTCCCCAATGAAAAATGGAGGAGGCACAGCTAGATAAGTTCATGAGAAAAAGCTCTTGAGGTTTATTTTCAATCAATTACAAACTCAAAACCAGTCAACAATATTCCACATCAGCCCAAGAAGCTAATTCAACCTAGGCTGCATTAAGAAACATAAGGACATGGCAGCTAGGTGGCACAGTGAATAGAGCACTGGCCCTGGAGTCTGGAGGACCTGAGTTCAAATCCAGCCTCAGATACTTAACACAAAACTAGCCGTGTGACCTTGGGCAAATCACTTAACCTCAACTGCTCTGCCTTTCCCCCTCCAAAAAGCAAAAAAAAAAAAAAAGAAAGAAAGAAACATAAGGACATGGCAGTCCCACTGCATCCTGGGTCAATCCACAGCTGGAATGCTATATTGAGTTCTGCATGCCATGTTTTAGAATCTACACTGACAACAGGAGAGCATCCAGAAAAGGGCAAAGTTGCTTTGATTCTCCTGGCCTCTGCTGCTTCATTTGCAAACTGAGAGATTTGTAGCAGGTCCATCCCAGCTCTCAATCTGTGATCATATAAACTGTATGGCTACCCATACACTATTAAAAGAACTAGAGTAAGATCTCCAATATGCCAAGGAGATTCGTTATGAAGGATTTACAGAAAGCTAAGGACAAGAATAAAAAGATGAGAAGGTATGGATAAGTATTTGATTTGTACCAGTGAGACTACCCACACCAATGAGAATACTAAACTGTTAAAGTATTAAAGGACAACTACATCAAAATCATCTCTAAAATATATAGTCAGGCAAGTTGTAACATAATTAGTGCACTGCTTAAAGAACATAGAACAGATCAAAGTTAGGCTAAGACTCTAAAGTTAGATCACAAATATTCATATTCAACTCTGAAAATGTAAGCATTTTCCTAAATTCAATTCACTGTCAAATTTCAACAGAAAGAATATACTTAAGAATTCAATTTTATAGCCTGACAGTAGTGTACCAATAATCAAAGGGTCTTTTAAGACCCTTTAAGACTTCTCAACCTTTTAAATTTCACGGAAAGCAACCTCTTTAGCAGCAAGTGGTAAAGGAAAAAAATTACATTGAGAGAACATGGCAAAGTAATCATCATGTGAGAAGAATCCTGTTAGTTTTTCTTTACCCTAAATATAGTTCTTCAACTTCTGGCTAGTTTTCTGAATAATCTTCCTTTAAAAATTCTCATCTAAAGGACAGTTTTGAAAGTAACACGGAGAATTTATTGCAAACTTTTTTTTTAAATAAAAAGTAAGCAGTGTGACATGGAGATTCATAGTTTCATATAGAATCCTCTTTTTGTGTTTTACTGTAATACAGAAATGCTTTTTTTGTGTTGAATTTCAGAATTTTAAAAAAATCAAAATTTGAAAATATATATCCTTATCTATCCAGAATCTTTTTCACTGCATGGAAGAAAATGGCACCAAGAAAGCCTTATTTCAATTCATCACCATGGTACAGAGATAACTTCAAGTTTTTAAAAGTTATGCTATTAGGGCACAGTAATGGTAATGGTAATTTGAAGATCTTCCCTGCCCCTTAATAGGCTTAAGGGAATTTGAAGACCTTCCCTGCCCTTAATAGGCCAAATGTAATCACGTGGAGCACACAGTAGGAGGAGCTTGCTGAAAGGGTGGAGCAGGAAGGAGCAGGGGAGAACAAGAGCAGAGCTGGGAGCAAGCAGCTTGGAGGCAGAGCAGCCAGCGAATCAGAAAGGGGCATTTTTACTTAAGGGAGCCTGTTTTGTTTTGAAGGCCTGACAGAGGGAAGTCTTGGGGATGTTGTGTTCACTGCATTGGTTATATGTACCAACTTCTTGGTTGCTATGATGGATCTGGCTTTCTGGTGTGAGGATTTGGCTTTCTGGTGTTTGAATGAATGTTTTGGTTCTGTCTTCCATGTGGAGAGTCTGTTACATTTTGTGATTCAGAACTATACCAGCATATTCACAGCCATCATGTGTGCTGTGAATATCACATTGGTATCGTAGGCACAAGCTCCTAGTATTCTATCAAGCTGAAACTGCTTCAAATATTGGCCCAGGAACAAACTATCATCTAAGCAGCAGCACAGTTAAGAACAGAGAAGTTCACCACCAGAGGATTAACCAATCACTAACTGATATAATATTTTTTGGCCAAAGTAACCCATAAAATTCTCTATTACAATACTAAGAGAGTACCACACTGTTATAATCATGTATCTTTTAAGGTAAATAATTCATTGATTAATAATCTGGGTAGAATAGATACATCCACTTTAAAGTCAATCTGTACTAATTTGCCATCAGACAACAGAAGGTATCCTTGCTCCCATATGAATTGAGAGAGAAAAAAGAAAGATGTCTTGATCAAATGTAATTTTTTTTAAGTTTTAATCTCAAAGATTAAAAAATTATTCCAGAAGATTCTCAAAGAATTACCCTAATAAAAATTTCTAAGTATGAACTTTATTTCAAATTAATTCAGAAATCCAGAGTTAAGATAAAAAATTCACAAGCAACATCTATGATTCACTGTCCTGTACAGAAGCCTGCAGTAAATGACATTGTTTCTTAAAGGAGTTGTAGTATAGCTTCTTGTATTCACACTTGTCAGTTTAACATTACAGTTTATCAGGGGCTTTTGTGGTCCAGTTAACAAACACTGGGAAAATTCACAGCTGTAATTAGAGTGCAAATTTAATGGGAAAGACCCAGTCAGTTGAAAAATAAGATTGTTTTACTTTCTGCAATGGGGCACATTACCAAGAGATTAACCACATAACTACAGATTTGTTAAGCAAAAAATGGGCTGTCTTGTATTGCCTATTTGGTTTGAGCTATTTAATGTGCTACAATTAAGAGACAAAAAATTAATTGAAACTGCTGTTGACTTTATAACTAGACCTTCTTTTCTAAATGAGTTCAGAATACCTACACTTCATAGATCTATAGTCAACTTCACCTTATCAGGAGGACACTGAAACTTAAACTATTGAGATTCCTAAACAGCTTTCCTACAGTTGCTTTTAAAACTTGCTTGAATGCTTTATCCACCATGGCAATTAGATGTGGAAAACATGCTATTTTCAATCAGCTCATAAACTTTAATTAAAAATAAGTACTTTGGCTATAACAGTCTGAAGTAAAGTGCTTTTAGCTAGAGACAAATGTCTTAACAACTGAATTAAATTTACCTCAACCAGCACCTCGAACACATTAGTGCGCCAGATTGCCTGCCATCCAGATGGTTCAAGGACCTTCTCCAAGTACTCAGCTGTGAATTCCCTTACCTCGGAAGCCTTGCAGTCAGCTACAAACAAATTAAATACTTGAAATAAGAATTTATACTACATAAAGCAGAAGGAAGCTACTGTCCACCCAACCATTCAATGTGTGCACTCCATTCTCAATACGACATTGCAGTCAGACTGACAAGACTATTCTCAAATACATTAACACACATTTCTTTATAGTAACTATTCTTTGAAGTAGTAAAAGTATTTCCATCCTCATATTACAGATGAGGAAACTGAGATTTAGCAAGTTTGTATTGCTTGCCCAAGGTCCCACAGCCAATGAATGGCAGAGAAAGAAGATTCCATTCCCTATCTCAGAAACAGTGGCTCTGTTTACACAATAATTCCTACAGCAGATTCTAGAGTACAGCAGTGCAGTAAAAAGATGCTATATTCCCACCAAATTACAAAGACATTGAAAATACACGAAGCAAGAAAGCCCACCTTACATGCAAAGTGAATACTTACCTAGAATATAATCTTGATAGGCTCTGAATCGCTCATAGAACAAAAGCTGATTTGTTTGGAAAATGTCTGGAAAATGTACATTCCCTTCTGGCACAAACCTTTGCAAAACAGTCCCTGGCTTATCATGACTGCCATAATCACTGAATGTATATTCATCTTGCAATAAGTCTAAAAGAATAAAAAGAAGAACATTCAACTTCCTAAACATTTCCAATGTTTTTCAATTATGCAAAAATTAAAACACTTACTCATTAGAACAACAGAGAAGCACAAATGAGCACTGAGGTATCGTAGTTTATTTACCTCTCCTCTTGTCATATGGGACTATAGTTTATCCAAGCAAGTCTGAAAACATATCAAATTAAAAGTTCTACTTCAAAATCCTAAGAGCTTTTTGCAAGTTTAGATTTTTACATCAAAAGATGATTTCCTGACTTTCCTCCAAAGAATACACCTCTAATTCTTTGCCATGATTTAGCACTTTGCATTTACTCAACATTTTATAGTCATATGGTATTTCCCTCATGACAATACTATAAATTTGCTGGGGAATAGGGAAAAGGTGATTTATGACTCTTCTTCTTTAAAGACTGGCACTGTTAGAAAACTGAAAGCCTCTCTTTTTTCTAATGCAACTTCAAGTTCACAATGCTTATTTAATATACAGTGATAAAACAACCTTTAATAGAAAAGATTTAGTTTCATCTTATGTAGGCTGTGGGATTACTCCTCACTGGAGACCTTAGCACTTTAAAAAACTGTCCCAAAAAACCTTTTTTAAGCTGGTGCTCAATAATAAGAATATGATTAACCATAATTATATCAAACATTTACTATCTGTACTAGTTTCTGTAGCTTACCTCTCTGTTTCTACTCTTAATAGTTGAATAACAATACAGGATTTATCTTTCTGTGCTGACTTCTCAATTTTACCCCTCTCCCAAACAGTATAGAATAACAAACCATAATATAACAGGATCCAATTAATAATATAGGTCAATGTGTAGGGGCAGCTAGGTGGTACAATGGATAGAGTGCCCAGCCTGGAGTCAGGAAGACTCATCTTCCTGAGTTCAAATCTGGCCTCAGACACTTAGGGGTGAGACCTTAGGCAAGTCACTTAATCCTGTTTGCCCCAGTTCCCCACCTGTAAAATGAACTGGAGAAGGAAATAGCAAATCACCCCAGTATCTTTGCCAAAACCCCAAATGTGGCAACAAAGTGTCAGACGTGACTAAAAATAACTGATCCTCATCAATGCTTATGGTAGGAGTCTGCAGATGGATTTAAGATTGACAGGAGTAGCATCACTTAGTGTTTCAGAGCTAGATAATATCAGATGTACTAAATACGGTAGTACTCACTTCTCTTTCCTCTCATTGCTCCTGCTTCCCTAACTCTTTTTACTCCAAGCCTTGGGACTGCCCTGGTGGCCTGCACTTGGCTTTATTTAGCCCCATCGTACAGCAATGGTGATGTACAGTGCAATGGGGACCTGTATTTCAGGAATGAAAATACTGACTGGGTTAAAACTAGAGAAGCCCTAAGGTGGCAAAATAATATCAATAACTCACTTACATAGTCCTTTACGTTTTACAAAGTACTTTCTTCATAAGAACTCAGTGAGAAAGGTAATAACTCAGATTTATACGGAACTTCAAGGCTTAAAATGTGCTTTCCTCACAACAACCAGTCTATATTTATTAATAATGTGCCGGGCACTATGCTAAGTGCTTGGGACACAAAAAGTGGCAAAAGATAGTACCTGCCTTTAAAGACCTTACAATCTATTGAGGGAGACAACATGCAAATAAATATATACGAAGCAAGTTATAATCAGGATAAATAGGAAATAATTAACAGATGGAAGGCACTGGAATTAAGTAAGAGGGGTTGGAGAAGGCTTAAGAAGGCAGCTCAGATTTAATTCAACTGAAGAAACATTTATTAATGACTACTAGGGGCACAGTACTGAAGTAGGTGATAGGATACCAAGACAGAAAGAATACAACCTCACCCGCAAGGAACTTCTTTTCTACATGGAGGAAATACAATGTGTTCAGAGATACATATGTTACAGGGGAAGATGCAGTAAGGGCAAAGGAAAAGACTGAGGCAAAATGAGTAGGAAAAAAAAATCTACTCTAAAACTCATAAGTGATTTGCCTTAATTGTTCAACAATTGAACCCAAGAGATCAGAGCTGGAAAGGTTTGAATCCCATCCTTTCACATGACAGGTAAAAAAAGTGGAGCCCAAAGGAGATTTGTCCAGAGTCAGAGGCAAGGCTCTAATCTGAGTCTTCTAACTGCTAGTCTACCGCTCTCTCAAGAAACTGCATCCTAGGCCTTAGCCTAGATCACCCTACATTTTATAGTATAATACTTTAATATTTCAAGTATTCATGACTGTATCAGTGTACTTGCTCAACCAAACCAGGATCAAAAACCCCCTTCTTCATGACTTAGGAGACTGGAGTGACATCTGTCTGAATTTAAGTGGTCAAAATTTATTAGCCACCTACCTCCTTAGGTTGTTGTGAGGTTAAAATAAGGCAGTTTTTGACAAGAGCCTTGCAAACCTTGAAGCATTACAAAAATGCTATTGGCAATTAGCTGTTGTAATGACTGTCCTCTACTACTGGTAGTGGTCGAGGCAGCTGGGTTTTCGAATCTTTGAGGATTAGCCAGGAATGAATCGTATTTGTCATTCAATTCACTAATCGTTTACTGCTCTTGCACTTGCACAAAGACAGGACATATTTGCTCCATTTCACTGAATGGCAGACCTACAGTGCGAACGAACTCTGACCTCTCCTCTCCAGCTGGACAGGCTTTGAGCATGTCCGGAAGGACCTCAGAGGTCGCCTAGTCTGTCACTAACCACGTCTACAGCATCCCGGACACAGGATCCAAATAGAGGGCTCTGACAATGTCCAGCGACGGGAGCTCACGACCTCCCGCTCCACCAGAATCTTCCCTAACAGAAGCCTAAATCCGCCCCTTCCTTTGCTCCTACTTCTACCTTCCCCAAAGGCAGGTAACAAGCATACGCCCATCGGCCGACCCCGCCCCCACCCCAGTCTTCTTTCTCAAAATATGCCCCCCAGGTTGCTTTACCAGGGCCGGGCCTTGGGGGACCTGGGGCACCCCAAGCCTCCAGGCGGTGGGGCAGCCGCAGTCACCCCGTCCAACCCCCTCTTTTACAGACCAGGGAAATTAAATAAGACCCAGAGAGGTCTAGTGACCTACGGAAGGCACACAGAGAGAAGGGATTAGAAAGCGCGACCCAGGCATATCTAGCCTGGGCGTGTCCCGAGGCCCCGGCCCTTCCGGCCCCGACGCCGCCAGGCTCCCTCCCGGGGAGGGCTCCCCGGGGGCCAGGACGGGCCGCCCCGCAGAGGAGGGTGCCCCCAGGCCCGGGAGAGAGGAAGCGCCGGGGCGGACGACAGCCGCGGCCCCCGCCCGCCAGGCCCTCTGAGGCCGCCTCGGGGCCGGGGGGGAGGCGTACCGTGCTTCACGTCCGCTTGCACCGTGGGAGAGCAGGGCTCCGGGCCCAGCTCCGCAGTCCCCAAGACCTCAGCCGTCACCAACCCTTCAGCCATTTCAAATTTCCGCGGGCTGCACCCTGGGACGCCGTGACGTAAACCAACCGGCTCTGGTTGGAGAGTAGCCCGAAGCACAGAGACCCAATCAGAGAAAGGCTTACTTATGTTCTCCCTTCAGGCAGGCACGAAGCCTGGCCGCGTCTTGACTTACCAAGACCCAAGTGTGTCTCCCCCTTCTGGCGGGGAGGCGAGGTTGCAACCTGAACAGCACTACGGCATCTGCTTTCATCTGCCTGAGGTCGTAGGATTTTATATTTAGATCTGGAAGTGATTTTAGACTCCCTCTAATCAAACGCGAAGAGCCCGAGGGGTTAAAAGCCTTGCCTTGAGAGCAGGAACTGTTTCTGGTTTTTTGTTTTTGTCTCCATTGCCTGCCGGGTT
Source organism: Gymnobelideus leadbeateri (assembly GCA_011680675.1). Lineage (NCBI taxonomy): Eukaryota > Metazoa > Chordata > Mammalia > Diprotodontia > Petauridae > Gymnobelideus > Gymnobelideus leadbeateri. The sequence continues at coordinate 355,027 of WOXC01009946.1, forward strand.
ATTGGCCCTTAATAAATTGAACTGAATTGATAAATCCTAAAATACCGTAAAAATTTCAGAGGGTCTTGAGGTTATTTTTTGTTGTTGTTTTTGGGGTTTTTTGTGTGTGTGTGTTTTTTGAGAAGCTGTGTAATGTGGTGGCAAGAGAGCTATGCTTGGAATGAGAGACCGGGTGGTCCTTGGTATCTCTGACACAAATCAACAATCAATAAACCTTTATTAAGTGCCACAGTGTTAATCCCTGGGGATACAAATATGTAAAATACACTTCTAGCCCTCTAGGAGCTTACAATCTAAAGGGGGCGGGGGGAGACCATTCATTCAATTAGCATTTCTTAAGCCTCTAGGTTACTTTGTGTCAGGCACTTTGCTAAGTACTGGGGATACAAATATGTAAAAGAAGTCCTGCCATCAGGAAGCTTAAAATCAAACGGGGGAAGATGACCCATAAAAATAAATTGGGGGTGGGGAGCAGTGTAGAATAATCCCAACTCAGCCGGGAAGATTCCCAGCTTGGAGGCACAATGGAGACGTCCAAGAAATCCAGAAAGAGTACAAATATATTCAGAGAAGACAAAATAGTCTAAAATGATAGTGAGTGGAGAAAGAAGCTAAAGAAGTCCAAAATGAGCATGGCCTGGTGGGAAATAAGGAGTTATGAGAACAGAAAGTCATTTAAGCTCTTGGGACCTCATTTTCCTTATCTGTAAAACTGACGTTTCAATTTGTATAATTCCCACCTCACTCAGTTGTTATGAAGATCACATTATCTAATAATAGGCATAGTAAAATGCTTTATAAACCTTAAGGTGCTATATAAACATCAGAGATGACTAAAGCACTTAGGTTCCTGCCAAATTTGCTTGCTCGCTATTCCTCCAGCAGGAATTTCTGTTTCCTCCCTCCATGCCTTTGCACAGACTCCCCCTCTTCTTACCTGTGCCCCCAAAACTCCCTGCCTTCTTTTAAGGATGGGCTCAAAGGCTGCCTCCTACATGAAACTTTCCTCTTCCTTCCAGCTGCTAGTGACTCCCTCTACTCACTCTCCCCATAACCTTTGTCATAAATAAAGATTTGTGCTCTGTCTAGGAAATAACCACACTTGTTGGGGATCCAGGAAGTTTCATGATCTTTATTTTACATTTATTCTGTAACGAATAAATGGGTAGCCTCCCCAAACAGACTACAAAGGATCAGACAAAGGCAAGCCCTTTTTATGTGAGAAGTGGTACCTCAGAGTTGTTTTGATTTGCATTTCTCTAATCAAGTGATTTAGAGCATTTTTTTCATATGCTTATAGATATCTTCAATTTCTTCCTCTGAAAACTGCCTGTTCATATCCCTTGACCATTTATCAATTGGGGAATAACTTGTATTCTTATAGAGTTGACTCAATTCTCCTAGAAATGAGGCCTTTATCAGAGATACTAATTGTGAAAATTCTTTCCCAACTTTCAACTTCCCTCTAATCTTGGTTACATTGGCTTGATTTATACAAAAACTTTTCAATTTAATGTAATCAAAATTATCTATTTTGCATTTTGTAATACTCTCAAACTTGTTTGGTCATAAAATCTTCCCTTCTCCATAAATTTGATAGGTAAACTATTCCTTGAACTCCCAAATTGCTTACAGTATCAACCTTTATACCTAGATCGTGCACGCATTTAGACTTTAATTTGGTATACAGTGTAAGATATTGGTCTATGCCCAGTGTCTGCCATACTATTTTCCAGTTTTCCCAGAAATTTTTGTTTTAACTCAGAAGCTGGGATCTTTGGATTTATCAAACAGTAGATTACTATAATCATTGACTGCTGTGCCTCATTTACCTAATCTATTCCATTGATCCACTATTCTCTTCCTCAGTCAGTACCAAGTAGTTTTGATGACTGCTGCTTTATAATACAGATTAAAATCTGGTACAGCTAGGCCACCTTCCCTAACATTTCTTTTCATTAATTTCCTTGATATTCTGAACGTTTTGTTCTTCCAGATGAATTTTGTTACTATTTTTTCTAGCTCTATAAAATAATTTTTGGTAGATTGATTGGTGGTGGCACTAAATAGGTAAATTGATCTAGGTAAAATTGTCATTTTTATTATATTAGCTTGACCTAGCCATGAACAACTGATGTTTTTCCAATTATTTAGATCTGACAGTATAGGTTTTTTCAAATGCTATCCACCTCCAGAGAGAGAACTGATAAATTATGAGTGCAGATTGAAGCATACTTTTTTTCACTTTCTTTATTTTTCTTGCTTTTTTTTCTGAAACGACTAATATAAAAATGTTTTGCATGACTTCACATGTATAATGAATGTCATATTGCTTGCTTTCTCAAGGGTGATGGAGGAGCTGGAAGAAAAGAGAATTTGGAACTCAATTTTTTTTTTTTTGCTTTTTGGAGGGCAATTGGAGTTCAAAAATTTTTTAAATGAATGTTTGAAATTTAGTTATTTTTGAAAAGCTTTCTCTTTAATTCAGTCCATATGGATAGGAGTTACCTACCTTTAAGGAAAATACTCCAGAACAGTGTCCACAATAAGAAGACAGGGGACTCCTGTTCAATGGGGAAAACTCTAGGCCATTAGATTTCCCCTTGGGACTTGAACCTGGATATAAGAACAGGCAAGGAACTTGAAAAAAATAAAAAGGGGAAAGGGGAGACTGTATCGGCAAGCACCCCAATATCCCCAGGGTGACTGCCAACACAGGTTCTTAGATCTGCTTTTCAAAAGGAAAGCAACTCAAAATTGGTTAACAAGCTTACTTTAATCAAACATATATTACCTATTCAGGGGGAAAAGGTCAGCACCCCGAACTTCAGAGTATACAGACAGATCAAACAGATAGGCTTCCAAACTGTCCAACCATTATCAATATCAAAATCACAGTTACCAGAGAGGGAAGCATCAACATCTGGGTTTTCAAAGGAGGGGGCGGGGCTCTCAACGGCTACCCAGAGTCTCATCTGGTCAAATCACACAACACTTCTCAAAGTGAGCCCCAAAGCAAAGCCTCTCATCAGGGTTTATATAGCCTTCTCCTGGCTCAGAGAATGTAACAACCTTCTTGACCCACTGCCCAATCACACAGCATCAAGGTGTGGTCATTCCTGAAAACCAAGCCTCCTACCACAGGCTCTATGTGACCACATTCAGCCTATTAGGGCACAGAGTATATTTTCAAATTAAAGAAGGTTCTCAGAGTCACTTAAGCCAATCAAAGGGCAAAGGGGCAGGGAAGATCTTCAAATCTGCATTTCCATTACATTTGACCCCAATATCTTTCATGCCCATGGCATACACAATTTACATTTGAATTAGCACTAAAACTCTCTTAGGTCACATTTTCCAGGTACATAAGAAAATCACAATATAATCTCAAAGTACAATAGTCCAAGTCTTCCACTCATGGGGCAAATGTTAACTCAGTCACTTATCAGTAAAATCAAAAAATAGTCACTCTTAAGTTAACTCAATCAGTCACATCAGTCATTTCAAAGTACATGGTCAAAGTCTTCTACTCATGGGGCAAAGTCTTGATTAACTCAATTAGTCACTTATCAGTAGTTTCAAAGTACAAGGTCAAAGTCTTTTGAGTTAACATCACTGAAAACCTTCAACAAAGATTGATTGACAATTTTTTTACTCTATCTGCCCATATAATGAGGGACAGTTTCCCAAACACCACCCCACACCCCATAAGTTTCCCCCAAGAGATTCCTTCTCCCCTTCAACAACCTGTAAAGATGATAGAATTATATTCTCATATATTTGGGCATTAGAGAATGATTCTACAATTTGATTTCCTCTTAAAATTTTCACAGTTTTCATGTCTTAATTAACTGCTTTTAAAATTAGATTGTTGTCTCTTTCACGGTCTGTTAATAGAGTTGTACTAAATAGAGACATTGATTTGTATAACCAGTTACTCAAAACAGGAAAAGTGACAAGGGGCCCCAGAGCCAGAGTTCTTAGGGAGTTCAGGGGCCCTCTTTTTAAATAAATGTAACATCAATGAATGAAACTACTAAGATCCCTTCTTAGTTATAGATTACAGATACTGTGAATGCCTTTCAAACCAGTCTTGAGAGCAAATTTTCTAGGGAAAGAAAAGGAAAATTCTGGATATCCAAGGAGAGAGAGAATGACAATAGAGTAGAGGATAAAATAAAATAAATTTAAATGACTTGCACACCAATCTGGACAGGTTGTTCTTCTGCTTAAATTTTCAGTGGCTCCCTCTTGCCGGCCAAATAAAGCTCCAATTCCTAGGTAGCATTCAAGGCCCACCACAGCCTGGCACCACACTGCATACCCAGCTGTCAGTCACGGTTTTCATCTTTTATGCATTATACCTTGCACCTGCACTGTACCTTCGATCCCATTAATGTGCCCTGTATTCTCCTATGTCCAAGCTTTTGCTCCAGTTATTCCCTACACCTGGAAAATCCTCTTTTCTCTTCTTTGTTTGGTGAATTTCAAATTTAATCTTTAAAGAACAACTCAAATGCCATCTCCTCCAAGGAAACATTTCTTTATACATCCTGACAGCAATGACCTTCCCCTCTGCCCACAAACTTCACATAACACTTTGTTTTGCAATTCCTTAATGGGTTTCAAAATATAATATAGAAAGCCCACATATGGTAAGATCGATCCCATGTGTAGCATAGAACCACATGTAGTTAGGACTGTCCTTATATGGCTTGAAGCGGGCAGAACAGACACCTAGAATCTCTTCTGTTCCCACCCTTCTCCACAGGAGACTTTAATTCCTGCCAGGAGAGGAAACAGGAAGTTTAGGCCAGAGGCCACTCAGTTCCTCTGAGACAGGAGGTATCATTCCCTTAAATATTGTTAGTTTAGGGAATATGATCTGGTTTGATCTAAGATTTGATTGCTGTTTCTCATTATTGGAGGAAGAGAGACCCCAAGCTCTACAGCCAAGACTTGATCCCTTTCCTACCTAATACCAGTTTCACAATAAGCACACATAGCAAACAGCAATTGTCAAAGAAAATCCATTTATCCAAAAAAGTAGCAAAACAGAAACAAAGAAAGTATTCAGAGGAGAATATTTACCAGACCATACAAAGTAAAAGAGCAAGTCGACTCAACTCAACTCAACTCAACCAAAAGAGTGTACGAGAACTCACCCAAGAAGAAACTGCCCACAGTCTCTAGCGTAATGAGCTGAGAACATGGATGTAATGGAGACTATCTACTCCTCTCCTTTATTCCCAGACTCTTTTCCTTCAGAAACCTAAGTGCGGTTGGCCTTTTTCATCTTCCTTCTAGAAGCTAGAAGCCAAAAATGCCCTAAACCATTCAAAGCATGAAGAGATTAGAAGAATAATGAAGACTGGAGCTCTCCAGCTCTCACCAGCTCTGCTTCATCCTTCACACAGGGAAGGGCATTCATTTCTGCCAGTAAGGAGAAATTCTCACACTTGTAGGCTTTGTGACAGGGGTTACAATGTTTTGTGTTAATAGTTAAGTATCTATAAGTTCCTTGAGGATAGGGACTGTATCACTTTCTTTTATATCTCCCACATTGCTTAGAACAGTGCTCTGAACACCATAAAGATAATATAAATGTGGAAGTCAGAAAAAGAGGAAGGAAGGAAGAAAAGGAAAGAAAGGAGAGAAGAGAGGAGAACAAAGAAAAGGAAAGGAAAGGGAAAGGAGAACAGAGGAAAGAAAATGAAGGAGTGAGTTCACCATTTTCTCCTGGCATCATTCAACAACAACAACAAAAACAAAATGGACAAATTTAATTCAACTACTATTTATGCAGTGCCTACTCTGTTAAATGCTGGAAATACAAAGATGAAAAATTGACATGGTCCCAAAAGTTTAAAGTCTATTGGTGAAAAAAAAGGGGGATTAATAATAATAGCTGACATTTATATAGTGCTTCAAGGTTTATAAAGTACTTTAAATACCTTAATCTCACTCAAATCCCACAATGACTTTGTTAGATTAGGTATTATTACCCAAATTACACAGATAAGGAAACTGAGGCTCAGAGATGATAACAATAGAAAGTTCAAAGACTAGACTTGAACCCAGGTCTTCCTATTCATAGAGCCACCAGCTTAGCTGAGGTCTCATTATCTCTCACTTAGGCTATTACAGTGTATTCCTAATGGATTTCTCTGCTTTCTCCATTTCAATCTATCCTCTACATAGCTGCTAAAGAGATCTTCCTATAGTCGCTGTTTTCCACTAATGGTCCTGATCAGTGAAAATTACCTAATACTCATAACACAATAGTGAATTTGAACTTTTGTCATTATAGGTTTCAAGGGGATAAATTTTCTTTTTTTAATATGTTATAAACTCTGTACACTTATGTGAATTATATGGAAGTGAATGAACAGAAGACCTTTACAGTATTGGTTGTTGTCCTTTGTTCTCCAAGAGGACCAAAATGACATAACTATGCTAAAGTCAAGTTTCAATGTGTCTGACTATGGCTGATCTGACCAATATGAGCTCAGAATGCTCTACCACAGGTCAGACACAAATAGTCTATGTGGATGTTTGGGGTGGATTCTCCCAATTTGCACATCCTGTGTTTCCTTTGAGCTGTTTCAACTCTCCTTTGCTCATAGAGCACAGCACCTTCTCTGATGTGGGCATGCCATGATAAGCAGTTTGTCTCCCATGTCACACAAGCACTCCAAAGTTCTTGAAAGAGACCTTGAGAGTGTCCTTGTATAGCTTCTTCTGACCACCATGTAAACACTTGCCCTGTGTGAGTTCTCCATAAAACAGTCTTTTTGGCAAACGTATGTTTTGCATTAGAACAACATGATCAGTCCCTGGGAGTTGCACTCTCTGAAGCAGAGCTTGAAAACTTAGCAGTTTAGTTCAAATAAGAACCTCAGTTTCTGGTACCTTATCCTGCCAGGTGATCTTCAGAACCTTCCTAAGACAATTCAGATGGAAGCAATTCAGTTTCCTGACGTGTCATTGTTTTACTGTCCAGGTTTCACAGGCATACAACTATGAGGTCAACACCACTGCTCTATAGACCTTCAGTTTGATAGTGAATCTAATAACTTTCCTCTCCCATACTTTCCCTGAGCCTTCCAAACACTGAGCTAGCTCTGACAATATGTGCGTCAACCTCATTATCAATGTGTACGTCCCTGGAAAGTACACTACCAAGGTAAGTGAACTTATCAACAGCATTCAAAACTTCTCCATTGACTGTAACCAATGGTTCCACGTATAAATAGTGTGGTGGTGGTAGCTGATAGAGCACCTGTATTTTCTTGGTGTTAATTGTCAAGCCAAAATTAGCACAAGCAGGAGAGAATTGATCCATACTGTGTTGCATTTCAGCTTCAGAGGCTGCATTGAGTGCACAATGATTTTCAAACAGAAAATCTTGCACCAACACTCCCTCCACTTTGCTCTTGGCTTCCAGCCTTTTTAAGTTAAATAATTTACTATCAGTGCAGTAGCTGACCTTGATGCCATGTTCATCCTCAATGAAAACATTTGACAACATGACTGAAAACATCATGGTAAAAGTGAAACAAGGCTGTGTGCTTGCTCCCATGCTTACAGTATTAATGGGTAAGCACAAAACTACATTCTAAAGCAGCAACCACAATCCACTCTTTGTATGCATGAGGTTCAAACATCTGGATGTTTGTTGTTTTCCTACTTACATTGTTTTACCCTTAACTTTTTATGGGTTTCTTTAGTCTGATGTTGAAAAGCAACAGTGTCAAAACCACTAAAGTATATACAAACCTTCCTGTAGTCTTGAATAAAGCTGTAACTTAGATTTATTTTTTTTTCAGTTATTTTCCTTGAGATAAAAACTGATGCCACTTCCCTACTCAACAAAGCCAGCAGTTTCTAGGATAAAATATAAACTCTTCTGTTTTTCTTTTTCAAACATTTCACGACTTGACCCCAGTTTGGTTTTCTACCCTCTGTTATTCTGCTTCCTGCATTCTAGAATCCAAGCACACTAGTCCTCTCCCTATTTCTCACACTGCACTCCTCCCCTCATCTCACCTTTGCATTGGCCTTCCCATGTAGAGAATGAACTTCCTCACTTCCACCTCCTAGAAGCCCTCACTTCTTTGAAGTACCACCTTCTACACAAAGCATTTCCTGATCTCCTTCCCCCTTCAACTAATAATACCTTCCTTCTTGTACTACCATGTGTTTATTTTTTTCTACACATATTTATTGCATATACCTAAATGTGTATATAGAGATGTGGTCCAGCAATGGCTCCTACAGTGTCATAGTCACAGCTACTTGAAAAAGATAGAAAAGAAAGTTTTTGCCAGCAGTGTCCTTAGTGCTATCAAAACATTGAACACCAGAAACTAGTATCATTTTATCAGTGGAAATGACATTAAAGAAGAGATATTAACATTTCCTGCATCATAAGGACTAAGGGACCTTTTCATGTGACTTGAAGCTAAAACCTTCCATGTTTTATCTCCTCCATTAGAATATGAGCTTCTAGGGGCGGCTAGGTGGTGCAGTGAATAAGAGCACTGGTCCTGGAGTCAGGAAGACCTGAGTTCAAATCCAGCCTCAGACACTTGACACAACTACTTGCCATGTGACTTTGGGCAAGTCAGCTCCAATCGCCCTCCAAAAAAAAAAAGAATATGAGTTTCTTCAAGTTATAGTATATGAATGTAATGGAATACTATTGTGCCATGAGAAATGATAAGGAGGTGGCTAGAGGTATGTCTGGAGAGTGGATCACCAGCAGCTGTGGCGGTTTCCAGAATTATTAACCCATAAATGCCAAAGACAAAGTGAGAGATCAGTGGACTTTGGGAACAGAGGGTCCAGGAGTATAGTCTGGCCTCTGCCCCACCTTCCCCCCAGGGAAGAAGCGGCTGAGGTGCAGCAGCTGCAGCCACATGGCTACTTCAGAGCTCCTGGCCCACAGATTGAAGGGGGACCAAATGACCAGTCTGAGGAGTAATAGCTCTCGCTTTAACCTGCTTGGATCTGGATTGCTGTCCTGGGTGGAGGTCCTTGGGCGTTTGACCAGGTGCTAGAGATTCTGGGAGCTGCAGAGAGGGCACCCAACTAATAGCTCCTGCAGCTGAGAAAACCCCAGCCACTGGGACGAAGCTCCCTTCTCTGGTAGCTGAGCTCTACTGTGGTAAAAAGATCAAAAGTCAAGTAATTGAGTGGCAATATGAGCAAGCAAAGGAAGCAAAGCAAGCAGAGCAATCCGACCTTGGACTCCATTTCAGGGGACAAAAACGATCAAAGCATGGAACAGGAGGAAGACAGCAGTCAGAACTCCTACACCAAAAGCTTCCAAGAAAAATATGAACTGATTACAGATCATAGAGGAGCTTAAGAATGATTTTGAGAACTTCTGGAGCCACAGCACCCACAGAACGGCACAGAGAAGCTAACCTCCTGCTGAGGACAGCCCAGCAGCCCTGCAGGGAGCGGCCAGCACAGCGCTCTGAGAGCAGGCAGCACAGCGTGCTGGGAACCGACAGCGCAGCCTGCAGAGCCGAGCCCAGGTCCACGGTTTTAGCCCCAGGGCGGCCAGGCCTTCAGACAACTGGTGGAACCCCAGAATACCAGCAATTGTGGCGATTCCAGAATTATCAGCACAGATATGCCTAGGACAAAGTGAGAGGTTAGTGCCCTATGGACTTTGGGACCAGTATTTGGGGAACACGTGGCTTCCTTCCCTGGGGGCAAAAAGCTGCTGAAGAAACAGCTGCACAGAAGCCATTTTGCAGCTTCAGTAGTGGCTCTAGCTCCTGGTCTGCGAACTGTAGGAAGATCCAGCAATCAGTCTGGGGGTTAATCGCTTTTGCTTTAAACTGCCTGGATCTGGATTGTGGTCTGGGGGGGGAAGTTTGAGGTGGGTATCCAACTTGCCAGAGTGGGTGGAGGCTTTACAGAGGCCACCCAACTGGCGGAAGTTGTGAAGACCCCATGTATGGGCAGAAGCTCCCCTGTCTGGTGGCAGAGTCCTACTGTGGCAACAAGCCCAAAAATCAAGTAATTAAGTGGCAATATGCCTAGGCAAACAAAACAAAATAAACAGAAAAGTTCAACATTGGCCTCCTATTTTAGGGGCAAAGAGGCTCAAAGCATGGAGGAGGACTGTGAGGTCAGAACTCCTGCACCAAAAGCCCCAAATGAAAATACAAGCTGGCTACAGGCCATAGAGGACTTAAGAAGCAGATAAGAGAAGTGGGGGAAAATTTGGGAAGAGAAATGAAAAAGATGCAAGAAAAGTATGAAATGACAGTCAACAGCCTGACTGAGGAAAATAACACCTTAAAAAATAGACTAACTCAAATGGCAAAAGAGGCTCAGAAAGGCAATGAGGAGAAGAATGCCTTAAAAAGTCAAATTTGCCAGATGGAAAAGAATCTCAAAAGTTCACTGAGGAGATTCATTCCTTCAGAGTTAGACTGGAGCAAATGGAAGCTAGTGACTTTATGAGAAATCAAGATGCTGTTAAGCAGATCCAAACAAATGAAAGATTAGAAGGCAATGTGAAATATCTCATGGGAAAAACCACTGACCTGGAAAATAGATCCAGGAGAGACAATTTAAAAATTATTGGACTACCTGAAAGCCATGATCAAAGAAAGAACCTAGAAATCACCCTTCAAGAAATTCTCAAGGAAAATTGCCCTGACATTTTAGACCCAGAGGGCAAAATAGAGGTTGAAAGAATCCACAGATCACCTCCTGAAAAAGATCCCAAAAAGAAAACTCCCAGGAATATTATAGCCAGGTTCCAGAATCCCCAGATCAAGGAGAAAATACTACAAGCAGCCAGGAAGAAACAATTTCAATATTGTGGAAACACAATCAGAATAGCCCAGGACCTGGCAGCTTCTACACTGAGGGATTGAAGGGCATGGAATATGATATTCCAGAGGGCAAAAGAGCTGGGATTGAAGCCAAGGGTCACCTACCCAGCAAAACTGAGTATCTTGTTTCAGGGAAAATATGGTCATTCAGTGGAATAGAGGACTTTCAAGCATTCTTGAGGAAAAAACCAGAGTTGAATAGAAAATTTGACATTCAGACACAAGAAGCAAGAGATGCTTGAGAAGGTAATCAAGGAAAAGAAATCAAAAAGAACTTATCAAAGTTGGACTATTTACAATCCTACATGGAAAACAATAACTGTGTTTGATGAAACCTTTCTCATTATGAAAATAATTGAAGAAGGGTACATGGCATATGTTCACAGGTATACATGGATAGAGGGTACAGGTTGAATTTGATGGGAAGGGATGATTATTATTTTTTTTTTTTGGAGGGCAATTGGGGTTGGGTGACTTGCCCAGGTTCATGTGGCTGGGTTTTTGTTTGTGTGTTGGGTGTCTGGGGCCAGATCCGAGCTTGGGTCCTTCTGGCTCCAGGGCTGGCTCTCTGCTCGCTGCGCCACCTAGCTGCCCCAAGGAAGGGATGATTCTTAAGGGGTGAAGTCAAGAGATGAGAGAGGAAAGTGGCAAGAGGAGATGGAGAGAGACAGGGTAGGACAAACTATCTCATGTAGAAGAGGCAAGGGGAAGTAGTTGCAGGGGAGGGGAAGAACAGGAAGGCAAAAAAGCAAAAGCATATTCTCATTGAAGTTGGCTCAAGGAGAGAATCACATACATACTAAATGGAATATCTTACCCTCACTCTCCTGAGTAGGGGAAAGGGGGATGAGAGGGGGGATGATGGAGGGGAGGGCATTCTGGGGAGAGGGAAGGTTAGAAGTACCCACTATCAAAGAGGGACAGGATCAAAGTAGGGAATGGACCAGGTAGGAAGTGAGACAGGTGGGAGGGAAATATAAGCAGTCTTTTACAATATATCTGCTATGGTAATGTTTTGCATAGATATACATGTACAACACATACTGAATTGCTCATCTTCTCAGAGGGAGTGGGTGACAAGGGAGGAAGGGAATGGATCTGAAAATCGAAGTTTTAAAATTAAATGTTTCATAAGATGTCCAGGCAGTGGGGCTCAGAGATTCACCTTGCCCTAATGGCAAAGTCGAAGGGGGTATGGGAGAAGATATGGGAGAAAGCAGATTGGATGAGGGGATATCTAGTGGGACTGCTATTCTGGGGTGGTGGGTAGGGAAAAAATGGGGGGAAAATGTAACTCATAATCTGGTGGAAATGAATGGTGTAAACCAGAAGTTAATAAAGCATTTGTTTAATTAATAAAAAAAAAAGAATGATTTTGAAAACCAAATAAGAGAACTGGAGGAAAAATTGTGAAGAGAAATGAGAATGATGCAAGAAAATCATGAAAAGAGAGTCAACAACCTGACTGAAGAAAATAATACCTTAAAAAAATAGACTAACTCAAATGGCAAAAGAGGCTCAAAAAGCCAATGAGGAGAAGAATGGCTTAAACAGATGAATTTGCCAGATGGAAAAAGAATCTCAAAAGCTCACTGAAGAGAATAACTCCTTCAGAATTAGATTGGAGCAAATGGAAGCTAGTGACTTTATGAGAAATCAAGATACTGTTAAACAGATCCAAACAAATGAAAGAATAGAAGGCAATGTGAAATATCTCATGGGAAAAACCACTGACCTGGAAAATAGATCCAGGAGAGATAATTTAAAAATTATTGGACTACCTGAAATCCATGATCAAAAAAACCTGAGAAATCATCCTTCAAGAAATTCTCAAGGAAAAATGCCCTGATGTTTTAGAACCAGAGGGCAAAATAGAGGTTGAAAGAATCCACCCATCCCCTCCTGAAAAAGATCCCAAAAAGAAAACTCCTAGGAATATTATAGCCAGGTTCCAGAGTTTCCAGATCAAAGAGAAAATATTACAAGCAGTCAGGAAGAAACAATTTCAATATTGTGGAAACACAATCAGGATAATATAGGATCTGGCAGCTTCTACACTGAGGAATCGAAGGGCTTGGAATATCATATTCTGGAGGTCAAAGAAGCTGTGATTAAAACCAAGAATCACCCAGAAAAACTGAGTATTTTGTTTCAGGGGCAAATATGGTCATTCAATGGAATAGAGGACTTTCAAGCATTCGTAATGAAAAAACCAGAGTTGAATAGAAAATTTGACATTCAGATACAAGAAACAAGAGAAGCATGAGAAGGTAAACAGGGAAAAGACATCATAAGGAACTTATCAAAGTTGAACTATTTACATTCCTACATGGAAGAACAATAAATGCAAGTTATGAAACTTTTCTCAGTATGAGAATATATTTAGGGGTGGCTAGGTGGCTCCATGAATAGAGCACCAGCCCCGGAGTCAGGAGGACCTGAGTTCAAATCTGGCATTAGACACTTAACATTTACTAGCTGGGTGACCTTGGGCAAGTCACTTGACCCCAATTGCCCTGCCTTCCCCCTCCAAAAAATGAATATTGATGAGAATATATGTGTGTATGTGTATACATACATATATATGTCTATATAGGAGGGTAAATGGGCATATGAATACATATGTAAGCATGTATATGTATGTGTACATATATATATATAGACAGAGGGCACAGGACCAATTGAATAGGAAGGGATGATACTTAAAAGGTGGAATTGAGAGGTAAGAAAGGAATATAATGAGAGGAGATGGGGAGAGACAGAATGGGGTAAATTATCTCATATAGAAGAGGCAAGGAAAAGCTGTTGTAATGGAGGGGAAGAACACGAAGGCAAAAGACAATGAGTCAACCTTACTCTCATTGAATTTGGCTTAGGGAGGGAATGATATACACACTAAATAGGGTATCTCACCCTACAGGAGAGTAGGGGGGAAGGGGATGGCAGGGGGGATGATGGAGTGGAGGGCAGGATAGGATAGGGGGAGGAAAGTTGGAAGCACACACTTCTGAAAAAGGACAGGGTCAAAGTAAAGAACAGAACAAGTCGAGGGCAGGATAGGATGGAGGGAAATATAGTCAGTCTTTCACAATATAACCACTATCCACTATGGAAATATTTTGCATAGCTACATATGTACAAGCTATATTGAATTGCTTATCTTCCCAGTAAGGGTGGATGATAAGGGAAGAATGGAAAGAATCTAGAATTCAAAATTTTTAAATCAAATGTTTAAAAATATATAAATATTATTTTTTTTTTACATGCCACTGGGAAATAAGATATGTAGGCACTGGGGCATAGAGATCCATCTCGGCCTACTGGAAAGTCAGAGGGGGGATGGGGGAGGATATAGAAGAGAGCAGATTGGGGGAGGGGCTATTCAGGGGGGATCGCTGTTTTGGGGTGATGGGTATGGGAAAGATGGGGAGAAAATTTGTAATTCAAAATCTTGATGTAAACTAAAAATAAACATAAAATTAAAAAAAAAAACGATGAGCAGGTAGACTTCAGAAAAACCTGGAAAGACTTCTATAAACTGATACTGAGCACAGTCAGCAGAACCAAGAAAATATTGTACACAGTAACAGCTACATTGTGCAAAGACTAACTTTGATAGACTTAGCTCTTCTCAGCAATGCAAGGATCTAAGACAACTCCAAAAGACTCATGATTGAAGATGCTGTCCACATCCAGAAAAAGAACTATGGAGTCTGAATGCAGATCAAAACATACTATTTGCTCTCTCTCTCTCTTTTTTTCTTTCTCATGGTTCCTCCTATTGTTTCTAAGTCTTTTTTACAACATGACTAATGTGAAAATGTGTTTAATAAGAATGTATATGTAGAGCCTAAATTAGATTGCATGTCATCTTGGGGAGGGAGCAGGGCAAAGAGGCAGAGAAAAAAAATTTTTTTTTAAAGCAATTGGGGTTAAGTAACTTGCTCAAGGTTACATGGCCAGTCATTATTTATGTGTGGGTGCTCATTTTCTGAGGCCAGATTCCATCCCGGGTCATCCCAACTCCAAGGCCGGCACTCTTACTCACTGCGCCACCTAGCCGCCCCCAGAGAAAATTTTAAACTAAAAAACTTAGAGAAAATGCTGAAAACCAGAAATTAATTAATTAATAAAAAATTTAAGAGAATATAAACTTCTTGAGAGCAGGATCTATCTTACTTTTCTATTTGTACACCCAGCATTTGCCAGAGAGCTTTGCATATTGTTAAGGGCTTAATAAATGCTGTATTCATTCATTCATAGAATGTAAATTCTTTGAGAATTGGGATTGTTTTAACTGCAGTTGCTTTGGGGAAATAACAAAGCACTTTTATCGACTCCATGATTCCCATGAGATTAAAGGCCCATCTTTTCAATGCTAACACTTTATTTATTGGTGTTGCTATATGCCAGTTAAACATGGAATAGCACTGACTCTGAAAAGCTAAAGATGAGAATCATACAATGAACAATGAAGAGATAAATGGAGAATATGAGCAGGTTGTAACATAACTAATGAGGAATTCTAAAGAAGAACCAGAAGAAATGATAAGAGATAAAGGATCAAAAGAAATGTAGACAGGTGATTCTTTCTATTTTCATCTTATCCTCTGGCTCTAATAGATATGGGCTATTTGCATGTATGATTTCTTGAAATACAATGTCCAGGTCTTTTTTAATCATGTTTTTCAGAAAGTCCAAGGATTCTTAAATTATCTCTCCTTGACCAGTTTTGTAGGTCAGCTGTTTCTCTGTATCAAATATTTTACATTTTTTTCAATATTTTGATTTTTTTAGCCTAGTATTTTTGTTATCTTATCTCTATTTGGTCTATTCTAATTTTCAGAAAATTCATTTCTTGGGTAGATTGACCATTCTTTCTCCTGAGCTACTTATTCTCCTTCCAAATCTTTCCTAAAAAACTATTTCCTTTTTTTCCATCTCTTGCTTTGTTTATTCCAGGTATTCATGCAATGCTTGTGGAAAATCCATCTTTTCCCATTAGATTTCTACTTAGAGTTGTCATGGCATAAGACTTGCAATAATGTTTGATACTGGTTAGTATTTTATTTGATTTACTTATCTACCCAGCTTTAGTTCCCAAATTGGGGCATTATACCAGAACCAGGCACTCTTCCCAATGATACTTCTGAGTCTGGTGGTCTGACCTGCTTAATCTCACTCTTGTTCCTTATGTTCTTGTACTGACCTCCACCTCCTCAGGTTGCCCCCCTCCTCTTAACCTTATTAGGTGAAATAGAGATTAAGCACTAGATCTTCAAAGCTCTTTTGATGTCCCAGGAAAGCATGTTAGGGACCTCAGAGTCCCTGGGCCTGGACTATCCCAGTGTGAGTGCCGGTCAGCATCCTTCTGGTTGATACCCACAGCTGGATAAAAAGCCTGGCAGGCTACATGTATCTGCCCTATCTCGTGGTGCTCTTATTTGCTTTGTTTGAGGGATCCTTTTCTTATCACCCTTGAGGATTCCAGCTGATTTATTTTTTTATTTTTATTTTTTGCAGTTCTGTGGTGAGAGATGCCACTTATTGTAGTTTCTTAATGCATTTTTTTATCATTATTTTGTCTGGTACAAAATTCTGGAATTTGCTGGTGTAGGTATGGGGGACTTGGGCAACCTGCCTCTCATTTGGGCAGCCATCTTGACTAGAAGTCCTAAACTTCATCTTATTAAATTTGACTCATTTTTTAAAATGAACAGATTTTGAGGGGATGATACCATCTGATGTCTTAGACATTCCAAAGGAAATTCTGGTTTCATTAAAGCTAAAGAATGAATTACTTTGATGTCAACCCCCAATGTGTATTTTCTCTAGTATTTCACTAGCTAAGGAGATAGCATCTGAACTGACTTTTCAAGAAAAAGAGAGGCTTCAAATGATATCGATAGGAATTTGGGGGATTAGAAGGAGGTAGTTTATTTCCAAAAAGGGAAAGGCATAGTGATAGGAAGAGAAATAGAGACAAGAAAAGTTAGAGTCAGGACAATTATCAATAAATTCTGATGGTGCCATTGTCATTTTTTGCAGGAGACTGTCCTAACTGCTTTCTTTATAATGAATTGAAAAAACAAACAGAAAAAAATATACATATATATATATATATAAAGTATATATAAATAAACAACATGTATCTAAATAAAATATACATATATATATATATAACATAAATAAAAATGATTCTGTGGAAATAGAATCATCGTAATGTTGCCAATGATACTTTTTTTTAAAAAGTATGTTTTGTGCCTGAGTACCACAGGGGGGCATGCTAACATTTCATAAGCAAAAGCATCCTGAATTTAAAGTTTAAACTGATCCTGTATTTATATTTCTGTGTATTGACCTGTTCTCTTATCTACGTCCTCTTCAAACCTACCCCACCTATGTAATTGTCCTTAAACACAGATCTGACCACAAATCTACTCAATCAGCTCAAATGGCTTCTAGGATAAAATATAAATTCTTCTCTGTAGCTTTTAAAACTCTGCACAAACTGGCTTTAACCTAACTTAACAGACGCATTGAATATTACAGTACCTCCTGCACTCTAGATTCAGGCAAACACTGTTCCTCACACATGACACTCCATCTCCCCTCTCAGTGGCTGCCCTACATGCCTGGAATGCAATACCTCCCTACCTCCACTTTATAGTCCTCTTCTTTTAAGACACTGATCAAGAGCGATCTTCTACATGAAGCCTTCCTGATTCCCCTAAGTACTAGCACCCTCTTTCCCAAATTATCTAATATTTAATCACCTTGTACATATTTATATTTATTCATTTTATAGTTATGCTGTATTTTTATATGTACTTACTGTACCCCTATTAGGATATAAGTTACTTGCATTCCAGTAGAGATCACTTCATTCTTTACACTTGAATCTCCAGTGCCTAGCATTTACTTGTCATATAGGAGGCATTTAATAAATACTTATTGATTAATTGATTGACATCTCAAATACAAATGTAATATCACTTTCAACTGAGGATATAATTTCTTAAGAAATTAGCACACAACCACGTGGAACATATCTATGTGTATAAGCATTCACACATACACAAGTACGTAGGATTTGTCAAGAAACAGATTAAATAGGTGCTAATTATTACACACATATACCTTATTTCATTCATCAAATAGGCTTCTAAAAAACATTCAATAAATTATATTTTAAATGCATCTTTTAACTTCTTATTTAGAGAAACCCTACAAGGCTTCATTTAATGTAAATAATCAATCACTCTCTAGTTTATATGTAACATACTTCTTAGCTATACACAAAAAAATGTGTATATATATACATATATATATAACATATACACATATAGCTATTATATATGCATATACATATACATATACACCTGTGTTACATAAGTATAATAGGTCAGGTCTTTGGTTTTATTAGCATAGGGAGCTAGCCAAGGAGGAAACTCCTTTTACCAATTTAGTTCAGCTGCTAACTCTGAAACTTAAATAGATTAGAAGTTCATTATATAGTGACTACCTCAACTAAAAAATTTCCAGTCCCTCATCATTGGTCCTCAGCTCATGAAGATTATGCCATTGGAGCACCAAATTCTGACAAATCATACCAAGTTAGTATGAATTCCATTATGGAGCTTAAAATGGACCATATGTCTGACTTTTAAGGAACAGCCTAGCAATGTTTGGAGAAAATAATCACCAGAAACTTGGCCACTGGGGGAGATTTTTGTTTTTGCCACACTAACTCATGATACCATCTACCAAAGGTAATGACCTGACCAAGTGGAAAAAGCTCTCAAAACAATAAACGCAATTCTTTTGAAGTATTGCAGTTTATACTACACATATTACAGATGTACTAAGTAAGAGATCAGGAAAATGTGCCCAGGTATGGTATAACCAATCTCTCTATATAAAACTGTGGAGTTCTGCTTCTTAGCAAATTCTTAAGGAAGGGAAAGGGGGTTGATTGCCATACAAATTAAAATAGAACCAAAGTAATACCTCCTGTAACATACATTTACAACAAATCAGCTTTCAATCACCAGATCTTATCAACAGTGTTTTGTACTATAATTTGCATTAAAATTAGGTAGGCAATACCTTAAGGAAACTTGGTTCAGACTTTAAAAACAAAAATAGGGTGTGCTTGTGGGTTCCATTTCCCACAGTCCTTAGGGCTGAGAGAACCTTGCTCAGAAGTTTGTGGACATTACCTAACCTATTTCCCAGAAGAGTTTGAGTGAGTGACATCACCATTGGTAGGGAGTCTTTGCAGCACAGGAGTTTTTAAAAAATGCACTTAGTAACATGACCAAATCTGAAGCAAATGGCAGAGACACTGGTGTCAGAGACTGGCAGGAGCAAAAATGGGAGTGGAGAGAAAGAACTATTCGAGAGAAAGTAAGTGGAATGGGCCTGGACATGAGGACAATAAAAACAATAAGGATAACTGTAAGAGCTATGTGAGCAGGGTAGACTGTCAGGGTAGACTCTCTAGTTTGCCTTGCTAAGACTAGACAGGAAGTTGCTAAGCAGAACAGCTTTGGACACCAGACTCCTAAATGGTGTCATGAATTTAAAATGGTTGTGTTCCTCTGTTATGCTGTGGTTACTGCCAAATAGTCTGAAAAATATTTTTAAAGTATCTAATGTGTGCCAGGCATGGTGATCATGTACTGGAGATATAATAAAAGATCAAAAAACAAAACAAACAAAGCAACTGGCCTTCCTCTTGAGGAAATCATATTCTTTCTTTTTCCTTTAATTAATTATTTATTTATTTTAGTTTTCAACATTCACTTCCATAAGATTTTCAGTTTCAAAATTTCTCTCTCTCCCTCTCCTTTCCCCTCCCCAAGACGGTGTGCAATCTGATATAGGCTCTATTCATATCTTCATATTAAACATATTTCACATTAGTCATGATGTAAAGAAGAATTAGAACTAATGGGAAGAACCATAAGAAAGAAGAAACAAAAGAAAACAACAAAAGAAAAGAAGAGCAAATAGCATCCTTCCATCTGCATTCAGGCTCCAAAGTTCTTTCTCTGGATGTGGATAACATTCTCCATCATGAGTCTATTGGAGTTGTCTTATGTCCTTGCATTGCTGAGAAGAACTAAGTCTATCAAAGTCAGTAATCATACAATATGGCTATTACTGTGTATAATGTTCTCCTGGTTCTGCTCATTTCACTCAGAATCAGTTCATATAAGTCTTCCCAGGTTTTTCTGAAGTCTGTCTCCTCATCATTTTTAATAGTACAATAGTATTCCCTTGCATTCATATACCACAACTTGTTCAACCATTCCCCAATTGATGGGCATTCCCTCAATTTCCAATTCTTTGCTACCACAAAAAGAGCTGCTATAAATATTTTTGTACATTTTTAAAGATCTCTTTGGGATACAAACCTAAAAGTGGGATTTCTGGGTCAAAGGGTATGCATAGTTTTATAACCCTATAGGCATAGTTCCAAATTGTTCTCCAGAATGCTTAGATCAGTTCACTGCAAGGAGCCCATATGCTAATAATAGTTGTTTGAAAAGGTCTAATGGCATCATGAGGTGATGTCTTGATTTGTTCCTGAATTGGATTTAAGTGAGACAGAGCTACACAAAGTTGTCAGCCTCACTCCCTCTTCCTGAGTCATTGAAGGACACGACAAAATTTAAAGCAGGACAAAAATTTAGATGACTAGGAATGGCCTGGGATGCAATGGATGGCCTTGGCATCTTTGATGTCTGGCCAGGCTCTAAGGGCTCCACAGTACCTGCTTCAGTTGCTTTCATGGCTGCTGGAACAAATTGTTCTCCTCCCATGCCACAAAGGAAAGACATTGTGAAAACAATATGAACAAATGAGATAAATACAGGATAAACTGGAGATAATCTGAGAAAGAAGGCATTAGTGTTAAGGAGAAGAGGGAAAGGATTCTTGCAAAAAGGGGGATTTTAGGTTTGTAGCTATAATCTGGAGGAAGCCAAGGGGCCTAGAAAACAGGGAAGAAGAGCAAGAATATTCCAAATATTGGGGATAGTCAATGAAAATGCATTGAGTTGGAAGATGGGTGTATGATGTGCAAGGATCAACAAAGTGGGCCAGAGTCATTGGATTACTGAGTGCCTAGAGGGGAATAAGATGTAAAAATACTGGAAAGGTAGCAAGGGGCCAGGTTATGAAGGGCTTTTAAGGCCAAATAGGATTTTATATTTGATCCTGAAAGTAATAGGAATCACTGGAATTGACTGAGTAGTGACATGGTCAGATCTGTGTTTTAAGGAGATCACTTTGAGAGCTGAATAAAGGATCAACTAGAATGGAAAGAATCTTGAAACAGGGAGACCATCCCAAAAATTATTACAGTAGTCCAGGCATTAGGTGGTAGGGGCAAATGCCTTTTGCTTTTGAACTTTAGTGCCATTTGGTGTGTTTTGACCTAGAAATGTATTGATGGAGGCTTAAGCTATGGTTCTGAATATATGGTAAACCAAAAAGTAAGAGATCTGCTACATATAAATTAGAAGGTGATTTACTTTTCACACTTCAAATAGAATCTTCTCTTGCAAAACTATTCCTTTAAAGGGTTACTTTAGATAGTGAATTTAACAGATGCATTTAAAATGTAATTTGATTTGAGTTTTTTTCAGGACATAAAACAAGGTATACCTATATAGAAATTTAATTTTAATCTGTTTCTTTGGAATTCTGGGGTTTGGTTAGGTTTTGTATTTTCTTTTTTTTTTTTTTTTTAAGATTCAACCAATATTTATTTATTTATTTATTTATTTTTTTTTTAGTATTTATATATATATTTGAAACATTTAATGTTACGACCTTGAATTTCAGATCCATTTCCTTCCTCCCTTGTCACCCATTCCTTCTTGGGATATAAGTAATTCAGTATATGTTGTACATGTCTAGCTATGCAAAACATTATCATAGTAGATATATTGTACAAGGCTGCTTATAATTCCCTCCCACTCATCCCACCCCCCACCTGGTCCATTCCCTACATGATCCTGTCCCTCTTCTATAGTGGGTACTTCCAACCTTCCCTCACCCCAAGGATGCCCTCCCATCCATCATCCCTCCTCTCATCCCCCTTCCCCCTATCCTGCTGCAGGTTGAGATATCCCATTTAGTATGTATGTAATTTTCTCCCTGAACCAAATTCAATGTGAATGTGGTTTTGCCTTTTTAGCCTTCCTTATTCTCCCCTCCTTTGCACCCACTTCCCCTACATGAGATAGTTTACCCTACCATGTCTCTCCCCATCTCCTCTTGCCACTTTCCTCTCTCACCTCATAATTTCATCCCTTGAGTACTCTCCCTTCCCAACAAAATCAACCTATGCCCTCTATCCATATATAACTGTAGCCATATACACACACATTCACATATGTATTCGTATGACCACACCCCTTTCTTCCATTATTTTCATAGTGAGAAAGATATCATCAGTCACAGATATTGCTTTTCCATATAGGAATGTAAATAGTTCAACTTTGATAAGTTCCTTTGGATTTCTTTTCCCTGATTACCTTCTCAGGCATCTCTTACTTCTTGCGTCTGGATGTCAAATTTTCTATTCAACTCTAGTTTTTTCCTCAAGAATGCTTGAAAGTCCTCTATTCAACTGGATGACCATATTTTCCCCTGAAACAAAATACTCAGTTTTGCTGGGTAGGTGACCCTTGGGTTCATTCCCAGTTCTTTTGCCCTCTGGAATATCATATTCCATGCCCTTCGATCCCTCAGTGTAGAAGCCGCCAGGTCCTGGGCTATTCTGATTGTGTTTCCACAATATTGAAATTGTTTCTTCCTGGCTGCTTGTAGTGTTTTCTCCTTGATCTGGGGATTCTGGAACCTGGCTATAATATTCCTGGGAGTTTTCTTTTTGGGATCTTTTTCAGGAGGTGATCAGTGGATTCTTTCAACCTCTATTTTGCCCTCTGGATCTAAAACATCAGGGCAGCTTTCCTTGAGAATTTCTTGAAGGGTGATTTCTAGGTTTTTTCTTTGATCATGGCTTTCAGGTAGTCCAATAATTTTTAAATTGTCTCTCCTGGATCTATTTTCCAGGTCAGTGGTTTTTCCCATGAGATATTTCACATTGCCTTCTAATCTTCCGTTTGTTTGGATCTGCTTAACAGCATCTTGATTTCTCATAAAGTCATTAGCTTCCATTTGCTCCAGTCTAACTCTGAAGGAATGAATCTCCTCAGTGAACTTTTGAGATTCTTTTTCCATCTGGCAAATTCGACTTTTAAGGCATTCTTCTCCTCATTGCCCTTTTGGGCCTCCTTTGCCATTTGAGCTAGTCTATTTTTTAAGGTGTTGTTTTCCTCAGTCAGGCTGTTGACCCTCATTTCATACTTTTCCTGCATCCTTCTCATTTCTCTTTCGAATTTTTCCTCCACTTCTCTTATTTGATTTTTAAAGTCCTTCTTAAGGTCCTCTATGGCCTGCAACCCGCTCATGTTTTCCCCTGGGGCTTTTGGAGCAGGACTTCTGACCTCACAGTCCTTTTTCCCGCTCTATGCCCCCAAAATAGGAGTCTAGGGTTGCATTTTTCTGTTTCCTTTGCCTTGGCATGTTGCCACTTAATTGCTTGACTTTTGGGCTTGTTGCCACACTATGGCTTTAAGGCCAGATAGAGGAATTTTCGTCCCGAACGTGTGGGGGGCAACTTCCGTTTCTGGCAAGCTGTAAACCCACCCACAGCTTCCACCCTAGATCACAATCCAGATCCAGGGAGGTTAAAGCAAGAGCGATTACACCCCAAGACTGATCGCTGGATCTCCCCACGATTTGTAGGCTGGGAGCCAGAAATGCCTCTGAAAACTACACAGTGGCGTGTCTCCTCAGCAGCTTCTAGCCCCCAGGGGAGGGAGCTGACGCATTCCCCAAATACAGGTCCCAAAGTCCATAGGACACTAACCTCTTACTTTGTCCTAGGCAAGTCTGTGTTGATAATTCTGGAGTCTCCACAGTTCCTGGTGTTCTGGGGTTCCTCCAGCCGGCTGCTGGCCCTGCCGCCCTGGGGCTAAAACCTCGGCTCACGTGGACCTGGGCTCGGCTCGGCTCGGCTGGGCTCCTGCGCTCTGCGCGCTGCCAGGTTCCAGACCACTGCGCTGGTCCTTCCTGCAGGGTGCTGGGCTGTCCTCAGCGGGAGGTTAGTTTCTCTGTGTCGTTCTGTGGGTGCTGGGGCTCCAGAAGTTTTTCAGAGTCCTTTTTTACATAGTTTGTGGAGAGTCTGGGGGCAGAGAGGCTTAGATGAGCTGTTTCTACTCCGCCATCTTGGCTCCGCCAGGTTTTGTATTTTCTTATTCTGTGTGTGTCCCATCTCCCCTGCTTAGGCTTGAAGCCAGAATCAACTGATCAACAATTAAATACCAATTATATAGAATTTGTTTTACAAAGGAACTGGAGTTGAGACCTGACTATACTTAGGTAAATAATTTCCCCTCTCTGAGACCCTCTCCACTTTGTATCTGCTGCTCTGCCTGGTTTAAACTCCAGAACAAGATGCCCCTTCCCAAATAAGCTCATCACTTCTAAAGTCACCACCATGCTGCTAACTCAATCCCTGATTGATGAGACCTTCCTTAGCCTCCCCTCCTTTCTGATTAGATGGTGGAGTACCAAAGTCCTCCAATAATTTCCTTTTATAAAGGGCAGAAACTGGACTCAACTTACTCTACTTTGCATCCACGGCTCTGCCTGCTTTCAATTCCACAGAACAAGCAAATGCTTAGCAGACAGTCTTTCATGTAGCAGGTGCTTAACAGATGTTTGTCTACTAGAATTAGAATTTTAACAATAATAGCTAGCATTTAGCTATTATTATCATCCCCATTTTACAGATGAGGAAAGAGAAGTCGAGGTTAAATGACTTGTCCAGAGTTACACAACTACCATATGAAGCTGGATTGGAACTCAGGCCTCCCCTGCTCCAAGCCCAGCTCTCTATCCATTTTACCACCAGATGCCTAATAGTTGCCTTTAGATTAATAACTAGAACTGGAAGGCTCTTTAAAGATCATCTGAATTAGCTCCTTCAATTTACAGAAGTTGAGTCCTAGAGAATGAGATACAATATGGAAGGAGCTTTGTGTTTTGTTTTTTCTTTCTTGAAATTATTTTATATTGTTGTTGTTTGGTGGTTTCAGTCATGTCTGTCTTCATGACCTTTATAGGATTTTCTTGCAAAGATACGAGAGTGGTTTGGCATTTCCTTCTCCAGCTCTTTTTATACATGAGGAAACTGAGGCAAGCAGGGTTAAGTGACTTTCCCAGGGTTACACAGCTATTCACTATCTGAGGCCAGATTTGAATTCAGGAAGATGAGCCTTCCTACTTTCAAGCCCAGTGCTCTGTCCACTTAGACACCTTAAATTTAGAGGTAGAAGGGACATTGGAGGTCATCTAGGCTTGCCCTCTCAGTTTACAGATGAGGAAACTGAGTCCCCAAGGGGTTAAATTACTTACCCAAGATTATATAGTAAAGACCAGGGGCTCTGACTCCAAATACAGTTGTCTTTTTACTGTAGTAGCACTAAACCACCACCAGTCAATTTGTTTATTTTTTGCATTTATTTATAGGAGACCATTTTGTATCTTTCCAGAGGACAGAAACTTTGCAGATTTGGGTCTTTATGTTCCTAGAATAGTGTTTAAAACATGTTGAAGAAAAAATATTAATACTGTACTCTGTTTTAGGCACAAATCTACTAGAAAAACATTACTTATTTAGCATTATTCTAAACCCAAGCATTCACAACCTAGAGAGGGAAATGTATGAGCTGGCATAGCACCCTGGGTTCCTTAGATATTTCCCTACCTCAAGATGATTTGAGATAACATTTATAGGACTCTTAAACAAAGAAAAAAATCATTATATATTAAAATACAGTTTGAAGTTAACATGCTACATAACTGGATTCCCTCCTTGGCCACTCACCTCAAAGTGTGAAAGGGCTTCTTTCCTGTCTATAATCAATATCTTTACTCTGAATGAAAAATAAGACACTGCCCACAGATAGGTCAGAGCACCAATCACTTTAAGGGATTGGGGAGGGAAGAGTTAAGCTTGGTTACCACTCGATTCATTTTCTGGGAATTAGACATTTATCTTACTCATTCTTCTAAAAGGAAAAGTCTGGAAATAGTTTTAGGTTCAAGAAAATATTATTTCTTAATATTTTCAAAAGATGTCAGTATGGTAGGTTCACACTTCACAGGGTCTTCCAAACCTTTTCATCTCTCCACAAAGCTCCTAGTTTATAAGAAAAAAATTAATGAGGCTATTCACTAAGAGCTCCCTATTCTTCTTTCTCCTTCATTTCCTACCAGTCAAATGTCACTTTCTTCTCCTTCTTGTGTATCTCAAACAGTGAAATGACCTTACTCCTTGCCAAGGCTCACCCCTCTACTTGTTCAAGTGATCCTATTCCATCTGGTCCCCTCCACAGATTGCCCCTTCTGTCATTCCAATACTTTCACTTATTTTCAATCTCTCCCTGTCAACTGGCTCATTCCCTCCTCCCTACAAATAAGCCCATGTCTCCCCAATTCTGAAAAAAAAAAAAAAACCCTCACTTGATATTAACTATGTCCTATATATCTCTTCTGCTCTTTGTAGCTAAACTCCTCAAAAGGGACATGTACAATAGGTGTAGGTGTAGGACATCTACAATAGGTGTAGACTCCAGACTTTTCTACTTTCTCTCCTCTCACTCTCTCATCAACCCCTTAGAATTTGGCTTCTGACCATATCATTGGTCCAAAGTTACTAATGATCTCTTAGCTGCCAAATCCAGTGGCCTTTTCTCTGTCTTCATTCTCCCTGACCCCTCTGCAGCCTTTGAACACTGTTGATCACTCTCTCCTTGATATTCTGTTCTCTTTAGGTTTTCTGGATACCACCCTCTCCTATATCTCCTCCTATCTACCTGACTATTTCTTCTCTATTGCCTTTGCTGGATCCTTCTCCAGATCACACCCTCTAGCCATAGTGTCCCTCAGCATTCCATCCTGGGTCTTCTTCTCTTCTCCCTCTATGCCACTTCACTTGGTGATCTCATCAGCTCTCATGGATTTAATAATCACCTCTACGCTGATGATTCTCAAAACTACCTTTCCTGCCCCATTCTCTCTGCTGACCTCCAATCTCACATCTCCAACTGCCTTCAGACATTTTAGACCAGATGTCCAGTAGACATCTTTTTTTTTAGTAGACATCTTAAACTCATTATGTCCAAAACAGAAATCATTATCTTTTCCCCAAACCTTCCCCTCCTCCTACCTTTCCAGTCATCATAGAAGGCAATAGCATCCTCCCAGTCCCTCAAGCTTGCAACCTAGATGTCATTCTGGACTCCTATCTCTCATTCCCCACACCCCCCCATATCCAGTTGGTTGCCAAGGCTTGCCATTTTCACTTTTTAAACATCTCTTGAATAAGTCCTTTTCTCTCCTCTGACATTGACACCACTCTAGTGCAAGCCCTTATCACCTCACTCCTGTATTATTGCATTAGCCTGCTGATGGGTCTGCTTGCCTCAAGTGTCTCCCCACTCCAATTCATCATCCATTCAGACACTAAAGTAATTTTACTAAAATATATGTCTGACTGTGTCATTCCCCCTTCACCCACTCAATAAATTGCAGTGACTCTGTTGGCTCCAGGATCAAATACGAAGTGCTCTGTTTGGTGTTCAAGGTCCTTCATAACTTAGCCCCCTTTCCAGTCTGCTTAACCCTACTCCCCAAAATTTCTTTTTGATCCAGTGACACTGAAGAGGGAAGGGTGATAAGGAGGCGGGGAGGGTAAGTGGTTCTGCCAGGGACCCACCCTGGCATCCAGTCTGGAAGGAATTCACCAGGCTCAAGCAAACTTTGAAGCTAGATTCTTATGGAATCTGCAAATTTGCAGAGGCCACAGGCATAGTTTTAAGGTGTCAATTATGCTAACTAGGTGAGTAAGGGTGGGATCAGGGAGGAGTTATGGAGTGGTCAGTGCTCAAAGGACCATGCACTTTTAATATCAACTGCGCAGGTGTATTGCCCATGATTCACTGGGAAATAGCTCAAGGGGGGCCTAGCTGGAGGTGTGGTTTTAGGCCTGACACTAAAGAGTGCCCAGTCTGCCACCCACCAAGGTCATCAGAGACAGTGTGGGTATATAATTGACTAAGGAGTTACCCTATAGATAAGGTATTGAAGAATTTATGGTGGGGCTGGCCACTCTAACTAAGGGAGATAACATTTACATAACTTATTGTTTCAAGCAGAGATAAACAGGTCATGAGTTGTTGCTGGGCAGAGTGCTGGAAGGGGGAAGGGGAAGAGTCAATGCTCTGAGGCTGGGGGGTGGGGTGGAAATGTGATCTTACAGGCTGGTTTTACAAATTGATTTTACAGACATAGATCCCAAAGCACCCCACTTACAAACTGATGTTACAGATTAATACTACAGACATATATACATCACAAGGACCCCATCAACACTGCCCTCCTACATATTCCACAAACAAGACTCTCCATCTCTCAGCTCTGGGCATTTTCTCTAGCTGTCCCCTGTGCCATGGAACACTCTCCCTCCTCCACTCCAACTACTGATCTTCCTTGCTTCCTTTAAATCCCAACTAAAATTTCATTTTTTACCAGAAGCTTTCCCCAACCTTTCTTAATTCTAGGTCCTTTCCCTCTGCTAATTATTTTCTATTTATCCGGTATATAGCTTGCTTTGTAGATATTTATTTTTGTTTTCTCCTTCATAGACTGTAAGCTCCTTGAGGACAGAGATTGTCTTTTGACTCTTTTTGTATCCCCAGCACTTAGTGCAGTGACTGGTACATCACTTAATAAATGTTTATTAATTGATTAACAATGCTTGTTAAATCACTTTGACTTAATAAATCTCAAGGGATTCTATAAATCTGTTTTTCCATTGGAGTTTTTTTGTTTTGTAATGTTTAATTTTTTTGAGCCGCAGTGTTGTGTGATAGTGTTGGACTTGGAATCAAAGTGTCCTTATCTGTAAAATAGGAATAATAATTTGTATAGGACCTCTCTGGCAGGATTGTTGTTTAGTGCATACATTAGGCTATGTATGTACTAAAGTGCTTTGTCAATCTTAAAATGCTATGAACTCCTCTAAGCTCAAACAGTCTGTTAGTGAAAGGGCCTGGATTCAATAGCAGGTTTCTTGACTCCTAACTTTTCCCTTAAACATCAGAAGGTCAAAGGGGGGGTATTTGAAAGCTCCCCAAGGGCCCCAATTGGTTCATGCCAATTCCTCATATTCTCACAATCTTCTCTCAGATCTCTTATAAATCCTAATTCTCTCTTCCCACCCCCTCCAGTAAACTTTGGCTCCATAAACAGTATCTGAGGCCTTTCTAAAAGATAATCTCTACCTGGACACATCCTCCTTCACTCTTCTTCTTCTTCTTCTTCTTCTTCTTCTTCTTCTTCTTCTTCTTCTTCTTCTTCTTCTTCTTCTTCTTCTTCTTCTTCTTTCTTCTTCTTCTTCTTCTTCTTCTTCTTTCTTCTTCTTCTTTCTTCTCCTTCTTCTTCTTCTTCTTCTTCTTCTTCTTCTTCTTCTTCTTCTTCTTCTTCTTCTTCTTCTTCTTCTTCTTCCTCTTCTTCTTCCTCTTCTTCTAAACCAATTAGGGTTAAGTAACTTGCTCAAGGTTACATGACCAGTCATTATTTATGTGTGGGTGCTCATTTTCTGAGTCCGGAACTGATCCGGGGTCCTCCCAGAGCTCTTATTCACTGTGCCACCTAGCCACCCCTCTCCTTCACTCTCCTTGCAAGTTTCCTAGAGGCCATCCAAAATGGTCCTCAGGGCCTTAGAAGCTCTCTAGCATAGCCAGAAATAGTTCAAGGCCCTCTCCACTTCCCTGGCAGAAAAAAGACATAGACAAAAAGAACTGAACTCTGGAGACAAATTGTTATTAAAATGCTAACAGTTGGCTGTTATTTTTTATTGTGAGCTTTTCTTCCTAATAGTAGGGACTTCAGTTTCCTCCTGGGTGATTCTGTGATACTCTCATGCATATTTTGAAGACAATGCTTAAATAATAAATAAAATTAATTATTGAATAAATAAAATCTTATCAAACAAATTAAACTATGTTTATTTAAAATCAGTTTTTGCAAAATCTTCTGATTTTTACATCAGAATTATCCCTGGTATCCCCTTCCCACTCCCAAAGAGTCATTTCTTATGACAACTAGTATTTTTAAAAGACATAACAAAGGAAAAATTAGCACAATTGATCAGTACATTGAAAACCAAAAATTCATGCAATATGTAAAACTTACAGACCTTCCACCTCCACAAAAGAGTTTGTTGGGTATGTCATCTCATATAACTTCATTCAAGTCACACTTGATCTTTATAATCTTGTTATATTTACTTCTGATTTTTGTGTATTTTGTTGTTCTTTCCATTTACGTTGTTATAGTCTTTGTGTATATTGTTTTCTCTGTTTATTTCACCCTGAATCTGTTTGTGTAGCCTTGCCATGCTTTTCTGTATTCATCACATACATCATTTTTTACAGTACAGTAATATTCCATTACATGCATGTACCACAATTTGTTCATTCTCCAGTTAAGGAGCTTCTATTTTGTTTCCAATTCTTAGCCATCACAAAAAATACTTTTATAATTATTTTGATGTATATGGGAACTTTCTAATTATCAGTGATCTCCTTGGAGTTTAACCTAGTAGCAGAATCTCTAGACCAAAGAGTATGAACATTTAAGTCACTTTATTTGCATAATTCCACATTGCCTTCCAAAATGATTGTACCATTTCACAGTTCCACCAAAAATGCATTAGTGCGCCTATCTTCCCAGAAACCTTCTGACATTGACTATTGTCATTTTTTTTGTCACTTTTGCCAGTTTGCAAGGTATGAGGTGAAACTCCAGGGCTGTTATGATTTGCATTTTTCTTATTATTAGTGATTTGAAGTATTCTTTCATGTAGTTATGAATACTTTGCAATTCTTTTGAAAATTGTTTGTTCATATCTTTTGACCCCTTATCTACTGGGCTAGTCTTATACATATTTATTAATTGTTTTATATATCAGATGCCAAACTCTTATCAGGGAAACATGATACAAAGTTTTCCCACCTCCCCCATTTAACTGCTTCCCTTCTTTTTTTTTTTTTTTTTTTTTTTGCTTTTTGGAGGGCAATTGGGGTTAAGTAACTTGCCCAAGGTCACACGGCTAGGATTTTGTTTGTGTGTGCATTAAGTGTCTGAGGCCTTAAGTGTCTGAGGCCGGATCTGAACTCAGGTCCTTCTGACTCCAGGGCCAGCGCTCTACTCATTGCGCCACCTAGCCGCCCCCTAACTGCTTCCCTTCTTAACACAGGTGCATTAATTTTGTCTCTACAGAAGCATTTCAGTTTTATGAAACCAAAATTATCTATTTTATCTGTTATAATTGTCTCTAACTAGTTTGGTTAAGCTGTGAGAGGTATATGTTCTGCTTTGCTTCTAGTTTTTTTTATAGTCTGATCTTCAATATTACAATTATATATACCTGTTGTGCCAAAAGAAATGAGACCCCCGAGAATAAAATTTGGAAGTAGATTTTACTTTTTCCTTGGGACTGTCCGGGGTCAGACCCAAATCGAACAGTGAGTCTGCATGGACAATGTGCCAGCTTTTAAAGGCTAACCCCACGGCCAACAGTCAGGGGATACATAAGCTGAGACTAAAATCAGTAATTGGACAGTATGTATTTGAAATTCCAGCTCCTGGGAATTTACCCTAGGCTGAAATTCCCGCTCAGAGATGTGGTTGGGGAGGGGTTAGGGAACCCAAAATGGGTGGAGATCCGGTCAGGGAAGAATGATTGGAGATCCGCTCTGGGAGGGGTCATTCACAACATACCTTTAGAATATATCTTGAAATATGACATAAGGGGCGGCTAGGTGGCGCAGTGAGTAGAGCGCCGGCCCTGGAGTCAGAAGTACCTGAGTTCAGATCCGGCCTCAGACACTTAACACACACAAACAAAAAACCTAGCCGTGTGACCTTGGGCAAGTTACTTAACCCCAATTGCCCTCCAAAAAAAAGCAAAAAAAAAAAAATATATATATGATATAAGGTGTTGGCTTAAGCCTAATTGCTACCAGACTGCTTCCCAGTTTTCCCAGCAGTTTTTTTTTTTAATCAAACAAGGAGGTTTTTTCCCTCTAGATAATTAGTTTTTTATTCCATCAAACTTTGGGTTATTGATTTCCATTGTTTCTGATTCTTGCTTGTCTAGTCTGTTCTATTGATTTATCTCTCTGGTTTTAAACCAATATTACATGGTTTTCATGACTATGGTTTTATGATATAGTTTGAAGTCTGGTTGTTTTATTTCCTTTTATCATCTCCCTTGACATTCTAGATCTTTTGTTTCTCCAAATGAATGTTATTGTTATTTTATCAGGTTCAATAAAGTATCCCTTTGGTAATTTAATTGGCATAGCATATAAAGTGTAAGTTAATTTAGATTAGTTCACTTTATTTTTAATTAATTTTCATTTAATTATCTTAATTTTTATTATATTGGCATGGTCTAGCCATGAGCACCAGAAATGTTCCTCCTGCTACTTAAGTTGTTCTTTATTTCTTTAAAGAGCACTTTGCAATTGAATTTACAAGTCTTTTGTGTGTTTTGGTAGACCAGTCCCCAGATACTTTATTCATTTTGTAGTTATTTGATGAGGGATTTCCCTTTCTATTATTGCTTCTTGCAGTTTTTTTTCCTATTTTGTAGAAATACTATTGGTTTGGGAAGGTTTATTTTATAGCCTGAAACTTTGCTGAAGCTATATCTCAGTTAGTATCTTTGCTGATTCCCTAGCGTTTTCCAAGTATATCATCATATCATCAGCAAATAGGAATATTTTTATCTTCTCTCTATCTAGCTGTACACATTTAATTTCTTTCTCTTATCTTATGGCTATTGCTGGCATTTCTAAAACTATATCAAATAATGGTGAGGAAAGTGGGCATCCTTGCTTACTCTCATATTTATTGGAAAAAGTTCTAGTATATATCTCCATTACATGCAATAATTGCTTTTGGTTTTACCAAGATGCTTTTTATGATTTTTTTAAAAGGTCTTCCTATGCCTAGACTTTGTAGAGGTTTTTTTTAAAAAATGTTTTTGTTTTAGCATAAATAAGTGCTATACTTTATCAAAGGCTTTTTCTACATTTATTGAAGTTTTGGATGTTTGGGTTTTTTAAATGATTAATTACATTGATTGTTTTCCTGAGGTCAAAACATCTTTCCATTCCTGGTATAAATCTTACTTGGTCATAATGAGTGATTTCTTGGATAAGTTACTGTGGTCTGTTTGGTGAGATTTTGTTTAGAATTTTTGAGTCAATACTCACAAAAGATATTGCTTGTGATTTTCTTTCTATATTTTATCTTGTCCTGGTTTAGATGATCTATGACTTCTTTTTGTTGTTACTTCTGTGTTCAGAAGTTCTGGAAAATTTTATTGCATTATTTATTGCATTATGGTGTTCAGGTTTGTTTGTTTTCTTAACTTGTACTCCTGGAGTGGCTAGGTGGCACGGTGAATAGAGCACTGGCCCTGGAGTCAGAAGGACCTGAGTTCCTATCCGGCCTCAGACACTTAACACAAAAACTAGCCCTTGGGCAAGTCATTTAACCCCAATTGCCTTACCTTCCCCCCTCCAAAAAGCAAAAAAAAAAGAACAAAAAACCTATAATCCTTAAGTCATCTCTATGCATCCTGTCTTTGAAATCAGTATGTTTTGTTTGAGAAGATTTTTTTTAATGTTTCTGTTTTTTGCTTCTCTTCTTTGAGATTGCCTTTCACTTCAGTGTATTTTCATTCCCAATTAATTGTTCTCCTTTGTTTCTTTGGTGATACTTGTCACCATGGAGTCTAGTTTTTCTATTCTACCAATTATTTTTGCTATGGTGAAGGCCATAAATTCCATTCTCATTATCTCATTTCTCTTTTAAACGACTCTGGAACAATGTGTTGTGATTCACCTCTAATTCCATAGAATTTTCTGTCTCATCAAGTGCTGGATCTTTTCCATTTATTTTGCAGTATTTATTCATAGATGCCTGAATTAATTTACTGGATCTGGAGGCTATATTTCTTTTTGCTGTTGTTGTTTTCCCCATTGATTTATCTGCTTATGTT
The DNA here is from genome assembly GCA_011680675.1 of Gymnobelideus leadbeateri. NCBI lineage: Eukaryota > Metazoa > Chordata > Mammalia > Diprotodontia > Petauridae > Gymnobelideus > Gymnobelideus leadbeateri. The sequence continues at coordinate 389,119 of WOXC01009946.1, forward strand.
CAGAAGTATTTGAGTTTCTTCTTCCTGAGATTTTTGGTAATTTCATTCTTTTTTTTCTCTATTTTACCCTACTGCTCACTTTCTGACTTTTTTCCCTCTGGTGGGTTGTTTCCTTAGGGAGTTGGATCTAAAAGCATCATAGCCTCCCCTTATGCTGGGCAATTCATGGTTAAACATTCTAGGTCTCTGCCCCAAGTGACTTCTGTGGGGCAGGAAGGGGGAATATAACTGATCCCAAATGAATTCTGGGCCCTTCCCCTCAGGTATAGTGGTATATCTCACCATAGTGGTATATCTCACCAGTGGCATACCACATGCATGCACGTGCACACACACACACACACACACACACACACACACACACACAAACATACACACACACTCCTGATGTCCTGTCCCATTCTCTCTGTTCTTCAGTTCTCTGGCCTGGCAGTTCAGAGTACTACCACATCGATAGCACTACAGCTAGGAGTTGATTTCTGTCATTTGGAGTTTGGGTCTACAAAAGTCTAGGAGGAAAAGAAGGCAAGGTGTGGAAGTGAGCTCTATTTTAAGCCTAGAAATGTATCCTGCCCCTTTCTCTCTGTTTCTCTACTCCCCTGCAGAAATATTTTGCAGTGCAAAGGACTGCCAGGGCACTGGTTACCAAGACTTCCACAGCCTAGAGCTCAGCTCTTTATGATCATGGAAAGAACAAGAGTGGACCAGGGTGTAGGATTGGATTTTGTTGCAAGCCCACAGATTAGAATCAGCTAGTGCAGTCTTGCTGCCCAGAACATGGTGAGTGATTAGAAAGAGGGTGCTGTGTGAATTTGGGATAGATGTCAGTTCATGCTTTTTTTAAACCTTTCTTTGGGTTCCAGGTATTCAAGACCATGGAGCCAGCTAAAGTTGCTTTATCTTGGGCACCTAATTTCTTTTTTGAGAAGGTTTGAGATGTGGGGATCAAAGAATGTGTGCAGTCTTCTATCTTGTTGGTCATATAATCTCTGATGCTTACTTTTAATTAAGGATCAATTGATCATCTACAATGTCAATCAATTAGGGAATGGCTAAACAAATTGTGGTATATAAATGCAATGGAACATTATTGTTGTGAGAAGTGACCGAAATGATCAACACAAGGAAGCATGGAAAGATTTACATGAAATGAAGAATGAAGCAAGCAGAGCCAAGAAAACTATATACGATGAGAACAACAATATAAATGAAAAGAACAATGATCACAAAACAAAATGCTGCAAAATCATAAAGAAAAAACATGGCCCCCAAAGAAGAGATGTGAGAAGATACCTCTTTCTGATGCTTTGCAGGGGTAGAAAATCCATGGGTGTAAAATATTGCATGTGTATTTGCAGATTTATTTACATTGATTAGTTTTAGTATTTGTTTTCTCTCTTCTATTCCTTTCTTTTAAAAAATATTCCTTACTATATGAGTTGACTCTCTGGGAGGGGGAAAGGAAAAGACACAAGGGAAAATCTAGGGAAATTTTAAAAAAATAATAAAACTTTATTTTATAAAAAAAGACTAGTTATCTATGGTTGTACAATGTGATCAGCCAGCAGTAGCCAAAGCAGATATATTGTGAAACAAACAAACAAACAAACAACTCAGAAGCCACCACTCTCTAACTACTCTTTTGGTGGAAGGCCTTTGCTACGCAAACCCCATCATGTGGGCCAATAGCATCTCTGCAGGAAATTCCTAGTCATCTCCTCTGAGAAATTCCTATCCTTTTCCCAGCTCAACCCTTAAGTTTCTTAAAGAAACTTCTTTAACAGCACAATAAGGTAGCTATCACGAGTATTGTGTCCCCATTTTACAGATGAGGTTCAGGGAAGTGAACAAAATTGTCCTTGGTTCTAGAGCTAATAAGTGTTGGTGTATAAAGTTAAATATAGGTCCCCAGGTTATTCACTATACCACTATTGCTTCCCTTGCCAGCTTTACTTTCTTCTCCTACCTTTGAGAAAGATATCAGAACAGGGAAAGAGGACATAAAAGAGAAAAAGTGAGACTTTATAACCTCCCCAAAGGACTACTCCAAAAGAGTAACCAATAAATCTTAATTGGAAAACTGCCAGGATAAAGAAAGTCATGGCTACAGACATATGCAAATGAGAAAGGAAAGAGAGAGAGAGAGAGAGAGAGAGAGAGAGAGAGAGAGGAAGAAAGAAAGAAAGAAAGAAAGAAAGAAAGAAAGAAAGAAAGAAAGAAAGAAAGAAAGAAAGAAAGAAGGAAGGAAGGAAGGAAGGAAGGAAAGAAAGAAAGAAAGAAAGAAAGAAAGAAAGAAAGAAAGAAAGAAAGAAAGAAAGAAAGAAAGAAAGAAAGAAAGAAAGAAAGAAAAGAAGAGAGAAAAAAATGATATGTATATCCACTTGAAACTCTGGAGAGAATAATGAAGGGGGTCACTATTCTAGGACAAAAGATAAAAATTTCCCATCCTACTCCCTGCTTTTATTGGTTTTTGCTTGCTCATTAGAATCACTCAGATTCTGGATGAGTAGATCTCACTCACTGCTGATCAGCATAAGAGTTTTGTCCTGCTGTTTCTAATCTGGCTGGTTGTCCCTCCTTAGGGCAATTTAGGACCTCCCTGTTCCTAGGGGCTCAATACTGGTGCCAGACTTAGTGCAAAGATCCAATAGAACTCCCCGCCGCAGGCCAAAGGCCCCAAATTCAAGGGATCCATCAGCCTCACCCTCCCTCATAGCTGAGATTACAGGTTGCACCACCACAGCAGAATCATTTGGATTCTAAGGAACTAAAAAGGGAAATAGGGCAAATAGATTAAATCTATTTGGTTCTTCTTTGTTAAAATGTCCTATATATAGCTCCTGAGGCCCCTTAATGTGGTCACCTCAGCTACACCCAGGTCTATGGTACTACTGTTCTATTTGTCCATTCAGATCCATAGTTCTGAACCCTTCAGTGATGATTCTTTTACCAGACCATACCAGATGGCTATGAATTCAAAGCAAAGATGTTTAATACCACATGTGCAACCCTAAGCAAGTCACTCAGCTTCTCTGGCCTCAATTTCCTTTTCTATAAAATGAAAGGATTGTACTAGATGACCCTCTGTACTCTAAATCAATGACTATCTCAAATAAAACAGAGTAAACGAGGCAATAACAAGAAATTGAAACAGGTATTAAATCCTTAGACCCATTTCAAATGGCTGCCACCCTCACCCATCAGATTAACTATTGTCTCAAAAATAGAATTCTGGGATATTTTGTTTGAAGAGATCTTAGAGAATATTTAAACCAATGGTAGGCCAAGGACCTTGGGGCTTCTCAACATGAGAACATTGAATTAGGAAATGCTTGGCTTCTTAGCAGAGGAACTGGATGAACATGGATACCCTGGGCCATAGCTCTTGCTGTCATGAGGGTCTATACAGGATGTTGGAGCAAATTACGCAGCTGCTATTTTCTTCTCCTTCCCAGGCAACCTCCTATGTTTCTGAAACCCTGTATCTTGTCCTTCTTGAAACTTCCCCAGTGTTTTTCAACACCTCCCACAATGTCTCAAGCTGCAAATTCATATACTGCCTTTGTGAGGATGTAATTCCAAAGAGAACATGGAATCAATGGTTAGAAAATCCCCCTTCCACATATCAATAATCATAATTTTATTTGTTATTTTGAGTGTTTCTTTTTCTTAATGGTTAAACTTGTCATTCAAAAATTTAAAAATAAAAGAATATTTTATGGACACTCTAGAATTAGACAATTTATCAACCAAATTAGTTTTGTGGCTCTGTCCAATAATTTCTAATTTCTGCAGTGATCAACCAAGTCAAGAAAACATCATCCTTCTCCTCCAACATGTTTGGAAGGTCGAATTTGAACCAAACCTGACTGCCATTTTCCCTGTGTGGAAGTAAAAGGGAACTGACAAGCAGAGAAACTAGAATGACATCAATGCCACATTTGCAAACCTCCTGAGCATAAAGCACTGGCAAACTGTTGAGGTTGCCCAAGTTACTTGAGATTTAGCCCAAAAACAACTGGCAAGATGTAAATTCAGACTGCTTCTCTTTATTTTCCTGGTCCTCTGATTAAAATTATATTAGGCAGTAAACACACATCACTAAGCATCTCACACTATAGCATCCTTTCCATTTCTGTCCAGAACCTAGAGTGGCCCTTCTTTTCATTCTCTAGCATTGACAAACAAGATTTTTATATATGCCCACTAAGGTAAGGTGGGGAAAAAAGAGATTCCTTTCCTCATTCTCTCTTTTGGTTACCATCCTTATTGCTGGGTTCAGGTCAACACTTCACAGAAATATGGGGAAGGGTGGGAATTTTATTTAATGTCTAATTTAGAGTCAGAAGCCCAGAGTTCAAATCCTAGCCCTGCCACATGTTATATGTGTGAATTTGGGCAAATCACTTCAGCTGTGGGTTTCAGTTTCTTCATCTGTAAAAGAAGAATGCTTAACTAGGTGGCCTCTAGGGACTGTTCCAACTCTAAATCTATGAGACTATGAGTTTATGAGATTCTTATTTCATAGAATCACTTAAGGAAAGAAAGGATGATGGAAAAAGCAGGAATGTAAGGAAAGGTAGTTGTTTCTTCATTTAGACCTTCAACAAACATTCATTGAGCTTCTGCTCTACAAGGCATCATGCTGGATGTTGCAAAGGGGAACATTAAGAAAAAGACAGTCATCCCTACACTCAAGGAACTCACAATGAGCCAAGTGTGATAAGACTAACATACATGAAACAGAAGACAATATAGGTAAAAATACGTGCCAACATGTGGGGTCCATTTAAAAAGTGAGGATAATGGTAACATTCACATAGTACTTTAAGTTTTGCAAAGTAGTGAGTGCTTACTATGTACCCCAAACAATGTTAATCTCTGAAAATAAATGTAAAAAGAAAGATACTCCTTGCTCTCACAGAGCTTCTGATGGGAGAAAGACAACACATACAAGGGAGCTAAAAATCGAAAGGGAAGGGAATAGGTATCCCTCAGCTATGGTAGAGAAATCTGGAGAGTCTGGGGAGAAGTAAAGAAATGAACATGGCTAGTTTGGGTACCTCCTTAAATGGAGGTTCACGAGAAGAACTCATCATTCAAAGGAGGAGGAGGAGGAAGAGAGGAGGGGAGCCCTCAGGGTAACAGAATATCCCATGGTAAGAAGGGATTGAGATATCATGGGGGTGGGAGTGGGAGAGAGAGTGAAGCTGCTGAAAATGATGAAGTTTGAACCTAGGAGTGGAACTAGGAGAAGAACTAAGTAAGCTCGACTGGCATGCACTGAATTGATCTAGGAAGGCTCCATGAAGGAGATGACATTTGAGCAATGGGCAAATAGGATCATAGATTTAGAATCACAAAGGGCTTTAGACATTGTCAAATTCAATCTCCATATCTTACAGATAAAGGAAACTAAGTCCCAGATAATTAAGTAGCTTTCCTAAAGTGATCTAATTAGTAAGTAGCAAAGTCAGGATTCAAATTTGTATTCTCTCCCTTTAAACTCAATGCCTTCTCTACTCCTCTGAGTAGGACTCAAATAGGCAGAGAAAAGAAAGGAGGATAAGCTAAGTCAGGCTGTTAACTTTTCTGTGTGTCATGGATCCCTCTGGCAGTCTAATGAAATCTTTGGATCCCTTCTCAGAATAATTTCTTTAAGTTCACAAAATAAGATACATAGGATTACAAACCCATTCTACCAAAATTATACAGATATATGCACACACACATCCATACATTTTTATGTATGTATACACACACACACACACACACACACACACACACACACACACACACACTTTTTTCCTTAAAAACCATAGACCCAAGATTAAGAATCATTGACTGGATGTCAGAAAGACTGAAATGAATATAGCACACATGGAGGTCAGTAATAAGACCAGTCTGGACATGTAACTCACACAGATTTGAAATGTTAATAATAGTTTACAATTTTATATTGCTTTAAGGTTTAAAAAGCACTGTTCCCAAAACAGCCCAGAAAAAAATATATACAGATCAAGTATCATTTATCCCCCTCTTGCAGATGAGAAAGCTGTAATTCAGGAAAGTGAAGCAGCTTGTGCATAACCATTCAGCTAATAAAAACTGGAGCCAATATTAAATTCAGGTGTTCAAACTCTTTGTTGTTGTTTGGTCATGTCCAACTTTTCATTGCCCCATTTGGGGTTGTCTTGGCAAAGATAATGGAGTGGTTTGACATTTCCTTCTCCAGCTCATTTTACAGATGAGAGAACTGAAGCAAACAGGGTTACGTGACTTGCCCAGGGTCACACAGCTAGTGTCTGAGTCCAGATTTGAACTTGGATCTTTCTGACAATAGGATCAGGACTCTATCCACTGGGTCACCTAGTTGCCCCTTCAAACTTTAATACCAGTGTTTTTGGTGTTTTTTTTTTCAACTATACCAGGCCACCTTCAAATAAATCAATCTCAAGGCTTTGAGCTTCTACACCTCAGCCCCAGCAGCCTTCTTACCCCGGATGATATCTCTACCCCTTGGCCCCCTCTTCTCATTGGTTCCTTCTTCTCTTGAACCTCCATTTGAGGACGTATCTAAGTCAGCCACGTTTACTCCTCTCAGGGTTGCCCTCCTGATTCTCTAGACTTCTCCATCTTGCTACCTTCCCCCACTCCCTTTTCAGACAGATTTTTTTGTGTTATTTTCTTCCACTAAAATACAATCTCCTGGAGAGCAGGAAGTCTTTCTTTTTGCTTGTGATGGCATTTTCCAAGTTTAGCACAGTCCCTGGCACATAGTAAGTGCTTAATAAATGTTCTGTTTATCCATCTTATCTGTCAATCTACCCATCATGTATCTATACCTACCTTAACTGTCTGTCAACTAACTATTCACCCTTCTTATCTATCATCTGTCTATCATCTTTGCATAGATCAGCAGAGCTTTCTCTTAAACTGATCTTCCCTACTATTCTAATCAGTTATTGTTTGCCTCTTTCTTAGATGTAGGTGCTCTGAAGGGAGTTATTGAATGAGAGCTGATAGCTTGATGACTAGGTTATTTAAGTTCTGGATCTCAGGAAACAGAATCAGAAGTTACATCCATGTCTAATTTAGCTAATTTAAGTACAGGACTTGTTAATAATGTCCATATCTCCTATGGAACTCTTGTTCACTCAGAAAATATATAAGGTGACATGTTCTTCCACCTCACCACCCCTCTTCCATCTGAATCTTGTTCTGGCCTGAGAAAGTAAAGTCTCAGATTCTCTCTCTCTCTCTCTCTCTCTCTCTCTCTCTCTCTCTCTCTCTCTCTCTCTCTCTCTCTCTCATACACACACACACACACACACACACACACAGAGTCAATCAGTACTGTATTGGTTCTCTTGTTCTATTAAGGCTATATATAATTTTATGTGGCTCAGGGTCAGAGAAGTGCCATTAGGATATATGTGATTTTAGACTCAAATAGAAAAAGGGATGTGGAACCTTTTACAAACACACCAATATAGACTGACCTCAGATACATTTGAATATTTAATTCACAAGACAGGGAGGTAGCAGAACCTGCTGGTCATTAACCTGATCCTATTCAACAATAAAAACCAAGCTTTGGGCCAATCTGAGCTCAATAATCTAGTTCCATGTTTCAAGGGAAGGATATATACATACACAAGGTAAGGAGAGATTGGGAGAAACACCAAGTTCTCTGTACTTCCCAGAGAGCTGCTACTTCTATCTCTCATCTTTTCCCCTTTTATAGGAGACAGAGCTCCTCGCATAAGTCATGGGTATTTCTTGTCTTGAGCCCTCACAGACAGGACGAATACCACCCTCCCTTTTTTTTTTTTACAGTACTGTCCTTCAAAGAACCCTAATCATATGAACATGGCAAAATGGAGTTATACCAAAGTATGGTTTAATTGCATATAACCTTTACTCCTACACATAGAATTAAAAAGAATAAAATAAAATACATATTAAAACAACTATCAAATGGATTGCACACCCAGAGATCCTCCAACACCTAAGCCACTCACTACAGGCATTCCCAAACCCAGGAGTTTCTAGTCATTCCCCCCTTCCCCCACTCCAGTCAACTTGCACAATCAAATCTTTGGGTCAGCTTCCAGCATACTGAGAAGATTTGGGATTTGAGCCAGCGTTCAGCATCACCCCTTTTCCACCGACAGTTCTTTCACTGACAGCAACCTCCTCTCTTGCCCTCTCTGTGTGAATAGCTCTTCAGCTGGGCTATATATACTCTAATCAATTCTTGCTTCCTGGTCCCGACTGGTGGGTGGAATAGAGTCAAGGGCAGGTCAGAAATGGAGAGATTCCTCCAGCTGACATTCCCTTTGCTTCTCCTTCCCTTCCTGAAGTTTGCAACCACCAGAATTTCACATTCTTTCTATACTTGGACCTATTTTCAGCTCTTTTCATCTGATTCTTACTTTATGGGTGATGCCAAACCAAAACACAGGACCCATGACTTGTCATATGGGCATAAATATAAGCCTTGCTACAAATATACCAGTCATGAGTATATCAGTTAAAGATAAACACAGGCATGGTTAGAATTTCTTGGTACCTGGGGCGGCACTCATAGATTTATCAGTCTCAGGATCACATATTTAGAACTGGAAGAGATTTTCGAGGCCATAGAGTTCACCATAGCCTGGTCCCTTCCCACCTTTCTAATCTTCTTACACTTTGCATCACCGCTCATCCCTACCCCACATATGCTGCTGTCCAGCTACTTACTGTTCCTCACACATAATATCTCCAAACTCTAAGCATTTTCACTGGTGTTCCCCATGCCTGAAACATTCTCTTTCCTTATCTACATCTCTCAGCTTCCCTGACTTCCTTCAGGTTTCAGCAGAAGTCCCACCTTCCGGAGGGAATCTTTCCCAGTCTGCCTTAAAGCTAGTACCCTCCCCCTAATGATTAGCCTCAATTTATCCAGACCACATGTGCACTAGGGCACTGCATGTCCCCTGAGGAAAGGTTGCTAGGGCCTGGGCCTAGGGTCTTCTATCTGCAGAGGGAGTCTACTTCTTCCTCTTGGCACCTCATAGCCAGACTTTTCAGGTGAAGACATCTCAGACCTCCAGTGTGCTAGTCCCCTGAGCCTTCTATCTCCTGCTCAGTGCAATGTATACCCTGAGGAAAAGTTACTTAGGGCCAGGCTAGGCATCTTCCATCTGCCCTAAATCAACTACTTCCCTCTGTACCAGCATAAGGCATCCCAATCTCCCACATGGGATGTGGATAACCTGCAGTGCAAAGAAGAGCATCCTCTTTGCCTTTAGGCCTCTCATATACTGCTGTTCCTGTCTTTTGTGGGTAGAGAAGTGCCCTCCACTCAGTGATGAACATTCTCACACCTACTCATACCCTTCACATCCTAGGGACTCTGAATTCCAATAGATCATAGTCAAAACCCCATTTCATGCCCCCTACCCCCTAATTCCTCATTTCCATCCCCCTCAAACCTCCCAAAGTTTCAACCTAACTCCATTCAGCCTTTGCATTGTGCCTTCTGGAGTGCCTATTCCATAAGCAACACACTTCCTTTGATCTTAAATCTATTCCTCTCTTACTCCTTATCTACTGCTTCTTACTGAAACCTGGCGTTCCCCTGATAATAACATAGCCTCCATGGTTACCAATTCCAGTACTGACTGTACATTCACTCCTTCTCCTTAGTTTACCCCTCAAAAAGGTAGGAAATTGGAGTATTCTTGGTTCTCCATTATCATCTCTAGTTTCTCCCCTTCCTCCTTCAGTAACCTCTCTTCCTTTAAGGTTCACGCTATTCATATCTATCACCCCATCAAAATCCTGGCAGCTGTTGTCTACAGATCTGCTCAGGTCACTCCCCTTTCTTCCTCAATGAGTTTGAAGCCTGACTAACAAATTTTCTGTCTTCCTCAACCCCTACTCTCCTAATAGGGGACTTCAACATACATATTAATTCTTTAAATATCCTAACCACTTAGTTCCTCAAGCTACTCATCTCCCATGAGTGACTCCTCCACCCCACCTCAGCTACACAAAATTGGTCAGACCCTTGATCATGCCATCACCCACAAATGTACCACCTCCAGGTTCAAAAAAATTTTTTTTTGCTTTTTGGAGGGCAATTGGGGCTAAGTAACTTGCCCAAGGTCACACAGCTAGATTTTCATTTGTGTGTGTTAAGTGTCTGAGGCTAGATCCGAACTCAAGTCCTTCGGACCCTAGGGCCAGCGCTCTACTCACTGCACCAGCTAGCTGCCCCCCAAAATTTTGAAGTCTTCTTAGTCAACCATAATCTATTGGCTTTTCACCTCTCTCACTCTCTGACCTCCAATCCTTTAACCCCTCAGTTCTCTCCCAGACCATCTCCCCTACATTCACCACCTTCTCTTTGACTCTTGAACAAACTCAAATCTATACTGTCTTCTCTTGAATCCTTAACCCCTCCAGTCAAGTCTCAGCTTCTGATCACTCTCACCATTTGTCCCTTCATGCCTACACACATGCTGCTGAATGAAGGTGGGGACAATCATGCAACCATTCTCATGGGGAGCATTTATATTACGTAACCTCAACTCGGCCCTCAGTGCTGCTAAGCAATCCTACCATACCTCCCTTATCAGTTCACTATCCCAGTTTCCACAGTGGCTCTTTCAAACCTTTTCATTCCTCCTCAAATCTCCCATGACTCCCCTTCCCTTTTCTCTCTCAGCTGAGAACTTTGTCTCATATTTTACAAAAAAAAAAAAAATCCTAAGGCCATTTACTATGAACTTCCTCTTCTCCCCTTTCCCTTACCTCCTACAACTTAAGTGCCTTTGGTCACTTTCTCCTCCTTCTTCCTTATTTCACATAATGAAATGACCTTACTAAGGTTAAACTCTCTACTTGTTCCAATTATCCCTCTCCAACTCATCTCATCCAACAGATTGCCCCTCTGCCATCCCCACTCTTTCACTTAATTGCAATCTCTCCCTCTCTATTGGCTCATTTCCTGCTGCCTACAAACATGCCGATGTCTCCCCTATTGTGAAAAAATCCTCAATTTGACCTTTCCATCCCTGTCAACTATCATCCCATTTCTCTTTTGCCATTTGTAGCCAAACACCTTGAAAAGGCCATCTACAGTAAGTGCCTCCACTGTCTCCTCATTCTCTTCTTAACCCCTTACAACCTGGCTTCCCGTTTTATCATTCCACAAAACTGCCCTCTCCAAAGTTACTAAAGATCTCTGGTTACCAAATCCAACAACCTCTTCTCAATCCTCATTCTCCTTGACTTCTCTGCAGCCTTTTACATTGCTGACCACTATTCCTTGACACTCTCTTCTTTCTAGGTTTTTGGGACAACTCACTCTTTTGGTTTTTTCCTACCTATCTGACTACTCCTTCTCTATCTCTCTTGCTGGATCCTCCTCCAGATCACACCTTCTAGCCACAGGGGTCCCTCAGGGTTCTGTCCTGGGCCTTCTTATCCCTCTACACTACTTCACTTGGTGATCTCATCAATTCCCATGGATTAAAAACCATCTCTATGCTGAGGATTTTCAAATCTACCTTTCCTGTACCAGTCTCTCTACTGACCTCCAATCTCATATCTCTAGCTACCTTCATATATTTCAAACTGGCTATCCAGGAGACATTTTAAACTCAGTTTGAACTCAAAACAGAACTCATTTCTCTCTTAAATCCTCCCCTCCTCCTACTTTCCCTATCACCATAAAGAGCAATGTCATCCTCCCAGTCCTTCAAGTTTGCAACCTAGGAGTTATCCTGGACCCCTCACTGTCTCTCACCCCCCATATCCAAGCTATTCCCAAGCCTGTTGATTTCACCTTTGCCACATTTCTTGAATAAGCCCCCTTCTCTCCTCTGACACTGCCACTACTCTAGTTTGGACCCTTATCACCTTACACCATGATTACTGACAAAGCCTGCTGGTAGATCTGCCTGCCTCAAGTCTCTCCCTACTCCAATCCCCTTCTGTCTGTTCATTTTTTTCCTATTTATCCTCAATATAGCTTGCTTTGCATATATGTATTTGTATGTCATCTCCCCATTAGATTATAAGTTCCTTGAGAACAGGGACTGTCTTTTGCTCCTTTCTGTATTTCCAGCACTTAGCACAGTGCCTGGAACATAGTAGGTGCTTAATAAATGTTTATTGAATAAATAATTATTGAATGATGTAGTTTGTACATACTTGTTTAAATGTTGTATCCCTCATTAAACTATAAGCTCCTTCAGAGAGCAGGACTATCTTTTGCCTTTCTTTTTATTTTCAGTACTTATCAAGGGACCCAACACACATTAGATGTTTAATAACACACACACATACACACACACCCAACTCAATAAATTCCAGTGGCTTCCTATTGCCTTCAGTTAACCAACTGAGGAAAAGAGAGGTTAAATGATTTGCCTAGTTACAGAGCTAGTAAGTGCCTGTCTTTTTTACTTTCCTTCCTTTGCCCTTTGGGAAATGAAATTTTATCTAGTCAGTCGGTATCAGTGAATAATTCCTGGAGGCCTTGACTTGACACTCAGTAAGTCCTTTCTTCTTGGGATGGAGGTAGTCTGGAGGCATATTCCTAGCAAGGGTGTCAGAAAAGAAAGTTTCATCCTATGGTTGAACTGCCTTCCCACCCCCATTCCCTGCTTGATGCTAGCTGGAGAGAGATCCAATGAAGACTGTTTGTAATCAGGTCTGGGCAATGGAGCTGTGATTGCTACAGATGAGAGGCTACAACCATTCATTAGATATCATTATCCAAAAAACGGGGTTGTCAAAGGAAAGAAAAACTGCCAGCTCAGCTGGACCAGGGCACTCTCCTGGCTGTTCACCAAGTGCAAACAGATGCTGTGGGAGCAACAGCTGTTGGTGAAGGGTTGGGGGGCAGGGGGAATGCTTGCAGTTGGGACACAAACAACCAGTGGCCTTCTCAAATTTTCTCCTTTTAAATAAGAAGTCTGTTTGACTTTCTGCAAATTGTATACTATCCCCATTTAAGGGGATTCTGCAGGCCCAAGGGGCTCCAGCTTTTCCTGTCTCCAATCTCTGCATTCTTCAATTGCTCTGAGAGACAGCAAGAGACAGAGAGAGATAGAAAGACAGAGAGAGGGAGAGACAGAGAGAGAGATAAACAGAGAGACAGAGAGAAACACAGAGAGAGATAAGGATATAGTGGCTCTAGAATAATTTAAGAAAGAATGGAAGGGAGGGAGCAACTTGGAGACCTGGAGATGGAGATAAGGAAAGTCTTCCTGGAAGAGTTGGTATCTAAGCCAATCAGAAGATAAGAGTTATAAGAAGTGGGGATTAGGAAGGAGTTTATTCTGGGAGTAAAAATTTTGTGATTACGTGGAGGCGGAAAATAGCATGTCAAGTTGAGAGAATACCTAATAGAACAGAGGATGTATTAAGGGGAATAGTGTGAAGTAAGGATACAAAAGTAATTTAGAGCTATTTTATGTTGTTCAGTTGTTTCAGTCATGTCCAACTTTTCACGGCCCCATTTGGGGTTTTCTTGGCAAAGACAATGGAGAGACTTGCCATTTCCTTCTCCAGCTCATTTTACAAATAAGGAAACTGAAGCAAACAGGATTAAGTAACTTGCCCAAAGTCATGTGGTTAGTAAGTGTCTGAAGCCAGATTTGAACTCAGGAAGATGAGTCTTCCTAACTCCAGGCCAGATGCTCTACCCACTGTGCCACCTAGCTGTCCAGTGCTAAATTACAAAGGGGAGCCATAAATACCAGGATTAGGCATATTTACTTTTTTTTCTTAGAGGAAGAGGGAGCCACTCAAAGTTTTTTAGCAGGAGAGTGATATGGTCAGAACCATTAGAAAGATGATTGGGGGGAGGGGAGGGCCTAGGTGGCTCAGTGAATAGAGCATCAGCCCTGGAGTCAGCAGGACCTCAGTTCAAATTTGGCCTCAGACACTTAACACAAAAACTAGCAGTGTGACCTTGGGCAAGTCACTTAACTCCAATTGCCCTCCAAAAAAAAGCAACCAAACAAATTTTTTTTTAAAAGGTGATTTTGACAGCTGTGTGAAGAGCGAATGGAAAGGGGATATGAGACAGTGAGAACAATTAGGTCATTATAATAGTCCAGTTGCCAACATAAAAAGATTATTTCTTTCTCATAACTGGGCAGGTATTTATTAAAAGAAGATACAACAGAAGGACACATACCTGAGGGGAGAGTTTTTAAAGGAAGCAGACATTATATTTTTTTTAATGCTTTATTAACTTCTGTTTTACATCATTCATTTCCGCCTGATTTTGAGTTACAATTCAGACATTATATTTTTTAAGTATTAAAGAAAGTTTATAAACCCTTAGGAATGATAACTAGCTTTTTTTTTAGCATTGGTGCTGCAGATAAACTAATCTACTTTTCATCCTCATTGAAGAATTTTATCATGGTCTAGACCAGTTGGTCAATGATACACATTTATTAAGGGTCAGGCTCTGTGCTAACCACTGGGAAACAAAAGAAAGTTAAAAGATAGTTCCTGTCCTCAAGGAGTTCACAATCTAATGGGGGAGATAACATGCAAGACAATATGTACAAACAAGCTACATACAGAATAAATAGGAAAAACTGAAGAGAGGGAAATTACTAGAATTAAGAGGGATTAGAAAAAGTTTCTTGTAAATGCTGGGATTTTAGCTGGGATTTGAAGGAAGCCAGAGAAGTTAGGAGGCAGAGATGAGGAGGAAGAGTTAGTTCTCCAGGCGTAAGAAACAATCAAAATACCAAGCCAGGAAGAGTATCTTGTTTGAGGTACAGCAAGGAACCCAGTGTCATTGGATGAAAGATTATGAAGAGCTTTGAATGTCAAACAGAGGATTTTGTATTGGATCCTGCTGATGAAAGGGAGCTACTGGGGGTTATTGAGTATGTGATGGCATGGTCATACCTGCAATTTAGGAAAACCATTTTAGCAGCTGCATGAAAGATGGATTCTAGTGGGGAAAGAATTGAGGCAAGTGGAACAACCAGAAGGCTATTGGAATAATCCATGTGTGAGAGCCTATGCCAGGATCATGGACATATTAGAATAGAGAAGGGGAACTATTCAAGAGATGTTGCAAATGTGAAACTTGACAGTCCTTGGTGACAGATTGGAAAAGGGAGATGGGGTAAGCTACAGTAAGAAGTTAAGAATGATACCTAAGCTGAGAACCAGGAGAACTGGTGAGTTGATGGTGCCCTCAACAGTAATAAGAAAGATTTGAAGGGGGAACATTTGGGGGAAAAGATAATGAGTCCCGTTTTGGATATATAGAGTTTAAGATGTCTATTGGACATTCAGTTCAAGATGTCTGATAGGCAATTGAAGATGCAAGATTATAGTTCAGCTGAGAAATCAGAACTCAAAATAGATTTGAGAATCATCAGCATAAAGATGATAAATGAATCCATGGGAGTGGATGAGATCACCAAGGGAAGTCATATTAGAGGGAGAAGAGAAGAAGGCCCAGAATAGAACCCTATGGGACATTCATGGTTAGCAAAGGAGAAGGAGGAGTAGTAAGAGAGATAGGATGAGAACCCCAGGAGAGGAGTATCCCAAAAGTCTAGAGAGAAGAGAGTATCAAGGAGGAGATGGTGATAAACAAGTAGATATCCAACTTTTTGGTCTCAAGACCATTTTATACTCTTAAAAACTATAGAGGACCTGAAAGATCATTAGTTTACATGGATTTTATCGAGGGGTGTGCTGGAGCCAGCTCTAAGCAGGTAAGAGCTGATTACTAAATTCTCATTGTGAACATTTATACTTCAGAGATCAGAGCTATGAATTAAGGTTTGATTTATTGCTTTCTTAATCATTTAAAGTTAAGAAAGCCTTAATGATGCATTCTAAACTTAAAAGTATGCACATACATTTCCTCCCCCCCAGAGAGTTCATTTGTCATTTACCTGTACATTCCTGAATTGCTCCATAAAAAATTGCTTGAACTCATCAGGAATGTACTCAAAGGCTCAGGAAATAAAATCATCACCTGCCTGGCAGACCTATGCTAATAACAAAAATAATAACAGGCATTTATATATTACAAAGCTTTGCAAAGTATTTTATATCCAAAATCTTGGTTGTATCTATTGATATTTGCTGTTTTATAAATTAAAACATACACGGCAGAGAACAAAAGAAAACCTAGAAGAGAGCACAGAAAAATTGCTTTGAAAACAATGTATAGGATTTATTATATACATTTTCATGAGATGGAAATTTATTGTTTCATATTGAATACTCCATTGTGTTTTGCTACATACATGGAAATATTCTTTTTTCTCATTTTGTAACTAAGTTTATAATTAATTTTTTAAAATTTTAAAATTAAAACTGATTCATTTAAAATATTTATTAATGCATTTTAAAATAGAAACAAACTCATTACATGTTAACATAGATAACATAATTTATGAAAAATCACTATATTTTCCAAAAAATAATCAGGAGAATGACATTGTTTTACATAGTTTTTGCATATATCTTTAATGTCTGGCTTCTTATATCTGCTTCTGCATTCAATCTTTTGCAATAAATTATTTTCATTGAAGTATATGAAGAAAATCTAGCACATACAGATATGTAGTTGGAGAGGAAGGAGTATTTTAACTGGAATGTAATATTATTATAAAAGTAGTTTTGCCTTCATGGATCTCCTGAAGAGGTTTTAGGATCCCCAGAGGTCCTCAAATCATTGTGTAAGAACTGCCGGACTAGACTAAAGCAAGCACTGTCTGCTATATCATCCTAGTAGCAAGGACAAAGGTGTAAAGGTTTTTGAAGTACAAGGAAAAAAAGGGGGGATATACTTCCTCACTGTGAATTAAATGAGAGACAATTTGTAAAATAGAGTTATGTGAAAAAAGGAAAGATACAAAGCCTCTCTTTCTCTCTCTTGTCACAGATGAGATGAAAAGAACACCAAACTCTTAGTAATTGAAAAGCCAAGAATAGTCCTAGAGAACTGAAAATGATATATACTGTTCTCCTGTCAGAAGAGAGGTGGGAGCTTCCAGAGCAGAATGTTGTATACATTATAGATAAGGTCATGATATAGGGAGTTTTGCAATTCCAGATAGATTGGGAGAAGAGGAGAAAGGAGGGGAGAAAGGGAGGGGTACTGCCAGAAATGATTATAATGTAAAAGCAAAAACCTTATTTTTAAAAAGTAATTCAGATAAGAGGTGATGAAAGCCGGAATTTGGATGGTAACATAAGGGTAAAGAAAGAATAGACTTGACAGAGATGTTATGGAGCCCATATTGGCACAACTTGGCACAACCACCAAGAACATGTTCAAAAGAAAAAGCAATAAGTTCTAGGGTAAAACTTCCTGGAGCAAGAACATTATAGTTTCGATGATGATGATGATTCAATGATGATGATGATGACGATGATGATGATGATGACGACGATGATATGATGATGATAACCTTGCATCTTGGACTCTCATAACATGTAGGTAGGAGTAGCCTCTTTCAGTTGGCTGCATCTTTAAAACTGTCAGACTGGGACAATCTCACTCTGTTTTCTACATGCTCTTTCCCACTGCTTCCAGATTACACACAGTTCATCCACAGCACCGGCACCATGAACTAAACCAGGAAAGGAGATACCTTGTTTGCCCACCCTTCATTTTTTACCCCAATTCCAAGAAACAGGCCTGGGATCTCTATTGGTTCTATTTCATTTGTCCTCAGTTTCAGAGCTAGGTTGTAATCCCCACTGTACGCATGTATTTGAGCCATAGGAACCTTGGAGCCAGGATTCCAGGTGGGATGTTGAAGCCAGTCAGTCCATCAAGGAAGGAAGCCTAGAGAAACCAGAATGTCTGGGACTTGAACTTGAGGAGGGTTTTGGACTTTGATCTTGGAATTGTACTCTGTAGGAACCGAGCTAAAGTGTGAAACTCCCCAGAGACTAAGGTGGTACAGAGGGGGGATTAAATTCCATTTGCTGGGAAGCAAGTTTGCATATTTATGATTATGCCTTTGAAGTAAGCTTTTCTTTGTAAAAATTCATCTGCTAATGGCTAAATGGAACTGGAGTACAGGGGCCCCATCCCCATACTTACAGGAACACTATTGATGGAAGGAAAGAGTCAATAGCAGAAAGCCTAGGTACCCCGAGGGTTGTCTGGTACCCCTTAATGGTACCAAATATAACATGTCCCTGCAGATAGCAAAATTTTAATATCTACCAGATACTTAGAAAGACATGATCACTCAGTTATAATTATATACCAGGGGTTCTCTATCCTTTATAAACTAATAGCAGACTAATATCTATAGTACAGATATGAACCCTAAACTACCCTTGAGAATTCAACAAATAAATTGTACTAGACTCAGAGCATCATTAAATACAGAACTGTTGCCCAAACCACCCAGACATAACACTGAACCACAAATATTTGTGAGCAGCACTTTGAATAGATCTTGCCACCTCCAAAATACAAGAAGCTTTTAAAATATAGAAACTTAACAGAAGAAACTCTAACCATGTGAGAATAGGATGAGGTATCTGTAAGCCCTATTGTCCTATCCACTACTAAAGTTGTTCTGAAAATGTTTTCAGTGAGCATGAAGAAGATAAGCTTGCATCCTAATGCTCTTATTATAAAAAAGTAGTCATTCTATTCTCCCGCATGATAGAATACAGAATATTAAATATAAATGAATAATGAATTAAATGAATAACAGCTGTGTGACCCTAGGCAAATCATTTAACTTCTCTAGGTTTTGGTTTCCTCATCTTTAAAATAGAAATAATAATAGCATCTACCTCCCAGTATTGTTGTGAAGACAAACTGAGATGATTTTTGTAAAGTTGTTTATTTATTTGGGACTCAGAGTCATTCTTGCCAGTTGAGAGGTTATTGAGTTGACCAAAACCTGTTCCATGGGTTGTGAAAATTTACTTAAAGCCTTAAGCATTCTTTAGATAAGAAGCCAGAGGAAGATTCTCAACTGTCCCTGACTTCTTGGCAACACATAAATCCTTCTCCTCAATCATTCTATTTGTGAATACTCTAAATGTAGTTTAATCTGTAACTTGACTTTGTTTATCTATAGAGTTTGACTAAGTCTGATTCTCTAGAAAAAGTATGAGATTATGATACTAGTTAGGTAAACTTGTTCAATTTTTATGACATTGAAGGAAGCATGGGATTATGGATCTATCTTCTCTTTAACTTTTATAGTCTAAGGAATGTATGAGACTACAATACACAAAAGAATTATTTCTCTATCACTCTGATGTAATTTTTCCTATGAAAGAGCTTATGAGACTTCTAATGGGAATTAAGGTTTTCTCCAAGGCCTGAACCTATACTTGATCATAATAATAAAACATGTTTTTACCTCTATAATTCCTGCATTTTAGCAAATCAATTTTGGAGTTACCTACTGAATGAACCCAGAGAGAAGACATTTCTCCCATAACAAACCTAACAACAACCCCGTGAGATGATTACTACAGGTATCTTAAATAGAACTCTTTGGACCAGACCAGCCACACAAATGGAAAGTTTCTATAAGGACTCCAAGTCATGTCAATGAGAACTTTCTTTCTGAAGGCCAAAGTTGTAGTTAGAATCTTCAAGTCACGGACCATAAGAGCTGGCCGAGACATTAGAGCTTATTGAATCCAATCCCACTTACTTTACAAAGGTGAGAGAGATTGGTTGATTAACCTGTTCAGTTAAAAATCTTAATTTTTTCACTCCTGCCCCTTGAGTGGGACAGACTGAAGATATCCTCTGGGGATGGCTTTTCAACCCAGTGCCTCAGGTATCTGACACTATATCACCCTAAAATCTCGTATCATCTTCAAACTCCTGGTTCGATCCAGGTATCTTCAGCTGTTGTTGAAGTGACTTAAGTAACTACTCCTAAGTGGGTGCAGGAAGACTCTCCTGAGTTCCTTAACATGAACCTGCTGCTCTTGCCAGGCCAATCTTCTCATTGTTCTCTGCATGCATAAAACCAAAAGCACCTCTGGGATATTGTTCAGGCTATGACAGTTACTTAAAATGCTCTCGCCTCTCATCTCTGCTTATCATCAAAATTATAACTAGTATGGGACAAACTGGGTTTTATACCAAGACCCCAGCATTTGGGGAAGAGTGTGTCCCTAGATCCCAGTGACCATCGCCATCATCCTTCACTTCTCAGTTCTTCCATTCCACAGTGGTGCCTCATGTCACCACTCTCAGGCCTCTTTCCACAAGTTTCCATTGCTATGATACCCCTTTCCTGGGGCCCAGGTTCCCTGTAATTCTTGTTGGGAAATGAGATGAATCAGTTCTTCTCCTGAAGTGACAATACTCATAGTGCCCTTTACTGCTGTCACTAAACAAGTCCCTCCTCCCAACTAATTTTTTTTTTGCTTTTTGCAGGGCAATTGGAGTTAAGTGACTTGCTCAAGGTCACACAACTAGTTTTTGTGTTAAGTGTCTGAGGCTGGATATGAACTCAGGTTCTCCTGACTCCAGGGCTGGTGCTCTATTCAAATTCTTTTTTTTTTTACTACAAGTAAAAACATCCCCAGCTATAGCTCAGTTTATCGTGCAAATCCTAATCATACTTCAAGGCCCAGTTCAGGTCCCACTTTCTCTGCAGAGCCTTCCCCTGCTAGAAGTAGCTGGGTACTAAAATGATAGAATGCTGGTCTTGAGTCAAGAAAATTCAAGTTTGAACCCTGCTTCAAACCTAATAGCTGTGTGACCGTGAGCAAGTCATTGAACCTGTCTGCTTCAGTCTCTATCATATCCTCTACCTCACAAGGTTGATCTGAGGATACTACAAAGTGCTTTGCAAATGTCAAATAATCAGAAACATGTTAAATATTATTATTACTCCAACTCACACTGATCTCTTCATTTCTTTTTCTCCTGTAGCTCTGATGGTCTTACATGACACAATTTTGTATGTTATTTATTGTATTTATTCTCGCCTCAAGGAGCTTACAGCCTAGTTTGAGAGATTAGAAATTAATATATGAAACAGTGAACAAAAGAGAACATTGGGCCCTAGCTCTGCCATTGTTTCTTCATGCTTATGAGCAAAGCCTTCCTTGGCCTCATTTTCCCATCTGTAAAATAAGAGATTTGAACTAGATTATCTCTAGGCTTCCTTCTGGCTCTAAATGCCTATGAAATTATATACATAAAATGCTTTGCAAACCTTGAAGCATAATACCTTATAAATATCAGCAGCTGTTATTACTACCACCGTATTACTGTTGCTGCTGCTACTACTACTACTATTACAGCTACTACTACTGCTACATTCCTACTCTACATTGGGAGACAGTGTGGAGTAGTGGACAAAGAGCTGGCTGGAAATCAGGGAGACCTGGGTTCAAGTCCTACTTCTATGACACATACTAACTTTGTGACCTTGGGCAGGTCACTTAACTTCTCCATCCTTTACCATCAGAAGTGTTAGCAAGGACCACCAACTACTGGCCAGAACTAGGTTAAAATATAATTGGAAATGTTTAACAAAAATAAATAAAAATACAATATAATATAGATAATGTTAGTTTGTGGTTTTCCAAGTCAATATGCAACCAGCAGGAATCTATTTCTATTTGAGTTTGATACTGCTGCTCTTGTTGTTGTTTAGTGGCTTTCAGTCTTATCCAGGACCCCTTTTGGGGTTTTCTTAGGAAACTAAAGTAGTTTGACATTTCTTTCTTACGCTCATTTCACAGATGAGGAAACTGAGGCAAACAGGGGTAAGTCACTTGCCCAGGGTAGCACAGTTAGTAAGTGTTTGAGGTCAGATTTGAACTCAGGTCTTCCTGTCTCCAGGCCTGGTACTAATTCACTGCATCACCTAACTGACAGTGCTCTAGGTGACTCTTTACGACTAAAAAAGTGCTGAGGAAAAATAAAATAATTTTTAAAAAATTTAAGATTAAAAGGTAATGCTCTGCATTGATAGATGGAGTCTTTCTCACCCTATACAAATATATTCACAGATCCAGTTTCTCTGTCCCTATGATTCTTAGGCTAAACTGCTACAAAATATTTGCTGTTTGCAAGGTAATTGGTCTGTTTCTGGGGCTCAAGAGGCTCTGGGGTTGAAAGGGAAGAAAGAAAAGCTGTGTCCCAAAAGCTGTGTGCAGTGAGGAGGCAAGTATCTGCAGTTCCTACCATCATCACTCTCCTCTTTATAAAAGTTGCAGGATGTAGCCTCAGGGATGGTGTTGGTTGAGTAAATGGCTAGAAACTGGCTTGAGGGAGCATGAAAATAAGCTAAAATTGTATCCAGAACAGTTTTAACGGACAGTATGTTCTGGGTGTATGGGAAATGAACTTGAGGAATGAGTTGGGAGTGAGTGATTTAGTGGCTGTACAGAAAAGTGAGTGAGTCACAAAGGTCCTGAGTCAGTGCATGTCAGGGTAAGGACAGAACTGAGGACCCAATCTGGCTTCTGCACCTGGGCTAGAGAAACTATATAAGGGGGTAGGGCAGTGGCCTAGGCCCTAATGCTTCCTTATGAAGCAACATACCAGCATGGTTTCAGCTATGACAAAAGAAAAACAAGACCAAATTGCATCTATAAATGATGGTTTTCCAAGTACATCCAAGTTTCGTTTTTTAAAGAGATAGCTCCAGGGACGTGGAGACATGGTGTGATATTAGCAGGACACTACACTGCAATCAGCTTCAGACTACACCCCTTCTCTCATGTGGGAGAAGCTTCAGAGGTAGAGAGCAGCATTGGTACTCCAGGAGGTAAAAACATCTGAGTTCGGTACCCACTGGCCCAAGGAACTGGCATGATCTCTCCCACTGAGTGGTCCTAGCTCTGGGTTCAAGTGAACTTGGTTTAGACCTGAAAGAGCCTGGCTCCAAAGAGAGGAGTCAGACTCTTGTATTCATTACACCCATCCCTAGAGTCTGGGAGAAAAAGCTCTTAAAATTGAAATTTAGTTCATATTCTAAACCTTCATCCAAAGGAATTACAGGGATAACCTAAGAAAGGTACTCAATGTACAATGCAGAAGAAATGTAAAGTAACCATTTGTTTTCTCTACCACAAAAGAAGCATTTAAAATACAACAGATTGGTGTTTACAATGACTTAAAAACATGAGAGGGAGAACCCAGGAGGGAAAGATAATAGAGAGAATTCCAGGAATGGGGCACAGCCAATGGAAAGGCACAGGGTTGGGAGATAGAGTGTTGTGTACAAGGGACAGAAGAAGGCCTGTGTGGATGGATTGCAGAGGAAATGGAAGAGAGTGAGAAGAGTGGAAAAGTAAAAAAGGGGCAGGTTGTAAGGGGCAAAAAGGATTTTATACTTGATTCTAGAGGTAATAGGAAACCATTGGAGTTTACTGAGGCAGGGTCAAACGGTGACATGATCAGATCTGCAATTTAGGAAAATCACTTTGACAGCTGAGTGGAAGAGGGATTGAAGTGGAGAGAGAATTGAGGCAGGAAAGCCAGCTAGAAGGCTATTGCAACAATATAATCAAAAGGTGATGAAGAGCCTATATTGGGTGCTACATGAGTAGAAAGAGGGATGTTATGATAGAAATGACAAGATTTTGCAACAGATTGAAAATTTGAGATAAGTATGGGGGAGGAATTAAGGATGGCACCTAGGTTGTGAACCTGGGTGTTTTGAGATGGTCCTCTGACATAAGGGAGTCACTCCTGGGAGAACATAAGGTTCCCCTGTTGATCCTTGCTTTCTATAACTGGGTTCATGGTGTCATACTTCCCCAGTGTAAGTGTGACTGCCAATAGATAAAGTCCTTGTCTGGGTACCCAGTTTATGTCTAAAGAAAGGCCCATAGGTCATTTGGGTAAAAAATAACCCCTTAATGCATTTGGATGTTGAAAATAGCATGTAAAACAATAGGAGTCAGTTCAAGGTAAAGGTTTATTACAAGCAATGGGGAAGAGGAGGAAGGAAAAAGAGGAAGAGGGGACGTATACAACTCAAGCAAACATACTAACAGATTACATAATGCTGTATTGGAGAGCACAAAGACATTGGTCTAGTCAATAGAGAGGGGGTGCTCCAAAGTGCCTTTCTATAGGGTTCTAACATTCTGATTTGGGATACCATCCCCCATAGCTAGCTGACTGGGTTGCATATCAGGGGTAAGGCTAAAATGTTATTTTGGGGTATTTGTTAGGGAGAAAAAAACTAGCTGGTGGTAGACAAAATATTATATGAGGGACACAGCTGTACCAACCTTCAAAAATATTATTGCCAGTATTTTTTCACAAGTATATTCTATAAGCTAACAATCTCCTTTAAAGGGAAATTATCACAATGGTCTCAATACCATCAGGTCTATTCTTATAATGATAGTCCCCATGCATAAATTCTATAAGCTACAACCTCCCTTAAGTGAAAACTGTCATGGCAGGGTCTCAAGACAACCAGGCCTGATCTTATAACATTAAATGACTAGGAAAGATGGTAATGCCCTCAAAAGTAATGGAGAAATTAAGAAGAAAGGTGAGTTTGGAAGGAAAGGTAATAATTTATGTTTTAGACATGTTAAGTTTGAGATGGTTATGAGACATTTAGTATGAAATGTCCAAGAATGAAGGTCAGCAGAGAGGATAGAGCTGAATAGATGGACCCAAGAATCTTCTGCAGAGATAATCATTGAACCCATGGGAGCTGATGAAATCTCCAAGTGAAATAGTAGAGATAGAAAAGAGAAGAAGGGGGGCGGCTAGGTGGCGCAGTGAATAGAGCGCTGGCCCTGGAATCAGAAGGACCTGAGTTCGGAGCCGGCCTCTGACACCTAATCCACACAAACAAAAACCTAGCCGTGTAACCTTGGGCAAGTTACTTAACCCCAATTGCCCTAAAGGGGCGGCTAGGTGGCGCAGTGAGTAAGAGCGCCGGCCTCGGAGTTTGGATGACCCGAGATCAGATCCGGCCTCAGAAAATGAGCACCCACGCATAAATAATGACTAGCCGTGTAACCTTGAGCAAGTTACTTAACCCCAATTGCTTTAAAAAAAAAAAAGAGAAGAGAAGAAGGTCTAGGGGATTAGGGATCACCCATAGTAATAACCAAGATGAAGATCCATCAAAGGAAATGAGAGAAGTGGTCAACAGATAGGAGGAGAACCAGGAAATAGCAGTGTTACTAAAATCTAGAGAGGAAAGAGTATCTAGGTCCTGGATAAAATCCTTAATAAAAGGATTTGTTCTGTGAATTTTGGATTCAAAGGGCCACATGTGAGGACCACAGAAGGCCACAGGTTCCCCACTCCTGATCCAAGAGACAAGGATGACCAGAAGTGTTGGAAGGCTGCAGAGAGAGGTCAAAAAGGATAAGAATTAACAAGTCCTTAGATCTGGCAATTAAGAGATCATTTGACTGAGGGTTTTTGTTTGGGTTTTTGTCACATTAACTGGGTATGGGAAGTAAATAGTGCATTGGGGTCTATTATCAGTTACCGACAGAGAGTTTTCTATTTTGCTTCATCACTATGGTCTCATTTGATCTTGACAACATTCCTATCAGAAGGGTGGGCAGAGATTGTTCTCTCTGTCTTATAGAAGTGGAAGATAAACCCCAATAAAAGGACATGATTTGAAAAAAGTTCACATCAGTGAAACAATGTTAAACAATGTTTAACATCCATCAATGAACAAGCATTTGTTAATGGTTGTCTACTAGACCACCAGACTATGCTGCCTCCATTCTTAGGTTAAACCAATTCTGATTATTGATGTGCAGGAAAGAGAGGTGGGAACTTCACTTTTAGAATTCAGTACCTCCTAGACTACTACTCTATGAAACACTAGAGGCCAAGGGGTTTCCAGTTCTCTGTTTCTTGGCCTGACACCTTGGCTATTTCCCCCTTATTGCAGAAATCATAGAATGTTGGAGTTGAAAAGGACCTCAGAAAGTACCTAGCCTAACCCCTTGATTTAACAGAAGAGGAAACTGAAACTCTAAGATGGGAAGTGACTTACCCAAGGTCACATCAAGTGACAGTGTTAGGACTAGCTCCTGATTTTTTGTCCTGTGTTGATTCCACTGCTTGATGGGGCTGATGTTATGCATCAGGACTCAAAGATCCATTATTTGGATGGATTTCAGAGAGAAAGCCTCAATTTGTATTCCATCCATCATCATTCCATTCCCAAAGGCCAAACAGTTTGGGATGGAGGGAGGAGATACATTAAATCTGCTGCTACTAATCAGGACAGGTGTCAGCTCCAGCACATGGCTGATTAATCTGCAGAATACTGAGATACTGAGTTCACCCATACAATTAACACAATCTATTTCCTTGTAATTCAGCCCTCTGCTATTAATCATTAAGTTCTTAACCTTAACACTGCTAACACATTCATGTTTAATTCAAACAGATCTGTTTCCAAGGTAATTAGAAGCCTAGGTCTTCTTTAGGGAACCAAGGGAACTCTCTCTCTCTTTCTATCTCTCTTTTACTCTTACTCTCTCTCTCTCTCTCTCTCTCTCTCTCTCTCTCTCTCTCTCTCTCTCTCTCACACACACACACACACACACACACACACACACACTAATGGTAAAGAGTCTAGAAGAATTAGGTACTGCCAAGAAGCTCTGCAGAGACAGCCTCGTATTGTGGATAACAGGGTGGGGTTTGAGTTCAAGAACTGTATTCAGATACTGCCTCTAAGGCTTATTGGATAAGTCATTTAACCTTTCAGGGTCCCTGAAAATTCTCTGAGACAAAAAGTTGCAAACAAGTTCCTGCTTTTCACATGTGAAAGGAGTTTTCATGTGATGCTCCCTACACTAACAAAATCAGAAGTCAAAACCAAGAGAAAAAAAGTGTAATGGGGTTTAGGCACATACCTAGACCACCTAAAGTGGCCTCTCCCATTGGGAGATACTAAGAGACCTGCATCTGGCAATCCAGGAGAATTGTAAGCTGAATTACAAAAGAAATTCATTTTATTAACCCCTATGTTAGGAGCAACATCTACTACTAATCTAAGTGAAAACCATGGCAATGGTCATGAAAAGCTAGACATTCACCATGGATGACCTCCAAAAATTAAAAGGTCCCAACCACAAAGTCTAGTTTTTACCTTTAAAAGTACTAAAATTCTTTGAAACTTAGCTGATCAATGAAATTAAGACTCCAACCTTTTGAGGTAGATCCCTGACCTCCTAAGACATGAAAGCCCAGTGTTGGAGTGGTCAAGACTCCTCAGGCTTGAAGGCATCTCCACCATTCAGTGAATCAACACTCCACCTTGCCTTGGTGTGCTAGCATGACAAATGCAAAGGCAAGGAGCTACTTCTTCCAGCTTTGCTAAATATCCTTTCCATGGTCTTATTGATTGAGTACAGTTCCTTTAATTAAAGGTTCTATGGTCTAGGAGTGGTTCATTCCATTCCAAACCTGGGCCTGGACCACCAGACCAGCCTGGCCCAGAACATCCCTAACTCTAAAAAAAATCTTTAAAATGAAGATTGAGGATATAAAAATTCCCAGTCTGAAAAGATCTCCCTCTATGTGCTAGATCCAGCATTCAGACCCATTATCTGACTCCAAGTCTAATCCTGTTTATACTGTAACAAAATTTCATGCCCATCCAAAAAAGAACAGACCCAAGGGCAAACAAAGAAGTTCCCTTTAGTAACTCCTATTATTTAGTTATTTAGTAACTCATTTTAGTAACTTCCCTTTAGTAACTTTATAATTTAAGTCAATTGTAGAAACAATTAATTTCTTCCTGAGAATCCTAACAATTTCCTTTTTTGCTTTTTTTTTTTACATCAGAGGGTCTTAGTCTAGGGTATATGGCACCCTGAAATGGGCCCATGTATACATTTCAAGGGATCTGTAAATTTACTTTTTTAAATTTATAACTGTATTTCAATATAATTGGTTTTCTTTGTAATTCTATGTATTTTATCTTAGGCATTAACAAAAAGCATTTTAAGAAGTCTATGAACTCAGTATCTCAGTATTCTGCAGATTAATCACCAGACTACAAAAGGTCTCCATGACACACATAAAAAATTAAGAACTCTTGCCTTGGAGACCTAGTACCCCCTCTCCAATTCCAGAGCTACCCTACCCTCCAACCCCCACAAAAGCTCACAATCTGATCACAGTAGGAGAGCTTTCCTTCCCCTTCAAGATTCAAGTGTTTGGGCCTTTTTTTTCCCTTTGTGATGTGGAAGCTGGTTCTAATGAGCTTGTATTTGGTATCAGAATTATGTTCTACCCCTTTATTCTAGTCCCTTATCTCTACCTTTGGTGTTCAGCCAGCCAGACACAGGTAATTTCAGGAGCATTTATTGCCATTTGGAGCTATCTTTAAAAAAAAGAAGAAGACATATCTGTCCCTCCCATCAGTTACTTTTTCAGGAGAGTGATTTTGTTTCTATGGCAACCAGGGATCTATTGTAATCAAATATTGGGCCCCATTGAACCTCAATCTTCCCATCTGTACTACAGTTTCCTGCAACTTTCATGCAGAATTATACAGCACTAATTTAAAATGTCCTTCTTCTCTTCAATGTTCAAACACGCTTTAAGCTTCCATCTCATTTGAGGAAGCAGATACTGCACAGAACCTCCTAAAATGTTTCTTTAGGAAGTGGAAAGTTTTGGAAGTGGAAAGTTTTCTTTAAAATAAAACCAACAACACATTAAGTCCACATCAAATACTGAAGTCAAAATACTGGTTGACAATTGCCCATTTAAGAGAAAGTGAGAGTAAGAAGGAGGCACAAACATACAGACATTTACAAAGAGAGAGAGAGAGAGAACAAAGAGAAATGAGAGAGAGCTGGAGGAACAGAGATAGACAAACAGAAAAGTTTTCACAAGAAAGATCAAGTCTTCCTAAACAACATCCAATTCTGGTATCAAACTGGATAGGTCCTTGTTCAAAGATGGGTGAAATAATTGACAAGATTTAAATCACATGAACAAACAACTATTTGCAGGGGAACCACCACTCTAGCCCATCACCCCAATATTACCCTTGCCTTGTACCCCTAAATGGGGAATAACAAAGAGAAATTTATTCTACCCCAAACCCCCAACTCGGATTGTAACCTATCATCATGGAATTCTAGATGCCAAAGAAGTCAGTCACTCCAGGTGCCTGGTGTTTTCAACCTAATGAGTCCAATTCTTAAATGTACAGAGCCTGACAGATACATTTCAGTATCTTAGAAGCAGCTCTGATAGTCTTAAAAACTTTGATCAACACAAAAACCAACCATACTTCCAGAAAACCAATGACAAAGCAGGCTACCCATCTCTAGAGAGAAAGATGATGGATTCAAGATACAAAATGAGACAAGATTTTGGCCATGCCTAATGTGGTCATTAATTTGACTTGACTATGCTCATTTGTTACTCTGGGGTTTTTTCCCCCAGCAGGGCAGGGAAGTGGGAGAGAGGGAAAATAAATTTTTGCTAATTGGAGAAAAAAAAAAAGGAAAGAAATATGAAGGTGCAATGCCTGACCCTAGGAAGCCAGCCCAGCCCTCTAGCAACACACTACTCATATTGGTAATGAACCTAAGTTCAAACAGCCATTGAGCCAAGCCTTCTGTATTCCAGGAAGATGACTTCTCCAGGAGCTCCCTCCTATGCATATGAACAACTCAGGGGAGCCTGAGGATGGATTGTTCCAGCTACCCTCCTTCAGGAACCCTCTGTCCTAATACACACAAATGATACACACAGAAACATCTGCTTTTTTTTTTTTTTTCGGAAAACATCTGACAGAGAGAGACAGAAACAGAGAAAGAGACCCATCTCTCAATTTATCTATACCATCATACAAGGACAACTGGAAAGGAGCTAGAAAGTTCAAATAAAGAGGAGAGGAAAAGATGTATATTGTGGAGATAAGTAGGGACAGGTAGAAAGAGGGACAACCTCAGCCCATTTTCCCTTCTCATCTCTGCGTGCTGCTCAAACCTATACTAATACAGCCACTGTATTTGAAGACCAAAAGGAATGCCAATTTAATTCAACTAACATTAATTAAACACTTACTAAGTTCGAGGTCCTATATTAGTCACTGAGATAAAAGGTATACAACAAAGGCATTGATATTAACTTGGAGTAAAGAAAATTTTTATTTGAATCCAATTATCATTCTTTCCATCATTTACAAACCATACGGTTTTGGGAAAGTTGTTTAACTATGTGATTCTCAGTTTCCTCATATGTAAAATGGTGACACACTGGCAGTTCTTAGCCCCTGGTGTTGTTAAGGCTCAAATTAGATAATGAACATAAAATATTTCTCTCTTCATTTCTAATGGGAGAAGACAATATATAAAGGAGAATGGTGGCCAGGGAAGGAAGATTTGATTTAACGGTTCATAGGATTATAGGTTTACAGCTGGAAGGGATTTTAGAGACAATCTAGTCCAATTCCTTCATTTTGTAGTTGAGGAAACTGAGGCCCAGGGAAGTCAAATAACATGCCCAATGTTAATATATAGTGCGATTGTGGCATATTCTTTCCAGAAGCAGAGAAGGCAGGTGGCAAGATGAAATGGATGGATTAGAAGTGAAGGCAAATCATGGTTTGCAAATCCAAGGCCAGCTGACAGCTAGACTGGGCTAAGTGGGATAGTTTGCACACAGCCATGAATCAAGATATCTGTGTGACAGCTTCAACAACAAATGAAGTAAACAGGCATAGTGGAGCCAACTCGTAATCCCTGATACAGGGGAGACAGGCTGGTGAATCACCTGAGCTTGGGGTGAGCTAAGGATAAGGTAAGGCTAAAGGTAAGGTGAGAGTCTAAAACCAAGCAAGCATCTTCACTAAATCTGGCACCCATATAGTGAAACCCCAAGTATATGGGACCACTAGACTGCTTAAGGAAGGGTGAAATGGTCCAAGTCAAAAATGGAGCAGGTCAAAGTTTCAGTGTTGATCAGTAGTGGGATTGGGCCCATGAGTGGCTACAACACTTTCAGCTTAGGTGAGACCCAGTCTCTCCCCCCACTCCACCCCCCAAAAAGTGAATTAATTTCCCAAGACACTAGAAGCATCGATTCTGGAAGTCTAGAGAGTAATGGAAAGGTCTGCTAGGTGACACAGTAGATATAGTACCAGACTCGAAGTCAGGAAAACTCAACTTCCTAAATTAAACTCTGACCTCAGACAGTAGCTGTGTGACCCTGGGCAAATCACTTAACCCTATTTGGCTCATCTGTAAAATGAACTGGAGAAGGAAATGACAAACAACTCCATCTCTCCCAAGAAAACCTCAAATGGGGTCTTGAAAAATTGGACATGGCTGAAATGACTCAATAAGAAGAAGAGTATAATGGTCTAACTTGGGAGGGGAGCTACTACAAATGTTTTAAATTGTTTTCTGTATGTTTTTCAGGGCTCCCATGAATCCTTTGAGTGTCTTTTGTCCTAGCTGTATAACTGTAGGCAAGTTATTTAATTTTTCTGATCCTGTTTCTTCACCTGCAATGTGGGGATAATCATAATATTCCTATTACATATCTTACAGGCTGTTGCAAAGAAGGTATTTTGTAAAGCTCAGATCAGAATTTTCATCATTATCATGGAAAATACTTGGAGACAGATTTTATTTCTCTAACCTTACCCCCAACTCCCACCACCAAAGTCTTCTCTTTTTCAAGCTAAACATTCCAGTCCTCAAATGGCAAGGGCTCCATTTCCTTCCCCATCCTAGTTACCCTCCTCTGGATGGGTCCAGGTTATCAATGGAAGAGCCAAGTTCATTCTCGGTATAGGTTTTCTGGGCCTTCAATCACCCTCCAACCACTGAACCTCCTCACATCCTCCTGACTAGTCCCTTCCTTATCTTTCTTCCTAAGCAAGTTAATTTTCTGTAAAGAAAAAAGAATGGAATAACAACAAAAAATGTGTCTCTACCTGTTTGCCTGTTATGGAGCCAAATGTTTGTTTCTCTAAATACTCTGCCCTGCAATTTGTCATTCAGACTCATGCCTCTCACTAATGGCCTTGGAAACACATAATGAAGGATGAAAGCAGACTCCAGACCATGATGAGATTGTGGTACCCAAGAGAATAGCCCAGTAGTGATTTTGCCAGCTAGGGCAGTGCTGAGGCAGGAGGAATATGGGGACACTAATAAGCTATAACTGATCATTAAAAGGGAGTCATAGAGCTTATTCAGAGTGCAGATCCCCTGGTCAGGGTGCAACAAAGGGGCAGCATCCTCATTCTCATGCCCCAGAAGCTGCTTGTCCTGGATCACCCAAATGGGACCAAGACTAAAATCCAGGTCTCCTCCCTCTCAGTCTAGTGCCTGAGGCTGACTCTGGTACCCATCTCCCAGGGACCTAAGGATTTCCCTTCTTACTCTTATCAAACAACCTTCAAGTATCCAGAAAGCTTCAACTATGCTTCACATTACTCCTTGGTCATTTGACTAGCTACCTTGAAGCCTAGACTAGATTAGGAACCATTCCCTGGAAGACTAATCCTTAACCTCTGCCCTTGGCATGCCCTTCTTGTCCCCACCCAGCCATCTTGATAGATGAGTGCCTCACAAGATTCACTATGTAGAAGAGATTACAGTCATGCTTCCCCTTTATTAGTTGCTGCCTTGATGCCACCCACCTACCCTCTGTACCAACACCACCACCCCACATTTCTAGTTCTGGAACCATAGTGAAATCAATACAGCTATTGTTAATGGAAAGGGTGTGTCAGTCTAACTTTCTATGGCTCTACTCACCATCCTGTAGCTTTCCAAACCAAAATCCTCCTCCCTGATCACAACTTTATACAGTATGTGTTGTCTCTCTCTTTAGAATATCAGCTTCTTGAAGATAAGGCAAGTCAAGTCAATTAGCATATTTTTAAAAAGCATCTACTACATGCCAGGGATGGAGCTAAGTATTAGGAATATGAAGAAAGATAAGAATAGTCCCTGCTCTCAAGGAGCTCACAGTCTAATGGGAGAGACAACATGCAAACACAACTATGTGAAACGATATCTATGGAATAAAGTGGAGATCATTTCAGAGGGAAGGCACTAAGATGAAGGAGGACTGGAAAGGCTTCTTGGAAAAGGTAGGATTTTAATAGAGATTTGAAGGAAGCCAAGAGATGGAGATGAAGAAGGAGAGAATTCCAGGTATGAGGTGAAAAAAATGAATGTGAAAGAATACAGATTAGAAGGATGGGGTGTCTTGTGTAAGGAACAGCAAGGAGGCCAGTGTCTCATAACTCCCTTCCATGTACCAGATGATCCAGTAGTGGGCTAATTAGAGAGTTGTCTTAACTGTAACAAATAACATTCCCTAACCTGAGCTTAGGCTCTGTCTAGGGCAGAGTGGTTCTTAACCTGGGGTCAGTGGATTTGTTGTTTAAAAATATATTTTGATAACTCTATTTCAGTATAATTGGTTTTTTCTATAATCTTATGTAGTTTATTCTCTGCACTTAAAAATATTCTAAGAAGGGATAAATAGGTTTTACGAGACTATCAAAGACACATGATCCAAAAGAAAGTAAAAAAAACCCAGTCTAAGGTTTTAAAATGAAAAAGAATTTTGTACATATGATATTTCATAAATCTATCACTAATTTGGCTTGTGTTTCACTCCTCAAGATTTCTGGGGAAATCTCTAAATATAGCTAATACCTAATTTCCCTATTAAGTTTCATATTTCCATCTCAGCTTTTTATGACCCCAAATAAAAACACATTCCCATTATAGTTTAAGTTCATTTATTGCAGGAAGTTGAAAGATAATAGAATACAGTCTTGAGATTCTCAAATGTGGTTCACTGAACTGGTAAAAAGGATCAGCCAGAATTATAATAACTCTCATTTATATAGCACTTTAAGGCTTGTGAGGAAGGTATTATCCCCATTTTACAGATAAGGAAACTAAAGCCTAGAGGCTAATTGACCAGGACCACAGAACTGGTAAGTGCCTTGGGCAGGATTTGAACCAAAGTCTTCCTGATTCCACTGGGCAGAGAAGCAGCTGCTTGCTTCATGGCTGAGTTAACCCACTTTTTCTTGCCAAGATAATACTAAGAGTAGTGAGGGCTGGACTCCTCCCAAAGGAGCCAGTGTTCTCAGAAGCTGTTAACTAAGGAGAATTATCTTTCCTTTCTCCTCACCTCTTATACCCCCAACATCACAGTCAAATGGGGAAAAGGGAAAGTTTCACCCTGTGAATCAAATGCTGGCTCTATTCTGAC
This sequence comes from Gymnobelideus leadbeateri, assembly GCA_011680675.1. NCBI lineage: Eukaryota > Metazoa > Chordata > Mammalia > Diprotodontia > Petauridae > Gymnobelideus > Gymnobelideus leadbeateri. The sequence goes on from WOXC01009946.1 coordinate 423,365, forward strand.
TCTTGTGGAATCAACTGATGATTCCTTGGCCAGGCACCAGGGAACTCTGGAGTCCTCCAGGGTCTTGTAAATGACCACTATGGACACTGGTTCATCTCCTCCTGTGATTGCATTCAGACCTATATAGTTTGCTACCTGAGAGGTTTGTCGGGAATTCATTACCATGCAAAGTGGTCCCTCTTGTACATACAACTTGACAAGAGGACCATCAAAAAAAAAATGAATTTGGGCAAGTCACTCTCTGGCCCTCATTTTCTTCCTCTGCAAAGTGAAAAGGCTGGATTAGATGAGTTTCATTCTGCCTCTGACAATCTGTATTCTAAATTCCCCTTCAATTTAGACATCCTATGGTTCTAAACTACTGAAGAACCATCTGCCTACTCCCACTCTGGAAACCTTTTTGTATTATTGAACTTGTTCTAACCCACCCACCCTTATTGGGGACAGGGCTGCTTGGAAACATAGGCAGATGGAGACAGCCTATGTATGAGTCAGGAACTTGGGGGTAGGACTCCCAGATGATACACACTCGGCAAATGCAACTCCAGGAATCATAGCATCAAAGAATTGTAGATCTAGGGCTGGAGGGTTATTTAGTCCAATCACTTCGTTTTACAAATGAGGAAACTGAGGCCATCGAGAGTAAGTGACTTGCCCAAGGTCACATAACAGAGTGATAAGATATGTCACCAAGTCACAAAACTGAGGTCAAAGAGGTCAGAGATGTAACTTTCCACTAAAGCCAGGTCCTTCCTTGACAAAATCATCATAAAGATTGTCTTTGAAACTTCCTCAGATTTCCATAAAGGAGAGTGCTGGATCCAACTCAAACTGGTTCAAAAATCAATTGTTAAATTTTCAGTGTGATCATCTACACCTCAGAAATCAGTAAGTGTTATAAGTCAAGGCTTGATTTATTATTTTGTTGATTGTCTAGACTTAAGATTCAGATTAAATGCAAAAGTAAGTCGTGTGTACATTTTTCTTTCAGAGAGCTAGTTGTTAAACATTTACCTGCCTGTGCCTTTAATCTTCCCAATTCCCAATTCCCCATCCCTGTCTCAGGCCTCCTGGTCCTTAGGTCTGATACCAGAAAGTATATTCTGCCCCTGTTTCTTAGTTACCTTTTATTTCCTAAAAAAGCTAGATAGAGCAGCCTCTCTAGTCCTTTGTTAAGAGAGCTTTGTAAAATTCCCTCAATTTTCTTCCAACATGACCAATGACTTTATTATACAAACAGGAAGGCAGGCCTTTCAGGGGAATGTTATTACCCATATCTACATGTGGTTTTTCTTGATAATGACCCAAATCAAAGGCAAAAGTGAAAAATTGCTTCCATCCATACAGAGTTCACCAAGGCTAGGAAGTTGGCAAAGATTGTGAGGTGCGTACCAATGTTAGATACTTCAAAGAAAGGTGCATATGAAGTCTATCTGTTAGTAAAAAACTGGTAGAGATGAAGGTGGGAAGGGAATAAGCATTTATGTAGTGCTAACATGGGCTGGAGAAAGAAGTGGCAAATCCCTCCAGGATCTCTGCCAGGCAAACCCCAAATGGGGTCACAGAGTCAACATGACTGAAAAACGACTGAAGAACCACTATGCGCCAGGCCCTGTGCTAAGGGCTTCACAAATATTATCTCATTTGATCCTCACAACAACCCTGAAGGCAAGTAGTTATTATCTCCATGTTATAGTTGAGGGAACTGAGTCAGACAGAAGTTAAGTTTCTTGTCCAGGGTCACACAGCTAGTAAATATCTGAGGCTGGATTCGAACTCAGGTCTTCCACACTCCAAACCTGGAACTCTCTCCATTTAGCCACCTAGGGGCCATGAGATGTGTTTGCTGCTCCTAATTTACAGTTGCAGCAGGTAGGCATTGCAGTAGGTTATTACTAATCGAGGGTAGCTAGGTAGCACAATGGATAGAGTGTGAAGCCTGGAGTCAGCAAGACCTGAGTTCAAATCTGGCCTCAGACACTTCCTAACTATGTGACCCTGGGCAAGTCACTTAGCCCTATTTGCCTCAGTTTCCTCATCTGTAAGATTAACTGGAGAAAGAAATGGCAAACTACTCCAGTATCTTCGCCAAGAAAACCCTAAATGGGGTCACAAAGAGTCAGACACAGCTCCAAAACAATAATACCACAACAAGAGTTCCACAAGGTTTGGAAGATTCTGAGCAAGATCTAGCAAGGCTGCTACAGAATTACGTTCCATAAATTCTCTCCTAGTATGGTAGCCCCTCATCTTTTAATAACTCCAATAGAAAATGGTATAGATTCTGTAACAAGACAAAATCTTGTGCTTTTATAGGATTGCATTGGATGTAGTCTTACAAAGATCAGATGCTGTACTGAATCTGAACCATCAATCACATTACAGCACCCTCTCTTATAAAAATATAATGTTGGGGGGCGGATAGGTGGTGCGGTGAATAGAGCACCAGCCCTGGAGTCAGGAGGACCTGAGTTCAAATCCGGCCTCAGACATTTAACACAAAAACTAGCCGTATGACCTTGGGCAAGTCACTTAACCCCAATTGCTCTCCAAAAAGCAAATATACAGGTAATGTTGGTAGAGGCCATAGTCCTAGGTGTCCCTGAGCTGAGGCCGAGCACCAACTAGAAGTAGGAATGAGGGAAAGGAGCAGTGTGAGAGGGAAGAGACGAAGGAGGTCCCAGCTCTGATCCACACCCCCACCCAGTGGAATGAAAGGAGAAGGGGAGGGGAGGTGGGCAAAATGGGTAGGGGTACAAGTCTATACCACCCTTAATGGTCTGATGCTCATCCTTCCTTCTAATTTTAAGATCCTGTCTGCTGATTTATCTGCTTGTGATCTAGGTTTTTATTTTAATTTTCTTTCTCTTAAAAATCTTTTGCTTTTCAATCTTTATTTCCTTATATCTGAACCCTGACTCACTTTCTGATTCCTTTTCTTTTGATGCCAGGTATACCTCTAGGGAGAGGGATAAAGCTCCCCCAGACTTTTTCCATGTTAGGGGAAGAACTGCAGGTCTCTATCCCTACTCTAAGAAATTTCTGAAGAGAGAGGACTAGGTCCAGAGAGGTATCAGTCCCCTTTTATTCAGACCTGGCATAGCCACCCACCTGGCCTTAATTCCCCTCTGTACTCTCATCCTTTTTTTTTTCTGGCTAGGCTCAGTCAAAGTCTTCCCTTTTTATAGATCTGGAGGATGGCTAAAAGGGCATTTTGAACCATCTTTACAGCCTTGGGAGCCCCTTAAACAGGGTCACCTCAAGCAAAAGGTAGCCCAATTCTTCCATTCCTTCACATGGACTGGCCAGAATCAAGGTCTCACTGATATGGTGAGAGGGAAAAGTGTGAAGAGGGTGGAGTTGTCCAGGGTTTGGGGTGTGCCAACAGTCTTTGCAATGGGGTGGGGATCAGAGAAGGAATGGAAGAGATCACAGCATAGGTTCCAGGACACTAGCCTGAAGGTTGATTTATGTATCCCTGCTAAAAGTATAAAAGCTGGTGATAGGTACTAAATAAGTGCTTTAAGGATCAGTCTTTATAAGGCTATCATCTTGTCAGGGTTCTCCTATCAGTCAGTCAAATAACATTTATTAAGGACCTACTATGTATCAGCACTGTGCTAAGTGATGAGGATACAGAAAAAGGCAAAAACTAGTCCCTGCTGTCAAGGAGTTCACAATCTAGTTTTGGGGTGGGGTAGAGGGTTCGCCTCTAGTTTGAGGTGAACAACATTAAATCAAGTGTGTACATTGCATGTAGTTTCAGAGGGAGGATGCTAAGATTAGAGAGGTCTGGAGAAAGGCCTCTTCCAGAAAGTGGTACTTTAGATGAGACTTGAAAAGAGTCAGAGAAGTTCAGAGATGGCCACCAAGGAGGAGAGACTTTCAGATATAGGGTACAGCCAGTGAGAATGCTCAATCCAGAGACAGAGCCCAGTGTTTGAGGAGCCGGGAGGGCAGTGTCACTGAATGGAAAAATATGCTGAGTGGAATGGTTTCAGAAGATGAGAAAAGTAGGAAGGGGGCAGATTGTGAAAGGGTTTAAAAGCCAATCAGGATGTTGTATTTGATCCTGGAGGTAATAGGGAGCCACTGGAGTTTATTGAATAGATATCATCAGATTTGGGCTTTAGGAAGATTAATTGAAGACAGCAATTTCAGATGAGTAATAAGGTCAAAAGCCAAGGAGTAGAGACATTATTGAGAGGAAAGGATTGAGAGAAGTTTGGTTATGAGGGAGGACAGCTGATGACTTGAGGGGATGGTAGGGTTAAGTGAAGTTTGGTCTGTTGTTTTTAGGGGGTGTGTGTGTGTGTGTGTGTGTGTGTGTGTGTGTGTGTGTGTGTGTGTGTGTATTTGTAGGCTACTGGAAAGGAGCCAGTAGATAGGGTGAGACAAGATTATAGAGAGAAGATGATTGTTCAGGCAATCTTCTGGAGGAGACAGGAGGGAAGGCAACCAGCAGAGAAATTGACTCTGGTAAGGAGGACCACCTCTTCATCAGACTAGAACAAAGGAGAAGAGCATGAAGGATAATGTCAAGGGGTGTTGAGAAGTAGAGTATGAGAAAAAAGGTGATGACAAATAGCCTCTATTTCCCTGTGACAATATGAGGCCAGTTCATCTGCTTGGAGGTGGGGAGGGATGTGTGAGATTCCTATCAGGACAAAGTGTTTGCTCTTTCACCAAAGCAAGACAAGATGAGCAATCACCACTAAAGCTGGGATCTTGATTGTTAACCTGGGATATTCACTCCCCACCTCTGCTTCTGAATTTCTGGAAAAGTCTCTCTTCCCTCAACATTCTCTGGCAACTCTGTCTCCTTTTTGGGTGTGGTGTCCCTTTCAGACTGCATACATGGACCGTCAAGAGAAGGAAAATGGCTCCTCACATTCTCTCTTGCTTCCTCCTGTGGTTTTTCCAGTTCAGTTTTTCCCCTCTAGGAGTATGTTGGTCTAAGATTCTTTATTAGGCATGTAGGTCTCCCCACTTTCTTATGACAGCCCTCAACTTTGCTCCAGCACAATGAATGATGTCCCATCTATGAACAGAGGATCCACCTGACCAAGGGTAGGGAGAGGATACTGAGGGCAGGGTGCTCTTCTTCATCCCTTTCAAAGTGATTCTTTCTCATGGGTTTGGCTGAATCTCAATCTCTCTCTCTCTCTCTCTCTCTCTCTCTCTCTCTCTCTCTCTCTCTCTCTCTCTTCCCAGGGGCTTACTTAAATTACCAGTGCCAGTGCTGACTAATCTGTATGAGAGGCAGTTTGTCATAGGCATAGAAAACTGGCTTTGAAGCCAGGAAGACCCACGTTCAAATTCTACCTCTGACACATAAAGGTTGTGTGACTTTGGGCAAGTCACTTAACCTCTCATGCTCTAGGCCAATGATGTCAAACTCAAATGCAAGGGGGGGCCACTAAACCATATATAAAGATCCCTGTGGATGGCATATTAACTTGGTTTTTAAATATAATATCATCTGGGGAGCTAGGTGGCACAGCTGATAGAGCACTGGACCTAGAGTCAGGAAGACCTAAATTCAAATCTAGCTTTGGGCACTTATTAGCTGTGTGACCCTGGGCAAGTCACTTAACCCTGTTTGCCTCAATTTCTTCATCTGTAAAATGAACTGGAGAAGGAAATGGTAAACCATTTCAGTGTATCTACTAAGAAAACCCCAAATGGGGTCACAAAGAGTCTGAAATGACTGAAAAAATACTAATAACAAATTAGCTAGCTTTCGTTGTATTTTTTATTTATTTTTGTCAAAGATTTCCCAATTATATCTTTTTTTTTTAAGCAATTGGGGTTAAGTAACTTGCCCAAGGTCACATGGCTAGGTTTTTGTTTGTGTGGGTTAAGTGTCTGAGGCCGGATCCGAACTCAGGTCCTTCTGACTCCAGGGCCGGCGCTCTACTCACTGCACCACCTAGCCGCCCCCCAATTATATCTTAATATGGTTACAGGGCACTCAGAACTTGGTAGTGTGGGCTGCATATGGCCAGGCATTTTTGACACCTCTGTTCTAGCAACTAAGACTATAAATGGCCAAGAAGGTGCCAGTATTTGTAGAGGAACTTCCTCATCAGGCAGATCCAATGAAATCGTAGGTTTGGTCTCTCTCCTTAACTTTCATCTATCTGTCTATCTACATTTTATTCCCCATGAATATTACTTAATCTCTTGAGGGCATGGACTGCTTCATTTTTTTTGTCTTTGGATCACCAGTTTCTAGCACAGAGCTGGAGGTAGAAGAGGATTATTTATTGATTGATTAACTGTTCAACATTACACTTGAGAAGTGCCTCCCCATATAAATAGTGGAAAAGGAATTTTTCTTACACAGAGGGGAAAGGCTCAAAGTGACCTTTGAGTATTCACTGGAAATTCTTCAATCACATGAGCTTGCATTGTTTATATAAAAGAGAAAGCTTAGCATTTTCCTAAAATACATCTATTTCCTAAGTCATGTAGATCACATTTCCCCATTCTTTCTGGTCTTTAATTCATATTTGCTTTTTTTTTTTAAGTTAGTCTTGAGTTTTTGATTCCTGCTAAATGGGAAAGCCAAAGGAAATTGTTAACTCACCAGTCATTTAGAACAGTCCCTGAAGGTGAGTGCTATCCTGCTGAATATCACACCCGAGTTTTTCCTTCAAATGTCCTGAATTCCTCTGTTCCCAAGGAGGAAGAAATGTAATGGTCTAAAAACAGACTTACTGATGACAGGGTCTGGATGCAGTTGGCTCCTTCTCTTCTCTCTGACTCACTTTCTCTGACTTATGAGGAGAATGGACTAAATGATTTCCAAAGTCCATTCCAGCTCTGACATTCTGTGATTCTTCTTCTCACTGACTTTGAATTTATTGTCTCTATTTGGCTGTCTCTTTACCCCCTTCCTCCCTCTCTCCACTCCCTGCAAAGAACCCCACTAAAATAAATTAGCAGTTTTAGGACTGGAGATCAATGTGAATTAGCAGAATTTCCAGCAGCCATCCATACTGGATGCCTTCCAGATACAAGTGTATACTGAACCTTCTAAAGAAAGACACCTAAAAATCTTTAGTTTGTTGGGGTATGAGTGATGATGCAAGTATAAATCGTGTTTAAGATATCTGTAGAACTGATATTAACAGCCCAGATGGATGGGGCCATCTACAAGAATCAGTACTATTCTCATGCCTGCCTTACCCTTTAGATCAATGTTTCAAAAGTGGTGCTGATGCCCTCTAGGTGGGGCTGGCATGGTACCCAACAGGTACCAACCAACCAGAGTGTAGAAGGATGGGCTGAATCCCACTCTTCCTGCGGTAGTTTATCTCCAATAAAACTACACTATATTTCATTCATTATCTCCTAACATTTCTACACACACACACACACACACACACACACACACACACACACACACACACACATTTCAGCTAAAGTTGAGTTGGCACCTGACAGATGTCTGGACACCAACAACAGCAGCTGAGCAAGGGACATTGAGAAAATCCTCCACCAATTCACCTTCAGGAGAGCCAATTCTGATGGCCAGATGACCTGGTGACCTCAGCAGGGACCCTCAAAGGGTGATCTCTACACTCTAGGTAAAAAAATGACTGTTAAGATCCCTATTCCTTCAGCACTTCGGTTTTTTGTTGGGGGGGGGACAAATTGAGTGGTATATTAGTACATGTATATAACTTATGAATAAAATATGTGGATATTGGGGGTGTCCCCAAATTTTTTATTAATTATATGGAATAAAAAGTTTGGAGGATACTACTCTAGATCATCTTGAAATTGAAAAAGGAATGAATTTTAAAGCAGAATGTTTGAAAAGCTCTACAATTGATTGTGACAGTAGAAGGAAGGTAAAAGCACACATTCTAGGGAAAAGGTGAGACATATGAAAGTAACAATTAAAGGTGCCTCGACTTTTCAGGGCACTTTAGCATAAGTTGAGCTCACAGAAAATGCCTCTCAACTCTATATTTCATACAAAACAGTCTGGAGTCAGTGATATCAAGAGGATTTCAATCAGATTCAGTATAACTATTTATAGACTATATTCAGTGTGTAAAACCTTGCAAATGATATGTTTGCATCAGAAATTAAAATTCATAAAAGATGATGGTCTCTATGAAAATACTTACCCCATTGCAAAAAGGGCATCTTAGTCAACCTTGGAATGGAAAAGAACAGAAGCCTAAACTATATAAATTGGCAAAAAATCCCAAAATAATTGATATATGGCTTTGTATTTATACTGAATATGGTATGTCTAGCATTCCAGGAATTAAATTACAATAATGAAGTTCCACTTTGAACATCTGGAGCTATTTAAATCTCCTTGCTTCATCAGTTTTAACTTATTTCCACAAGAGTCGGTGCTGAGATTGATGGAGGGCACCCATCTAAGGAGAATTGCCCATTCTTGAGCCCTCTCTAGAGTAGGAAAGTGGTGAAGGCTTAAGGTTGATTGGGTAATTTCTTTTTCTTAATTTAATTTATTTGTTTTTAGTTTTCAACACTCACTTCTATAAGATTTTGAGTTCTAAATTTTCTCCCCCTCCCTCTGTTCCCCCCTTCTCAAGATGACATGCATTCTGATATAGGTTATACATGTATAATCATATTAAACTTATTCCCGTATTATTATTTGTGTTGTAAAGAAGAATTAGAACTGAAGGAAAAAAAACATGAGAAAAAAAAGAAACAAAAAAGAGAGAGAGAAAATAGTATGCTCTGGTCTGCATTCAAACTCCATAGTTCTTTCTCTGGATGTGGATAGCATTTTCCATCATAAGTCTTTTGGTATTGTTTTGGTATTGATCCTTATATTGCTGAGAAGAGTTTAGTCTATAAAGGTTGGTCATTGGACAATGTTGCTATTAAGGGATACAATGTTCTCCTGGTTCTGCTCATTTCACTCAGCATCAGTTCATGTAAGTCTTTTTAGGTTTTTCAGAAGTCAACCTGCTCATCATTACTTATGGAACAATAGCATTCCATTACATTTATATACCATAACTTGTTCAATCATTCCAGATTGGGTAATTTCTAAGGTGTTTTTCAGCTCTAATTATATATGTGACCTTCTATGGATTCACAGGTTTTCCCTGTTGCTATGCATACAAAGTGAGAGCAAAGCCAGTTGGATGTTAACAAAGTAAATAATTAATCAGAATATTGTCTAGATTTTTTCAATGAAGTTGAAAGCAACATTTGAGACCATGATTGGTACATAAGTAACATACTTTTATAAGTAATATAAAGTATTTGGACATAGTATAGGAGAAATCATCAGACTATGATTCTGGAGACCTAGTTTCAATGCAATTCAACAGATAATTAGCAAGTGCCTACGATGCTCTGGGCATCTAGAAGATACAGAGACAAAAAAGAAATAACCATCTACCTTCAAATAGCTTATTGAGGGGATGCAACATACAACACAAACAAGTAAATAGAAGGTAATTTTAGGAAAGGGAGAGAACAAAAAAATGTGAAATGCTTCCAGAATTTTCATGTCATCATTGTGTAAAGGTCATGCTTATTTTCCTGTCATGCAATTTTAGTATATATGTTGCCAGAGTCCTTTGGTAAGTGATAACTTCTCTGGATCTAAATTTCCTCCCCTGAAAACTGAGTTGGATAGAATATAAAATCTCTAAGGACCCTTTTAGCCGTGGCATCAATGACCTAAGATTCCATACTGGAGCCCCACAAGGCTCTGAAATCCTTAAAAATTTATTTAAAAATTAATTAATTAATAAAAATATCTCTATAGTGTAGGTTAGTTCTAATTTGATGGACCAGATCACCTCTGCCTGATGTGACAGAGCATGAGAAGTAATAATCATGTACCTAGAGAAAGAGATGATGGATTAGAAAGAACAACACAGGCAGAATTATGGAATTAACAGCAGCAACAACAAAAAAGAACATTTTTCTATTTACTTTAATTGCATAATGGGTTTTTGGCAACAGATTTTTGGAGTGAGGCAGGTGGAGTGACACACCAGACAGATGACTAAGAAAGGATCATTAAAGTCTATCAGTTTAATAACTTGTGAAGAGAGAATAATTTATGAAGTCCTAATGGTTTATCATTATTACATGCAGAGAAATACTGTCTATAGAATCTTCCCTAGCCAAAACAAGAATAATTTCTTATAAAACAATGAAAACTGAATGCTGTGAAATTATAATGACCAAGCTTGACCCCAAATGAGACAAGGACTATGGACTATATTTAATGTCAGCATTGGTTAGTTTTGTTCAACTTTTTTTTTAACCTCCTTTTTATTCTTCATCTAAAGAGGTGGTCTGGCAATGGAGTGGGAGGAGGGAGATACAGTAGGAAATGAAAATAATATAAAAATAAAAGATAACAATCAACTATTTAAAAGAGAAAAAAGAGTACCTCTTGTTCTCATTGTAGGACTATAATTAATGGATTCTCTCTCATAGTAAAGACAATAAAGTAAGATTCTCTGATCACAAATAGTATGGGGATAATAGATAGAGAAATAATAATATAAATTATAAATAATATAATAGATAGGACAAATAATAGAGAGGGATTGAGAGCTCAGTCTTTCATCTATAACAAAACTCACCCCTAGCAAACAGTGGGGTAGATTTTGCTCCACAAATGAGTATTTGAAGGTATCCTTTGAACTATGGATTCCCTCCTAAGGCAGAGGAGTCAAATACATTGGATGCATGAATGATTGTATACCTTGTACTGTCCTACCTTCATTTACTCTATTTATTTCACTCTCTCTTCATCTATCACAATCCTTCTTGTTCTTCAAAACCCAACTCATGACACCTTCTCCATGAAGTCTTTACTAATTACTCCAACTTACAGTGATGGCTACCCTTTCAGACCTCTGTAGCCATTTAAGATTACAACTGTCTTTGCTACCAGTTTAACCCATCATATATTAGCTTGCATTAAATAGTATCTTTCCAGTTGTCTCAACTGGGTTTTAAACCACAGATTTGCAATAGCTGGTAGCACACTTACCAAGATTTGATGACAGAATCAAACCTATCTCTCTAAAGCGTTGTCTCATACCTGACAAGTGAGTAAGTTATGCTGAGAGCTTATAGGAGAGGCAAGAAACCATTTACCCACATCTGTAGAGACCTAGGCACAAGTTATATTTGGTGATTTTTCCACTGTCAACTCTTCGTAAGGAGTAATAAAGTGATCTTCTGGGGTAGTCCCCAAGATTAGACCCAGTCCAGGTGAATCCAGATAATGGAGTGAGGAGCCATTGGCTACTCCTGCAACATAAGTTAATAATAACACTACTAAGAAGAAAAATAAGAATAGGTGATAATCATATGATGCCCCTAGACATCACTAGAGAGCTCAATATAGGCTCAGCTTTTTTCTTTAATGGGTTCACATAGTTCCTTCCCCCAACTTTTTCAGGGAAATATTAGTTAAACTAATTAATGAAAGTTAACAAGCTCAAAGCCCCTAGATCAGGAAAGTAAGCCTTTCTTTCTTTCTTTCTCTAACCCTTGAGCAGAAACTGATCTCTTTATAATATACTCAAAAATCCAGCAAATGAGAACTTGGGGGTAGAGGATAGGGGGAGGGAGAACAGGACTCCATTGATTAGGGAATAACTAAACCAATTCTAGTACAGAAATATAATGGAAAATTATTTGGCTGTAAGCATAATTGGACTTGCTTGTGCATGCCCAGATCGATTAACATGGAAGCTCCCTGTGTCCCCCACCACTTGAGTGGAGGCTGCCTCCTTTGATTGACTGCAAAGCCAAAAAGACTGCATCTTTTAAAATGGCCAGACTGGAACAATCTCACTTTTTAATACATACCCTTTCTTGCAGAGAGTGAGGATCACAATTCATACATAGCACAGGTGCCATGAGCTGAACCAGTGAAAAGGGCAAGACTTTCATCCTTTGCATGCCCTCTCTTTTACCCCAGCTCCAAGAAATAGATCACGGGAAGAGGGGAGAGTGTCTCTGTTTTGTTCAGTTTTTCCTCCATTTCAGGTGCCAGAGGTGATCCCCACCAGATCTAGGAGTTCAAGCCATGGTGACCTTGGAGGCAGGGTTCTAGATGGGATGGTACCCAACAGAGAAGCCTTGAGAAGCCAGGGTGCCTAGGGATGGGAGGGGCTCCCCAAGGTATTCTTGAACAGGGGCTGTGTGCTACAGAAACTGAGCTGTGAACTTAATCCTTTTTCCTTTCCCAGCGACTTAGTGCAAGTGGAGAGGAGCATCAAGCCCTACATATTGGAAAGTAAGTTTATGTATTGCTATTTTATATTTTGAAGGAAATGTTCCTTTGCAAAAGCTAATCTTACTGGAGCAGGATACAGGGGACTCACCCCTACAATTGAAGGAACACCGTTCGTGGGAACTGGAGACATTTACAAAGAGCCTAGTTGCTCCCAGTCCTCTTAAGGGTATCCCTGTGACCTTGAGGCAGTGGGGAACAGGAAGGATCGTCACTGTTACATAAGGAACAATGAACCCAACCCTTAATTTTACATATGAGGAAACTGAATTCCCAAAAGGCTAAAAGACTTACCCAAGGTCACCCAGGTAATGAATATCAGTAGCAGAAGTTGAACACAGGTCCTCTGACTGCAGAGTCAAATGTGCTTTCTACTACATCATGCTGCCTCCTCCCTACCCTAACCCCTCCCCTACATACACATTCTCTCTCTCTCTCTCTCTCTCTCTCTCTCTCTCTCTCTCTCTCTCACCAGTGGTTAGGTTCTTTTTTCTGCTCTCATCCTTTAAATCATACAGTAAAGAAGTCAGTGGATCATAGCTTATATCTTCTAATGGATACAAGCAATGTCACGGATAACCTAAAAGAGAGATAAATGACATCATAGAGACATATTTCTACCCATCTTTGGAGCATATTCAATAAAGTGTTTCCTTGATGTATATTAGACTTCCTTGGCCACTATGTTTATTAAAGGAAGCATATCAGTTGAGCTAACCCCCCTAATGAAAAAGAGACAAACATACTCCCAGATAATTGACAGTGCCTGCATTTTCCTACCTTACTTATCCCACACAACACCAAAAAAAAAAAAAAAAAGTAAAAATGTCATTCTCTCTTAACAATGGGTGATTCCTGGTAGGGCTGATCATCAAGACAGTGACTGCCTGCAAGGTTGGTCTATTGTCCTTCTGATCATCTAACATACTACAGCATAGGTGAGAAATACTGCCTTAATTCCACGGTGACCACATAGTTGCTTTTCTAGTCATTTCCTTCCACCACCACCCCAATCAGGAAGTGGCTTGTTGGTAATTACTGCTAATTAATGGTATAGAAGCAGAGAAGATTTGCTCCAAAAAGGGAATTGTTCATCCTGAGGAAAGAAGAGAAATGTGATAAAGGAGATTGTTGACCTGTTTTCTTTTTCTTAATAATTGGTGGTTTTCAGTTCCCCTAAAAATCATTTTAGGTCACAAGCTGTGGATATTTCTATCGGTTTCCTAACTAGTAAAAGATGTAATGAAAAAAGTTTACATCCATACAGGCAGGTGATGTGTAGAGAGAAAGATTCTATTGTATTGAGAACCCTTCAGCCTCACTGTCAAATTTTGTAGAGATAGGAACATTGTTCCCCAAGCAGAAGGCAAAACCTATGATGAGGGTATCTAGTGACTCTGGTCTCTGTTTCTCCTCCTCTCTTAGTTTTCAGTCACCCCACCTTAGTCCACTCTCCTTGTCCCCTAGGCTTTTGTCACATTTCTCTCTGGGAGCCCTTCCTCTCTCTCCCCAAAGCTTTCTTGCCCTCTCTTTAGTTTGAATTTGGCTAGTGCATTCAATCAACCTGTTCATCAGATAATGGATCAGCTCTCCATATTATTTTCTATATGGCTATTGCTACATTAAGCCATATAGTTATAAAGATATATATATGTATATATATATACATATATATATATATATATATATATATATCACCATGTCTCAGTGTGCCACTAGTGATATATATATATCACTAGTGGCACACTGAGACATGGAAATGATCCCTCAAACCAGCTTCTGTTTTCTTCAGCATCCCTCTTCCCTTCCATGCAACATCTCATAATAAACAGAATTTTTAAAACACCCTGGGAGTTGCTCGAGTTAAAACTTAAAAGGGGAAAGCCTGTCTCCCCAGCCTCTCCATCTCAAACTTCCATGGGGCAGAGAAGGGGCTGGAGGGAAGGTTGGGGGAGGGGAGAGTCGAATGAGAAGTACCCTCTGCTCAAGATCGGAGGAAATCGTTCTTATTTTCTAGCCCGCTTCTTCCCTCCAAAGCCTTCTCACTTCTTTCTTCTTTACGAAGTTAGGGACCGTCCCAGGCTTAGTAGATCCCTCCTTCCTCCTCCAGACACAAGCATTTTCCTTTTTCTTCTTATAACTTCTCTCTTCTCCCCCTTTCTCTTCTCTCGGCTTCTACCAATCCTCTTCTCTCTTTCCCCCTCTGCCACTCCTCTCCTTTCCTCTTCTCTTCGCAACTGTGCTCCTCTGGCATTCTCACTCTCAGACCGTCTCTCTTCGCTTACTCTGTCTCTTACTCTTGCTCGCTCCTCAGCGGACCTCCAGAGCAAGCTGACTCTCGGCTCTCTGTCCACTACTGACCAAGTGTCGAGGAGTGCGGCAATGGAGCCGCAGCTAGTATTCAACGCTTCAGGAAATTCCTGTGCCCCAGAACTCGAGCAGGTACAGGAGTCACAACCCGGTCCAGGACCCTATCCTGGGTTGCATCCCGGAGGGTTCTCTGCTCCTGTGGCAGCGTTGCTGGCCACGCTCATGGTGCTGCTGGTGCTGACCACGGTGCTGGGCAACGCTCTGGTCATCCTAGCATTCGTGGTGGACCGGAGCCTGCGCACGCAGGGAAACTTCTTTTTCCTTAACCTGGCTATCGCCGACCTGCTGGTGGGTAAGTACTAGGACTGAAGCAGAAACAGCTTAGGGGTGTACTGTCAAGAGATTAGCTTTTGATCTTTGAACAAAAAGGGACCTTTTGTGATAGATAGAAGGACCTTAAGTGACTTCCGGGGTAGAGTTAACTGAATCACTACTTACCTAGGAGTTTGAGGAATGTGAAAGAAAAGGAAGAGACAACGTAGTATAGAGAAAATAGCCCTAGATATCCCGGCTTCGAATCCTGAGTTTACAACTTGCTTGCCCTTGGGCAAGTCATTTCCCATCTCATGGCCTCAATTCCTTTCACAGTGAAATGAGGGCAAGGTCGCTGAGGTTACTTTCAGCCCTACGATCAAAGAAGGAACCAGACTTCAGATAAGAAGTGGGCACAGGATACAGGGATTTTAAAAGAGAGGAAGATGACAGAGTGGGTGGGTTTTCTGGTTGGAAATGATGATTCCCTACTCCAGATTGAACTCGGGGAACAGCTTCTTCAGAACTTTTTATTATTTTTGTCAATATTTAAATAAAGCGCTTTGATATATCTCAGAGAGAGTATCTCAAGTGAAGCCTTGAGAACTGAATGGCGGTGCTCCTATTACCCATTCCTCCTTGGCTTTCTCAGAGCCCCCAGGGTGTCAGATCAAAAAGAAAGAGTAGGGGGGGGGGCTCTTCCCTTCAGTCCCAGCACTGATAGCTCTCTACCTGCAGGCGGATTCTGCATTCCTCTCTACATCCCTTACGTCTTGACTGGAGAGTGGAAGTTTGGGAAGGGGCTGTGCAAGTTGTGGCTGGTGGTGGATTACCTGGTGTGTACTGCCTCTGTCTTCAACATCGTGCTCATCAGTTTCGACAGGTTCAACTCCGTCACCAGAGCGGTAAAAGAGCTAAAAGTTTTCTTCTAAAGGGATCGTGGGGGCTTTGGGCTGATTTCCCACTTGAGGACATATGTGAAACATACCTCCTTGTGTTTGGGGCCAGCTTTCATGTCTGAATTAAGTTATCAGCAACCTTTTAAAACAGCGGCTAGGTGGCTCGGTGAATAGAGTGCCCAGTTAGGAAAACTCAGAAAAACGAGTTCAAATATGGCCTCAGACACTTACTAGCTGTGTGACCCTGGGCAAGTCACTTACCCCTGTTTGCCTCATTTTCCTCACCTGTAAAGTGAGCTGGAGAAGGAAATGGCAAACCACTCCATTATCTCTGCCAAGAAAACCCCAGATGGGGTCATGAAGAGTCATACACAACAGAAAAACGACTAAATGTTTTACGCTTGCATAGACACAGAAGTCCTAGTGGCAAAATCAGAGCCCAGGACACTTGACTTCCAGCTCCAGGCTCTTTTCCCTAGACCTCTGCTGCCTCCAAGAGGCCAAGAGAGAGGAAAGGTCTTGGAGAGGAGAAATAGGAGAAACGGAGCGACTTTCTTCTTGGCGTTCAACACTTTCAACAAGCCCACTCAGTCTCTATGTGTCATCTGGGGCTCAAAGTATTATAGTATAGTGTTTAGAGGAATTTACAGTCTGAAAACTTGGATTGGTCATTCCAGTTCTGATTATCCTGGGCAAGTCACAAACTCAAAAAACATCCAAATACAATAGGAACAACGTGAGGAGACTGTGCTTAAAGGGCACTTCAAGTACTATAGGAACCAGTTATTAGTAAAGTAATTTAACTTCTTCACAGGGAACTTCTCTTGTGGCTCTGTACTGTTGCTTTGTTTCCTAAATTCTTAACTATATTTGACCACAATCAGCTTCCTAAACTGTAAACTGTTGCCTAGAGATGTATTTTGTAAATTACTGGGAACTCAGAAAAAGCATAAACCATGGGTACAATTTGCTGAGAACCTTCTCTGGTAATTAGTTTCATTCTTACTGATTTAATGGCTTTATTCTAGCTATAGGTACAATGGAATCTCTTAGCTAACACTAAGTGTTCACTGAACTGAACCTGACGTGCAGAACTGAATGTCCTGTTGAGATGGAACACAAATTTCAAAATGGGCTGGATTAACCTAGAAGAAAGTGGGAGGAATATCAATTTCCCAAATCATTAAGAGATTCCTTCATTCCTTCCCCATTAACTTTGACCATGTTCAAACTATTCTTCCTGATTGAAAGATGAAGCATCAGAATTCTCTCAGGAATTTTTGCATTTACAGAGGGAGGGCCTTCATACTCTCGAAAGGCCCAGCATTGCTGTTATATTCGAAGACAGCAAAAAAATTATAATAATATGAATACTTAATTAAAATGCATTTAAATTACAGATAGAGGTAAATAAAAATGCAGGGCAGTGCTCTGCTGCTTATGGGGATGTGTATATTTAAGTAAGGGATGAATTTTGAATACTTTACCTAGTAATGGAAAATGAGTCACATTGAGCTATCCACATTCTCTCCCAGTATCACAAGAATTGGAAAGGAAGTCAGAGGCTGTGTGGTATATGCCATACAAATAAGAATCAATTCTAAAACATACTAGACACGTAATTATCCAATAAATCAATCAACAAGCATATTAAGTACATACTAAGAGCTTGGCACTTTGCTAGGGCTGGGGATACAAGAATAGAGAATGAAACAATCCCTGCGCTCCAGGAGCTTACCTTCTAAATGGGAGTTAAGGGAAACAGCAAATATATATAAAATAAATGTGCAACATAAAGTAATAAATAAAATATATACAAAATAATTCAATACAAGGCCCTGAAGAAAACAGGGCTAAGTGACTTGCCCAGGGTCACCCTGCTAGTAAATGTCTGAAGGGAGACTTGAACTCAGGAAGATGAGTCTGACTCCACTGTGCCACCTGGCTGCCCTGAAGTTCTTCCTTACTGGGAGCTTAAAGGTGCCTCCTGTGACTTCAACCTTACTCCTGCTTCTGCTCATTGGGACTAAATCTTCATCATCTTCTATATGACAACCCTTCATACTTTAAGACAGCTAGTATATGCTTCCATAAATCTCTTCTCCAGGTTAAATGTCCACAGTTCCTTCATCCAGTCCTCTATGGCAGAGGTATCAAACATAGGCTGGGACATTCCTAAGTTCTTCTGAAGCAGATTAAAATGATTGAGAAGCATTGTGACAAAATAAAAATACAATAGAACATAGATAATATTAATATATGGTTTTCTTAGGGGGAAAAATGTGGCCTGCAGGGATCCTTACATATGGTATAGTGGCCTGTTTCTATTTGAGTTTGACACTACAACTCTTTTATGCAACATGCAACACTGCATGATCTTGAAGCCCATCAGTATCAGTTACTGTCCTTTAGATACTCTTTAGTGTATGAATATACTTCCTAAATTGTGACATCCAGAATTGAACACAATACTCCAAATGCAGTCTGACCTCAGCAGAGTACAATATCACCTCCCTAGTCTTAGACTCCATATCTCCCTTAATTTGACCTAAGATTGAGGATCCCCTTTTGGGCACTGCCATAGTTCAGAGTTCACTCATTTGGCTAGCATTCTACTAAAACTTGCATATCTTTTTCAGACCAATTATTCTCTAGGTGTGGTCCACCCATCCTGTACTTATGGAACTGATTTTAATTTTAACCCAAGTGTAAGACACTATATTTATACCTATTGAGTTTCACCTTATTAGACTGAGCAATTGTTCCAGCCTTTTAAGACTTTTTCATGGCACTACTTCCTCCTGGCTAACCTTTTATTTTACTTTTCCTGAGTCTCTTGCTGGCTCACCATCCATACTATGCCACACTATTGAGTGTTTCTCAAGATTTTGTCCTGGGCCCTCTTCTCTTCTCTCTTTACATTCTCTTACTGATCTCATTGGTGATTATCCCTAAGCAGATGACAGATCTGAATATCCAACCAATTGTCTATTGGACTGGATGTCCCAAAGATATCTCAAACTCAACATATGCAAAACAGAACTCATCTTTCTCCCATAAACCCTCTTCTTACAAACTTCCCTATTTCTTTCAAGGGCACCACAATTATTCTAATCCCCACATCTATACTTGAGTAACCTCAACCCCTCACCCTTCCTCAACCCAAATATCCAATCATTTGCCAAATCTTGCCACTTCTAGCTCCACAATGTCTCATATTTGACTCCTCTTTACTCAAATAGCCACCACCTTGGTTCAGGCCCTTATTACTTCTTGACTGGATTACTGCCATGACCTCCTAATTGACCTCCCTCCCTAAAGTCTCTCCCCACTCCAGTCCATCCTCCATACTTCTGCCATAGTGATTTTCCTTAGACATAGATCCAACCATGTCACTCTCCAACTTAAAATCCACTGATTCCCTATTGCTTCCAAGATAAAAATTTAAACTCTTTTCTTTAGCTATTAAAGCTCTTCACAACCTGCCCCAATCTATTAATTATATATTACTACTCTTCCTGAACTCATCTTTCCAGCCAAGTTGGCCCTCTCAAGTAACATTCCATCTTTCATCTCCATTTTTTTGCATCTATAGTCCCCCAACTCTGGAAAATACTCTCTCATCATGTTTTATAGAAGCCTTTGCCTCTTTGAAGACATAGATCGTGATACCTTCTTCATGGCTCTTTTCTGATCTCTCCAATTACTTGTGCTTTCCTTCCCTGCCTTGTATTTTTATTTACTCTTTAAATTTATTCTGGATATACTTAAATATGCATGTGTCTCCTTCATAAGAATGTAAGCTCTTTAAGGTTAGGAACTGTTTTGTATCTTTGTATCTCTAATGCCCTAAAACAGTGACACAAAGTAAGCATGCCTACTGATGCCTACATTGCACACCTCTATCTTGCTCACAAGAAAAGCATGATTTTATTCAATGATTTACTAAAAAGTATATAAACTATATCTACATCAGTCTCCTGATCTATCCGTTCTGTAAATCCTATCCAAAAGAAGTAAATAGTTAGGCTGGCATGATCTATTCTTGAAGAAGCTACATTGACTCTGTGTTCCCCATTTCCTTTTCCTGACATTCATTAACTTTCCCTTTAATATTCTAAAATTTTATCAGTGATTGAAGTAAAACTCATTGGTCTGCAGTTTGCAGACCTCTGGGACTGCTAGATGGCACAGTGAATAGAGTACCAGGCCTCTCTAAGTTCAAATCTAGTCTCAGACACTTACTAACTGTAAGTCTTACTTAACCCTGTTTGCCCCAGTTTCTTCGTCCCTAAAATGACCTGAAGAAGGAAATGGCAAACTATTCCAGCATCTTTGCCAAGGAAACCTCAAATAGGGTCATGAAGAGTCAGACACGACTGAACAACAACATGGCCTTGATTTGGAAAATCAGGGTATCTGCTTTTCTCCATTTCTATAATATATTTCTGCTATTCATAATCCTCAAAACATCTGTGACAGTGGCCCAGAAAGCCTATCGACTCATATCTTTGTTTGGTTTCATGTCTCTAGAACATCATTCAACTGGGCTTGGTGACTTGAACTCATCAGAGACTGCTAGATGCTATTTATCTCTTTACTTGCTTGAGTTTAAACTCCCTATTAGCTATTTTTGTTCTAATTCAAAGATTATAGAAAACACAAGCAAATTAGCTGAATGGTTATCTTTCCATTATTCTTATCTTATTCATCCTGAACGGTGGTGTTATCCTTTTCTTCAATTAACAAGCATTTATAAAGCAACTATTATGTGTACCCATGCTAGATGCTTAGCCTTGTTCTCCCACCAAATTAACAAAGACAAATAAAGACCATTTTGTTGTCCTTAGCAATCTCTACTAGCTTCAGTTAACTGAGCTTTAGCACTATTAACACTGTTCTTACAGAATCATGTCACACATTTGTGTTTGTTTCTTGCTCCTGCATCCATCTTCAATGCATCTTTAAGGAATATATCTTTATATATCATCTTTATTTCCAAATACATCCCTTCCCATAACCAGTGAGCCATACCTCATTAAAAAAAAACAACCCACTAAAACAAGACAGGAATGAGTAGCAAAACTAATGCATCAACCAACAATATATACCATATTCCACATCCATTCCTCTGTCTCTGCAAAAGGAAGTACATTTTCTCAGTTTTTTTTCTATGTCCAAGCTTCTTGGTTTTAATTACACAATGATGCTTCTATCTACATTGTTCTGTTCTCTTGTACATGCCTTTAAAAAATTCTTCACTGTGGTTGCTAAGCTCCATATGTATCCATAATGAAGACAATTCCTCCCATTTTCCTCTTTGGCAGAATTGTTTTTCTGAGTCTTCAGAATTTCATTCTTGAGAGCTTTCCATTCCTCCTGAGCTCACTGCCCCTATCAAGTTTTCAATCAAGGATCTTAACTGTTGATTCTCAGGAGTTTCTGAAATTGGCTCTAGAACTGGCTCTCGAGTTAACATTAGACTGTTCTGGCTTTCCAGGTCTTCTCCCACACATATTCTGAGATGGAGTGACCACTTTCTACCAAGGTCCCTATTATTTCTACCTCCTTGTTAGGGAGAAATAGGGCCTAGAATAGTAACTACTCTTATTGCTTCTGATACTTTTTGAAGGTCATCATTAAGGCAAGCCAAAAAATTATTTACAGCTCTACTTTTGGAGGAAAGTACTCCAGTTGATATAAGGATAATTGAAGTCTCCTATCATTACTCTATCTCAGTCCTGTAACTTATTTTCTACACTAAATTCTTTCCTCTTTCTGTCCAAATGATCACCTACATACTGCTTATGTTCCCTCTCCTAAAATGGCCTTTCCTACAATCAATCAAGAAACATTTATTAAGCATCTACTATGTGCCAGGCACTGTGCTAAGCCCTAGGGATACAAAGAGGCAAAAGACAGTCCCTGACATCAAGGAGCTTACAATCTGAAGGGGGAGACAAGATACAAATCTATACAAAGCAAACTATATAGAGAATAAACAGGATATAGTTACAGAAGGAGGCATTGGGATTAAGGGAAGTTGCAAAAGGCTTTCTGTAGAAGGTGGGACTTAAAGTCAGGGAAGTCAGTAGTTGGAGAGGAAGAGGGAGAGCATTTCAGACGTGGGTCAGTCAGAGAAAATGTTTAGAGCTGAGAGATAAGAGTATCTTATTTGTGGAACAGCGAGGAAGCTAGTATCACTGGATCAAAGAGAATGTGTTGGGGAATAAGGTGTAAGAAAACTAGTAACTTAAGTGAAAAGTTAGGAGGGGGCTGTGTTATAAAGGGTTTCAAATGCCAAGAGCATTTTGTATTTGCTCCTGGAAGCAACAGGAAGCCACTGGAATTTGTTGAGTGACTTTTTATTGCCTCCAGGACATCTGTTCAAATCATCTCTAATATAACACCTAGCTCATGTGCCACCTTCTCCATAAAGCCTTACCTGATTTCTTCCCCCAAGTCCTAATTCCTCCCTCCTGTGAACTCCATAGTTCACTGTATTTCTCACACTAAATGTTTTATGTATTTTATTTGTAAATTATTGCTTCTAATAAGCACCAGTAGGGGGAGACGTTGTCTCACAATAACTTCCCTTTCTAGGGATGTAACTTTTGGGAATGATCTCTGTTCATTCCCTGCCCGCCCCATGTACCCATCCCCACCCCCATCCTGCCTTGGACTTCACTTTGCACGTTGTACTTCTCTAATGAATTCAACTACAGTATTAAATACTATAATAATTTGATTCTTCTTATATCCTTCCATTAGACAGTAAGATTAATGAGCAGGAAGAGTTGACTTATCTAAACTTTAGTTGTTTAGTTGTTCTCTAGTGTCAAGCACAGTGCTCTGCATATAGCAAGTGCCTAATGTCAGCTGAATAAAAAGAAGTGTGAGGTTAGGTAGGACAAGCAGTAGTATTCTCATGTAGCTGATGAGGTGACAGGTTCTAAGATAAAAGGTGGCTCATCCATGGTCATTTACTAAATGTCAGAAGAGCTGATTAACCAACCTCAGATCAATGAATCTGCTTCCTGTTTCTAAGACTTTCCCCTTCTCTCTAGGTGACTTACAGGGCTCAGAAAGGGATGACCAGAAATGCTGTCTTTAAGATGGTCATAGTATGGCTAGCAGCTTTTCTCCTTTATGGTCCTGCCATCATCTGCTGGGAGTACGTTGCCAGAAAAAGCATCCTGCCCCGGGGAGAGTGCTATGCTGAGTTTTACTATAATTGGTATTTCCTGATGATTGCTTCCACCATTGAATTCTTCACTCCCTTCATCAGTGTCTCCTACTTCAACCTGAGCATCTATGTCAGCATCAGAAAGCGCACACTCCTGAGAAGTGACAATCAGGATGCCAGTAGAGAGAACTGTGAAATGAACCTCCTGGAGAAAAGAAAGGGACGTGTCATATTTTTTGTTAAGCCAGCTGAGTGGAACAGGAACAAGAAGAAAGACCATGGCCTCTTCCCTAATGGGCCCCTAGGTCCCAAGCAGGATAGCCCTTCCTCTTTGGACATCCAGGGTGCACAAGATATGCCTCCATTGCAAATCGAAATGAAAACCAAATCAGGCCAAGTCTATGAAGCCACAGAAAGCATTAGCAATCCCACAAGGCACCCAGATATTGCCAGAACAATGGCAAATCGCCTCCGGCTATCTCGGGACAAGAGAGTGGCTAAATCTTTGGCTATCATTGTATGCGTATTTGGACTGTGCTGGGCACCTTATACACTACTCATGATCATCAGAGCTATGTGTCATGGGACATGTGTACAGCATTTTTTCTATGAGTTCTCTTTTTGGTTACTTTGGCTAAACTCAGCCATTAATCCTGCTTTATACCCACTCTGCCATATGAGCTTTCGGAAAGCTTTCGTCAAACTGCTATGTCCTGGAAAAGCCAAAATTCACCCACATATTTTTAGGTGAAGAAAAGGCCATCTGTGGCTCGTATCAACAAAAACCTTCATTTGTCTGCAAAGTGGAGTCTGTGGAATCCATTTGGTGGCTACCAATCACTCTACTTTTACTGCAGTTTTTACCATGGAAACTCTAAGAAACAAAAAACGAAAGCATCAAATGAAAAATACTGCAAGTATTACTCCAAGTTTAACATTCTACCTGGGTAGGGGACAAGTTATTCAGGAGGGAGAAATCTTTTTTTAATTTACTTCCTTAGGAAAGACTTTCATGAGATTTAAAAACGATTGAGGTTTGAGTTCATTTGATTAGATCTGTACAGAAAAAAGTTTTTTCTTAAATAATAAGTGCCATATGCTTCTTTTATTTATAGTGCAATATGAGTATTCATCAGACGCTTGTATGGTATTATATTCTATGAGGCTTGCTTCAAAGAAAGGCCTATTCATAAAAGAACATCAATAAATAAAAGTACGACTTTTAAAAACTCAAATACAAATCATCAAACCAAAACAAACGAAACAAAAACCAGAAGGAAAGGAAATAAGTGAATTCAATTTAAACTGTAACCTGAGACTTTAGCCAGAGGTAATTCCTTATCATGAAATATTGTTGAATACTGGAATGAGTAAGCAGTAGAAAGACAAAATAGAATTTCCTTCTATGAATATCTTTTGCAAGAATCAGCCAAATTCTTACCTGTCTAGTATGGGTTAGGCATATTTTTTTTTCTATAATCAATGGTTCTCAACATCATTAGTTTTCTGAAGCTCACACTGCTAAGTCACCATTCTGCCCACTGGTTTTTATTTGTTTGGTATAAGTAGTTCAAAATGGTGCTTTGTGCCCATTCAAATGGTCCTCAAAGTTTGAGAACCATTGTCCCAGCGAATTTCTTAAGGCCCTTTTCATTTATGTCATTAAATTAGTCTCATTTCAATTTTGTACATTTTAAATCTACTTATAGTGCAAACTGAGTGAATTTTTTAAAAGCACAGAATAATTCACCTTTATATAGTTCTTTAAAGTTTACAAAGCACTTTTTCCATGACCTCATTAAGTAGTACAAATATCATCCTTATAAAAGGTTAATAAGCAAAGTAATTTTCCCAAGATTACATATAGAGAGTTTGAGTCAGAAGGTGAACTCTAGACTCTTGATACCAAGTCTAAACTTTCTGATTTATCTGGCAAATAAGGCCACAATTAAAAATATTTTAGAATTCACAGTTCTGAATTAATTTTGTTGAATACTTACATCAAATGTAGAACACAAGATCATAGATTAAGATAAAGTCCCCAAACATTTAAGACATTCCTCAAGTGTCTGGTAAAATGTTACCTTTTGAGGAAGATGAGTTACAATTTCAAGTACATGAATTCAAAAGCTTACTATATTTTACTCTCATGAGCAACCACATAAAAAAAAATTCAGATAAGAGGGCTTTTCCACAAGGGGCAGTCAGACAGAATTTCACTGTGTATGAAGAAGCCAACTTTTGAATATCCTTACTTGGCCTTAAATGAAAGACAACCCAGTTCAGAAACCCTCAAGCCAACATTATCTGAACTTGGTCACTTAGCAACTCAGAACAAGGAGTGGGTTGGTGGGTTTTACCTGGAAGCCAAGGACCCCTATTTTTAAGACTGAAGAATTCTTCAAACAGAAGACTTTCCACATGTAAATCCTTACCTTGGAGACTCTGATGAGATTAATTTCATTCTTCATTATCTTTCAGGTTTAGATTGAGCTGGAAGGGACTTTAGAGATAATCAAGACCCACACCCCCTCATTTTATGGCAGAGGGAACTAAGGCCCAGAGACATCAAGAAAGTTGCCAGTTACACAGAGCTAGTTAAGTGACAAAGCTGGGGCAGCTAGAGATTTTTCTGGGAAATGACCTTTATTGGTAAAGCAGAGTGATAGTAATAGCTCCTTTATGCATCTAGAAACTTTTTTTTTTAACTGTCATAGACTAACTATAATCATAGCCTTTAAGTATGTCTGATCTTCAATTCAGAATTTCAGACTAACTCACAAATGCTGATCAATGTTGCTAGTAAAGAACCGGACTCCTAAGTAAAAATAAGCATGAGGATTTACTTAGGTGCTATGATTAAATAATGATGACTCATCTGAATGATGCATAAATATTCAAGTTTTGGGGGAGGAAGAAGATTTGGTCAAATCAAGTCTTTCATCTCATCTTTCTACCTCTACCAAGAAAAATGAAATATGCACCATGCAGTGCTCCTGTCTTTTCTGTTTCGGTTATGGGTTGGACTGGATGACCTGAGGTGCCTTACAGATCATTCTATGATCCAGCCCCAACTCACTTTCCCAATCACCAGGCCATTCACCACCTTACCTATCAATCTTCCTATTCTTCTAGATATACTCCCATGAATACAAAAGTATGCATGTTACATCTAATCCATACTCAAAATGATGTCTACCATAGCAAGTCTAGTTAAGATGAATCTTTCAAACACTAAAGGCTCACTCATTAGGTGGGTTTGAGGAAACAAGAAATGCTGGCAACTGATGAGGTTTTTAAATGGTGCTAATAGTGGGATGACATCTGATTGTTCTTTCAAAACTGAATAGTTAAAAAATGCATCAGACCCTGAATTTCAGTTCATGACTAGCTATATCTATTTATAAAGTAGTGTAAGGCTGGCATTAAATTACAATAGTTTGCTAAGACTGACTATGTAAGAACTAGATAAGTTGCATAGGTACCATCAAGCCACTTTTTCAACTATATCAGAGTATGCTAATAGTTTTTCTTCAAGTTAAAAAATACAAAAGGAAAAAAAAGGACAAACGCTTTAAATTGTTATAGCAATTTTATTGTTTCACTGGTGCAAAATCATGATACTTGTGTAATGTATTTTCCCCTAAATTTACAATAATGAAGGTTATACATAAACTATATAGATCACAATTTCTCTATTTTTATACGATTTAGAACAAAATTTCCTTGATAAATATGCCCAGTGACAAGTATAGGCCGCTAGTGGATGTCCAAAAATGCAAAATATAAACTTCTGGTTTTAACCATGGTGCTTTTAAACTCTCAAACATGCATTAATATACTCTAGTTTTAGGGGAAATATTACACAAAGCTTTGTTTTGCATTTAAAGAAAAGCTCAAGCTGAATTCAACATACAATATCCCTCCCACCCCCAAATCAAATCTCTTGTAAAAATCAAGATGGACTATAGAATACAAAGACAGACAGCGCTAGCCACTTCCTGGTTAGTACTCCCTAGGACTGAATAAAATTACAGATACAACAACAAACAGTGAAGAGAAACAGAAAGAAAAGATTAATAGCTGAAAGAAGAGACTTGAAGATCAGAGGAATTAAAAAAAAAAAAACCAATTCAATCATGCTACTTCTGGCGATCAGACAGACATCTGATGACCCAACTTGAATACCTGTGAAGCAAATTACTTTGTTAAGGTCCTGAAGGTGAGTGTCTGCAGGTGCTGAATAAAATATATCACAGATAAGAGAAAGATAACCTAACTTGGCATTTCTGAAAGGCACAATCTATGGGGGGGAAATAATCTAGCATAATAAAAAAACATACTGTATGTGAATGGAAAGAAGTACAGTGTGTCTGTGTTTCTTCTCTTTAAAGGACAAGACCTTCATAAATTGGCCCCTCAGACTCTGGTGATTCCCTCCTCAAGCGCAAATGCTCCAGCGTGTTGTGAAAATGTTTGTTAATCTGTTCTGTTTCTTCACTGGACTCAAGATTTGGAAGGTCTTCTCTTATCTTCTGGATAAGTTGATTCAAAACTTGAATTGTCACCTACAATGAAATATATATAACTATAACCAACTGAAGAAAAAAGACAAAATTAAATAATACTATTTTAGGAGTGTATATTGCTCTTATTCCACAGTAATTGAAAATTTGGAACCAATTTAAATGAAGAACATATAAATCCACAATTAAAAGGAAAGCATTATGAAGAATATAGTTCCTACTCAACCAAGAGTCAATTGCTATCAACCAACAAATCTTGCAACCATGCTCTCACCAGTTCAATACAGATTAATCTTAGGCTCACATTTACAATTCAAAATTAAGTCTAGTTAATGCAGGCTCCAGTTGACTACAGAGACTAAGGCAAAAAAATGGCAATAACGAAAAACTACCTACAAGAAAGAAAGTTTGATCTTATTAGATAATGAACTGAGAAATGTTCCCAATAAATTATACATCATGATGACAATGAAGACAGAAAATATTTAGCATTGACAAGTGATTTTAAGGGTATCAAGCTCCAGAGGTGGCACAGTGAATAGAGCAGTCAGGAGTACCTGAGTTCAAATTCGGCCTCAGACACAACTAACTAACTAACTAGCCATGTGACCTTGGGAAAGTCACTTAACCCCAACTGCACTGCCCTCCTCCCTCCAAAAATACCAGAATTTTCTCAGATGCACAATCTTCCATCAAAGAAAGAAGAAAATCTTCTAAGATCATTTAGCAAGCTACTGGCAAAGGTCCAACAAATTCTATTTTAATTCCTAGGACTCTTCATTTGCCCAAACATAACAATTAAGGCACATACAAATGTGCAAAATAGTAACTTCAAAGTAGACCATTAAATAGCAACTCTAATCCTTATATGTAAAGAAGAAAGTACGTAATGAAAACTGTTTTTAAATATCACATCAATTAAACATGTCAAGAAAAGAGACTTTTTACTAGAACACACACTGTTTCTTAGCTAGAAAAAGTCCCATATAATAAATACATCAATTTCTCAGTAAGGGAAGTCTGAGAATAAGACACTAGGTATAGAGCTAGATGATGAATGCTATTGTTCAGTGATTTTTTTTTTTTAGTGTAATTAGGTCTAAATTACAATGGTTTATTTATGCAATAAGGCACTTCAATTTAACATACACAAAAAGTAATATTCTGCTTAGACTCCAGAATTTTTCAGACAGAAACTTCTAAGAAAGTCTATTAGAATAAAAACGTGTAATATAATGGAAATTAGCACAGACACAGAAATAATAATGATCAATACAAGACTGCAAATAAATCAGACAGGTAAATTAAATTTCAGAAAAAGTAGTAATATAAATAGAATTCAAGGTCATTTGTCCAGAGACTTAGGTACAGATGCCATGTACAGTCATCTAAGAGAGGAGAAACTGGGTGAGCAAACGGTAGACAGTTCCTGCCATCAGTCACATATTCCTCTTCAAAATCCCATTCCTAAAAGCACATGATTGGAAGGACCTAAGGAATTTGGGGATGGGGGGGTGCCATGAGTGCTCGGGGTGGGGGAAGGGGGGGAAAGAGGATGATTTTTCCATACTTTCATGCTATTTCTACAAATAAGGATTAAAGAAAAGTTCTTAGTTTCTGAATATGTAATAGATAAACAATATATATGCAAACATATTAGATATTTTTCATTTACAGTCAGTTCAATTTTCTGAAGACAATCTTGTGAATATGAATCAAAGATTATAAATATTCTAGGAATAGCACTGTAGAAAGATTTCTCAAATGACAGCAACTTATTCCTGGTTTAAATAGCAATTGTTCTAAATTCTCGGAACTCTTTCTGTATTCTTTAACCTTGAGTTTAAACAATCAACAACTACAGACTACACGGTGTAAGGAGCACTATATATACATATACATATACATATACATATACATACACACACACACACACACACACACTTAGCACTGGTACTCTTGTATAAGTTGTTCAGTCAGCTATCTTACCAGCAATAAACTGCAAAATGGAAAAATCAAGAGAGTTTGCCAGTCATCAAGCATCTCCTTTTTCCTATACTTGATAAGCAGCCTTACAGTTCTAGAATAAAGCAGAAACTCCAGACATGCTCTTATTCCCATAAGACAGGCATCATTAATGTTATTCACTTACCGCATCGTTTTCCTTTTCATAAAAATAGATATATCTGTTCAGAATTTCTATAAAAAGCTGAACTTGCAGCGAGGGATCCATGCACTGATTTGCGATCTTCAGAGCCTTCTTTAAACATTCCATCACTCTCTTGCCTCCATGAAGCTGAAAAGGAAGAGGGTGAGAGAGGAAGAGAAGCTGGTCATGAAGTAATTATTACTTTTCATTTAAGGACATTTTTCAAATGGTAGAAATTCTCTTAATGTTTCAAAAAAGTCTAAAGAGTTTAAATGGCTCTTTTAGAGATCTCCACATTACTGTGGAAAAAAGCTTACGCTTTTTTAAAAAAGTCTGGTCTACAAGCTTGGCCCCAAATGACAAAATGCACTTCCCTTTCTTAGAAGGTGTTTAACACTGTTAGATTTGGTTGAGACTTCTGTTAGTTTTGCTAAACTACCCTTTTCTCCCACTTTCTTTTTATTGTTTATTACATGGGGATGGCTCACCGGGTTGGTACTTTCAGAGATGAAGGTTATGTTAAAAAAAATACCAAATTTTTAAAAGTTAGCTATATACTTTATTTCTGACGAAACACTATAAAAGTAAAGTATCAGGCAGATCACACAGTCTTGCTGTATTAAAAATTCTTTACGATGAGGTTTCACCAAAGGATGGGATGCAATGTCAGTGTAATGTCAACGTAAGCAACGTCACTGAAGCTCACTCAATACATCTGTTCATACAACCCCATGGATTTCTAATACAAAGCACATCAATGTCCTTTGCCAGCTCTACAAGCTTTCAGAGGAGGTTTTCACCTGAAATTCATGTGTCTAATAACCTGCTTCAGAAGACCTTAAAGGATGTGGCCAGGACCAAACCACCCCCTTCTCCATGCTCCCTATTCCCACAACCCCTGTGACTCACTTCTTCTCCATTCTTGTCTGTGTTTCTGCCAGACCAGAAGAGATGGGCACATGTGCTCACAGCTCGGCCCTGGTCTGGTTTCTTGAGCAGTTTGGAAGCTGCCAATGCGCACTGAGTCCTTAAGGGCTCATGGTTCTCTTCACTGAAGCACTTCATCCTCTCAAATGTCCCAATGATCAAGGTGATGGCAGCCAGCTGGGCTTTAGAATCACTGATTTCATCTTCATACAGAGAAAATGCCTTGTGGAAACAATATACACTGTATGTTGTTAACCTTCTTCATAAGCATCATTTATTTCCAGTAGCTTTTCTATGCGCTTTTAGAAGTTATCTGGAATCTCTTACCAATTAACAGAAGCTATATTTCTTTTTGTTTTGCTTTTTTTTCTAAGACAGCACAGAATAGAGAAGAAAAACATTTAAGGACTTACTATGTGCTATGTACTATGGGGATACAAATAGAGAAAAGCAAAAGGATCTCCGCTCTTGACGAGCTCACCTTTAATTAGGAGAGACACTACACATAGCCCTGCTGCAGGTCAGATGGAAGACCTGGTGGTGTTTGGGGGACACTAGAAGGGCAGATGACAATGCCCAGGGGTCCTTAGGGTACAACAACAGGTTTCCCTCTACCCAAGATGGCACAAGTGATCAACTATTACTAGGACACACACACCGTTTTCCAAGTACTAGTGATAAATTTGTACCCAATCAGTCATACTCTATTCTTTTTGTAACACATCTTCAAAAAAGATAGTCAGGGTTAAGGGTACAATCTGTGATTCAGAACAGAAGAAAACACGATGTTGGCTAAGGATTCAATTTGTGGCCAAGGAACACAATAAGGCTAGCTGCTTAATAGGGATGGAACCACAACCTCCGCCTCATGCTGTATGTGACTAAGGCCAGCTCTAATAATGTGACTTTCATTAAAAGAGACTCTCCGTAAACCCAGCCCATGAAGATGGGAGAGGACTGGTTCTATTAAGCAGCAAGACATGTTCATATTATAACTACTGATAAGCAAAACGGAGTCACAGAACACTAAATAACGCTTACAAAATAACCTAGAGTAAAACTCACATTACCTGGGACATAAATTCATATGCCACTGTTTCATGGTTTTCAAAACCAATTTCCCCAGCAGCCAGAGCTCCTTGAAGGAAAAGTCGTAGAGGCAGCTCTGCCAATTCTGCTTTAATTAAAGCACTGATAGTCTGATGTGCAAATGAAAAAATCTTCTGACACTTCTTCTCCCATTTATCATCCTAAGAAAGCAAAACAAACAAGACCCATACTCTGAACACAAAGAATGGTCATAAATTCATTTCATCACCTTGACTAATTTTATACGTAAAGGACATTATAAAGTATAAAACACTACACAAAAATAAACCAAAAAACCCCACAACTTTGTAATCTTAAATTATCTAAAAACTGATTATCAATCAGCATATTTTCAACTGGGTAATGACTAAACAAATTGTGATACATGAAAGTAATGTCAGTGTTATTGCCCTATAAGAATCAAGGTTATGAAGAATTCAAAGACGCAAGGAACACTTATATGAACTGATATGGAGTGAAGAAAGCAAAAAAGAAAAAGAAATAACAGCCATGTGAAATGGAAAAAGAATGTCATGTAGTTATAAAAAACAAAAAGCTTAGCCCTGGAGAAGATGAATACAAACAGTGACGTGTAAAAACAAAAGATATCAATAAAAATAAAATTCTTAAAATAGGAGGCTTGGGTTCGTTGTTTAAAATTTTTTTGAAAAGACTGGTCTCCTTGTCTTGCCCAGGCTGGAAGTGCAAGGATGCTTCAAAGTCCAGTCCTACACTGACTGGCAGGGGAGCTGTGACCTGCTCAATTTCTATGCTAGACCAGTTCACCTGTCCTTAGGTAACCAAATACTTCATCAAAAACATTCACTAAGTCTTACTTAAGATGATATGACCACAATTTTAAAACAAAAAAACCCTTTTTTCTCTGTTACAAACATAAATTTCTTTTTGTTTCTTAAATGTAAGCTTGATTACTCAACTTCAGGACATAAAATGACATAAAGTATATGTTCTCCAAAGGAACACTATTCATTATTTTGTTTCATTCATGTAACACACTCAGAGAACTCACCAGAGTAAAAACTCCTGGGACAAAGGAGAAAATCAAATTTATCATTCATGATATGAAAATAATACAAGAAGATAAATTCAATTGAGTGGGAGAAGAGAGCCCAGGACACTCTTTTACAGGACAACAAAGACCACAGGACCTTGCTAAGTAGGCAGTTCCCCAGAGGGCAACCAGAAAGGGGCTAACTAGGAAATTCACTTCTTGAACGTCTACCAAAGAGATGGACAGGGAGAAAGCAGCTTCCTAGTATAATTATTATTGCTAACTAAATGTTAAGTTCATTGTCTCAATACTACTAAACATACTAGTGTATGTTCAAAATGCACAAGATCATAAAATTATACAACTTTTTTTTCCTTTTTTTTTGGAGGGCAATTGGGGTTAAACTTGCCCAAGGTCACACGGCTAGGTTTTTGTTTGTGTGTGAGTTAAGTGTCTGAGGCCAGATCCGAACTCAGGTCCTTCTGACTCCAGGGCCAGTGCTCTACTCACTGCGCCACCTAGCCGCCCCTATACAACTTTTTGAAAACATCATTAAAAATGTTTGTACCTTTTCAATCTTGATGCCCTAAAAAGTCACTCTGCCTTATAGCTCAGAAACCATAAAACAATGAAGATTCAATTATTTGCATTCAGAAGAAGTTATCATCTTGTGCTAAAGGATAACAGGTTTTTCTCATGTTGTAAGTAACTCAATATGTCATAGTACCTGCAACATGCAAACAACTTCTACAAAAAATTTCTGCATCACATTGGAATATTCAATTAAAAAAAGAAGACTAAGTACTCATTAAAAGATCACCGCATAACTTAACAGTGTACATAAAGTTGCCAATTTCTTTTAAGTGATGTTTAACCAAAATAAAAAGCACTCATAAGATAACCAGAAATTATGCAGCTTTTAAAGTTTTCACATATGTTGACTTCATCTTGCTGATAATAATCAACCTACTGCCTTAATTTCAAAAACCATAGGAAGTAGGGAAAGAGGAAACGAAATTACACACTTAAGAGTAAACCTACCACTTTGGAATTTTCTTTGTAGCGGAAAGCCAGTTGATATGCAGCAAACACCAAGGGAGGGAGTGTAAAGCGAATACGCTGGTTCCCACCAGCTCCAAAATGTTTCCGTGCTGTGTTTAAAATCTACAACCAAAAAAAAAAAAGCAAGGATTAAACACAAAATCATAGAAAGGTGGTCAGATTACTAAATACTGTTGAGAAAACCTAATCCTTTTTTTTTTCTTGGAGGGAGGAAGGCAAAGTTAAGTGACTTGCCCAAGATCACATAGTTAAGTGTCAAGTGTCTGAAGCTGAATTTGAACTCAGGTCCACCTGACTTCGGGGCCGGTGCTCACTATACTACCTTGCTGCCCCGAGAAAACCTAATCTTTTCTACAAATAGGTATATGTTATAAGATATCTAATTTCACCAGACAGACATAAATAATTTTTTCACTTATTCAGCTCATACTAGAGGTACAAAACAAAAACCATTTCATACCACTGAAAAATGGGTATATGTGAGAAGTCATAATTGCACAGCAAGCTACCAACTTTGAGGGTCACCTATGGCTATAAGAAATGATGTACTATTTCTAATTCCTGGACTTTTAAGTCTTCCTTAAAAGTACATCTTATCACATAATTGAAAGGATTACCATTAGTGATCAAGTTCCAAAAGGTAGGTTCTCATACATTAACTGGTACTGCCAAGGGCAGTTAAAGTTAATGTTAAGTCTTTCTTCATAAACACAACTGGGAACAAGTTTTTGCAGTGATATTCACCCATTTCAACACTGATTATCATCAAGAATTATTTTAAAATATAAGTACAACTACAAAGGAGTGTTAATTCACATGCAATAGCTGTAGTAGCTGTACTTCATATTTAGTTAGCATATATATCTTGGGCTATCTTTATCCTCTAAATTAAATAAAAAATCATAACTTATTTAAAACCAAGGAAAAGTATCATTCTTTGGGAAAAGATCTAATAGTAATACAATAATATTACTAATAGTAATATAAAGTAATATAAAGGTAAAATTGCCCACACTTAAAAGCACAACTAAAAGAAAACTAACAGAATCCATTAGAAATCTATAAAATGCTTTAAGGGACAAAGCTGAAGGGAAAAAAATAAAAATACTAGTTTCCAAATGGAAAGAAAGGTAGAAGCTGATTAATCTCTTATTCAAACTAAGAACTAACAATGCAAATGGGTTGAATATCCCTAAAATGCTTTTCTATTTTTCAGAACATTCCAAAGAAAGGTAGGAATGAGGATTTATCTTCTCATTTTATAGATGAAAAAACAAAAGCTTAAAGTAATTAAGTGAATTCTATAACAAATGATTAAGTGGCAGAGATCATCTGACCCTTACACGTGGTCTCTGCAAATAATAGCTGACATTTCCATGGATCTTTAGTGTTTATAAAACTCCTTACATGTATCCTCATTTGTATCGCACAACAGTCTAACAAAACAGGCTCTACAGACACCGTCTCCGTTTTACAGATGAGAACAGTGGTATTCTGCAAGGTTTCGTGATTCGTTCAGGGCCACAGTGGAATCAGAGGCAGGATTCAAACCTAGGACTTCCTGCCTGCCATAGAGCAGATGTAAATACTTCTTTCCAAGTACAAACGTAACTAAAATGAATATGTTGCCTCTAGTGAAAAAGCACACAAAAATTTGGCCAGGAAAGTCAAGTATGTACACTTGAATATTTTTCCAAAAATGCAACCAAACTATAAAACCAGAATTCAAAACGAAAATAACAAGGTAATCAGATGGCAGCAGATAATAGATTGTTCTGAAAGAACTAATATATATATTCAAAAAGTGAGTGGATTTATTTCTCACTAGTAGTTGGAAGAAGCTTCAAACATTTCTAACTCAACTGAGAAACAGAAGTTGAGGGGCAGCTAGGTGGTGCAGTGAATAGAGCACTAGCCCTGGAGTCAGGAGGACCTGAGTTCAAATCAGGCCTCAGACCCTTAACATGTACTAGCCATGTGACCTTGGGCAAGTCACTTAACCCCAATAGCCCTGCCTTCCCCCCTCAAAAAAAAAAAAAGAGAAGTTGATACACAGATGGAATGACTAGAGAATAACGGCACCTACCCCCCACAGCTGTTGTGAGGATCAAATGAGTAAACATATGTACAGTGCTACATAAATGCTGGCTATGTTAAGTTCTCTCAAAACTCTCCAACCAAAACTAAAAACTACTTTAGAACAGTTTAATGAGGCGCCACATTTTATTTCATTAATATAAGGAAAGGCAATGGACATATTAAATCATACCAAGAACTGCTGATCAGGGTCATCTGACCGCAGAAGATGAATGAATCTTCCCACAAGGCTCTGCTCATCAGCAAAGTCTTCAGGGTCTGGGTCTTCCACAGGTTGATCTGGTTGATCTTGAATCAATGTTGATACTAGATTCATGATTGCATCCACCTATCAAATACAGAAAAGGGCAAAAAAACATATCGGTTACATTAGCCTATCACCAAAAATGATACTAAAGAGGGGTGGCTAGGTGGCGCAGTGAATAGAGCACCGGCCCTGGAGTCAGAAGGACCTGAGTTCGGAGCTGGCCTCAGACACTTAATCCACACAAACAAAAAAACCTAGCCGTGTAACCTTGGGCTTACTTGTAACTTAACCCCAATTGCCCTAAAGGGGCGGCCAGGTGGTGCAGTGAGTAAGAGCGCCGGCCTCGGAGTTGGGATGACCTGAGATCAGATCCGGCCTCAGAAAATGAGCACCCACGCATAAATAATGACTAGCCATGTAACCTTGAGCAAGTTACTTAACCCCAATTGCTTTAAAAAAAAATGATACTAAAGACAAGACTTTTATTCAAAGTCTCTTGTTTAAAGACCACATGAGTGCATTGGTAATTAACTACATTTCTTAAAATGCTATCCTAAGAGAGGTTATCAGTTAATTCCTTCTTTATAAGTCAATTTAAAAGTGCCTTTGAAAGGCAGCATGTACACACATATATGCACACTCACACACATACATACACATACAGACACACAGACACATACACACACATCTTGCCAGTGTTTCTTACCTGGTCTTGTGACACAATTTCGGTGTTATAATCCAGGACATTACTAAGCACGTAACAACTCATACTCTTTCTGGACTCATAGTCAAAATACTCAAAGAGAGGATGAAAATGTTTTAACTTCAAAACTGTTAAAATGTTGTTATAGGTGTCAACAGGTATCTTCAACAGCCTTGTAAGCTCCTTTGAAACTGCACTGCTGGTAGCAATACTACAATATAAATTAGTTAATTTGTTAATAAATTATCTTTCTAAATACCAAAAAGAGGACTCCTCTTTCCACCTCCCCCCATGCAATCTGAAAAGTTTAATCTGGGAATACCAATTGTTCAATTTTTGAACTCCTTTATTTCAAAGAAATGAAGACATCCATCTAAACATAAGCAACAAAGATGCCCATTATAACTAGTTATAAAACAAATAAATGGATGTAATCTGATGTTCCAAAAGCTAATTAAAATAATCTTGTTTGCTGAGAACATAGAAAGCATTTCCCCCAAAAAACGGTTCCCTGACTAGTACACAAAATCCTACTAAATCCATAATGTAGAACAGCTATGAAACTCTGCAACTTCAATGTCCCCATGTGACACACAGTTGATCCTGGATTCCCAAAGGCTATGCCAATGGAAGACAAGTTTTGGTAGGTTCTATCAAACTGAAAAGGCTTCAGAAAAGGTCCCAGTAAACTGTATTTGCTACCTAAAGATCAGCCTTGCTAAGCAGAGAGATTAAATGAGGTGTCTTAGCCACTGAGTAATAAATTTTTTGGCTATGGCCAAACCATGAAATAAAATAGCCCTCAGACATCTTTTTCTACATGAGAGTGGCAATGTAGTGGATAAGAGATTAGAAAGCTGTAAATATCGTAATATTCAGATTGCCTAAAACACTAATTTAACTGTTGGTACCTCTAAATGTGAGATCTTTATTCAAACACATGACATACATACACGACATCCTATGTTGAAAAGCTATTTTCCTATAGTTCTCCTCCCTTTCTCTAACTGCTTGAAATAGCAGTCTGTGGTTGCTGCCTTTAAATCCTTTCTTCTTATTGTCTTTAAATTCACTGCAATCTGGCTACTGACCTCATCAATAAACTGAAACCTCTCTTTGAATAAAAACTTTGAATAAAGCTTTAAAAAATTCATTCTCTAGTATTCCGAATTTAAACACACAAAATAACATACTTTCCAAGCACAAAACGAGACCTAACTGAAACCATGAATCTGCATCCCATATTGCTCGCTTTAGAATGACTTCCAAAGCTGCCCCACTTTTCTGTGCGTCTTTCTGAATGTCTTTTCTCTTCTGTGTACTTTTTTAATGTTTCAATAGCACTCTTTTCTTGGCATCACTACAACAAAACCTCTTTCCACCTCAACCCAACTAAAAAACTGAGGAGAAAAAAAAACCTTATAACGACTTAGTCAAGGAAAACAAATCCACAGGGTGGTCATGTTAAAAAATGTATGCTTCTTTCCGCACTAATGATTTCTTAATTGCTAAATATAATGGTCTTTTCTTATTCCTCATCCTTGACCTCTCTGTAGCTTTGTTGAGCACCTCTATTCCTCTATGGGTTTTTACAACACTGCTCTCTTAGTTCTATTCCTACCTGTCAAAAAACTCTTCCAGGGCATCTATGTGGTACAGTGAATAGAGCACAGACCCTGGAGTCAGGAGGGCCTGAGTTTAAATCCAGCCTCAGACACTTGACCCTTACTAGCTGTGTGACCTTGGACAAGTCACTTAACCCCAACTGCCTTGCCTTCCCCCCTCCAAAAAACAAACAAAAAACCTCTTCCTCAGTACCCTCTGGTGGATCATTAATCATATCCTATCCCCTAATCATGGGAGTATCCTACTCCCCACCAAGGTTCTGTCCTGGACCCTGTTCTCTTTTTCTATATTCTCTCATGTTAAACACATCAGTTTCCATGGATTCCTCTCTGCAGATGACTCAATGACCTATATATCCAGTCTGGGTCTCTCTCCTGAAACCCAAACCTTCACTACCAAAATTGCCTATTAGACATTTCAAACTGGATGTCCCACAGGCCTCTCATATTCAACATGTGTCAAACAGAACTCAAATTCCTAAATTTCCCATTTCTGTCAAGATTACCACTGTCTTCTAGCCATCCAAGCACACATCAGTGTTACCCTCAATTCTTCACCCTCATCCCATATAACCAGCTATCAAAATTTGATGCTTCTACCTATACAACGTCTCTTCTCCATTCACAACCACCATGCTAATTTAGGCCCTCATCATCCCTTCCATGAACCATTACAACAGGCAAGTGGTGTCCCTGTCTTATGTGTCTCCCCACTCAAATTCATCCTCTAAACTACTGCCCAAGTGAATTTCTGAAAACACAGATCTGACCAACTCATTTTCTCTCCCCACCCCCAATACAAACTCTATGATAGTTTCCTATTATCTCTAAGGTCAAAGATAATTAATGCCTTTGTACTTCACTAGAGATCAGATGGTGGGGGTTATACAAGGCAGGGAGTAAACACAGAGGTTTCCTTCCTCCCACCCTAAATGACCCTGTCACCTGAGACTGGCCAAGTGGGTCACAATGCATCCAACCACAAATAGAGAGACACACCAAAGGGAGACAGCTTCAGGGAGCCTGATCTCTCGTACCAGAGAAGAATGCTGCTTATGAACTCAGGAAAAGATTTTCATTACTAAGAGTTCCTTCATGCCTCTGCCACCACGGTTCAGCAGCCTTCTCACCTTGGAAGATCCCTCCATCTCTACTGCAGAAGCTTTTTCTTCTGATTAGTCATCTCTTCCTGGAACCTCATTTTAAGGAAGGGCCTAGGCCAGCCATGATTATTCCATTGCTCTCCTGGCTCTATTTCTGACTCTCTAGATTTCTCTCTCTCTATCATGGTCCTTCTTTACCTTCTCAACTACTCCCAGCTTCTCATATTCCTTTTAGGAGCTGCCTTCCCTAGTTAGAATGTAAGCTCCTCAAAGGCAGGGACTGACTTTCTTTTTGTATGCATTTCTATTCCTAGCTTTAACAAAGTGCCTAGTCCATTAGCACTTAAGTTCATTAAGTGCTTAAATATTTATTAACTTGACTTTTTTAACAATTAAATTTCTTCACAACCTGGCCTGATCTACCTTTAGAGTTTAATTATACATTACTCCCTTCTATGCACTCTATGGTCAGTTGCTGGCCTTCTCACACATAACACTCATCACCTGTCTCCATGCCTTCACATTGCCAGCCCCTGTGCCCCAATTCCACAGCTCTGCTCTCATGATCCTTGGTTTCTCTCAAGACAGAGTTGAACACTACCTTTTTTCTTGGTTCTCCCAAATGTCAGTGCCTCCCCCACTCCACCCCACAAGGTTACATTATACATATGTTATATATATATATATTTTTATAAATCTATATAGGCATATGCATTATAGCCCCATAAGAATGGGGCTTCCTGAGGACAAGGACTGCCTCCTTTTTGTCCTTGTATCCTCAGTGCCTGGCACACAGCAAAGGCTTGAGAAGTGTTAATTTACTGATACCTCTAGAAGAGAGGAACCCTATCAAAACTGATGTTCTTGAATAAATGAAACCAGAAGAAACAAGGAAACTGAAGTTACATGGGAGGATGGCTCCCCAATACTCCCTAGAGAAGAAAATAAAGGAACTAGGAGAAATTATTCAAATGAGTTACTGATGCCAGAAAACTGGGGAAAGATAAAAACATCAATATGGACTACCACCACTATCTACCTAAGACTGATATAACACAATCATAAAAATGATATCTAATGAGCTCAGAAACCACAACACAAATAACTTGATGGGATAGAGACTACAAGATCTCATTGTTTATTGGTTACTTAGAAAAACTTATACGTAGACTATAAATGGATTACCATTGTTGTTCAGTTGTTTTTCAGTCTTGTCAGACTCTCTATGACCCCATTTTAGGTTTTCTTGGCAGATACTAGAGTGTTTTGCCACTTCCTTCCTTCAAGTCATTTTACAGATGAGAAAACTGAAGCAAACAGGGTTAAATGACTAGGGTCACACAGCTAGTGTCTGAGGCCATTTGAACTCAGGAAGATAAGTCTTCCTGACTCCAGGCCCAGCACTCTATCCACTGTGCCACCTAGCTGTCTAATCATATAGGTTAGGCTTATTCCCTGAAAGGCAAATAAGCTATCTCCCAGACTTGGACTGACCCACAGAGCTAAAGCTCAAGCCACAACTCTATTAAAAAAGCTTCCTGGTGGTCTCTGACTATATCGATATAGCTTTCTGGTCACCTAAGGGATGACAAGAAATTCCACATGGAATTAGGGTTTTTTAGACTTAATTAGGAACAAGTTGTCTAAGGCTACTCAAGTCATTACAGATACCCATTTCCTTACGGAGGTGAAGGGGAAGGAGTAACATTTATCCAAGCTAACTGCAGCAAGATCTCTCTTGAATATCTTTTCTATTCTATGGCTAAGTAAACCTCCTTCTGTTAATTGTTGAATGACCTACCAATGTCTCATTCCAATATAAAATTAAAACAAGAGACTTGCCCAAGTCTTGCCCTAACCATTACAGAAGCTTTGGACTTTGGACTCTGGACTTCCTTCAGCAAGATGTCTCCCATTGAAATGTTAAACTCATACAATATTCTTCAAAAGATACAAATACAAAAATAACTATTCAAAGATCTCATGGAAGATGTTCAATATAGAGTCCCAAATGAAAGATGACAGATTTCCTATAGATGATGAGGTCCTCCCATATACTCCAATTTACAGATTACATTGCGTTAATTGCATTAAGCCCCAGAATACTACAAAACCTCAATGAGATCTATGATTACTCAAAAGAGATTAGCCTAATCACCCATACAGGACAAAAATCGACAAAAAAAGACCAATGTAGAGACAATTACATGCAACTAGATGAGTAGCTCATTGAATTAACTCATCAGGTTGACAAGGATTTGGACCTGGAATTAAACTGGAAGAAGCAGACAGGCTGAATTTCAGTGGGAAATGGCAAACATTTTAAGTGGTCTCAAGGTGCTCACTTATACAAAAGTTCATCTTTTTAACACCAGTGTTCTCGTGATGCCAGCTGAATCACAGAACCCAATCCTCTTCCAAATCAAAAATTAAGTAAATGGAGAGATGTATGAGGGAAGTGATTATGAGTACAAAGACAGTAGTTTATGGCCAGCAAGAACTTGTACAAAAGAAATCAGGTGAAAGATACCAAGGAAATGTATATTAGGATCACCGTGCTCATCATGGAACAACAATGAATAAAATAGACAGAAGGTTCAAGTGTTAAACTAGTACCTACAGAACATGAAGAGACCTATAGGAAATCTCCTACATACTATGTCATAATGTCTTTTCAGCACTGTTTACTATTCTCTGTTTTAGCTACTTTATCACATCAGAGGATCTGTGATTTCATGAAGTTGTGAGAAGTTCCTTCAACAATACAGAGACTGCAATCCACCTACAACTTATTTTTTGTAAACCTTGTCCATGCCTTTCACAGAAGGTTCACAAAGGATGTAACTTATGTCTTAGCATAGGTATGTGTGAAAGACTGTTTTACATAAAATTAATTGAAGGGGCAGCTAGGTGGCGCAGTGAGTAGGGCACCGGCCCTGGAGTCAGAAGGACCTGAGTTCGGATGCGGCCTCAGACACTTAACGCACACATAAAACAAAAACCTAGCCGTGTGACCTTGGGCAAGTTACTTAACCCCAATTGCCCTCTAAAAAAATAAATAAATAAAATAAAATAAATTGAATTCTTACTGGTCAATTCAAAGGAGAAAAGAAAATATAGTCTGTTTGCAACTGAAGGGCAACTGAAGGGGAAGGGAGGAGAAAAATCCATTAGATCAGAGAATTCACCACAAGATGCTGCCATTAGTCTAGAACAGCTTGGGGGCAACCAGTCAATTATACATGTTTGGCATTCATAAGAGAACTGTCTACATGAAATAAAGAATTTTTCAATACTAAAGGTCAAGCTAGAAAAAAAAAACTAACGGCAAATATAATGACCCTCTACTTGAAAAATACAACATATACATATATTTTAAAAATTTATTTATGAGAGAATTCACTCTGATGATTTATACTGTCAGCTTTTGTTTCCCTTTTCCCATCACCAAGTATGCCAGTCTCAGAAACGTTTAGAATGTATTCTAAGTCTTCTAAAAGCAATGGAACAGAAGAAGCTATTCTAGGAAAAGGTAGTATTTTGCAATGTGTCTAGTAAAAATTTACATTTCTACTTACTGTTCTAGATTTAGCTTATTAAATATTTCCACTGTTGTTTCTAACACTTTATCAACATAATCCACACGATCTGGATAGCACTTCATGGCAAGGTTAATGAGAGACACTTGTAAAGACACCACATCTTCTGAAGGCATGTCTTGTCTGGACTGTAATTTTGGAAAAAAACTTTTTAATATAAATAGTTTTGTTGGGGAATAAAACTATTCAGCAGAAATTCTGAAAACTCAGAGGACATGTTACATATACCTGTATTACAGTAGCCACTTGCTGTGAAAATATGTCAAAAAGTTTAATATCTGCTGGGATTCCAGGTCCATCTTCACGGTGAGCAAATAAAGCTAATCTAAAAGAAAGAAAAGAATCTTTAGTGATCCTTGTGGATTAATAGTACTTATTTGAAAGCTCATAGGAAATGTTCTGTGCACTACATCAATTTTCTAATATGTCTGATCAATGGTCTTCTTGTAACTTTCAAATCATTGACATCTTTCATCTGCCAACTCTTTTTTTGCTGCTGTTATGGCATCTCAATCGAACATTTATGGAGACTCACCACTTATATGCTGAATAACTTTCTGATATATTTCATTTAGTTACCCTACCTCTTTAACAGGGTCTTCCTACCATACTAAGTAAAAAAGAGTCTAAGCAAAGCTGTAAGGTCTCCAAATCTCCCATGTGTTTTTTACAACCTTTAGAAATCTAAACATGATAACAAGATTATACAAATATCTATAGGA
Source organism: Gymnobelideus leadbeateri (assembly GCA_011680675.1). NCBI lineage: Eukaryota > Metazoa > Chordata > Mammalia > Diprotodontia > Petauridae > Gymnobelideus > Gymnobelideus leadbeateri. The sequence continues at coordinate 467,213 of WOXC01009946.1, forward strand.
TCTATGATTCCATTAGTATGATAACTCCCTCCACTAACAAAGATTTAATAGCTAAGTCCTAAGGACTTGCCTGAGTTTAAGTGATCTGCCTAGTATCAAGTTGCTAACAAAGTGCCAGAGATGGGATCTGAAGCCAGGTCTTCCTGACTCCAAGCCCAACACACTCTTCATGGAAACAAAGCACTGAAGTCAAAGATGACATCAAGCTATAAAAATAATGTACTTCAAACATCTATAATTTATAACAAATACACCTATTTTTAAAACATGGAATTGAATAGGTGACAATATATGTATTTTAAATAGTTACATTATAAAAATGTCCTAAAATTAAGTATTATTATATTATATAGTATATTAAATAGCTACATTATAAAAAAGGTTATAAAAAGGCCCTACAGAGGGCCACCAAAGGTAAAGCAGTAACTATCCCAGATAAACTAAGCAATAACACACCATCAAAGGGACTACCAGAGGTCATTTTATCCAGCATTCCGACTTAAAGAGAACACTTAGAACCCATACGATCCACACTGAATTATCCCAGAGAGAGATAAGCACCTGCCACTAGTGTCTTTAAAACACTATGACTAGCAATATAGTGTGCAGATGTGGTCATATTTTCTTCTATGAGTAACAAGAGAATTAGTGTGATAGTCAAGGATATGGAGTGCACCTGTGATTTCATTCATGTAGGAAAACATGGAAAATGAATCAACCCCTCACAATGCAGTTTGGCACCTTCTCTGCAACTTCTGAGCTGACAGCTACCTAGAACATGGGGAGGATAAGTGACTTGGCCAGGGTCATTCATTAATATATGCCAGAGGCAGGGCTTCCTGACTCCAAAGCTAGCTGTCTATCCACAGTCCCTCTTACAGTCAAAGGGTGTTTGCTGTGACCTTGTGACTAATATCTAAAGATCTAATGGTGCTTTCTGTAGGCAAATTTATAAATCCATTTGGTCTTTAGATGTTAGTCACAAGATCACAACAAACAGCACTGCATTTCCTGCAATAAAGAGCTACAATTTGTTCATGCCTAAATTAAGTACATGGTAGGCACTCAAGTGCTTGTTAAATTATGTGTTTTTTAACCAATGAAAAATAGGAATAATCTGTATAATAAAGGAAAGAGTCATGAATAATCAGGTTTAGAAGTTTATCAATTCTTTGTTCCAAAGGTCAAATCTTTTGTCTTACTCACCTATCAATTAAAGCAATGATTATGTTTTTCACATTTACATTTTGGTGTAATTCAGCACAGGCTCGAAGAAAAGGGTTCAAGGTCTGTAGGTGAAATTCGTCAGGGAAAACCTAAAAAGTAATACCAATTATTATTAAGTGCTATAAATTATAATGGATTCTTTATACAATTTTCTAGAGTTCATTTACTTTACATATCTATATAATTGAAAAGCAGTAATACATCCTGCAAAAATGTAATTTACATCTTACACAACTAGATTCTAATAATCTATATAAAAGGTTCATATTTAAAAGTTATCTTTGGAATATCCATTAAACACAAGCATAAAGGCAGTATGACATAAAGATTTGAAGTCGAAGACCTGGATTCAAATCTCTATTCTACAACTACAAACTGTGTAACCCTAGCTAAGTCTTTTAATGTCCTTAGACCTCAGCTGTCTCATCTATAAAATGAATTATTGATCTAGATGACCTAAAAGATCTCTTTCCAGCTCTAAACCTAGGATCTTAAGAGGCAGAAAGAGATCCCACTAACGAAAATTCATCCATATCTAAACTAGATATTGGCAAAATCAATAGATTTGGACCCTAATCATTAATGCCCCCTATACCAATTACTAAAAAAGTATACTATTAATTCAAATGTTGAGTTTATTATACAAGGAAGCATATTTCATATTTTACCAAGACTCCTTTAATACCAATGAAAATGAAAGAAAATGGAACCTTTCTAAAATGAAATTTTAAAAATTTAGTTAAGAAAATAAGATTGAAGATTAACATTACCTGAATGATACATTCCATGAGATACTCTTGAGCCAAGGCATCCCTGCAATTCACAACTTGTTCCAAGATACCAGTCAAAACGATCTAACATACAAAATAAGGGAAATGAACTACTTATTTTTTAAATGTCTTTACGATTTTGAAGCCCCAACTCATCCCCAAAATATCACATAAACCATAAAAACCAGCTAAGTCAACAAAAATTTATTTTACCAATGATTCATATCTAGACTGTTTTCTCTAAGACTTAAATGATATAAAACCTGCACAGCTACCCACAGAATTGTAGTAAAGAAGGTGCCCTGCAAACCTTAAAATACGATATAAATGTTATTAATACAAACTCGAATCACTTAGAATCTGCATGAAAATGCTATGTATATGTAGTAATTAGAAACCATTTAAAAATCAATTTTATGATATTAAATAAAAACAATTCCATAGAAAGATGTAATTTTACATATTTCGTATGAAATAACTAGAAAGTTAGTAAACAACAACAAATAACCTGTTTGTATCGCTCCACGTTTACACCTTCCAACTGACTGAGGCGAACCAAATTTGTTCCCACTAGAATTCTAAGTTCTTGTCTTTCCCGTTCTCGTTTCTCTCTATCCCGGCTATGTCCTTGATGCTGCATTCGCACCCAGAGCTTGTTCATTTCTGCAAAGTTTAGCAGTACAAAATCCATAGAATCACTGATGTCTCCAGTTGTTTCTTCACTGAAATAAAACCAACATTTGGAATATTTATATTTGAATGGTATCTAAAAATGGACCCAATCTCTCCCCTTGCTCATTTTTTCTTCTTCTATTTATATGCAAACTCTAGCCAGTAATTATAAAAAATGATTTCAAAATAATTTGCCTCTATGGTATGTCAAGGGGGAAGAAAATGTAGAGGTAATATACTAGCAATATAAGCATTCAAAAGGTGATTTCTTTGTTCCCCCTTCCCCTCCACCCCAAAGTGGTTTATGCTGATGAATAAGCTAGCAAGTCTTAAGAAAACTGATGCCCATCACAGACCAGATACATTTTTATGCAAATCTGTCCATTTCCCCAGTGGGAGACTTTAAGCTCTTTGAAGAAAGAGACAGCTTCCTATACTGGGTAACCCCCATAGTGCCTATTACAGTACTTTGTATATATCAGGTAGAGGTCCACAGTATAGGTTCACTTGATGATGAAATGATAAAAATGCTACAGAACTAAATGGTCAGACCTTACTTTCCACTCCAAAAAAAAAAAAAATCCAACTAAATTTCCACAAATAAAGTAATAACCCAGGTTCCATGGCTTTTATTCTTAGTGAAAGTTTCTCTAGCCACAATGGAATGGAGGTGAGAGGAAAATTCTTTCACTGATGTAATCCATTCTCAATTGCCTACTCCTTTCATGTAATGGACATCCATATATAATTCACCTAACGGGGTTGAAACCACAGTTCTAAACCCCAAGCAGAGAAACTTAGCCATGGTTTCAAGGACTGGATCCCACATACAACCGGGTTTAAAGAAATTATACCCCAAAAAATAAAGCACTCCTGATAATGATGCATGTATAACGACACTAATCTCATCTATGTATAATGACACTAATGACTAAAAAGCTATTTTCTTTCTGAGGTAATCATACTATTTATTTAACAATCATACAAAATAACAGGTGGTAAAGAATGTTACAGGAATACTTATTTGAAAAGACAATAAACATTAAAATAGCTATGTAAGTGATTCAAACACAATTACTATCTCTTACTCCGTTGGCTCTCCTTCATCTGGCAAAATGTTTCTAGTACACTGAAGAAGGTAATTTCGAAGAAATAGACCTCTTAAAGGATGCTGTACACCACGGCACATCTCTACCAAATCTTTCAAAATATCTTTTCTGGACTGAGGAAATGACTTGACATAAACAACTCCCACTGTAATAAGCAGATAGCTAGAAGAAATGAGAATAAGTTTGATTAAAAATAAAAATATCCAAATAGAAATCTTTCTACTGAGATAAGTAAATGTACCAATCAGAAAAAAAAATTCTAAGAAGCAGATCTATAAAGAAAAAATTCAATTAAATCATTTAATAAAGCCTCTTGTCTCCAGTGTCTAACTTTATGGTAGCTACAAATGCAGCAATGAGAATACTATCTGAATTAAAAGAAAATACTATCTATAAAGGTTTTAGAAAGAAAATAAAATTACCAGTAAGCCAAACAAAAGCCACAATAATCTAAATGAGTTCTTCATATTTTTGCTTTTTAAAAATTCGATTCTATTCAACACTTATTAAGTGCCTACTATGAGACACTGGTGATCCAAAGATAACAGTCCTTGCTCTCGTGGTGCTTACAATCTACTGGGAGGACACCATATATTCAAAGATAAGTAAATATAAGATGCTTTAGGTGAGAAGAGAGAACTGAACTACTCAGCGGATTAAGAGAAGCTTTCTTCAGAAGTGACATGTGACCTGAAACTTAAACAAAGCTATGTATTATTAGAGGCCAGGTAAAGAGGGAATACATTCTGGGTGTGGGAGAGAGTCTGTGAAAAAAATCAGAGAGAAAATGGAGTGCTAAATTCAGGGAATATCTGATAGGCTGATCAAGCTGAAATGAAGAAGGCATATAAGAGAACATTATGAAATAAGTCTGTAAAAGTAGGTAGGTGGCAACCTGATTCTAGAGAGTTTTAAATGTTGGGTTAGTTTTGTACTTCACCCTAAAAACAAGAGGGAGCTACTGAAAATTCTTGAGCACAGGGATGGCACAGTCAGATGTATAGAACAGGAATACTAATTTAATAGCTGTGTGTAGAACGGATTATTGAGGATGAGATGTAGAATGGAGCAGAAAGCCCAAGTAAGAGGCTATTGCAATAGTATAGGTGATGGGTACTAGAATGGTAGCAATATGGAGAGGAGGGGAAAAATCTAAGAGATGTAAAAGTAGAATCAACAAAATTGGGGGGAGGGCGATGAAGAGAGGAGTCAAGGAAGACTGAGGTTTTGAACATGGATGACAAGAAGGATCATGGTACACACATCAGAAAGAGTGAAGTCTGGAAGTGGGGTAGGTTTTGGGGAGTCACAGGATCACAGACTTAGAGCTGGCACCTTAGAGGCCATCTAGTGCAACTTTCTCATTTTGTAGATAAAAGTGCTGACAGTATTGGTGACTCAAAATTCAACATTTTGCACTACAATGAGGGAACTAATACTAAGTTATATGAACAAAAGTATACTGCACTACCAAAATATTTACTTTTTGAATGAATAGATTACCATTAATAAAATTTACTATCCTGAAATAACATGAAAATGAAATATACTTAATAAGTCTTATTCAACATTAGAGCTTTTAGTCCTTAGAAGCAAACTATATAAATATCCTGGCTTAAAAGTTCCAAACTTAAACTATGACCCAAAAAGTACCTATATTAAAAAAAAAATGGAAAGCACAAAGAGAATCTCTAGCTATAATAATAAAGAGGAACGTTCAACCTTTAGAAAATGATAAATGTAGAAAACGTAAGTCACATTTTTAAATAAAGGAAGAAGCAAATCAAGAAACAAGGAACAAGTCAAGTTTTTAAATAAAGGAAAATTTTGGGGTGGCTAGGTAGCACAGTGAATACAGCACTGGCCCTGGAGTCAGAAGGACCTGAGTTCAAATCCGGCCTCAGACACTTAACATATTACTAGCTGCATGACCTCAAACAAGTCACTTAACCCCAATTGCCCTGCCTTTCTCCCTCCAAAAAGCAATAAATAAATAAATAAAAATAAAGTAAAACTTCTTAGTAAACATTAAACAAACATGTTTAAATTACTCAATCTTCAAATAAAATTAAATTAAATTAAATGTAAGTTAATGACTCTAAAAACTTGGAATTAAAAAAAACTGAACTTAACCTTATAGTAAATATGGTCAAGGATTCTATTTAGATACTAGAAGAAATAAGAAAGAAACCAATAATTTTAAGATTTGCAATGTGGTACTTTAAAAAGGAACATTATAGTGAAATGCTGGGGGTGGTTGAAAATGTCATTTATAACATTTAAACTTCTTTGGTTTCTTTTTTACTTACAGTCTTGGGATAATATTTCCAGCATACTGTACAAGTTCATAGAGATCTGCTACTTTCCTTCCTTTGGCAAATTCATCTGTCAAGTAGACCTCCAAATAGTGCAGTTCATCAGAAATAGCCATATCTTTCAACTTATGATTAAGGACTACAAAGAAACTTAGCCCAATCTAAGCACCATTTTGAACATGTTATAACTAAATTGGAGGATAAAATTTTCAGTATCGTGTTCCATATCAGTAGCTAAAGAACATATCAAAATGAAAATACTCTTAATTTTATTAGGTCTTCCTTATTTAAAAGCAAACTAGCTGTTCACTAAAGGTGTTTGGCCTGCCAATTAAAATGAAGCAAAGCAGTAAAAAAAAAGATAGCTAGCTATAGAATATTACTCAGATACAATCAAACAAAACTACTGAGTTGATAAACATAGATAAAAATCTCAGAATTTGAGAGTGAGAGGAAAGAAAGGTAAGAAACTATCTATTGGGTGTTACCCAACAGTTTAACATTGCTCAGCTCCTTTTATAACAGGTCTGATATATAAGATTAACATCAACCTACTCTCCAGGGGATTTTAAATATAAAAACAGTTACCACAAGACCAAGCTTTTCTCACCTCCATTTAGCATATCTTCATGGGTAAAGACAATAGAAACATAATTAAAACGTAATGGTTAACAAAATGTGGTCATCTTAAAAGGGAATTGTGGTCCTACATGTTTATCCAACAAGTTTTCAAAAGATACAAAGTTCATAGTAGCTCTTTGGTGATAACATAGATGTTCGAAGTTCACCAAGCATGTTAGAGGCATGTTTCAGAGCATCCATAAGCTTGTTTTTGTCCTGAATAAAAGAAAAACACAAGAAAAGAAGTGATGAGAATGCTTAATTTCTTAATGGATGTGATTCTGTTACAAAGATTTGCACGTTTTAAAGCAATATTATTTTTAAAGTAAATACTATTTGAAAATAATCACTTGGAAAACTTTTTTAAGTTGCTTACTATGTGCTAAACCCTTGAAATGCAAAGAAAGGCAAAAACAGTATGTACACATACATAAATGAAATAAATATACATATGCAGAGAAAAATGTGAGTTAATGAAGCTTTAGCATCTCCAGGACAAGAAAATGCCACTTAATTCATATTTCTTGCCTATAACTTAAAAGAGTTGGCAAATTGGATTCTTTTGAATGAAATACATAAGAATAATCCTCTCATAAATTAAAGAAATTTCAATCAAGCATTTACTGCACAACTCCCACGTGCAAAGTATGTTATCTCCTCTTTCTGAGGGGTAAGAGAGTTTCCTTCAAAACTGTCTAAACTACTTTTTTTGACAGATACAAAAACGAGAAACAAGGTGAGTACCAAATGTGAACTGTAGTACACAAATGTAACAGAATAATGTCCTAAGAAACAACAAATATGAGGAAGGCAGAGAAACAGAGAAATACTTGTGTGAACTAAGGCAGAGCAAATACAGCAGATTTCAAATGACTCCAATAATGTAAATAAAAATGACGCAAAAGGGCAGCTGAACTCAGATTTTACACAAAGACTAAAACTGATTCCAGAAGACAAATGATGAGGAACATTCCCCCCTCTCTGAGAAGTGGGGTAAAAGAAGTTAAAGAGTGAGGCTATATTAACATTAAGGAGAAGATTACAATCAAATCTGGTATACACAGACCATTTGTCTGTATTTGTCAGGTCATAGGATAGTCTGGTTTGATTTTATTATTTTTCTTTATTACAATGGAAGATGGGAGGAGAATATACTGGGAAATGATTTACCAAAAAAACAAAAACATCAATAAAACTTTAAAATAAAAAAGTGAACCATGATGTTTTTCAGTTCTATTTACCTGTTGCCTCTACTTCCTCACTACTCACTCTCCAACTCCTTGTGATTTAGCTTCTGTCTCACAATTCAAAGGGAAACAGTTTTTCCAAAGTCAGCAATGACCCACTTGTCAGTAAGTGATGGTCTTCTTCATTCTTGACCTCTCAGCAGCATCTGTTATTAATGATCACACCCCTTCATCTTTACGTCCTCTTCTCTCCTGGCTCCTAATACACTCTTAATGGTTCTTTTCCTTTCTCTGACTACGTATTCTGCCTCCTTTGCTGGTTTATCTTCCCCACGACCTTTAAAAAAGGGCGTTTTCCAATGCTGAATTCTTGTCCTCCTCTATCTTTCTCTAGTCTTTCTTTCCAAGGCCTTGATTAACCCAATCATTAATAGCAAGCACTTGCAAAGCCCTCTTCTTGTCATCTCATAACTTACAACACCACTGTGAAGTGCTATCATTATCCTCAATTTACAGATAAGGAAACTGAGGCTGAGAGTAAATGACTTGCCCAGGGTTACGTAAGTAATACATGTCTTGAGGCAGAATTTGAATTCAAGTGTTCCTGAGTTGAAGTCCTGTGCTCTTACCCACTGCACCATCCAGATACGCTATGTCTTTATTCCTATGTCTTCAATTATCCAAGTCTTTATTGCCACCCCCAAAATATCATCAATGCACCAGTTCTATATTTCCACCTGCCTGATTAATAAGCATTTCTACCTAGATATCCCACTGGCATCTTAGACCCACCCTGTCCAAAACTAAATCCATCTTTCCCTCTGGAAAAGACTATGTACCTCCTTTTACCTTAACTTCATCCATTCTGCCATTGACTCAGACTCATAACCTCAGAATCATCTTTGATTCCTCTTTTTCTCTCATCAGTTATCTCATCTATTGTCAAGTCCTGTTGTTTCTATCTCTGACATATTTCTTATATATGGCTCCTCCTCTTTACTCCTTCTATAACTACCCATTCTACTTTGAGCCCTCATTTTTCTTGTCCATGACTAATTCTATTAGCCTCCAAACTGGACTTCCTGCCTCCATCTTATCTTTGTCTTAGCCATCCATTTATACTGATATCTAGAATCTAATTCATGCACAAGTCAAGACACCACTCTTGTGAAAGGTCTTTTTCAAGAATGAAGGAAAAACAACAACACACCACTCAAATCATGTCACTCGTTTCAAATATCTTCAGTGATTCCCTACTGTCTACTAAATAAATCCCTGATGGATACTGAACAATTCCAATCTACCTTGTAGATTTATCTCTACTACTTCACCTTCACATGTTCTCTGCTCCTCTCACACTGGACCGTGCTCTAACTCGGGTTTTTGTCCTGCCTTCTTTCATCTCTATGCCTTTGCTCATACTGTCATTCATCACTCCTCACATCACACTTCTCATGCACATAGCCTAGACTTCTCATTTGTAGTCATCATGCCCTCCCTGGTATCTCATATGTGTATTCATGCACATATGTGTGTATACATACACATATATCTTCTCACATTCCCCCTGCCACCTCACCCCCACTAGACTCTAAGCTTGCTAGAAGCAAAATCCTTTTTTAAATTAAATTTATTTTTAGTTTTCAATATTCATTTTTCTTTTTAGACTAAAGGGTCAGAACACAAATACAGAATATAGAAAACAAACAAAAACACATTATAAACTTAAATACTGGAACTTATACAAAGAAAAAAATCACGTTGTGTGCATAGCAGAACCTAAGAAAGGATTCAAAATATGTAACAATAAATTTTCATTTCAAGAAAGCCTATATGATAAATACATGTTGTGTTGAGAATTGTCCATCTTATCTTTGCTTTCTCATAAGTTTTTCTTTTGTTCTCTGCTGTATACCTTTTTACTTTGTTCTTTTTTTTCCCCTCCCCACCAACCTCCCCCCAGAGGGTTACAATAAAGTTTATATATGTTTCTCTATAGCTAAAGCAAAGTCTTTGTCATATTTGTCTAAATATATGGCTTTGGATATAGGTAAATAATGTTTACTGAATGGAATTTTTCCGGTCTTATAGCCCAGTCAACTAAAAAGTACTACCCTGCCAATTTTGGCAAATTCTAGTAGGGGAAGGGAGGGGAAACCAAGGTGTAAGTTCTTTGAGTCATCCCCCCACTCCCCGCAATTTTTAAATACATAATTAAGTTTTATCAATGCAAAGCTATTTATGCTGTAGTCAAGTCAATGAGCATTTTATTACTAACTACTATGTGCCAGGCACTGCTCTAAGTGCTCAAAGAAATCCCCCCCCCCAAAAAAACAGCTTCTGCTTTCAAGGAGCTAACTTCCAGTCTAATAGGGAAGACAACACATAAACAATGATGTACAAACAAGATAAATGCAGGATAAATGGGAGATAATCAATAAAGAACTGTATTAGCATTAAAGGGGATCAGGAGAGGCTTCTTATATAAGGTGGAATTTTAGCTGAGACTTAAAGAAATTCAGGAGGTCGAGATGAGGAAGGAGCTAATTCCAACCATGGTAGAGAGGCAATAAAATCGCACAGATGGAGAAGAAAGGAATAGCAAGAAGGTCAGAGTCAGTGGATCGTGGAGTTTGCGAGGGGAGCAAGGTATAATAAGAATAGGAGGTAGGAAGGGGCCAGGTTATGAAGGACTTCAAAAAGCCAGAGGATAATATATTTTACCTTAGAGGTAACAGAAACTCACTGGAGTGTATTGTAAGGCAAGAGGGGTGTCATGGTCAGACCTGTGCCTTAGGAAGATCAATCTGACAGCTAAGAGAAGGATGGACTAGAGTGTGAAGAGACAAGGCAGTGAGACTAACCAGAAAATTACTGCTATAGTCCAGGTGTAAGGTGATAAGGGCCTGCACAACAAGATGGCATCAGATTGAATATGTAAGATGAGAAAAGTAAGGAGCTAAAGATGACACCTATGTTGCAAGCCTAGAGGACTGGGAAGGTGGTGGTGCCCTCAACAGTAACAGGAAAGTTGGGAAGAAGGGAACACTTGAAGGGAAAGATGAGTTCAGTTTAGACATTCAGTTCAAGATGTCTAATAGGCAGTTGAGAGATATAATTCAGGACAGAGTTTTGGGCTAAACAAGTAGATATAAGAATCATCATCGTGAAGATAACTGAATCCATTGGAGCTGAAGAGATAGCCAAGCAAAACAGTACAGTAGAAGAAAAGAAGACAAAAGACAGAGCCCAAAGACACCTATGGAAAGCAGACATGACCCAGATAGAAATCCAACAAAGGAGACTGGAAAGGAGCAGTCACAGAGGCAGAAGGAGGGCCAGAAGAGTAGTGTTACAAAAACCTAGGGAGAAGAGAGAATCAAGGAGAAGAGGGTGATCAGCACTGTCAAAGGCTGCAGAGAGGTCAAGAAAGATAAGGATTAAGAAAAGAAATTGGATTTAATGATTAAAAGATTATTACTAACTTTGGAGAGAGCAGTTTTAGTATAATAGTAATCCAAGATGAAAATTGCCAGCCTCCTTAGTTCAATATAAACAGAGTGAATAAATTAGCAGCATTACTGAGTCATATGACCAATAAGACCAGACATTTTCTCTGATCATCACAACCTATCAAACCTTTCTTTCCAAAATAGAAATTATTTTAAAACACCAAAAGAAACACCAAAGATAAAGCAATTTCTGTTCTTCCCATGATCTAAAACACCAAGAATCCAAAGAAGGTAAAACTTCATTAACTAACATCTAACTTAGGATCACTCAGCACCCCTCTCCTACCACTCACTATGCTCCAAAAAACAAGGATGCACAAGCCAATCTGATGCCTCTCCAACCCATGCCAAGGATATCCAAAGTCCAAATGAAAAAATTTTCTTAGGCCATAACACCCACCACCATGGCTGCTAAAAAGAGCTCTGGAGAAGAGCAAAGGAATAGATGGAACAGGACATGTGACAGGACATCATGTGTATGGGGACTGTCAGCATTCTACTGAGCCTGAAAGAGCCCAGAATCCAGCTGGGACCAGTTGTAATGGTAATGTAATTTGAATCTGAAGAGCCCTTTTTGTATTGGCAAGGTAGAGGGTACTTAGCACTTAGTAACTGATCAAGCCTCTGTTGGAGAAACATAAGGTATGATCTGTTACTGATGGAACAGGAAGGGATTGGCTGAAACAGGAAGCTAATGTCACGTGTGTGTGTGTGTGTGTGTGTGTGTGTGTGTGTGTGTGTGTGTGTGTGTGTGTATGTGTGTGTGTAAGGAAAAGCTCCAGGAAGGAACAATCAGAATTTCTTGGGACAAGAATCTGGAGGCAGAGCAGCTACAGAAGAGAGTTGAGAGCTGAGCCAGAATTTCCTGAGAACTTGTGGTGGTAGAACTTCTGAATAGGAGCCTAGGAGCCCAGAAGCCCAGGAACCCAGGAGCCCCTTGCCCCCAGGCTAGATAAGGTGATTCTGATTTCAGGACCTACCCAGAGAGCTGGACAAGGAATTGGAAGCTGTCTGCCATTGAACCCAGGTAGAATCTGGGATCATGGAAGGGGATCCAGGGAATCTGAGAACCGGCCCCAAGTCAAGATGAAAAGACCTTTCTGTGGGTACTGAGTAATGATGAAATTGTAGTTTACTAGTGATCTAGGGGTGGAGGGTTTGTGTATTTTCTAATGATTGTACTTAGTGATTAATGATACATAGTAATTGATAGTTAAATGACTGATTGAGTTAATTTAGTGTGCCCCATGAGTGAAAGATTTTGACTATTGTACTTGGAGATGATTACTCTTTGTTCTAAATATTGTGACCATTTTGGTGAAAACTATGTGGCCATTTTAATGATAAGCTGTTGTGAATATTATATTGTGATTTTCTGTGGTAAGTTGTAATATTGTGAATGCTGTACCTTGATTTACTGTAAATGTTTTGCTCTGATTTGTTATGGAATAAATAGGGTATTCACTATACTGTGTAATCAGAACCTTAAAAGCTGGTCACAGTAGCATTTCTCTGGAAAGCTGCTCATTCATGGCTTTACACCAGTTCTGTCCCCTACCCAGTTACTTGAGGCAAAGAGGTGGTAAAACATAAACTACCTAGCAGAGGAAGAGGCTCATATGCTTGGAAAACCAACCCCCAGAGAACCATCATAAGGGAGGAAGTCAGAAAGTGAGCCAACAGGGGAAAATAAAAAGAAAAAGGGCTTAAGTTACCACAGATCTCAGTAGGAAGAAAACTCAAAGACCTTGAACATAAGCAAATAAACAAACAGGGAAAAGATAAACAGCAGAAGGAAAAACAGTTTTCAAATCCAGTATTCAGGCATTCATGATTAAACACTATAAAACATAGGAAAAATATCTAACACTTAATGAAACAGTGAGCTCTGGATTTGGGGCATGCAGGGAACCACAACACTATTCCTAAGTAGTTTAAAAAAGAGATCAGAAATTTGAGACCAGAATTTCTGGCCTGCACAGCAGAAACAATAGTCAGAATAGAGAATCCACAGTGGCAAGTTTCACCAAAGAAACAAAGGAGTGGACAACTGACTGGGAATGTAAAGATATGGAAATTAAGGACAATCTAGAAGAAAAGAAGCAAAAAGTAGTAACATTAAAAGAAATCATTCTCTCCAAGCAAAACATATTGAGACAGGATGTGTAGAAACAACGAAATAACACAAGTCAAAAAATCTAAACACCATAATGCAAGAAATATACAGAAAAAAAAAACACATAAGGATCAATCAAAGGAACACATGGGTCTCCTCCAGAAAAAAAGCCCAATGCTACAAATTCCGAGTGGTAAAATTTAACAATTCCACTGAGAAACAAGAAGAAAAACAACAAATTCTGCAAGCAACCAGGAAAAGATCTGCATGTACAAAGGAAAGGAATTTCTAATCATATAATCTGCTCCCACCAGAAAATACAGGAAGGAATGGAAAAAGCAATAGAAACCAAGTATGCAGTCCATTGTGACCTACCCTGCAAATCTGAACTTAATTAACCATAAACGAAAAAAAAAAAAAGGACATTCAATAATAAAAGGGCATTCAAAGCATTCTTAGAAAGAAAACCAGACCTAAAGAAATTATTTGTTCCTCAAACACCCCAAAGGACAGAAATATATGAAAGGTAAATTAATATAGCAATAAAGAATGATAACAACAGATAAACCATTAAAAGACTGCTTCCCAGTGGCGACTAGGTGGTGCAGTGAAGAGGGCACCAGCCCTGGAATCAGGAGGGCTTGAGTTCAAATATGGCAAAGATTACTTCCTAAACACATATAGGAGACAAGAGTAAAAGCAGAAGTCAAACGGAGGTGATGGTGGAGAAACAGGCCTGAAATATAACAGACTAAACCTCACAACACCTACAAAATAACTCATTGTTGTTGATTTGAGGGCAAGGAGGGGGAGAGCTGGGGGGTTTTTGGTGGGACTAAATAGGAGGGCACATAAAAAGGAAGAGAGAAGAAAGAAGTTAAAGGGAAAGATGATGTACCCTAATCAAGTCAAAGGCTACCAATGAAGGGAAAATAATTCCTGTTGTCTCGCCTAGAGGAGATAGGTGAGGATAAAAAGGGAGAGATTTGAAAAGGGGGAAAGAATAAGGAAACATTGTTTCAATGGTGGGAAACAGTACCAATGATAAATGCTCTTATGGATCAAGAAATTTCCTATAAAGGGAGATGAGAACCTTATAATGGGCATTATCTGCAAGGATTTGGTACTTAGAAAGGTCACTCATCCTACCTCAGGAGAAGGGGAATCAGAGCTTCTGGCAAAAGATGCCCAGAAGAGTGGAAGAGCATGGACCCTAAAAAAAAATTCTGAGGGAAATGGGAGAGGGGAGAATGACCAAGGAAAGAGTAAAGGTCTAAAAGTGAGTGTAATGGCAAGCAAAGAAGTAGTTAACTCCTTGTTTCAGCTATTTAATTATTTAGCACCTTGTTTTCAGTTCAAGTTTCTTTTAAGCCTTGCCCATGATTTTATCAAGTCTTTGTTAAGAAATAGAACTTATAAACCCCTGTTGCTGATGCAACAGGAAGGGGCGGAACAGGGAGGAGCTTGACCATATATAAGAAGAAGCCCAGGCTGGGAGAAAGCAGAACTGAGAGAACACACTTGTGGTGGCAGATTTTGAGAAGGGAACATTTGTGGTGGTGGCACTCTGTTTGTCTCTTCTGTGTTGATTTTTGTTTATGATGTGTGTTGAGTTCTCAGACTTTGTTGGTGGTCTGTATTGATTTCACAGGCAGATAGTGAATTGATGATGGTGCTGGCAATATGCATGGATGTTATTGTGGCTCTTTTAAGTTTTGTCTTCCCAAAAACAGAAACTGTAGAGGACTTGAGGTGGACTGGACACTGAGCTTCGATATGGAATAGGAGTTGGATGAGGAACCAGACGAGGGGCTGGACAAGAAACTGAGAGCTGTCTGCCTTTGAATCCAGGTGACAGTTGGGTAGATTCAGGCAGGAATGGAAGAGAAACCAAGGAATGAGAGCCAGCCTCGAGTCAAAAGGAGAAGATCTCTTCTTGGGTACCTAATGCTCCCTGAGAAGATTTATAATTTACTGTGACCTAAGGATGGAGAATTTTGACCTTTTTACTTTGTATCCCTTAAGCAGGCCTGCTCCTTAAGGATGACTGAGTTAAGGACTTACTGAATGATATATTCTGCTTAAAACTATGTGGCCACTTTAGTGATAAGTTGTTACGTCATGACACTGTGAATGCTGTACTTTGATTTCTGTCTTAGTTTATTACTGAATAAATAGAGAGTTCACTTGCTATTCACAGCAGCAGTCCTCTGGAAAGTTGCTTGTGCTTGGCTTTACAGTGAGGCACAATATAAAAAAAAGGCAGGGTCAGGGAGCAAGTTCTACAAGGCAATAACAAAAACTATTTAGCACAAAGAACACAAAAATTGGTATCTCAAAAGTTTTAAATCCATGAGGAATACTGAAAATAAAGCATTAATTATTACTTAAAACCAAAGAATAAAAGTCTAGACTAGGCAGAAAGAGAAGATAAATAATGAAGAGAGTGAAGGAAAGAAATCTTTTCTAAAATTAGAAGCATTACATAGGAGATGCTAGAAATAAGCTTTTTCTTCTGAAGCAAAGGTGAGGGAAGCACCAACTCTCTGACATGATTCATGACACCTCATTGCTTGGACACTCATTCCATTGTGCATGTCACAACCCATACATCATTTCTTATCTTATGCGATTCTTGTCTGTATTCTCCCACAGATATTCTAGAAGGATTTACCCAAACACCAAAAGCCTTCCTTTGGGCCACCTTGTATCTCACTGGGAGTAGTCCAAACTTGGGCCACCCCTGTCATGTCTCATTCCGGGTGTGATTCACTCTCCTTTTCTAATTGTAGATTTCTTGGACAAATCTCCCTCATAGCATTTAGGATTATAGACCTAAGAGCTGGAAGGGGCCCTCAGAAGCTGTCTAATCTTTTCATTTTACAGATGAGGAAATGAAGACTAGGAAGGTTGTGACTTGCCCAAGGTCACTCAGGCAGTACCTGCTGAAGCTAGAATGTGACCCTATATACTCTGACTCCACATTCAGTATTCTACTACACTAACACTTCTTACATTTAACTATTTTAACAACAAGGAAAAAAATAAATTAATCAACTCCACATAAGGGGGTGAGAGGATATTTATAAAAAAGAGTAAACGGTTACTTTTCAGAGTCAATAAGAACCTGAAATCAAATGACTCCATAACTTCTACAGTAATTATCTTTTTTAGTCAACTCTTAAGCCATGAAAAAAAAAAATTCTGATATAAACATGCAACATAATAAGTATATGACTTTGTCAATTCAGGTAAACTTCCTGGGCTTAACTTTCCTCATTTGTAAAATGTGGTTTTATCTATAAAATAAGGACTAGATCATCTAAGGTTCCTTGGTTCCTTTTTGTTCTAAATCTACGACCCCTTTCCCAAGAAGTTTCCTCAATAAAAATGACTAAACATAACTAAGGGAAGAATAAAAAGTTCTTTAAATGTATTCAATAACAACAAAAACCTCATACCCTCCTTAAAG
Source organism: Gymnobelideus leadbeateri (assembly GCA_011680675.1). Lineage (NCBI taxonomy): Eukaryota > Metazoa > Chordata > Mammalia > Diprotodontia > Petauridae > Gymnobelideus > Gymnobelideus leadbeateri. The sequence goes on from WOXC01009946.1 coordinate 484,214, forward strand.
ATGTAAATATTTTGTGTATACACACACACACACACACACACACACACACCCCAAAACCCTTTCTCTATACCAGTTTGTCTATTTCACACTATCCATTTGCCTATATCATCAATGACTGTTTCAAGTTGTAAGCTTCTAGAAGACACAGTGCCTATTTAAATTGTTCCTCATGATGCATCTGAAACAGCATTTAAAATACAAATTTTTGTTTTGTTTGTTTGTTTGTCTCTTGCCTTTTGGTAGAGAAGTGATGGAGTAGGTATGAAATGCAGTGACATTTTTTTCCAGACTGACCAATGTGTTGATTTGTTTTGATCCACTACTCTTATTAATTACAAGGGAATAAAGGGATGAGTTGGCAATAAAGGTGCAAAAGAAACAAAAGATTATCAATAAAATATTTTTAAAATACATGGCAATGTTATTATTACCTTGTTAATGAATGTAAGACTTTATGGATTAAAATACAATCCTTTTTTGTTTATTCTATATAAAAATGTTTACTAATAACTAAGTTCATAATAACAAAAATTAATTTAAAAAAAAAACATGACTTTTTATGACAAAGATAAAGATTCCCTTGAAACAATTATGTGACAAGCATTATATCTGACACAAGTTAGTTACAAGAGTCTTTCCAACATCATTCTTACCAGGCATCGTTTCATCTGGAATGACTGAACCTTCACAGCCTGAATAGCTTCATCTAGGAGCTTTTCCTGCTCATCCTGTGGTGACTGCTGTGTTGTCGGCTGAAAAAAAAACGAAAACAATTGAAAATTTTACCACTACTTTTTCCCTGCCAAATATATATCACTACACTTTTTAGCCACAGCACCTCATTTAGGTTCCTCTAAGGTCCATTCTACATCACAGAGCCAATCACCTCTGCTTTTTTGCTTACAAATCCCTAAACAGAAAACTATGTCTGTATTCAAACAGTAGGCTAATGACCTAAGGTTGCTAAGGGAGAGCAGTCACATCTACAGTAAATGCTTCTGCTTCAGAAGCTGACTCCACATCTCTGAAACAGATTGCTGTCAAAGAAACATGTGCTGCTAGTTTCAGGATGCTTGCATTCTGCCAACACATGAATCACCACGGGAACAGCTACTCTACCAATCCAGTTCCTTCCTCGGGTGCTGTCCAGGATAAATTGCAGACAGCATCATTTCCTCCTCAAAACAGGGTCTTTTTTTCATCCAATTTTATCCTGTCCTGAGAAAACATGAATCCAGTAACTAAATTGTACAACTACTGTCCCTTGCCTTAAGCAATATATACAAAGGAAAGAGAAACATTAGGCAAACGATTTTAAATTATATAAATAAGGGGGTGGTTAGGTGATGCAGTGAGTAGAGCGCTGGCCCTGGAGTCAGAAGGACCTGAGTTCGGATCTGGCCTCAGACACTTAACACACACAAACAAAAACCTAGCCGTGTGACCTTGGGCAAGTTACTTAACCCCAATTGCCCTCCAAAAAGAAAAAAATATATATTATGTAAATATGATTCAAATGATCCCATGATACCTCTAACATTAAATAAAGTTGACAATTTAAAAATTGCAAATACTTTTACTTACTAATGCTGGAAATCCTTCCCATACCATTTCAATTAGATGGAAACATAATAATGAAAAGAACATTGGATTATGGTTCTATTCTATTAACTACCATTTAATAGTTGTATAATTATAAGCAAGTCAGTTTCTCTGACCCTCAATTTCCTCATCTATAAAAATAATGCTCACATTATTTATTACCAGAATTGTGAGCAAATCACTTAGTAAGTATGAAGGTGCTATAAATATCAAAACATTACATTTTCTAAGTATATAAGACTGCATAATAAAGAATTATAATATTGCAAAATTAACTATATGGCAGATATTTTGTTTCTCTGGTAATGTGATATGGTATAAAGGACCCTGAGTTTGAAGTTAAAGATCCTTTGTTATAATCTCAGCTCTACTACTCCCTGAATTATCCTGAGCAAGTTACCACTGTTTCCTCATCTGTAAAATTAGGGGACTAGACTAAATAAGGTCTCTTCCAACTCTATGATGCTATTATTTCTTTCACCAATGGGATATACTAATTAATCTTTAACTTAATCTTTAACCTAGTCTTTTAAGGTCAAAAATTACATAGTGTTACATATACAGCCTGTGTCTCCAACTAGTATAAAATGCCAAAAATTTAACAATTTAAAATAATTTAAATAATTTTAAAAGTAACTTTAAATAAATATTTAAAACAAAGTTTCCAATGGTATAAAATAGCAGTGCTTTTTACACAGAATCAAAGTGAACCCAGAGAACAAAAGCTCATGAATAAACATAAAGTATATTAGCTAACACTACCAAATCAATCAATTCTGAATGAAGGAAATATGCAATCTAAAATCCTATTTAGTACAGGATTCCGGTTTTCTCAAAAATGTCCTATTTATCAAAGTGGCCTAAAGAATACCCATGGGTGGTAAAGTATTATTATCATTTTAAAAGTTTTTCCAAGTGGTTTTCTTATGCCAGTTCATAGTTTTCCTAAAGAAGAAAAATATTAGCAAATTAAATTGCCAATTTAAAATTTCATCTTTCAAGTCTGGAAGTTGTCCACAATTGTAATTTTTAAAACAAATCAACAGTGAAGCTTGCTAACAATTACTGTTATCCAAAAGTAGAATGGATTGCCACAGGAGATAGTGGCTTGCATTGACCTCTTGGGAGGTGCAAGCTACTATCTCCTGTGGCAATTGAAAACAATGCTTACTTGTCAGGTACATGTAGTAGATGGACCAGATGACTTGTAAGGTTCCTTCTAACTGACTCACTAAAGGGAGAAAGTTTCTCTCACATTAATTTAGGGGGCAGAACAGAAAAAATGTAACATAATAATGCTAGGTAGGACCAGAAATTCAAATTTCACTTTCAGACAATCTCTAGTAAATAGTTTTTTTGTTACCCTAAGACACTTGTACACACAAAATCTATGAAAGTATAATTTCTTTACACTTAACTTAAAGAGGCCATAATGCTATTAAGAGTCCTAATACTATATAAAGATAACTTTAAAGGGAAAAGAATAATAGTAGCTTTAAAGCTTTCTATCTTAAAAGATTCTTTACACAGCACCACATACACAAGGCATGTTATCTTAACTGTAGGTATCTGAGATGATGAGAAAGAAAACAGAGCTGTAGGCATTTTACTATATTTCATTTTAGTGGCATTCTATTTTTCACCCACTTGACTTTTACTGAATGGATAAATTTCTAGGTCAATTTCTTCAATAACCCTGGACTTCACTGAGGAAGCTTTGTATAGCAGGGCTCAATATAATAAGTTACAATGCCATTCACAAAGAAAAGCATCTGGAGGACCTCAATCATCTACATAGAATCCCTGTTCCACTGGATGTGAGGCAAAATACCCTCCACAATCCTGACAAACATCTTTAGCTAGCATATCTCCCTGTTTTATGTCTCACTAAAATTTAGTACAATTTTAACATGTATATTACAATTTGCTGAAGAATAACCTCAAAGGATGTCTTTTGCTCCTCCTTACATATCAATTTCATTAAAAAAGAATCAACAGTGGGATTTTCTATTCTCTATTATAAATTAAGTAGTATAGAATACAGATTACTAGTTATTAAATCTATTATAAATTAAGTAGTATAGAATATAGATTATTAGTTATTAAAGTTACTGAACAGAAATTGTTAAAATGTGAAGTTTTGCTATAGCTGAAATTTTGTTGTAACAAAAATCACGTCATCTTTTTAAAGGCTTTTTAAAATCTCTTTTGTAGCCAATCACCCAGGACAAAAAAACAAATGAAGTTTCTCAGTAAAACAATAAATGACAATCAAAACAAATTTAACATGAATCACATTCACAAGGATTATAAAAATCTTGTGCCGTTTTCCCAATACAGTGTTCTTCAGATGTTGCTCTCTAACCAAAGCTCCCCCTGAAATATCAATATCTAATCAATTTGAAATGGTATATCTAGAACAAGGTACAAAATAAAGGATTCAGTAAATAACATAGGATTATCAATGACGTGGAAAAATCATGCCATTGATATTAGAGGGGGAAATCAATGTACATTACAACCCATTATGGGCAGCTAAGTGAAGCAGTGCATAGAGCACTGGGCCTGGAATCAAGAAGACTCATCTTCATGAGTTGAAATCTAGTTTCAGACACTTACTAGCTGTGTGACCCTGGGTAAGTCACTTAACCTTGTTTACCTCTGTTCCTTATATGTAAAATGAGCTGGAAAAAGAAATGGCAAAGCACTCCAGTATCTTTGCCAAGAAAACCCCAAAATGGAGTCATAGAGAGTTGGACACAACTGAACAATGACAACAACCGGTTATATGAGTGATATCATGTCAAATTTAATTCTGTATTGAGGTAAAATGTTTTATTAACTAGAGAACAGCATAATTTCAGAAACACTGAATCTCTCTAAGGTAGATAATTAGTTCATTTTGACTAACACAAACATTAGAAGATACTTTTTTCACAGAATGTAATCAAAAGACAAGTCAAATTCCAAGAAGACAGGGAAGTAACTTATAATAACCAATAAAGATGGATTTTTTAAAGTTGATTTATCACCAGTTCCACCACGATTTCCTACTGTAACTAAGGTTGGCTAAGTGGAATAAGTTGGTTTTAGAGAGATCACCAACAATAATAAAACATTTATTAAGCAACTACTTGTGTTCATAAGCATTGTGGTAGGCATTACAGAGGCACGAAGTCCCACCATATTCAAAGTAATCTAAAAGAAAGCTAGGACACCAAAACATAAGCATGCATTCAAGAATTTCAAAACACAGTGCTAAAAAGCCTTTTGAAGAAGGTAATAACTAAGTCCCACTGTAAAGGATGGGTAAAATTCAACAGGTAAAAAGACTGTGAGGGCATTCCAGACATGACAAACAGGTTGAGCAAAGCAATGAAGTCCTGAGAACACAGAGACAAAGAGAAGCAGTTTGAAGGTGAGGGTCCAGGGTAAAGGAGTGCATGCAAGGGTACTGGAAATAAGGTCGGAAAAGGAAACCTTGCCTTTGGGTTACAAAGAGCCTTTAATGCCTGGCAGAGCAGTCTGAACAATTCAGAGGTAATAAGGAGTCCCAAGGAATTAAAAGGCTTGAATTTTATTTTATTTAGGGGTGAGATGTGGAGAATTTAGAGAATGGCTGGTCTAGTTAAAATAAGGAAATAAGAGGACCTCTTTTTCAGCTCCAGAAACCAAGTGGAAGTGACACAGGCATCGCCAAGGGACACAGGCGCTCGCGGCTCATTTACATAGGGCCACTACAGATTTTCGAAGAGGGGCGGGCTCTCGGCTGACATTAGGACAGGTCTGACAGATGAACGTGGCGGGACTGGCCCAAGCAAGGGCATGGAGCCTTTTATTCATTCCCGACTCGCAGAAAGCAAAGTCAAGACGGCCAAGACCGTGCAGGGCACAAAGGGCGGATGAACGCTGGAGCTCGGGAAAGGGACGGCCCAGTGCCCAGCGCGTCCGTCTGTGGACCCGGCGCTTCCCTTCAGCCGCAGGACGGCGGACGCTCCGCGGCCCTCTCCCGGCGGTGGGGTAGTCGCCTCCTCCCGATCGCGGGGAGGCTGCAGCAGCAGGATGACAGGAGCGGCCCCCGGCCTCGCGGCGGTCCATCGCTCCTGCTCCCTTGATGCCGCAGTCCCACACGAGGAAGGCGGCTGCCCACCCGGGAAGGAGCCGCGGCTACCAGGGACCCCACGCCCCCTCCCTCCCAGGAAGCGGCCCCGCCTGCGGCCTTCGCTTGGCCGCCCCCGGCCCCAGGCCGACCCAGCCCAGGCGGTATCAGCCCACTCCATCACCGTCCCATTGGATCCCCACATGCCGGACACGGCCGGACTACAGGCAAGGGAGGAATGGAAGGAAGGACTGATTCTAGGGGCCCCCGATGCCCCCCTCAACACTCACCATGGCGACTGCCCGGAGCCTGCGGCAAGCAGCACCAGACCCGCGTCGAGCCCCGCGCCGTCATGTGATGCTGCGGCCCCACGAGGCCCCGCCTTTCCACTTCCCCGCGCTCCACCCCTCCACACCCTCAGGCCGCCCCTTCATTGGCCCACGCCCAGGAACTGGGGTCGCGTTCGCCCATTGGTCTTCATCTCCCAAAGAACGCGCTAAAGGACGAGAACAAAAGCCAATCGCTCTGCCAGGAGGCAGGGAGGGGGCGTGGCCTTGGCTGCCGTAGGAGGAGAGACATAGGGAGGCACCCGAATACTGGGAAGTACTGAGTCGGCTGCGGGGACAACGAATCATCTGACTCGCATTGGGCGGTGAAGCACTGGGCAGGAAGGAAGACGCGGAAAAGGTGGGATAGGTCCTCCTGCGCTTAAGCATACACCCATCCCCGGAGAGTACCTTCGATACGCAGGCGCAGATGGAGGATGCGGGTTGGCTCTTGCGGAAAAGTAGCCCTGTTTCACTGAGCCAATGCTGTCGCGCCCAGGGGGTCGGGCCCGGGTCTCATTGGCAGGGGAGCCGCTGGGCGCGCGCCTTTCGTTCTTCTGCTGAGAGGTTGGCGGGCGATCACCCTTAGCTGTGCGCCATGGAGCCCGGGCCCATTGCGCGTTTCGCACCTCGATTGGGCATCACGGACCCCTCTGTCCTGAGGTGAGTAGCGGGGCCAGGCCCCCTGGAGCCCGGGGGCGCTCCTCGAGAAGACTCCAAAGGGCGCGGGACCGGCTTTGTGGAGAGACACTGCGTTCCTCCTAGTTCCTAGAAGAAGTCTCCAGGAAACATTAATGATAATAAGGAGTAATTGTCATTACTTTTACTTTTAGTCTGACCTGTGAGGTCTTTAGGGGCAACTAGTGTCGGGCCTGGAGCGCAAATGAGACCTCGGACACTAACTGGGCAAGTCACCTAACCCTGTTTGCCTCGGTTTCTTCATCTGTAAAGTGAGCAAATCATTTTGGAGACGGAAATAGCAAATCTAATGGGGTCACGAAGAGTCAGACACTACTGAACCAAACAAAACCCCATGTCCTTGGTATCCGGATCGTTGGTGGAGTCGCTTCCTCTATGGAAGTCTTGTCGTCTTCGAGAAGAAGTCTATAGACTTCTATAGAAGTCGCTACTAGTCTTCATGGGTTAGTCGGCCCGAGAATAAGGGACTTTCCTAGGATCTCATGCCGCCAGCATGTGTCAGAGGTGGCAGTTGAGACCAGGCCACCTCTCCACCCACACCACTGCTGCCTCTAATTTGCTCTTACTTAACTACTCAGATTCAAGGAAGAAACTGGCAGTTTAGGAGGCCTAGGAGGAACGAAAAGATGCTCTTAAGAGCTTGAAAGGCATTTAGCTGGACCTAATCTGTAAAGTGAGAGGGCTAATTCATAGCGGAAAGAGCCGTGTCCAGAAGCCGCCTCCTCCCAATTCTCCTTTTTACAAATGAAGAAACTTAGTAAGTCCCAGAGAGGTTGTTTGCCAAGATCATACCTAGAAAGTTCGGGTGGAATCTGAACCCAAGTCCTGCCACTCCAGAGCTTTCCACTACACCGTGCTTCCTTCCTCCCTATTCTCCAAGGTCCCTCCTGGTTCTTAATTTATTATGTTAATATATAAGGACCTTGTCCAGTGAAAGATGGCCAGGATGGGGAAGAAGAGGGCATCAACAGCAAAGTAAGGAAGAAAAAGGGTTTCAGCCAAAGGAACCAACACATCAGAATGGTCCAGTGTTATAAGTAGTGGTCTATACTCAGGGTCCTCCGCCATGAAGTGGGAGGTGACTTCGCATATCTCTTGGTGCCCTGCTTGGTCATTGTAATTGTTTTTCTTTTCATTTATACCAGGTGACAATGTGATCTGGTAGCCAGAAAAGCCGCCACATTTTAAGCTACATAAAAAGGTTGTCTAGAATGAGAGCGGGGTGGCAATGAATAGAGCACCATCCCTAGAGTCAGGAGGACCTGAGTTCAAATGCAGTTTCAAACACTTAACACTTAATAGCTGTGTGACCTTAGGCAAACCACAACCCCAATTGCCATGCCTTTCCCCCTCCAAAAAAGACCAAAAAAAAGAATGAGAGCAATGATATTCTGCCCTATTGTGCTATCAGAACACATCTGAAGTATCGATTTCTTTTAAAAAAAAAAGATATTTGACAAGCTGAAGATGCATGATAGGGTAGTGAAGGGACTGGAGGCTATGCTGTATGGGGAGCAGTTGAAGGGACTGGGGATATTAAACCTGGAAAAACTTGAGGGGAATCAAATAGCTGCCTTTAGATATTTATGGTCTGTCATGTGAAAAAGTGATTGGTTTTGTTCTGTTTGGCCCCAAAGGAAAGAACTAGTAATATTGTATGCAAGATGTAGTGGGGCAGATTTTACCTGATATAAGGAGGTGTTTCCTAATAATTAATGCTGTCCCAAAGTGAAATGGGATTTGGGAGGGCCTCTTATATCACTGGAAGTCTCTTAGGAGAAAAAGAGGATAACCATTTGTCAATAGTCTTGAAGATATTCCTGCTTCATCGACTTGATTATAGAAAAGTATTAATAATCATCCATAAGACTTAAAGAAAAGACTAGATTCTCTAGCCTACTCACCCTACCCACCCCACCATAATTTTGCAAATGAGGAACCCAGGTCCCAGAAGAAGTGGCTTGCCCAAAGTTAGTGAGATTCATTGCTAGAACCCAGGCTTCATTTTCCAAGCTAGTGCCTTTTTCAGTGTTTCACTGCTTCCTGTGTCTAAAATCACTTGAGAATCCTAAGAAGCAGAAGATACATCAGACAATCTTATTCAAAGCACAAGCATATAACTATGGGCAAATTACTTTTACTTCAATTTCCTCATCTGTTAAAGAAAAGGTGGAAATGGGGCACAGAGTAAAAACTGCCCTCACTACTCTCCAGATTTTTGTGAGGAAGTTATTGTTATTACAATAACTATATAAATTCGATCTATCGGATGATGATGATGACAATAACAACTTGGAAGGATCCTGTAGGATTTTGTGACTTTAACTGCAGGCAGAGGAGAACCATGGTGAAATCTATTTACTTAACTTCTATCTCCATTATTAAGAAAAGTCATTAGATGTTTATACAGAAAATACTTTATAAATTTTAATATTGTAATATAGGAAAGCTGAAGAATACCTGCGACTGTCCCAAGTAAAGTGTACTGGACTGTCTGCTCATACTACAGAAACAAGTAATGCAGTCATGTGTCTGGACCTTGCTGCTACCAATATGAGATGGCCTTTAGACAGAGTAAGTGGCTCCCCTTCACTGTGGTGATGATGATGATGATGACTTTTCCCTTTATTTGCCTCTTGTTCTTAAATTAACTAAGGGTATAAATTATTTAAACTGTACTTAATTGGGTATGTCTTACCTGTCTCTACTAGAATATACAATTCCATAGAAGCAAGGATTATGTCATTTCTCTTTCCCTCCTAGTGCCCAACATAGTGCGTTGCACATAAATGGTGTTTAATAAATGTTTAAAAAGAAAATTCATTTTCTCGTCTCTGAGACCAAGCTTGGTTTGTATAAATTATACAGCTTTTGTGTTTTGTTGTTGTCCTTTCTATTTACATTATTATAGTCATATTATTTTCCTGATTCTGCTTGCTTTATTCTGCATAAGTTCCTATAAATCTTCAGGTGCTTCTCAGTATTTTTCATATTTTTTTCATTTCTTACAATATAATAATATACCATTACATTCATGTACTGCAGCTTATTTAGCTGTTCTTATCAGTTTTATGCTACCATAAAAGGTAGTGTTATGAATATTCCAACATGTCTTTCATCTTTAATTTCCTCTGGGAATATACCTAATAGGATTTCCATGTAAAATGATATGGGCATCTTTTTTAAAGTAGAATTTTATCTATATTCTTTGTTTTCACATTACTTAACATTTTCAACTGTATCCCTCCCCAACAGCTCCCAGAAAGACATCCCTTATTTTTAAAAAAAAAAGTAATGAGAGGAAGAAAAAAGGGTCAGCAAAACTAATCAACATATCAGAAAGGTCTAGCATTATATGTAATGCTGTATTACTGAGGGTCCCCTACCTCTGCCAAAAAGTGGCGTAGGTGTCTTTTCACTGGTGTTATGCTTGGTTATTATCCTTGTTTAGATTGGGTGTCTTCTCATATCTTCTTTGGTGCTGTGCTTGGTCATTACATTGTTTAGATTGCTTTGTTCTTTTTCTCTCTGTTTACATTGCTGTAGTCATTGTTTAGGTTGTTTTCCTAGTTTTGCTTACTTCACTTTCATATTCATCTTCTCTGTGTTCATATTTCTTTTACACAACAGTAATATTCCACGACATTCATATACAGTATTTAGCTGTATTCTAAGCAATGAGCATCTGCTTTTCTTCATTCTTTGCTTATAAACATTTTGTTGTTGTTGTTGGGTCAACAAGCTTACTTTAATCAATTAAACATATATTGTTTACCTAGTTCGGGGAAAAAAGATCAGCACTCCGAACATCAAAGTATACAGACAGAACTTACAATACAGAGAAACAAACAGATCAAGCAGACAGGCTTCCAAACTGCTTACCCATTACATCAATACCAAATCACAGTTACCAGAGAGAGAAGCATCAACATCTGGGTTTTTCAAAGCCCAGGGGGCTCTCATCTGGTCAAACCACACAACACTTCTCAAAGTGAGCCCCCGCTTATAAACATTTTGTTGCATATTGGGTCTTTTGTTTTTTATATTGACTTCCCTGATGTATGTGTCCAGATGTAGAATCTTGGGATCAAAGATATGGACATTTTCATCTCTTTCTTTGTATGATTTCAAGTTGCTTCACATGCTGCATCGAAAGCATTTTATTGTTTGCTGACAACCTCCTCCAGTATTGACTATGCTTCTTTTGTCTTTGCAAATTTGCTGGGTGTGTAGTGCACAACAGTTAGAGTTGTTTTCATTCCCATTTCTCTTTTTAAAGACTTGAAACTATATTTCTTATGGGTAAAAATAGGAAAGTAGATCAATAGAACAAACTGGATAAGGAAGAATTGAAAATAATTAAACTCAGTAACACAGTGTGTATAATTCTTTGGAAATCTGTTCATAACCTTTGACTATTTATCCTTTGAGGGATGGCTCTTGATCTTAAATATTTGTGTTAGTACCCTATATATCTTGGTCATTCAGAGAAATTTGGTTCAGTGTTTTTCTCCTAATTATAGTTATATTCATTTTGGTTGTGCAAAAGTTCTTCAGCTTCATGACATCCAATTTTTCATTTCATCTTTTGTGATTACCTCCTGTCACATATTAAGAACTCTCCCCAAACCATAAATCTGTGGCCTTTAATACTGTATTTCACTTCATAATCGTTGCACCCTGTGTGGGTTTTTGGGGGAGCCGGGGGGGTTTGTGTTTGTTTCCAGTCTAAAACTATGTTTATAAACTTTTATTGTGTAATCGTTACATGGTATAATTCTGTTTGTCAAGACACTTAAAAGGTAACCAGAGTAGCAGTATATTCACATGTGGCATATGGATACACATTTATCTCTTATGTATTGGGAGCCATGAGCCAACCAGAAACAATGAACATCCTTCCAATTATTATATCAATCTTTATTTCTTTAGAGTGTTAAGTCATGCCATCAGTAAAAGGTGGGTAATTTTATCTCCTCTTTCCTTTTTTTCATGCATTAAAATTTCTTCCTCTTGTCTTAATGCTAACATTTCTAGAACTGTGACAAATAGCTTTGTGGAAAAGGAGCATCCATGCTTCTTATGTTTATTGAGAAAGACATTAGTGTTTCCCCATTGTAAATAATGGTAGCTTTTGTTTTTAAATAATTCTAATCATATTTTAAAGTTGACCTATGTCTGTGCATTGTCTGGTTTTTAAGAAAAATGTATGTCTTACTTTGTAATGGCTTTTTTCTGCATCTTTTGATATAATCATGTTCATGTTTTCTTTTTGGAAGACTTATTTAGTTAAACTTTCTGGTTTGAACAAGAAGATGTATCAAAGCTGTCTTAAGTCTTTTGAGTGTTTGCTGGGCCTGAATTCAAATCTTGGAATAAAAGACTTAGCAGTACAGTTTAACTGCATGGAGGCAGCAAACATTGCTTCAAAGATACTACAGAGGTATGGAGAATAAGGAATTGTGAATGAAAACTTGGTGTGTTTCACAAATTAGAACTTTTAATTTCAAAAAATATCTGTCTTTTGTTAAGTAAAATTTTGACCTATAGAAATAAATTGGTAGGGGTGGCTGGGTGGTGCGGTGAATAGAGTGCCGGCCCTGGAGTCAGGAGGACCTGGGTTCGGATCCAGCCTCAAACACTTAATACAAAAAACCTAGCCATTTGACCTTGGGCAAGTCGCTTAACCCCAACTGCCCTCCAAAAAAAGAAATAAATAGGTGCACTTTAAACTGACACATGCTTATTGTCAAGGTTTAGTGATGTTAGCACTTTTACATTATGGCTTAGAAATCATGCTTATTCTGTTTAGTATTTCTATATCACTTTACAGTCTGGACCATTTCTCTAATAAATGCTATAAACACTTCTTTCTCGTAGGTATGAAGCCAGCCTTCCCCAGATACAGAAAGTAGATCTAGATTTATCCAAGCCCCTTTTCACAACAGCTGCACTGTTTTCAGCATGCAGGTAAGGATATATTTTGTTAATGGATTATGTTTCCAAAGTTTATAAGTCACTTGCAATTCAGAACACATTTTCATTTGTTTGGTGGTTAGTTTCCCAGGATGGCTCCCAAAGCCTGTTAGCTTATAATGTGGCTGTTCTCATCACTGGTAATGGTACAGCCACTACATCTGACAAGAAACCCTTGTGCTATAAAAGAAGTAAAAAAATTGCACTTAAGTCAGAGCTATTGGACTTGATCAAATACATAAAAAAGAAATCTGTGCTAGATGTGATATAATTTTAAAGGCACTCAGATGGTTTTTCAAGATATTTTACATGACCTCAGAGGCCATCTAGTCCAGTACCCTATTACCCCTCTCAAAAAAGAGAGCTTCCAGAAAAATGGAAAATATATGGTGGTATTACCAGGAAAAAAAGATAACTCTGAACTTTTGACTTATTTGCATATTTTCTCAACAAAATCCTTGAGAATAGTCTTTGTACATATTATGTACATAGACTATATACATATGTATTCTTGAGTAACACAGAAGAAAACGGTTTATAAGGAGACATAGGGTAATTTTGTGGTTACCTTGTTACATTCAATACAAACTTTTTTTTTAGTTTTTTTTTAAAAAACTAAAGTAAGTAACAAGTTGATGGGTTCATATAAAATCCTGTTTTGTTCTTTGTATATTGAGATGTTAGTTTTTATGATTATGTTCTTAGTAAAAAATTTTTTCTTTTAAAAATAAGGTCTATTAAACATCAGAATTCTGATTAATAAATACACTTACCAGTCAGAATGTCAGAGAACTGACAGTGAAAGGTGAGCTATGAGGCATACATTGTCACAAATGGCCAGTTATCAATTTATTTTGTTTACCTCTTCTTATTTGTTGTGGTGGGGCAGGTGAAAAGCAGACATTGGGAATTATTGGAGAGTGACGGTTGGTGTTTTTTCCTTTGGGGCATCAATAAAACATGTTTGAAAAAAGAATAAATGTCATAATCCAGATGATAAATCTATTCCTAATCTTGGTGAGGGACAGTGAGCTGGGCCCAGAACTGATTAGGAGTAAGAGTGAGGATTAGGAAGCTGTGTATTGCTTCCGTTGATGCCATACTCTTCCCTGCCACAAAAGCCCATCTTTTTTAACACCATTATTCTCCTCATGATGTGATATGGCTACAAATCATGGAGTAATACAATCATATAAAAATCCAAATTGCAGGTGACAGAAGGGGAAGGGGAAATGTGTAAAGAGTACATATTGTATGGAGTAGTCAGTAGTTTATAACCAACAAACACTTATGGGCATAAAAGACATGGTCAGGAATATGTACAGCTGGGAAAAGAGGCAGGTTATTCAAGTAGGGAGAGGAAAGGATGATAGATGGACAGATATATTATTGTAAAGAAAGGTCATTAGTGCATTGAATAGATCCCTGTGAGGAAATTATAGATGATGAGAAAACTAGGGTAATTTGCAGTCTGTACCAGTGGAGGGAGTTCTCATGCCATTTAGTAGACTACAAACCCATTGAACAGGAAAAATGTTGCATATTCACAGCTATAATGCTCTCTATTACTGTTTGTTTATGGAAAATTGTAGCATTTAAGTTACATTAAAAATTAGATAGGATTTTAAGAACTTAACCTGGGAACTTAGTTGCCCTTTAGGGCATATTCTATGGGGAAATGCATTCCAGATTCTAACTAATAATATCCCTCTCCTTGCTACTATAACTGTGGTGGCGGCAAGGAAATTTCTCCCCTTTCTGAGCTACACAGTGGTCATTTCATATGTAAAGAATGTTATCTCAGGCTATCTGCATGTGAATATTAAAATCTGATCCCTGATTGAGCTACCAGCAATTAACAGTTTGCTAGTTGTAGCTCCTAAAAGCACAATATTAATGATTATATAGGTAGCTTTTGAGACTTTTAGATTACTTCTTAAAGATTCAGTTTCAAATTTGTTAGTATGCCTGATATATTGATGTTCTTTGATTTGTACCACAGTAGTTCTCCCTAAATACTAACTGCTCATAGATTCTGTTCCTAAAGAGATCTTTTTGCTTTGCTTTCTGCTGGAAATCACTTTAAAAATAAACAGCATTTTAGGGGTGAATTCCTCTACCCAGTCAAATGATTTGGGAGTTGTTTGGCTTCATTACCTACACATAACAGAGAGTGTTAATTAGCATATGGGGAGACTAACTTCAAACCAGTATTATAGTAAAGAATGATGTTAATTCAGTTTGGGTCTATTCCTCATATGCTCACATTTCTGAAGTATAAGAATATGTTCCTCACTTTGTAAATTCTTTTGGTCCCAGCTAGTAAATATAAGCAATGAAATGAAATGAGCCAAGCATCAAAAAACAATGTGATGTGTATGCCAAAAATGTTAGTTCTTTATATATCAAATACCTGAGAATTTAAGAAAATAATTATAGCTATTCTTGTATTCTTTTCTGTCTTTACATGTGCCCCTCTTTTAGAGCAGAGATTCTGATATAGAATGTGTCTTCCTCATTATTAGTAACTTTGTCCATCCAACAACTAAAATTATTAAGTAGATTAATGGGGCTAAATAATAAGGCATCTTTAAGGCTAAAATTTTACACCAAGGCTGAAGGAGAAAGAAAGTTATTAGACACTTTGAACCTCCACTAGTAAAGCAAGGGGAAAAAGGAACAAATATGGTGTAATGGAAAATGTACTGGACTAAATCATCAGATATTTGAGTGCAAATCCTTCTGACACTTAATGGCTCTTTAATATCGTCATATATAAAATGGGGATAAAAATGCTCATAACTCCTTGGAGGAGTTGTTCTAAGCATCAAATGATTGTGTAAAGTGGGGTTTTTTCATCTTAAAGTGATATAGAAATGTCAACTATCATCATTTTCATTAGTATTATTGATGTGTAGGTGACAAGAAAAGGGCATCTAGCTATTTTAAGAAAATAAATTATTTTATAGGGTTCTAAAGATAAAAGTGAATAAAGACAAAATGGTGGCCACCTCTGGTGTAAAGAAAGCTGTTTTTGATCGACTCTGTAAACAATTGGAAAAGTTTGAACAGCAAGTTAAGGGTGAGTATTCCACAATTTAAAGTTATATGAATTTAGGTTGGATTACCACAATTGCACATTTGTAGTTACAAAGGCTTGTGTTACACAGATTGGTTCCTCAAACAAATGCCCCATTCATGTACATAGGTCAGACTACTGTAGTAATTATCTGCCAACTAGGACATATTGTCTTACAAGAGAAACCAAGCTAAGGGAAAACCTCAAAATGTCTTTACTTTTTTCCCCTCTTCCAGTAAAACCAATGGCATTTGGGCAGGCAAGATCATAGGATAGAGCTAGAAAGGGCCTTAAAGGTCATCCAGTCTTACTCCTCATTTTACAAGGTTGAAAGCCATAGGTTTAATGATGTAAATGTAGTATAAGATTGGTTGGAGATTAAGCATGCTAAAATCAAGATTCATACCTGGAGGTGGGAAGAAGAAAAAAAATATTAATGACAGTTTTATTTTTCTTGAAGAGGAACCTAGCAGTTCAGCTTCTCTGCCAGCCAAAAGACAGAAGATTATAGTTGAACATTCCAAGAAAGGTAAGGCTTGCTGTCACTGAGAAATTAGTTCAATGGAGTATTGAGACTTGGGCAGTTATTTAAAGGCTCTATTAACAAATCTAGAATAAATCTATCATGTAACCATTTTATAAAAAGTTCTTTTAAAAGTAGTCTTCACCATAAGCAATGGAAAAGTGTGAAGGATTCTTGGAATAGTTGGAGTGTATAAGTAAAATGAACAAAACTATGAGACTCTCTAGTTTTCTACTTTAATTTGCTGCTCACATATATGAGGAACTTAAGTCATGGAAATTCAGGAATGTTTTTAGTCTTGCATTGGGAGTTGTGACTTTATTTTATTTTTTTGCTTTTTGGGAGGGCAATTGGGGTTAAGTGACTTGCCCAAGATCACACGGCTAGTTTTTGTGTTAAGTGTCTGAGGCTGGATTTGAACTCAGGTCCTCCTAGCCACCTCCAAGAGTTGTGACTTTAAAACAAGAGATTTTCCTATTGTCCTAATTTCTTAAAATAGAGACAAACTTTCAAGTTGCTAAGACTGAAAATTTTTAATCTCTTGAAATTTTTCCTACAGAAATAGAGGATGAAGCAGAGTCTCTATGTAAGCAGCAGCAAAGTGAAGATTTAAAACAAGATTATGAAGAGTGGAAGAGAAAAATTTTAGAAAATGCTACTAAAGCCCAAAAGAAGTGATTTCAGTTTCCAGAAAGCACCAACCATGACTCTTTCTTCCCCAGTGAGCCTTGATATAGGTCATTAGCATTTGCTCTGAAAGCACTACCTTAATATGCTTGGGGTTCTTTTTCCTGACTAGTACCAAACATGTTATGTCAAGGAAAACTATTTTTTTTTTTTGGAGGGCAATTGGGTTTAAGTAACTTGCCCAAGGTCACACGGCTAAGTTTTTGTTTGTGTGCGTTAAGTGTCTGAGGCCAGAACCGAACTCGGGTCCTTCTGACTCCGACCTGACTCCAGGGTCGGCGCTCTACTCACTGCGCCACCTAGCCGCCCCAAGGAAAACTCTTTCACCTCCACTCCAAGTTTCCATATTTTGGTGAGGTTACTTAGAGAAGGTAGCACAGAGGTCACATCCAAGGCAGTGGGACCTGGCTCCTGACATTGAAAATAAGCTTGACACAATTAACCATCGTGTCATTTGGCATATAGCTTCCACTTATTCACCAAGTATGTTCCAAAGGAGTCTAAGGAAATTCAGTACTCTAGTTTGTACTTTTGATAATGCACTAATCAAGAGTGGGGAACCTGTGGCCTGGAGGTCTTCTAGATCCTTGGATGTGGCCTTTTGACTGAGTCCAAGATTTATGGAACAAATCCAGTTATTAAGGGGATTTGTTCTGTGAAGTTTGGATTCAGTTACAGGGCTTTACTTGAGGGCTGAAAGGCCGAAGGTTCCCTACCCGTGACTCATTTTTAAGCAATACAAATGTGTTTTTATATGATTTGATGCCTACTTTTAATTGTTCATGCCGTTTTTTAGAATCAGAGAATCTTTTAGTTTAAATAAATACTGAAACCCAGGATAATAAATTTTGTGTCCAGTGTGTCTTAAGTTTTTGCTTAAAGAACATTTTTTTGCCTTAGATGTGAAATAATTTTTCTCTACTATACTAGCTACCATATTACTAGTAATTTAGGAAGGTCCCATGATATACTTCAAATAAGGACAGTATTGCAAAATCAAGAAATTAACCAAGGTTTATTTGTGCTTAAGCTTCAGATATATACAGACTGACAGCTGCAATGGTACTTAAACACTCAACATTAGGAAACCTTTGGAGTTTGGCCTTCATAGAAGGTGAAAAGATCTGGGAAGTGTTACCAAATAGAAATTTTACTTTGGTTACCTTCTAATTACATGTGTTCAAGGAATAAAACACAAAACTGCTGAGTCCAGTTTTTAAAATTCCATTTTATTACTAGATGCTCAGAGTAGGCATGTAGTTTGTTTATTTGCTGTAGAACTGTGATTTCACTGACTTACCTACTTTAGATGTAGAAACTCCCAACTGATAAAGTAGATGAGCAACTCACTTGTCACTCTTAAGTGTTGGAGCACTGAGAGGATAAGGAACTTGCCCACAGTCAAAAATGCAAGGACACCCCTGAGCCAGCATTTGAACCCAGGTCTTGTTTTTTTTTCTTGGAGGGGGGAAGGCAGGGCAATTGGGGTTAAGTGACTTACCCAAGGTCACAGCTAGTAAGTGTTAAGTGACTGAGACTGGATTTGAACTCAGGCCCTCCTGACTCCAGAGCCAGTGCTCTATTCACTGCCCCACATAGCTTCCCCAAACCCAGGGCTTTCTACATCCAATCCCTGCACTCTTATGCCATGCACAGCCTATGTAGAACCTGGAGTGACTAAAAGCACTTCTAAAGAATTTTAGAGATTTTTTTTTAATGGAGAGCAGTTGAGCAGAACAAGGTTAAAAATTATAAGTCAAAAATTTCAACTCTCCAGTTGACTACGTAATTAGCCTTATAACCTACAAGTGAAGTTTACAAAATTGTTTCCTAAAAATACTAATGCTTATGCTCAAGTTGAGAAAAGCAATTCCCTCCCTGCCTTTTGGAAGGAAAGTCATTTAGCAATCAAAAGTGCTAGCATCTTCATACAATAAAATACTTGCTTTCCTCCTACTTGAACTTGAAAGGGAAGAACTAATGGGATTGAGAACAGGAATAAAAACCAGCAATGAGGAAAAACTTCTGGCTTCTAACAAAGACTTGACATTTCTTCTATTAATGCTCATTATTTATACTCAATTTTGTGTTCCAGGCTGTTTTTTTTTCTTTAGTGCATCACCTCTAAAAGAGACATTAACTGTTTTAAAAAATAGAATTGTAGAAAAACGCATTAAAGAGTCTATTTTAAATAAGGCTTAGATTTGCTTTTTGCCATCAATTTGCATTACTAATTTTAGACATTACTATTCCTATGTGAAAAATTCCTATTCAAAATAGTAAAAGTTCTAGTCAGGTTCCTAGTAAATCTAAAATTTGTTCGTATGATGTTTGACAAGAGAAGTGATAACTGCTCTAAAGCTTAGACTTAGAAAAATAAAAGGAAATTGTAGGCTTAATTAGGATAGGGCCTGGATCTGTGATTTTGGTAATACAGGAAACTCCCAGATAAGGAAACTCCCTCTACCAGTGCATGTTGGCATCCTTTCTGGAACTCGAGCTTAGATCACTGACAAATTAAATTATTTGCCCAGAGTTCAGCCAATATGGAGATAGGACTGGTATCTAGGTCCTCAGCTCAAAGTTGGCTCTCTTGATTTGCAAGACAGCACATGCCATTATTGAGAAGTCATTCCTTCATACTGAACCAAAATCTTTTACCCTATTACTTCTACCTCTGAGTATCTTGATTTACTGATAGCTTTTAAGTACCCAAAGACTGTAGGTTTAGAGTGACAGGTTTGGGAGAGAGGTCTTGAAAAGCTACCTATGGTTATCCAAACTAGTTGCTAAGCTCAGATTTAGGATGGTTAAGGCAAAAATTGAGTTAAAAGCCATTTAGGTCATTTGCTATTCATATTTCTCATTTCTCTTGTTCTCTTACTCTCTCTGCATATATATGTATATACATATGTGCATGTGCACAACTCTTTGCATTTAAAATTTTAAGCATATAAAGAATTATATAAGAACTTTTCCCCACTATTTTGACTGCTCAGTTTGGTTTAAAAATTGAGCAGCAATCAACCCCATTCCTTTGGAAAAATACTATGTAAAACACTTCTCATCTATCCCTTGGTTTTTGGTACCAGTTCCCATGGTATCTAAACCAGTGTTGCTATACTTTAAAGCATAGTTTCTTAACTTGAGGTCCATAAACTTTTAAAAAATATTTTGCTAATTTTCAATATAATTGCTTTTTTTTTGTCATCCTCTAATTTAATTGCATTTAAAAGCATTTTTCTGAGAAGGGGTCTCTCGACTTCACCAAACTCCCAAAGGGGGCCATGACCCAAAAAAAGGTTAAGAACCCCTGTTCTGAAACTTCATAATACAGTACCACCTAAACAATTCAAAATAATAAGAAATCTGCACTTTATACTGTAGGAAATAATATTGAATGACTTACCCTTGTGCCACATGCTACTATGGCTGTTACTCAGAACAAGTTAAAAATTGAAATTAGTCACACTCCTAACAGGATCGTATCTCCCCAACCCATTTTATTTTAAAGCATGCCTACTGTTATCATCTGGTAAAGTTTTTAAGGCACTTACGTAGCAAGTTCACATACACATTTAAGACAGGCCACAGAAATAACATTACTTAGATAATTTAAAAACAGGAAATCAAATACAGTAATAGCAAAAGGCCAGATCACTAGACAAAGAGTTCTCTGTCCTAGATTCATCTCTAGCAGTCAGCATTGCAGAATTTTCAAAGCAGCATAGATGAGGCTTGGGGACAACTTGGAAACTTCCTAAGCCTGTTGGCAGCAGTCACTGCATAGAAGTGTTTCTTGAAAGAAAGTAAAAAGAAAATTTGCATTTTAGACTAAATTTTCATTTAGGAGGAAAGGATTGGGAAAATCAAGATAAATGAAATCACAATTATTTCTTGTTTTATTTGTATTGACTCAGCTAGTGACCCCAAACTAGATAAACCTTTTAAAAAGTTTCTAGATTGAAGATTATTGATTAAGTTACAGGAGAGCAAGGTGTTGGGTAGAAATAGAGGATTTAGAAGGGATAGAAAATAAGAGATACAAATATAAAGACAAGGATCAGAAGTACAATTTGTCAGGGAAAGTATATGTCTATGTATACATGTATGTGTGCGTATGTATATATCTACATGTAAATATACCCACACTTAACTGGGGGGAAGGGAAAAAGAATTAAGTAAAAAATACACAGCAGAACAAAAGAAAACCTAGAAGGAAACAGAAAAGATGGACAGTTCTCAACACAACATGTATAATGAAGGCTTTCTTGAAGTGGAAATTGATTGCTGTATATTTTGAACCCTCTTTTACATTCTGCTGTGCACATGTCAATGCTTTTTCTTTTTTTCTTATTTTGTAGTTAAGTTTCAAAATTTAAGTTTATGTTTCCTTTCTTACTGTGTTTTTAATTTTTGTAATTTAAGAAAAAGTGGCTAGATTGTAAGCTCCGTGGGGGCAGGGATCAACTTTGTATCTCCCCTGCTCTCTAGTACAGGGCTTTGCATATAGTTGGCAGTTGATAAATGGCAAACACTATTCTCATTCATGACTTTAAGGTTGTTGATTATCTAAAGTAAAGTATCCTAATTTGGCCTTAGCCCCACAACCCTCTACTTTCACATTTAAGAATGCAAGCTATCCTAAGGATTGTCTTCTAAGGCTCTCTTATGTGTTGGACACTGTAGCATAGCTATAGTTATGTCAACATAAATGTATAAAATTAATTTAATTAATTAGAATAATTAATAAAATTATGAAGGCATTAGGCAACAGCCAGGTAACTCCCACCTCAGGTATTTGCTGTCACCAATGAGAGCATATGCTCAAAACTTATGGCATTTTCAATTGTAAATATCCACATAAATATACCAACCATTTTATTATATTAATATATATATATATATATATTAAGATATGCCACCAGTATTTTAGACTACTGACTTAGGTTTCTTGAAGAGAAATACTTTGACCCCTTATGTTCAAAATGTGATCAAGTACAAATATAGCCAAGGTACTTTTAAAGGAAGCATGAAAGAATCTGCTTCTTTTTTCTTCAAAAGAGAACTACAACAAAACCTTACTTTCCATTTTCTTTGAGCCATGTATTTCCGCAGCAATATCTGGGACTTGAGCCGAACTTTAGACTTCGTGGCTTTGGTCGGCAGATTATTCACCCACTCATGTTTCAGACATTGTGAAGCACTCATTCTACAACTGGGAAACCAAACAGCAGGTGAAATTAGACAATTGGTTGTGCCCTCTTGGGTTGTACAGAGATCTGGGGTACTAGACAGGTCAAAAGGTCCTATATATAAGTGGCTTTTTGATCACTGGGCTATGTTATAGTGAAGATTCTTCTTGTGTATAGATAGGACTAGATGGCCACCAGGGTCCTTTCCAAATCAAATTCTGAGATTGGTGAGTACCAATAAAGGAAGTCACTTTAATCAAATCTCTCCCTAAAAATTCCCATGACAACCAGCTAGACAAAAGTTAACCCCATGTAATTTGAAGGGCATGGATTACTTTTGGGGGAAGCAATGGCTACTCTGGAGAAGAAAAAAATAACCAAATTTATGTGAATCAAAAGAGCTGATTCTTCCTATAGGCTTGATTAACTGAATTAGAAATATTTTTCCTCACAGCTAACATTTTTTCATAGTCAAAAAATTAAAAACTAGTAGTCATTTAGCACTTCAAGGTTTACAAAATACTTGACATATCTTACTTCATTTGCCCCTCAGTGCAACCCTGGGAGAGCTGCTATTATCCTTATTTTAGAAATGAGGAAACTGAGACTTAGATCAGGTGACCTGCTCAGGGTCACACAGTCAACAGGTATCTGGAATAGGAGTTAAATTCAGGTTTTCCTCATACCAGGTCTAGCATTCTATCCACTGTGCCACCCAGCTGCCTAAAACCAGCCTGATAATGGAGTTAGAAAAAGGTCAGTAACAACTCTAGATCTTTACTCCCCAGTATATTAAATATTTTTAATTCTTACTATTTCTTTCTCATTTTATAGGAACAGGGAATGGACCTGAGATTTCATTTCTATAGGGAGCTCCTGGGTGAAAGGACACCCTCTACCAGTGTGGACTGAGATTCCCTACAACTTAAAATCTTAGTTACCTGGAGTTCTGAGAGATTAAAAGCCCCAGGGCACACTTGTGCCAGAGGTCTTCTTGGCTTTGAGGCCTCTCATGCTGTGAGGCCTCATAGTAGAGCTTATATCATTCACTTGACATAGCTTCCTATTGCTTTTAAGTACAAAAAAGAGGTGGAGGGATGGGCGGAGCAGCCCTTCCTCACAGGAATAATGTTTTCTTCCTTTCTTGCCTTTATTCTAACAATGCCAAGTCAGTGTTTCTCAATCTCCTTCCTGGCAATACCCGTGCATGTGTAAGTACTTGGAAATAACAACCATTTGCAAATGTTCCTCCTGCCTGGGCATTTACATATACCTTAAGTTATCAGTCTCATGCATTTAGAAAATATTTTCATTCTGTGAAGGCATTGTTTCTGAATTCTTTCTCTTGTTCTTTTTGCCAGTCCCCTCTTTGCTTTCAAGTGTGGACTAAGGAACCAGAAGGGAAACAACTATCCTGTAGGAAGATGGGATCTTTTACTCCCAGCAGATCATGCAGAGCCAAGGCAAGGTTTCTGGAATGAACCTCTCTTTACCACAGTGTCCTGAGCCCGGGGTTCTCCCAACTTGGTGAGGTCATGGTTGCTGCCAACAAGACATACCTCTTCTCTTTAACCAAGAGCCTAGAAATGAAATCTTTGGCCTCTTCCGACAGCCCTTCAAATGCATCAGCATCAAAATCCCAGCTACAGTTCACAATGTAATTCATTGTCTCTGCATCTGTTTCCCCCAGAAATGGAGACAGGCCACTGAGCCTAGAAAGGAGAGAGATGCCCACCAACAAATGGAAAAGCACATTGTGATGAAAAACCAACTAATAAACTTCAAATGGGAATGAAAGGGGATAAAAAAACATCTCTGTAGGTGAGACGACTGTGAACTCTGATGGAGATTAAAAGAATAGATCCAGAAGCATTGCAACAAGCTTTGGAGCAATCTTAAACAGTTCCCTCTCCCTGCTTTCTATCTCCCACCACAATCAATTTCGGCCCAAACCTCAGATGGTCAATCAATCTTCTGTACTTTGATCAAATAAAAATATCAGGAGATATCTGTGAAACAACCAGACTGGGTAAAATGCTACCTTGTCTCTTCACAGAAACACTGGTACCCAGAAGCCTGACTGACTTAATATTCATCTTCCCTAGGTTTAGATGGTAGGATGCTACAGAGAGAGATAGGAAATTGATCCAAGCTGCCAAGGTTCCCTGTCTAGGCCTGAGTTCCACCCAGGTCCCTTCCTTCTGCACACACAGTGTATGGAAAAGGCCAAGGGCCCAAGCTGTAACAAAATGATAAACAGCTTTCCTGGAATTGATAGCCAAGAACTTCTCCAAACTAGAGCAGGAGGTCCATGGTCACAGGAAGTTGAGGATATTTAGTCTGGACTTTTAAATCCTCTACCAACTGCATCACAACGCTACTTCCTCCCAGTGAGAAAAAAAATCAAGGGGGTTAAGCATGCAAGTGGCAAGCATTGTCAAAGCCAGCACAGTTTTTTTCAACACTGCTACACTACTGGCTGGCCAATCTGAATTACTTACAGCATGTACGTGATGACACCCACACTCCACATGTCGGTGGGAAAGGAGACAAAATCATAGTTCACTACTTCAGGGGCCAGGAATTCTGGGGTGCCAAAGTTCACTTTCAGCTTCTCCCGGGGCTTGTACCTGTAGCCAGAGTCCAGGGGAAACATCAGAGCTCTGAGAAAGGAGTTTGTGAAGAAATAAAGGGTGCTACAGGAAAAAATTATTCATGGGAGATCTCTCTGGATTTAGGTCATTACTAGACTTCTCTGGCAACCACACTGCCTTGATACTACTGTATGGACCCTTTCTAACATGGAGTAGGTAAGATATTCTCCCTCCCTCATGCCCTTATGCACTTGGTTACACACTGAGATTGGGAATACAGAGCCAGGGGATACTGACAAAGGAAATGGAGGGAGATTGCTCTAAATGTGGAGACAGAAGAGATGCAATTTGCAAATAAACAAGCAGTAAATCATTAAGGTGAAAACTCTTTAAAATAAAATTTTATTGGCATTTTTTTGTTTTTACATTGGCTGCAATTCCCAGTTCATCCCACCTTCTCCCCTTTCAAAAGAGCCATCTCCTATGACAAAAAGAAAAGAAAGATAAGGAAGGAAAGTAGGAAGAAAGAGAAAAAAAGAAAAATTACTAACAACCAACACATTGAAAAAGTCTGACATTGAACGCAGCATCCCACATCTGTAGTGCCCCGCATCTGTGAAGAAGCAGGGGAGGTACATTCTTACAGGTGTCCTTTTGGCCAACTTGGTCGTTCTCATATCATAGCATTCAGTTGTTATTTTTTATGCTATTTCTCCAATTGGTGAAAACTAGTTAAAGTGTTGAGGGGCTTTGGAGTGCTTAGGGTTGGTGGTATCATCTAGAGAAGACTTCTTGGAGGAGATACAACCTGAAACTGGGGGACCTGGGTTCAATTCCTTGCTCTTGCTCTGCATCACGACCTGGGGTAAATAAGTCATTCAGCTTCTCTGCCCGACTCCATCCTCGCTCTGCATTTTCTTGTTAGAAACAAATGTCCAAGAACCAGAGTTAAGCATTCTCTGTTTGGCCAGTAACTCAAACTCTGAGGACTAAAACTTTATATTTTTTCCTCAATAGAATTTTATTTTTCTCAATTACATGTAAAGATAGTTTTCAGCATTCACTTTTTAAGATTTTTAGTTCCACATTTTTTCTCCATCCCTCCCTCTTCCCCAAGCATGCAATCTGATAGGATACATGTACAATCATATTGGACATATGGACTTTCTAATAATACCAGGTTTACAGATATCTATCTGGGGAGGTGGGGTATACAAGGAAGAGACCACTGCTTAGGCCTGCCTTTTGAGTAAACAGGAGTCAGATCTGTGCTAAGAGAATCAACAGCTAAGAAGACAGATGTAAGAGGGAAAGAATGCCTTCCAGAACCCACAGGGCCTATCCTGCTTTCAGGCCCTGGAATCTGGTTGCCTAGGTTACCCACCCAAACTGGTGCTTCCCACTCCAATGCTGGGTGAGCATTTCTTGGAACCCACTACCTTTTCATCAATATTGTTGTTGTTCAGTTTCATTTGTGTCTGACTCTTTGTGACCCTGCCAAGGATGCTAGAGTGGTTTGCCATTTCCTTCTCCAGCTCATTTTACAGATGAGGAAACTGAGGCAAACAGGGTTAAGTGACTTGTCTGGGGTCACCCAGCTAGGAAGTGTCTGAGGCTGGATTTGAATGTAATAGCTGCACAGAAATACATTCTAGGGAAACAGCTCCCTCCATCCTCTATTTACTATGCTAGGATTTCATATTCACATGTGAAATGGATTTTATTTAGAGTCAATGATACCAAGGGAATAAATGGGACAAAAAATTGGAAGAAAGAGCTCCTAACATTGCCAGATTCAAACTATACTACAAAGCTGTAATAATCAAAACAATTTGGTAATGGATAAAAAATGGAGTGGTTGATCAGTGAAATAGATTAGGTACACAGCAAGTGAGAACATTAAAAAAAGAAGTTTGAAAAACCAGTATAGTTCAAAAAAATGATGAGTTGCACTGCTAACATGCTGGGTTTGAGATTTAAATCACCAAAGTTCTGGGGCAGAATTTACTATTTGACAAAATCTGCTGAGAAATCTGAAAAGTAGTCTCACAGAAAATGGGAATAGATGAACATCTGGCATTGTATAGCAAGATAAGTTCAAAATGGGTACCTGATTTAGATATAAATAAGCAAATTAGTAGAGCATGGAAGAAATTACCTTTCAGATCTATGAATGGGGAAGAGTTCATAACCAAACAAAAGACAGAGAGGTTCACAGGAGGTAAATTGGATAATTTTGATTACATAAAAATTTAAAAGTTTTTGCACAAACAAAAACCAATGCAACTAAAATTAGAAGAAAAGCAGGAAACTGGAGGGAGGGTTTCTTTGTAAAATTTCTCTGATAAAGGTTTCATTTCTCAAGCATATAGGGAACTGAGCCAAATTTATAAGAATAAGAGTCATTCCCCAATTGATAAATGGTCAATGGATATGAACAGGAAGTTTTCAAAGGAAAAAACACAAATTATCAATAGTCACATGAAAAAATGCTCTAAATCACTAGTGATTAGAGAAATACAAGATAAAACAACTCTGAGGTGAAACTTCACACCCATCCATTTTGCTAAGATGACAGATAAGGAAAATGATAAATGCAGAAGGGATATGGGAAAACAGATACACCAACACACTGTTGGTAGAACCATGATCTAGTCTCACAATTCTAGAAAACAATTTGAAATTACACTCAAAAAGCTATTAAACTATGCATACCCCTTGACCTAGCAATACCACAACTTATACCCCAAAGAAATCAAAGAAAAAGGAAAGGGCCCATATGAACAAAAATATTTATAGCAGCTCTTTTTGTGATAGCAAAGTATCAGAAACTGGAGAGATAGCCATCATTTGGGGAATGGCTGAACAAGTTATGGCATATGAAAGTGGTAGAATCCTATTGTATTATAAGAAATAATGAAGAGATTGGTTTTAGAAAATTCTGGAAAGACATATATGAAGTTATACAAAGTGAAGTGGACAGAACAATTTACACAGTAACAGCAGTATTATAAAGATAATTAACTGTGAAACACTTAGGAACTGATCAGTCCAGTGATCTACAACCATTCCAAAGGACTCGTAAAGAAAAATGCTGTCCACCTCCAGACGGAAAGCAGATAGATTGAAGCATATTTTCCTCTCTTGTTTTTCCCCTTCCCAGAACATGGCTTATGTGGAAATTGGTTTTTTATGACTTCATATTTGTAATAGCTTGTAATAGCTTTTGTATTTCTTGCCTCCTCAAGAGGTGGGACAGGAATGGGAGGAGAGAAAGAATCTGAAACTGAAAATAAAATAAAACCAAATGGGACAAAAAACCAGGGAAGTTTGAAAAACCAGTGAGTTGGAGGGTAGTTCAAAAAGATGATGAGTTGCACTGCTGACATGCTGGGTTTGACATTTAAATCATTAAGGGTGGAACAGGTAAAGATAAGCAAGGGAGTACCTTACAGGCTTGGGAGGGGGGGAGATGGAGAGTACAGATAAGATTAGGGAAGAGAAAAACCAATAGTACACTTTGGCTGAAAGATAGAGTGAATGAGAGGGTGAATTAATAGTGAGAAAAACCTGGAATGTTTAAGTGGGAAACAGATTAGGAAATCTGCATTTTATTCTCTGGCAATGGGGAGTCAATAAAGAATTTTGAGCATGGGAGTAATATAGCAGAAACAGTGTTTCAGGAAATTAGTATGTAGCTTTTGTCGATTAAGGGAAGGATGAAAGAATTATCTCATAAATTGAGTTAATTTTTCAAGCATATATATCTTATTTCTCCAAGCAGCTCATAAATTCCTTGAAGACTAGGATCATGCCTTATAGATCTCTATCCTCTATGTAGACTCTTAATATGTTTGATGAAGAATGAATGAATTAAAACTAAACTGCCTCCCCTAGGTTTGCTGTCTCTTATCCCTCTTCCTATAAGGTGATTTGGAAATGTAGTTAATCCCAAGAAACACTGTAAATATAAACAAACTGTGGTAATTATCCTATGTATTTGCATATGAAAATAGATGTCTGCCACCAAGAGTTTAGTGCTTTGTTCACACATTCTCCCAAATCCTTCCAGAGAGCTGAACAAGTTGTAGTATAGGAACGTAGTGGAATACTATTGTGCTATAAGAAATGATGAGCAGGATGCTTTCAGAAAAACCTGGAAAGACTTATATGAACTGATGCAAAGTGAAATGAGCAGAACTAGGAGAACACTGTACACTGTAACAGTAATACTGTATGATTATCTACTGTGAATTACTTAGCTATTCTCAGCAATACAATGATCCAAGACTTATGATAAAAGGTGCTGTCCATCTTCAGAGAAAGAACTGGTGGAGCCTGAATGCAGATCAAAGATAATTTTTCTTGACTTTATTTTTCATGGGGTTTTTGTCTGTGTTTTCTTTCTCAGCACGACTTACATGGAAATGTGTTTTGCATGACTACACATGTATAACCTATGTCAAATTGTTTGCTTTCTCAATGAGGGGGAGGAGGGAAGGTGGGAGGGAACTGGGAATTTGGAACTCAAAATTTTGAAAAAGAATGTTATAATTGCTGGGGTCACCACTGCAGCCCTACCCATCCTGAGTCCCAAAGCTGCTATGCACGCCCAATCCATTGCGCCTTCAGGAGCCACGTTTAATTTTTAAGCTTCCTTTCATCTTGGACTTCTTTCAATCTTCTGGCCCTTATTGAATCCCTGCCTTCCATCTTCTTCCTGTTTCCCCAGTAGGAGCAGACATACTGATACCACCCTCATGGCCACTCCAAAATCTCCTGCTGCCACCATCACTCATCAACTTTTGTTCTTCTAAGATTCACTCAATTTGTCTATACCACTTCTAACTGTGATACTTTCAAGATTTTGAACTCTAAAATTCTTCTCTGTTCATTATCTTTTATCCTTCCACCTCTACCTCTGCCTTAGTCCTTTAAAAATATTCTTTATCCTGGTAAAGAGTTTCATGCTTTTCTGAAATTAATTGAGGCTGAGCATGTTGGCACAAGCCTACAGCAGGACTATGGCTAAACTACAGTGGGCTATGCTGACTGGGTTTCAGAACTAAGAAAGGGACTAATGTGATAAGTCACCTGGGAGTGGGGGACCCCCAGAAGGAGGGATCCAGAACAAGTCAAAGCTCCTAGGCCAATCACTAGTAGGATGGGTCTAGCCTGGTTCTAGCCTGGGCAAGAGAGGGAGACCTAGTCTTTTTTTTTTTTAATTTGAAATAAGTTAAAATTTCAGAAAATTTTTTTGTTCTTTGAGAGTTCCTAAAAGTTATAAAACACTATATTTATCATATTTCATGTATGCCTTTGTTTTTTTCTGGTCAATGAGATGTCACATGATAGACCTCACCTTTTTAAAAAGGGGCTAATAGATGGGTCAGTTAGGAGCAGATTTGTTTACATAAGGTCAATCTGCTGCTATTCAGGTCAGTTTAAGCTATTTCTAAAAAGTGGCCAGGGACAAGAAGATACAGTAAAAAAATAAATGCTTTATTTATGTCAAAGCAGTGTTTATTTCTTTTTTTCCTTTAGTCCCAGCACCTCGCCCAGGGCCTTGAATATATTGGGTGCTTAATAACAATTGTTAAATTGATTTGATATGCAAATGTAAAATGGTCTTACCTTCTGGCCAGCCCAAAGTCGATGATTTTAATTTGGTTTCCCATCTGATTTACACATAGAATGTTCTCCGGCTAGGAAAGACCAAGAAGAGAATTTGACAGGTGGTTGTTATTCCTCTGATAAACAAAGCACCCAATAGAGGCTACTGAACCATTTTGCTGCACAAAACAGTTTGCTGAGTGAATAGATGTGTTAGGGCAGCAGTTTGAGGATCTCACTCTTTCAGGGGTCTGTAAGACCAAAACTAATTTCACACTAATGCTAATACATTTTAATTTTTAAGAAAGTCAATGTTGATAGATAAAGTCAGATGGTAATCAGCTCTCAGAACAATTAGATGTATCTGCAACATACTTTTAACTTTAACCTGTACTATTAACATTTTCTCCATCACTTTCTTAAGTCTTGACAATCAATAAAACAATAAATCAAGCCCTGATTTGTGGCATTTGCAGATTCCAAAAGTAAAAATATTTGTACTGAAAGTTTAACAGTTGATTCTCCCAAGCTAGTTTGAGTTATCCCCAACACACCCCAGGATATATAGAGTCCACATAAACAAAAGCTCTTTTTAAAGGTGCAAATTACTCAGATGGCCTAACAAGGAGGCCTGAGATCTCTACCTTACCACGTGGCTGACCTAGGAACTAGGGTCAAGGCAACCTTGGACAAGGTCCATTATTCTAAGTGTGATGTTGCAGCCAACTATCCTGAGAAGCCAGGGACTCAAGTCCCAGGGGTGGGGTTGAGGACTTGGAACTGGGATTGTATTCTAGAGGAAGGAACCAAGCTAAGCTGTGTGTATATTTGTTTTATAGCTTGCTTTATACTGTACGAGTCAGTTCCATTGTTAAAATTCTGCAAACTTCATTTGCTGATTGATTGCTTGACTGATACTTTTCATATTATTGAATTCTCTGTATGTAAGTACTGATGTAGAGATAGGTTCTGTATTAGTGAGTTTTGTAAAAGTACAGATAGAACTTTTAAAGTGATAACTCTGTCATCATCAGAATGATACCATCTAGTATAAATGTTCATATTGTTGTCTGGCATTCAACTCAACCTAGACCATTTGCTTATAGGAACTGGGCTAAGCTGTTCATATATTTGCTTTATACATTTGGAGTAAATATTTCTTTGTCAAAGGGGTGGGGGAGGAGTTCAAAGGGTCATGAGACAAAAAAGGGTAAGAATTGTTTTATAGAAAGACTGAAGACAAAAGGAGGAGACAGCAGAGGATGAGATGGATAGTGCCATGGAAGCAACAAACAGGAGCCTGGGCAGACTTTAGGAGATAACGGAGGATAAAAGGGCCTGGCATTGCAGTGGTCCATGAGGTCACCAATCCAATATGTCTGAAAGACTGGCAAAACAAGGCAAACTATGACTTGGGTAGTCAGGTGGTGTAAGTGCACAGAGCACCAGGCCTGGATTCAGGAAGATTCCTCTTCCTGAGTTCAACTCTGGCCTCAAATACTTATTAGCTGTGTGACCTTGGGCAAGTCACGTAACCCTGTTTGCCTCAGTTTCTCATCTGTTAAATGAGCAGGTGGAGGAAATAACAAACCATTCCAGTATCTTTGCCCAAAAAAACCCAAATGGGGTCATGGGGAATGGGATACAACTGAACAACAACCAAAAAAACCCTACTAAGCTGCTTGGTTTTTTTATGTTCCACCTCTTTTTGTTAGGCCTTAAGATAAGAATGGTTTTTGCACTTTAAAATAAATTTATTTTTAAAATGTAAAGAGCATTCTTAACTGAAGCTGCACAAAGACATACAGGCAATGGGCTGGGTTTGCCTCCAGGAGTTGGTTGACTCCTGTTTTAAAGGACTGTGTAGACCAAAATTCTGAGCAGCAGCAAACTTCTTGCAATCTGCATTTCATGAAGTGGCTTCTAAGGAACTTGTAGCCAGTTTTTCCTTCTCCTCGAGGGCAGCTAGGTGCACAGAGCCCGGGGCCTGGAGTCAGGAAGAATCCATTCACCGACTCTCCACAACCCCATTTTGAGTCACAGATCTGAGTTCAAATAGAGCCTCAAAAACTTATTAACTCTATGACTTAGATTTGTCTTTCTCAGTTTCCTCAACTGTAAAATGGGCATAATAATAGCACCTACCCTTTGGGATTGTTGTGAAGATCAAATAAGAGAATATTTGTGAAGCACAGCGCTTGGCACATCAATGCTTGTTCTCTTTTCTGCCCTGAAGACAATGCAATGTTATCTGGGAAAATGGAGCTCTGAAGACACAGCTATCTCTGGAATGAGGAGAATCTGAAGTCCAAACTCCTCAGGTAGGACCAGAGGGGCTAGATAGGAGCCAGGGGCTGGACTGAAAACTGTTTTTTTAATCATCTCAGCATGTTTCACAGATTAGCATCAAAAGTCTTGTCTCTTTAGGAGAGTAACAGAAGCTTTATCTCTCAGGAGCAGAGCCAGCTCCCTACCACATTCCCTGCAGAGTTGTTCTGAACAATGCATAGAACAGGGCTCTAACCATCCCTGGGATCCACTCACTAAGTGCCCCATTATAAAGCAGCCTGTTACTCAGTGACAAGGGCCGAGCCTGGAACCCAGGTTAAGAACACCCTTTTCTCCCTACATCCTTGTTATTACTGTTCCGTTGTTTCAATCAAAACCCCATTTGGGGTTTTCTTAGCAGAGATACTAGTGTGGTTTACCATTTCCTTCTCCAGCTCATTTTATAGATGAGGAAAATGAGGTAAACAGGGTTAAGTGACTTGCCCAGGGTTACACAGCTAGTAAGTGTCTGAGGCCAGATTTGAACTCAGGTTTTCCTGACCCCAGGCCTAAAACTCTATCCACCTTCTTGGTAATATCCTAATTATGTGGTTCAGAATTGACTAGTCAGTCCCTTAAAAGGGGTATACCTCTACTGGCCTTCAGTTCTGGCATTTAGCTAACAAGGCAGAAGATGTGATGTTGCCTCTAACCTTTGGCAGATTTGGAGGGGGCTGGGCAGCAAGCTATAGAAGGAAGGTAATGACTTAAAATCTGATTAGATTGAAAGCAGGATTGGAGAGTTAGAGTTGGAAACAGCCTCAAAGGTCTTCTTATCCAACCCCCTTCTTTTACAGATGAGGAACCTGAAACCCAGAGAGAATTAAGTGATTTGTCCAAAGTACACAGAATAGCTCTTAGTTGTCCCTAAGTAATTGCCTCAGCTATCAGCTACCATGGCTTTCCTAAGGATTCATTCTTTGGCTTTCTCAGAGTGGGCACAGAGGCAATTAACAGTTCTGTTCCCTCCTTTCTGGTGAGTGAAGGCACATTGTTCCTTCTCTCTCTTTCCCTCCACTACTTTCTCTTTCACTCCCTTCTTCCCTCCAGAAAAGGTCATCTACTCCCCTCTCATTTTTAGGAATGCTTGAGTGCCTGGCTCTTTAGCGTTACTGTTAAGAATTACATTCTCAGTTTATAGAAGTTGTTGTAGAAGGATTTACGTTTTTACTGGGCTAGGAGTTTCCCCCTAGGTCCATGCATGTGCTAGTCCTCATAAATAACTCTCTCTCTCCCTCAATCAAGCAAAACTGATTTTTTTTTTTATTCAATGCAGCTCAGCCAGCCAAGTGAACTATGGTCTACAACCTAAAAGATCCAAAGTTACTGGCTATGTGGGGGTTAGTTGGACATCTAAATCCTTTCCCAGAGGGACATGAACTCTGACTAGATTGGAAATAGGAAATCAGGAAGCTGTGTGATACAGTGAATAAAGCTCTAGACCAGAAATCAGGAAGACCTCAGTTTGAATGCAGCCACAGACACTTAGCTAGCTGGGTGACTCCAGACAAGTCATTTAATCATCTGTAAAATGGGATAATAATAATACCTACCTTTCAGGGTTGTTGTGAAGATCAAATGAGATAATTATAAAGGGCTTAGCACAGTGTCTGGCATACTGTAAGTGCTATATAAATGTTAACTATCATTATTTATTATGATGATTAATAAGGTTTCCTAATTCAGTAGTGTACTTGGAATCTGGAAGACCTGAGTTCAAATCCTGACTCAGGGTCTTATATTTGTTGTTGTTGATTTATATTTATATACTTTTATGGGCAGCTAGGTGACACAGTGGATAGAGTGCAGGGCCTGGAAGCAGGAAGAGTTATCTTTATGAGTTCAAATCCAGCTCCAGAAACTTATTAGCTGGGTGACCCTAGGCAAGTCACTTAACCCTGTTTGCCTCAGTTTCCTCATCTGTAAAATGAGATGGAGAAAGAAATGACAAAACACTCAAGTATCTTTGCCAAGGAGACTCCAAATAGAGTCACAAAAAAATAGGACACAACTGAATGACAGCAACAGCATATATACAGGTCTGTGTGACCTTGGTCAAGTCATTTAACCTCTTCCAGTCAGTTTCCTCATCTACGGAATTAGGATAATAACAGCACCTACTTCACAGAGTTTTCAAGAGGATCAAAGGAGATAATATAGGTAAAGTACTTTGTAAACCTTAATTTGCTATATGAATGCTAATTATTATTGTTATTATTATTATTAGTTTATTTGGCTCATAGAAAAAACTAACACAATCTGAGTCGGGATCTTGAGATCTCATTCTTTCTAAGGGAGAGGCACCAAGGAAACTCCTGCTGAAAGATATGGCTTTGATAGTTATAAAACTTTTAAGAAACTAATGCCTTTTACTAAATCCCTTTTCCTCCTTTTTTCAGTAGCCTATCACCTTTCTGTTAGGAAACTGTAAAAGCTTTAAAATAAATTCTAAGGTCCTGAAAATGGATTAAGGGGAGTAAACAAGCTTAAAGCTGTAATACTAGTATTCGTTCTAGGTAAGGTTCTTGCCTATAGCCACCTTTGATCAGGCTGATTGGTTTAGGAAATGACTCTAGGATTCCTTGACATTTCAAGTGACCATTGTTCAGACTGATGGAGCAGACCATTAACTGATCTGTTACCTAAACTCTGAACCCTTAGTCAATCTTAACTGTGAGATTTTGTCTATTGTTTGAGGATATTATAAATTACAGCCCCAAGAAAGATTAACAGCTGCATTTAGTAACTGCCCATCCTGGAATCTTTCCCAAAACAGAAATGTTTAGAATAAGTTTCATTTAAATTAACAAAAGGCTGGTTTGTGCCTAAGATACAGAGTAAAGAGTTTTCTTCTGCCAAAGAAGCCGGACCAAGACTCCAAACATATTGAGGTGTACTGGAAAGACTGGAGGGGTTAGGACATATGTGTTCTGGTCTGTGCCCTGACATTAGCTGGCTATGTAAATTTGGGCAAATCATTTATCCTCTCACTGTCCTGCTAGGTAAGAGGAAGGGGTTAGATTAGATGCCCCCTGAGGTGTTTTCTAGCATTGACATTCTAGGATAATTTAATTGCCAGCCAGCTCCAACAGCCTCTGGCTCTAGGATCGGTCCTTACTGACCTTCAGGTCCAGGTGCAGAATGTAATGCTGGTGCAGGTAGTGAAGGCCCTCACAGATCTGTTTGGTGAACAGGACAGCATCCAGTTCTGTCAGATGGTACTTTTCATCTGTGATCCGGTCAAATAGCTCACCACCATCAACACTGCAAGTTCAAGCAAGAAGAGGCTATGTCAGTGAGCTCCTAGGAAGATTCTGTTGTGGTCATCCCTGTCTTCCCACTTACAGCAAAACATCCAAAACAATGTGGTTTTGGTGACTGACAGAGTGCTATATTTGGAGCACAAAAGGCTACAGGAGAGGGGTCACCAGGTGGCGCAGTGAATAGAGCACCTTCTTTGGGAATCAGGAGGACCTCAGTTCAAATATTGCCCCACACACTTCATACTTACTAGTTGTGTGACCTTGGGCAAGTCACTTAACCCCAATTGCCCTGCCTTCCCTCCTCCAAAAAGGAAAAAAAAAGGCTATAGGAGAAAAAGAATACACTTTTATTAAGGGCTGGGCACTGTGCTAAGTGAATTTGATCAGAAGACCTTAGCTTGAATTGACCTGTGTGACTAAAACCAACTCATTGCCCTCTCTGGTTTCCTCCTTTATGAAATGAGAGGGTTTCCAAGAAGCAAAGACAGAAAGAAAAGTCCCATCAACATGCCAAAGTACTGATAGCAGCACTTCTTTGTGTGGTGACAAAGGACTGGAAAGAAAACAGGCACTCAGCTGGGGAATGATTTTTAAAAATGGACATACATGAAGGTGTAGAATACTTGTTTGAGTTTTTGATTTTTGGAGTGGGGAGGGCAGGGCAATTGGGGTTAAGTGACTTGCCCAAGGTCACACAGCTAGTAAGTGTTAAGTGTCTGAGGCTAGATTTGAACTCAGGTCCTCCTGACTCCAGGGCTGGTGCTTTACTCACTGCACCACCTAGCCACCCCTAGAATTTTAAATATGAAGAATTCAAAGAGGCCTTAGAATGATACAGAATGAAGCTTTAAGCAGAACAATATGCAATATACCCAATGACTACAATCATACAAATGTAAAGAACAAGAAAAATAGAGTATATACTTATCATAACCAAGCAGTTGGCCTTGGAGAAGAGTTGAGAAAATTCATCTTCCTCCTGGAGACTCTGGGTGTGGATTATTATATACCCTGACAGATGCAGCTAACTATATTAGTTGGGTTTTCCTAGAACTACTTTATTTTTTCTTTTTTTTTTTTCATTTGTAAGCCCCCTGAGGGCAAGGACTATCTTTTGCATCCTTAGCACTTAGCATAGTGTCTGGCACAAAGTAGGTTTAATAAATGTTTATTAACTGATTGATTCTTTGTTATTCATCCACTAGAGGATGGGGGAGGGATCTATTCATAAGTGAAGTTACTGTAAAAACAAAAGATATAATTTAAAATGCTTTTAAAAAGAAATACAATGTCTGATCTAAGTGATTTCTAAAGTCTTTTGCAGCTTTGAATCCTATAAACTGAGCAGTAGTCCTCACCCCTCCCTCATAAGCCCCAGGTTTTCATCTTCATCCTTCAGGAGCTGACCCTGGAGACTGTAACAGTCACCAGAATCTTTCCTCTTGTTTCTGCTTCTCCTACTGTCTTCTGGTCAAAATAGGGACAGGTGAAAGGGGAGAAGTGAAAAAATTCAAACCTACTCATTCTGGGAAACTGGAAATAGAAAAAATAGTCAACAACCATCCAAAGAGTTTTTGTATTATGAAGATATGTTGATTCTCCAAGTTCTTTCTGACCCTGGAAATCACAAATCATCTAGAATTTCCTTCAATAAAACTTTCTGATCTAGTTGTGCCTGAAGGAGCTTTACCAACAATTACTCCATTCATCAAACCTTGTTTACAAAGCATGGGACGCTGAGGGACGGAGATGAAAGAAAACTTGTCCCACATCACATAGCAAGTTGTTACCATGAAGTTATTCAGTCATATCTGACTCTTTGCGACCCCATGGTCCATAGCATAGCCAGCACTGTCCATGGGGTTTGCCATACTGGAGGGAGTTTGCCATTTCCTTTCCCAGCTCATTTGACAGATGAGGACACTGAGGCAAATAGAATTAAGTGACTTGCCTGGGGTCACACAGCTAGTAAATGTCTGAGGGTGGATTTGAACTCTGTCCTGTACCCTGAAATCCATCAACCTTCTTCTGGGCCAGAGAGGTCAAACTCAGATAGAAGCAGAGGCCACCACACTGTACCTAAAGATCTGGGTGGGCACATACTGACTTAGAAAACCACATATTAACATCATCTATGTTTTACTGTATTTTTGTTTATTTTGTCAAATATTTCCCAGTTACACAGTAGGTGTTAAATGAATGTTTATTAATTGAGTGATTCTTTTTTACAAGGGATGACTCACTCACTGGGGGATGGAAGAAAAGGATCTATTCATAAATGAAGTTATAGCAAAAACGAAGGATATAATTTAAAATGCTTTAAAAAAAAAATAAAGGAAGGGTTAATTGGGCTCAGGCCACACTTGGGAGTGTTGCTGCCCTGTGCCCAGGGCTGCCTATTCCGGACACCTTTACTCCAGACCATGCTGCTGAGTCCTGATTACTTCAAGGGTTATCGAGAGAAAGTGGAGTTCTGCCTTAGAAATTCTGGCTGTGTCCATGAGAGCACAGCATTGTCCCCCAGCTTCTGCCCATCGCCCCACGTCCCACTTGGTGGTTACACTCACTATTCCATGACCAGAGTGAAGCTGTTTTTGCTTTCAAAGGCATCATAAAGCTGGATCAGATTCACATGGCTGAGCTGGTTCATGATGTTGATTTCATTCTTCACTTCCTCCTGGGGAGAGAGGCATTATTGGAATATGGGGGTCAAGATGATAAGCTAGACCACTGCTTAAAAAGCCCTGTTTACACACACACACACACACACACACACACACACCCCTCCTGCTTTCCTTTTTCTTGTTCTAGGTCTCCTTTCTCCTTTGTCAGGATCTATTAGATTCTAAGATTTGGAAGAGATCATAAGTTACCTAAGTCCACTCCCCTCCCTTTAGAGAGGATACTCAGAGAGTGACTTGACCAAAGTCACACAGACAGTTACTAGCAGAGCCAGGACAAGAATTTATATCTATTAATTCTTAGTCTAAGAGACTTCCTACTACCTGGTCAGAGTAAAGAGACCCCAAGAAGCATGACTAAGTGAAATTTTCCCAAATGTTTCTTTTTTTGAGTTGGAGGGCAACTGGGGTTAAGTGAATTGCCCAGGGTCACACAGCTAGTGGGTGTCTGAGGTCCAGATTTGAACTCAGGTCCTCTTGACTTCAGGGCTGGTGCTCTATCTCCTATGCCACCTCGCTGCCACTCCAAAATATTCTTAACCTGTGACGGACACATTTCTGAACCTGACGGTATATATCATGAGGGTATGACTGAGTAAGCAGCCATTATTTTATACTATCTGTCAAAAGACTCTGCTCTCAACTACATGTGTGACAAAGGCTAATGCTACTCTTGTCCATCACCCTCCTGGTCACAGACTGACAGAGAAGTTATCGTTGTTCAGTTATTTTTAGTCATGTCCAACTCTTGGTGAACCAATTTGGGGTCTTCTTGGCAAAGATACTGAAGAGGTCTGTCATTTTCTTAGATCCAGCTCATTTGACAGATGTAGAAACTGAGGCTAACAGGGTTAAGTGACTTGCCCAGGGTCACACAGATAGTAAATGTCTGAGACCAGATTTGAACTCAGAAAGATGAGTCTTCCTGATTCCAGGCCTGGTACTCTATTTACTAAGATATCTAGCTGCCCCTGGCAGAGAGGTGCAGGGACTTAATGAGATCATGGGTTTAGAGTTGGAAGGGACCCTAGATATCATTTAGTCTAATTCCCTCATTTTAAAGATGAGGAAGCCAAGATCCAGGGTGGTGGGTGATTTGTCCAAGGTCACACAGTTAGAGTAGCAGAACTGGGATTCAAACCCAGCGCCTCTGACTGCAAACAACATTCATTCCACTGCACAGTGCTACCCCATTCTGTGATTCAGAAAATATTCAAAGCCTCACTTTTATTCCAGTTCAATTCTTTTAAAATACATAGACTCAATTCCTATTTGCACTATACAATTCAGCTGGGTGGTCCAGATCAAACATAGTTCAATTTTTTTAAAAAATCAACCAGCATTACAACTTGGCTCAGGACTCATAAGTTAGTGCGGTCCCTTTCATTTCCAGATTCCCAATTTCTTTTGATCCAGATATCTTAAATGAGGAAGAAAGTCCTATAATCCAGTGACTCTGGCCTTCTTTCTGCTCTTCACCCAAAGACAGCATCTCCTGATTT
This sequence comes from Gymnobelideus leadbeateri, assembly GCA_011680675.1. NCBI lineage: Eukaryota > Metazoa > Chordata > Mammalia > Diprotodontia > Petauridae > Gymnobelideus > Gymnobelideus leadbeateri. The sequence goes on from WOXC01009946.1 coordinate 524,381, forward strand.
TCACTCCAGGCCTTTTAACCGGCTGTCTCCCATGCCTGGAACGACCGCCCTCTTCCTCTCCCACCCCTGGCTTTCTTGGCTGCCCTTGAGTCTTAGGGCGCAGATTTAGGGAATCCACCCCAAACGTTCACATGGACTATTTGTACCTGACGTGGTAGACCCTTCCAAGCTTATATTGGTCTGGTCATTTTGGTCCTTTTTTTTTTTTTTTTTTTTGCTTTTTGGAGGGCAATTGGGGTTAAGTAACTTGCCCAACGTCACACGGCTAGGTTTTTGTTTGTGTGTTGTGTCTGAGGCTGGATCCGAACTCAGGTCCTTCTGACTACAGGGCCGGGCTCTACTCACTGCACCACCTAGCCGCGCCTTTTTTGGTCCTTTTTAAGAACAAAGGACAACCACCAAAATCCCACCTTCTTCAAGAAGCCTTTCTCAGCCCCCTTTAATGACAGGCCTCCCCTCTGAGCTTACTTCCAATTTATCCTGTATGTATCTTGTTTGTACAGTTGTTTACATATTTGTCTCCCCCTATGAGACTGTGAATCCCTTGAGATTGGAGACTGGTTTCTTGGTGGTAGAGGGGGGAGGTTTTGAGGAAGGGGTTGCCTTTCTTTGGATGCCTAGGGCTTAGCCCAGTGCCTGGCATATAGTAAGTACTTAATAAATGCTTGTTGACTAACTAAGGTTATCTTGCCTTCACTTGAAGACCTCCAACAAATAGAAGATGACAATGCCCTGGGGTAGCCCATTCCACTTTTCTGACTGCTTTAATTATTGGGAATTTTTCCTCATCTGGGCACCAAAATCTGCCTCTCTGTGCCTGCCACATATCACTGCTAGTTCTGTCCTCTGAAGCCAAATAGAATAATTTAATCTATCTTAGATGTGGTAGTTCTTAGACATGACAGCCCCTCAAACACTCTAAAAGCCCCAAATATCTTCTATCCTCTAGGTCAAAGGTATCAAAACGTGGCTCAAACCAGATGAAATATAAGGAAATATGTAACAAAATTAATAAAAATACAAAAAATATATAGATAACATGAACATGTGGTTTTCTAAGTCAATTTGTATCCCACAGGGGCCTGGCTCAGTAGCCCCCTTTTCCATCTAATTTTGACACTATTATAGTCTAGGCTAAATCTCCCAAGTCATTTCAGTTGGTCTAATTATGATGTGACAGCAAGACCCTTCACCATTCTCAATGCTGTCCTCTGGATGCTCCCTAGATTATTGGTTCCTTTATTTAAAAGGGGCACCCAGAATCAAACAGAATACTTCATATGTGGTCTGAGCAAAACTTAGTAATAACAACAACAGCCAGCATTTATATTATACCCTCAAGTTTGCAAAACACTTTACAAAGAGGTCATGTGATCCTCACAATAACCCTATCAGGTAGATCCTATCTATAATGAGGAAACTGATGCAGACAGAAATTAAGTAATCTTCCCACTTGCCCAAGGCCACACAGCTAATAAATGTCTAGGCAGGATTTAAACTCAGGTTTTCCTTACTCCAAGTCCCACACCCTACCCACTGCACCACCTCCCTCATTCTGGACATTAAGCCACTAAACACCTAAGATTGCATTTACTTTTTTGGCAACCATGTCACCCTGTGGAGTCATACTGAGCTTGCAATTTACCAAGAATTTTATATCCTTTTAAGAGGAACTTTATATCCATGCTGCTACTATCTTGTACTTATGAAGCTGATTTTTTAAATTTCTGTGTAAGACTTTAAATTTATGCTATTAAAACATAACTAAAGGATAGCAAACATTTCAACAGTTCCTGAATTTAGAATATAATTTTTGTTTATTTTTTAATTCATTTGCTTCTGCTTTTGCTAAATAAAATACCAAATGTTACTTGAAGAGCCACTAGGTGGTGCCATAGTACACAGAGCACCAGGCTTAGTCAGGAAGACCTAAACTCAAATACATCTTGAGAGACACTTAGCAGCTGTGAGACCATGGACAAGTCACTTAACCTCTTTCTGCCTCAGTTTCCTCTTCTGTAAAATGGGGATAATAACACCAACACCTTCCCATCAAACAAGATGATTATTGTAAAGCACTTTGCACACTGCTCAGCACATAGTAAGCACTATATAAATATTAGCTAATATTATTATTAGTATCGATTTTTTGGCTGCATATGGTAAAGTTTAAATTTAAAACATTTTAAAAATGTTTTCCTAATAAATTTCATCTTCTTAAATTCAGCCCAATATTCATTCTAATGTAACAAGACCTTTTGCGGGACCTTCTCCTACAATTCGTTAACTCTCCCTCCCAGCTTTGTGTCACATGTAAATCTACAAAGTCACAAACTTTGAGCATTAGAAGGCACCTCAGCAGCCATCCAGTCCAACCCACTCGCCAAAGGAATCCCCACTATGATATACCCAACAGGAAGCAGATGGAGCATCACATGTGAGGTATGGCAAGAAAGTCGGTCTGGCTGGCCTGCAGCATGCCTGAGAGGCAGGCAGGAGCCAGGCTGTAAAGGCATTTAAATGCTAAACAGAGGAGTTTGTATCAAGAGGCCGCAGCAGAAAGGGCACTGGATTTGTAGTGTGGTGCCACAGGTTTGAATTCCAGCTCTGCCACTTGGCCGGAGGTGAGAAGGGGCTCCATTTAGAGCTGGCTCCTTACCCGCTCCTTGGCATTTTTTACTTTGATGATCTTGGCTGCCAGAGAGAGACCAGTGGACTTCTCAGTACACTTGTGGACTTGACCAAATCTTCCCCTGTGGAGATACCAAGCACAGAAGGCTGAGAGCCCTTGGGGTCGATACATCATCCTTCAACTCAGAGCCAAAGTAATCCTATATCTTAGTCATCTGTGCGAATGACAGGTCAGGTACCTGGGGAACAGAAAAGCTGAGAATCTAAATGGAGGCAAGTCCTTTGTAAAACTGTACTAAAAAATCCCTTAGTAAAACTGTACTAAAAAATCCCAGGAGCAGGATTGAGGGCTGGAAGAGACCTTTGAAAAGATCTAGTCCTACCCCCTCATTTTACAGTGGAAGGAATGTATTGCTACTTAATGGAACAACCATGATTTTCAACCCAGGACTCCTGACCTGTAGTGTGCCTTCTGTTGTCTCCTGGGCAGTATACTACAGAGGAAAGGGAACTGGATCTGAAGTCAGACGACCTGGATTCAAATCTTGACCTCTGTGTGACTATGCAACCCGAGTTTAAATCCTGGCAAGTTACCTGATCTTTGTGTCTTAGTTTCATCATCTAGAACCATCACAGGTTCTCAAAGGAGTATAACACCCCCTCTGGGGGACACTGGAATATTCCATGGAAGGCTGTAGTAGCCTCAGGTGCAATTGGGGGGCACTGAATAAAAATAATGGGGGAGGCAGAAGCATAAGGAAAGAAGATGAGAAAATTTTGAAAAAACATTCACACATGTTTTATCTACTTTATAACAGAGTTAAAGTCATAGTGATTATGTTATTTTCCAAACAAAAACACAAAATGAAAGTTATAACTGATCAAAGGTCAAGTCCATCAACAGGTCTTAACAAGCAAGTGTTGGCAGGCAAGCATGTCATGCATTGTTGGGAAGTCCAGCACGCATCAGCAAGAATACATACATGTAATGACTTGTTTACAATATGGTACTATCCAGTTACAAGACACAATACTGTTATCAAAATTTCAATGTAGGAAAAACCCACATACTTACAATAAATTATTAAATTTAAGATGCATGATTTATATTTTTTTGAAATTACACAAATTAAAAAAAATTAAAAGGTTAAAGAAAGTAGATTTCCAGGGGGTGCTGAATAATTTTTTTTAAAGGGGGGTGGTAGGCCAAATAAGTTTGAGAACTTCTGACCTAAAAGATAAAGGGTCTGGACTAGATGGCCACCGACATCCCTTCTAACTCTGCCATCTCATGAACATCCTTAACTTACAGTGGTCAGAAGAGTTAAGTACCTCCCCCACGATCACCACCACTTAATGGAAGAACCATAACTAGGGTGGTATCCATGTGGAAATTGGCAGGACCTACTTCTAGGAGAAAACACTTTGTATAGGAACAGCCTCTTTCTGTTGACTGTACAGCTGGAACAGTTTTTTATCTCAAACTACCAGACTGAGATATTCTCTTTCTAGTGGCATCAAAGAAGGTGAAAGTCCCATTTATTCACAGCATGAGTGCTACGAACAGAGTTGGATGAGGGAAGGGTCTTCTTTTCCTCCCTACTTATAGACCTAGTGGCCCCAAGAATCAGGCCTAGAGTCTGACTCTGGTCTGTTTTGTTTGTCCTGTTCAGTTCTAGGCACAAGCAATGATGTCCCTGGATGTGGACATGCGTTCTGCTGACCCTGGAGGCAGAATTCTAGCAGCAAGGAAACCCTGAGAAGAGGGGGCGTGGGGAGGGGGGGAAAGGAGGGGAAGGGTGCTCCAGAATCAAGCCCAGTGAGCCTTTGGACTTGAACTTGGTACAACTGTGCTATATGGGAATTGAGTTAAAGCTGTAAACCTAATGCCCTTCTCCTCTCCAAAAACTGAGATGGTATGGGAGGGGGCAGGAATACTGGGGGAGGGGGGAGTAGTGTTTGTATGTTTGTTCTTTTTGTGTCTTTGAAGTCAACTTTTCTTTGTAAAAGCTATTCTGTTAAGTGGTTAAATGAAACAGGGGACCCCCTAAAGTTGAGTGAACCATCACCTTTTAGGGTATTGGAAAAAACCTGAGTAAAAGGTGAGATGTAACATTCTTGCCCTCCTTCAGGCAGTGTGGGCCAGGTTAATCACCATTAGACTACCCATGCATTTGTAGAGGCAAATGACTTCACTCTGGGCCTCATTTTCTTCCTCCATAAAACAAAGGGGCTGGAATATATGTTCTTTAAGGTCCCTCCTAGCTCTTAGTCCTATGATATGTGGGACTTTGCCTCCAGTCTCCAAACTCATGGCCTTAAATTTCCTACAAACCACTAAGCTGTGTCCTGTCTGGAGTTAGACAGGTGAGGAAACACCAGTGTTCATCTTCTGTTCTCCAGATACCGTAGCACCAGTCCCCATGCCAACCACCCCATCAAAACAGAAAAATCCACCTACCCTCCCAAGACTTCATGCTGGCACACGGTGTAGCCTGTGGTGATCGGTACTTCCTTGATACTCACTATCCGGTGCTCAAATGGGGCTGGGGGGGGCGGGCTATCATCTAAAGAGGACACAAACAAACATCACATATCCTCATCACTCAGGGAGACTTGGCTGGCAGCATACACCTCTCAGCAGCCTCTTATAATCACACTGGTTTGGGCATTGTTTACAATAATGAGAGCAGTGTAGTCTAAGTAGGGGTAGGAAAACTGTGGCCTCGAGGCCACATGTGACCTTCTAAGTCCTCAAGCATGGCCCTTTGAATAATTCATTCTGTGAAGTTTGGATCCGGTTAAAGGGCTGCACTTGAGGGCCTAGAGAATCACACGTGGCCTCAAGGCTTCAGGTTTCCCAACACTGCGGGAACAGCTAGCCTTAGAGTCAAGAAAACCTGAGTTCAAATCTTACCTCACCATATACTGAGTGTGTGACCTGAGACATTTAACTCCTCAGTACCCCTAGGGACCTCTCCTAAGACTGCAGAGCTGGTGCCAACCTGATAAAGGATGTTTTCTCACCAGGAGCTCCCTATGCTAATGAAATCATGCATCTAGTAAAGAATAATAACTCTCATTCCCAAAAAATGTTATGTTTTTCAAAGCTCTGTCCCACTCATTTTCTCAGTGACTCCTCACAATGCTTTGGGGGTAGGTAGAACAAGTGTCTCTGTTTTTCAGATGAGGAAACTAATGCCCATGGAAGGGCATTTACAGGACTTGCCTGACAAAGCTAAGTCAACGGGGAAGCTGGGACATGGAGGGAGGCTCTCCCCCCTTCCAGTAAAGTCAGTCCTCTCTCAATAGGCTGGAATGTGATCATAATGTCCTGCAAAAGTGACAGTCATCACATGGTAATAACCACCGGGTACATCAATATGTAAAAAATGCCAAGTGAAGAAAGTAGAACATGAGTTAGTATGTGTTAGTGTGAAATGATAAGAAAACCACTGGACCCAAAGCCAGAAGCCCCAGATTTGAATTCTGGCTCTGCCACTGACGGGTTGTGGCACCAGGGGCAAAACCTTTCCATTTTGAGGCCTTAGCATCCTCATTTGTAAACTGAGGCTAATAATATTGCACTCCTTGTCTTGTACAGTTGCTATGGAGATCAATGGGGGGAAATAAATATATATATATATTATATTATGTGTGTGCATATATATGTAAAATCTTTGGAACCATGAAGTGCTATATTAATGAGAGTTATTATTATCAAAATTATTTTAAAATACAGGTAAGGATAAAAAAGATAGGAAGAAGGTTTGAAAAGGTTTAAATAAAATTTCATCTTGATTAGATTTCTTTTTCTCTAGAGGTTGGTTGTTGTTATTATTATAATTTTTATATAGCCAGGGGATAGATACAAAGGTATCTGGCTTCTGGATCCCATTTCCTAGATGACAAGATGATAGCTAATCTGGGAAATTGAGCTAATGTTGATGTTGGTTTAAATTTTTTTTATTTTTTTATTGTATTTAATATTGCTAGTAGCACATAGTCCAGCAAAATAATGAGTCCTTTTCCTCTCCAGGCAATATCTGTTTTTTAAACAAAAGTCTTCAATACTTAATCCAAAGGACGAACTCTAATGGTGAGATATAGGGCATCATGAGAGGTCAGTGGAAGAGATTCCTTTCCTTGGAATATTTTGAGGTATCTCTCATGTCAAATTATGGGGCTGCTCTAGACTCTCTCTTCCACTACAACTGAATCTGCCCTAGAATCTACAATGCAATTTTTCCTTCTTAGGATCATATCGACTAGTCAAATAACCCCATCTCATTCCTAATAGCATATATTATTTTATTTGTGTGGGAGAGCCCCAAATGGTTGTCCTTTACGTAGGTTTTGGGTCTGAGCCCTAGTTAAGGGTCTCAGGATTTGTAGGGCAGTATTTAAAAGTATAGTCTTCCCAAGTAGAAATAGAATCTATGTCAACAGCCAGTCAGTCAAACACAGATTAAGTGTTTACTATGTGTCAGGGTCTATGATGGAGCTGGAATTGGGTTTATACTGGACAGGGGGGTACCCGGCTGATGGAAAAGTCAGAGCAGGTTATAAGTTTTAAGAAATAACAGGAAAAGGGGAAGCTAGGTGGGGCAATGGATACAGAACTGCCCCAGAAGAGAGAAGAGAGAGAGAGAGAAATGAAGGAAGGAGAGAGGGAGGAAAGAAAGAAGGAAGGAAGGAAGGAAGGAAGGAAGGAAGGAAGGAAGGAAGGAAGGAAGGAAGGAAGGAGGGAGGGAGGGAGGGAGAAAGGAAGAAGGGAGAGAGGGAAGGAGGGAGGGAAGGAAGGAAAGGCCTGAGCTTACCCTGACCTAGGGCTGCCTTGGTAGAAAGAGAGCTCTGGAGAGAGCAGCTAAAGTTTATCACAAAGGTAGTCACTTACCCAGCACCAGACCACCTGCCCTTTCACAGTGCACACTCATTCCTGCAGCCACAGCTTCTCCCTCTACAGCCGCTGCCGCATTTTCAGGCTCCTGGGTTCCATTTCCTGGGTTTCTCTCTTGTTCAGCTGAGCTTCCAGTGGTCTCTCTCCTATCCTTCTGGGTGGTGCTGTGTCCCATTCCCAGATCACCTTCTGACTCAGATCTATTCTCTGCTTTCTGGTCATTAATCCCAAGGAGAAAGGATCCCCTCTCCTTGCCTGGTGGATCATGCTCATTCCCTCCTGCTTCTGGAGACTTCCCTTCAAGGTCATTCCCAGTGGGATCAGTTCTGGAGGGCTGGCAAGAGCCTATGGGTACCCATATATCCTGCCCACATGGGGTTCCTCCCCCTTCGGAGGGCAACGAAGCCAAGGGTTTGGGTCTAAGGGCCTTCTCTGAAGAGCGAACACAACCTCCTGCGGGGCTCACCAGCATCTCCCCTGGTGTATCTGTCTCCTGCACATGGATGGACAACCTGTGGAGAAGAGAAGTGGACACAAAGAATCTTTCTACATCCACTCCCACTGGGAGCCTTTATCACCATTTCTTCCCTTTATTCATAGCTCTTAAGCACTCTGATCTTCAGTTTTCTCATTTCTACCATCTGTGCCTTTCCCATCTTACAGTATTGGGGGTGGGGGCAGAGGTCACATGAGATGATGGGTGTGGAAGTGCCCTGTGACCACAAAGTCCTATACAAATGGGAGGTATGGGTGTAGTGGACCAGGATGCCACATTTGGCCCCTAGGGTGGCAGATGTCACAGGCTAATAGATCAAATGCATGAAAATGTTATGATAATATGGTATTTTTCAAGTGTAGCGTGGTGGAAAGAGCATTAGACTGGGAGCCAGGAGATCCAGCTTGGCTGTCTTCTTGCTGAATTGCCCTGGTCAGGTGACTTCTCTTCTCTGGGTCTCAGCTTCTTTATATGTCAAATGCGGGGTCAGAGGGGGACTGGAATTGACTTTCTCTAAGGTGGCAAAACAGAAAGAACAGTGAAGCTGGAGCCAGAGATGTGGGTAAATTCCAGCTCCAGCACTTAAGTGTGGACAACCCAGGCAGATACCAAGTTCTCTAGTCTCAGTTTCCTCATCTGTAAAATGAGTGGGATGCACCAGTGCACTTTAAGGTCCCTTCCAGGTCTAAATCCTTTGATCTTATGGTTCCTTCCAGGTCTGTGCTTCTAGGATAGTCTATGATTATCAATCACAACAGGCTTGAGGGGACCCTGACATGATTATTTTACCAATTCAGAGAGTCTTCACTGGGTGAAAAGGCAATGATCTGGCCCAGGATGAACTCAAGGGGTAGCCCAGATGCCCTCAAGTTCCCTGCCAGTCTGGATTTCATACGTAGGGTCATCTGCTCAGGACAGCCAGCTCCCTCTGCTGCCACTTTATCTTTCCCCTCGAGGTGACCTTGAAGCTTGGCAGCAACACCATGGCAATTCCTGGTTTACTTTTCAGAGGAGAAAGCCCTGGTCTGTGGGTGTAAGTGTGACTCTGGATTATTACCAGGCTGCTGCCCTTGTCCCTACTGAACACAGTATGTTTGGCTCCCTCCTGCATGAGCCCGGATCTATGGACACCTTTTGTTGAAAACCACACAATAACATGTGGACATGAGATTTAAAACACAGCATGGTTCAGGGGAACGCATCCTGAACTTTAAGTCAGGAAAAAAATTCTAAGCCTGAATCTGCCACTAACTTACTATGGGATCTTGAACAAGCCTCTTCCCATTGCTGGGTTTCAGTTGTGTCACCTGGAAAATGGGAATAATGCCTGCCTTGATTACAGTGCTCTCTTCAGGGTCAAATGACATAAGGGAGAGGAAAGCAACAGACACGTCCCCCAAAGGACTTATATCCTAAGGTCCTCTTAGCCTCCCTCCCTGCCCCCCCCCCCAGGCCTACATTCACTAGCCCTCAATGATCATAAAAGCAGTGATATGATCTTATACACTAACTTTGCATTCCAAGCGTCACTTTTTGCCCTCACAATACCCCGCAAGGGAGGTGGAAAGGATCAGAAAGTACTGCCCCATTTTATAGAGGAGAGGACTTATAGGCAGCTAAGTGAGCCCAGTGGACAGAGGACTAGGCCTTGAGTCAAGAAGGCCTCAGTTCAAACTCACCTTCAGATGCTTACTAGCCATTTGGGCAAGACATTTAACTTTTGTCTGCCTCAGTCTCCTCATCTGTAAAATGGTGATAGATACCTACTTGTACGGTTGTGGGGATAAATTGAAATATCTGCAAAATGCATTGCAAATCTCACAGTGCTATTCATTTTTTTCAGAGTGCTGTTTAAATACTAGCTATTATTAATATTATTAAACTGAGTTTACTCCTGCTGTGAGCTCCTGAAGAAATACAGAGACTTTAGGCCTAGAGATCTTTTTATACTCTCTTCACCTTTAATTCACCTCCCCAATCCTTTTGAACCTTACACACACACACACACACACACACACACACACACACACACACACACACACACAGACATGCAGCTTTCTCATTAAAGAAGCCTATCTTGGTGTCTGATTTCCCTGAAAATCTGTCCCAGGGCACCTTATTACTCAGTATGAAGCCAAGAACACACTTTCTTGGGTTCTGATTCTACTCTAATCCTTAAATTGCTGTTACTTTTTCCTGGGTTGAATACTTGCCCTTGGATGCCTGCAAGGCTCACTGTAATGATTCCAACCTTTCCCCACCATTTCATCTTATTATCCTTTAAACTCCAGTCCACAACCCAGATTCAGGGACCTTGAGTGAGGTGGGTCTCCCAGCAGCTGTTAGTTAGGAATTCAACTGGCTTTCCTGGCTTTGGGGAGTCTCACATTTCCTTTCCTCTCTGAACAATGACAGATAAGTGAGGAGCCCTGACTTTGCCAATTGCCAAAACAAACAAAGACATTTGATCGTCCAGAGAGGAGTCAATTAAACCCCAAGGATGGTTTATTTTCAGATTGCTGGGGCTCAGTCTTTGAAAAGGGGAAGTCGCCCATCAGGTCAAATGCCCCCACAGCCAGTCTGTGACCAAATTGTCAAGTCTGTCTTTTCTGTCCTCCCACCACTCCTTTCTGTACCCAAGGCCACAGGATCATGGGATTTAGTGCTAGAAGAGAATTCAGAGATAATTTAGTTCAAGCTTCTCATTTTACAGATGAAGGAAACGAGGCCCCAAAAGGTCCAATGATTTACCAAGTTGGCATTCAAATCCAATCATCTAAATGAGTCCAAGTTACCAGGTCCAAATAAGCTACTGAACTGGCAGATGTGACCACAAAGCTTCTGTTGGTGAGCTTTAGATTGCATAAGAAAATAACTAAGGTACCATAGGACCAGGAAGGACAAATATTGCCCTAATTTTCCAGAAAGAAGAAGTCTAGTCTGAAAATTCTAGACTGGTAAAACTGATTTCTATTACTGTAAAAATTTTAGAACACATTTATATTAAAGAGACGGTTTGTAGGTACTTAGAAAGGGGGGTACTAAGCCTACCAAATTCCTCCTGTGATACAAATTGAGTCTTGACACCTAAACCAGGAAGGGTCAAAACAGAGAAAGAAAACTACAGACTAATTTCCCTAATGACTATTAATGCAAAAAAATTTAAATAAAATTCTAGCAAGATTATAACAATATATCACAAAATTTATACACTATGACCAGGCAGGATTTAGAAAAACTATAAGCATAATTGATGATAGAAATAACAAAAACAACAAAAATCACACGATTATTTCAATAGACGCATTTGGCAAAAATACAATATTAATTCCTATTAAAAGCACTACAAAAGCATAGGAATAAATTGGAGCCTTTCTTAAAATGATAAGTGACATCTATCTAAAATCAAGAGCAAGCACTATCCATAGTAGAGATAAACTACAAGTCTTTCCAATAAGATCAGAGATGAAGCAAGGATGTCCATTATCATTACTATTATTGAATATTGTACTGTAAGTGCTAGCTATAACAATGAGACAAGAAAAAGAATTCAAAGAAATAAATATAAGCAAAGAGGAAACAAAACTATAATTTTTGCAGCTGATATGATGGCTTATTTAGAGAGCCCTAGAGAATCAACTAGTTGAAACTATTAACAATTTCAGCAAAATTTCAGGACATAAAATAAACTCACACAAACTATCAGAATTTCTACATATTGTCAACAAAACCCAGCAGGAAGAGATAGAAAAAAAAATTTCATTAAAAAATAACTAGAGAGGGGCGGCTAGGTGGCGCAGTGAGTAAGAGCGCCGGCCTTGGAGTTGGGATGACCCGAGATCGAATCTGGCCTCAGAAAATGAGCACCCACACATAAATAATGACTAGCCGTGTAACCTTGAGCAAGTTACTTAACCCCAATTGCTTTAAAAAAAAAAATAAAAAAAAATAACTATAGACAGTGAGAGTGTACCTGCTAAGATATACATAGGAACTATACAAACAAAATTATAAAATACTCTGGATATAAATAAAGACAGCTAAATAATTGGAGAAATATTAATTGCTCATTGGTAGCCAAATCAATATAATAAAAATGTCAATACTACCTAAATTATTATACTTATTCAATACCATACTAATCCAACTACCAAAGAACTATTTTATAGGACTAGAAAAAATGACAAAATTCATCTGGTGGAACAAAAGTTAAAAAATATCAAGGGAATCAAGGTGAGGGAAGGGGGAAGGAGCAGGGAAATGGGAAGGAAGAGGGCCATAGGAATACCAGATATCAAACTATACTACAAAGTTGTAATCACCAAAGTAATTTGGTACTAGATAAGAAATGGACTGATTGGTTAATGGAAAGATTAGTTATACAATATACAGAAACAAGTAAGAAGAGTAAGTTAGTATTTCATAAACTCAAAGTTCTGAGCTATTAGGACAAGAATTCACTATCTGACAAAAATTGCCAGGGAAATTGAAAAGTGGTCAGGCAGAAAAATGGGCAAAGACTAGCAGCTCCTACCATATAACAAGATAAATGGGTACCTGATTTAGACATAAAAGATGATAAAACAAGCAAATTAGTGGAACATGGAAGAGTTTACCTGTCAGATCTATGGACAGGGGAAGAGTTCATGACCAAGCAAGAGATAGAAAGGTTCACAGGAGATAAAATGGATAATTTTGATGACATGAAATTAAAAAGGTTTTGCAAAAACAAAACCAATACAGCTAAAATTAGAAGAAAAGCATAAAATTAGAGTGAGGGATCTTTGCAGCAAGTCTCTCTGGAAAAGGTTTCATTTTTCAAATGTATAGGGAACTGAGACAAATTTATAAGAATAAGAGCCATTTGGGGGCAGCTGATGGCACAGTGAATAGAGCACCAGCCCTAGAGTCAGGAGGACCTGGGTTCAGATCCAGCCTCAGACACTTAACACAAAAAATAGCCATGTGACCTTGGGCAAGTCAATCCCAATTGCCTTCCAAAAAGAAAAAAAAAAGACTAAGAGCCATTCCGCAATTGATAAATGGTCAATTTATCTTAGAAAAGTGCAAATTGAAACAACCCTGAGATAAAACTTCACATCTATCAAATTGGCTAAGGTAACAGAAAAAGCAAAATGACAAATGCTGGAATGGATGTGTGAAAATCGATACACCAAAGCACTGCTAGTGGAGCAGGGATGTAGTCCAACCATTCTGAAGAACAATTTGCAAGCCCCCAGAGCTGTGTCTATCCTTTTACCCAGACTCCATTACAAGGTCTATAGCCCAAAGAGATCAAAGAAAAAAGAAAGGGACCCACATGTACAAAAAATATTCATAGCAACTCTTTTCATGATGGCAAAGAATTGAATGAGGGGATGCTCAGTGAAGAAACAGCTGAAGGGGGCAGGTATGTGGCACAGTGAATAGAACACTGGCCCCAGAGTCAGGAGGACCTGAGTTCAAATCCAGGTACTTAAGTGTCAGATACTTAACACTTAACTAGCTGTGTGACCTTGGGCAAGTCACTTAAACCCAATTACCTGGCCTTCCCTCCCCCCCTCCAAAAAAAAAAAAGAAAGAAAGAAAGAAAGAAAGAAAGAAAGAAAGAAAGAAAGAAAGAAAGAAAGAAAGAAAGAAAAGAAAGAAACAGCTGAACAAATTATGGTGTATGGATATGTTCTAATACTACTGTGCTCTAAGAAATGATGAAGAGGGGCAGCTAGGTGGTGCAGTGAGTAGAGCATCGGCCCTGGTGTCAGAAGGACCTGAGTCCGGTCCCGCCTCAGACACTTAACACACAATCCCGCACACACAAACAAAAACCTAGCCGTGTGACATTGGGCAAGTTACTTAACCCCAATTGCCCTCCAAAAAGCTAAAAAAAAAAGAAAAGAAAAGAAATGATGAAGAGACTAGTTTCAGAAAAACTTGGATAGACTTATATGAACTGATGCAAAGTGAAGTGAGAAAAACCAGTGAAACAATTTACACAATAACAACTGTATTATAAAGATTACTAACTGTGAAAGACTTAGAAACTCTGATCAACACAAAGACCCACCACAGTTTCAAAGGACACTTGATGAAAAAATACTATCCACCTCCAGATAGAGGGCTGATGGATTCAGAGTGCAAATCAAAGTACATATTTTTCTATCTTTTTTTGGCTTTCTTTTTTTTTTAACATGACTAATAAGGAAATTTGTTTTGAATGACTTCATATTTGTAATGGGTTTTTATTTCTTCCCTTCTCGATATGTGAGGGAAAGGTGGAAGAGGGAGAGAATCTGGAACTGAAAATAAAATTGAATTTAAAAATTTAAAAAGAAAGAAAGGTAGTGATCACTTAAAGAAAAGGTCATGATAGACTAACCCCATTTCCTTTTTTGAAAAGTTAATTACAGCAAGTGAGGAGAATACTATCAAAAAAACATTATGTTTAATTTTCAGCAAAATATCTAACAAAGTCTTTTATCCTAACTTTGTGGACAAGATAGAAAGACATGGGCTAAATGACAGTACAGTTACAGGTAGGTATTTTTTAAATTTGCAGACAACACATAGCTAGGAGGAATAACTAACATGCTGAATGATGGAGTCAAGATCCAAAAGAATCCCAACAGGTTAAAATAAGGAGTCAAATGTAATTGGATTGAAACAATAGGAATAAACCTCATTCTACCCTTGGGTTTAAGAAATACATCTCAGAAGCACAGGATAGGGGAGCTGTGGCTAGAAAATAATTGTGAATATAATTAAGAAAAAGATCTGGGGGGTTTAGGGAACCACAAGCTCAAATTTCATTAAGAGTGTGACATGGGAACCAAAAACCCTAATGTTATCCAAGGCTAAGAGAGACCAGATGAGGGGGGTAGGTGGCACAGTGAATAGAGTACTGGCCCTGGAGTCAGGAGGACCTGAGTTCAAATTCGGCCTCAGACACTTAACACTCAATAGCCATGTTACCTTGGGCAAGTCACTTAACCCCAACTGCCCTCCAAAAAAAAAAAAAGATAGAGACCAGATGGGGTCCAGAGAGAATGACAATCCCCTACTCTGGTCCTACTATATCTAGAGAATTGTGTTCTGTTTGGGGCAATAATTTTAATCAGGAAATTGAAAAGTTTGAGTGAATTCAGAGGAAGGAAGTCAGGATGGCAAAGGGATAGGAAACCATGCCTTACAAGAATAAGTTAAAAGAATTAGAAGATTATAGAAAAGTATTGAGGGAGGTAGAGGAAGTATTAGGGCAGTTCAGATTGAACCCAGGGTCAATAACTAAAAGCAAGGAATGAAACTTACTGAGAGGTAGATAAGAAAAACTTCTTAACAATCAGAGCTATTGCAAGGTGGAGGAAGAGGGTTCCTCCCTGGAGGGCTTCGAGCAAAGGCTAGATGATGTTTTGTAGGATATGTTATCAGGGAGATTCTTTTTCTGGCTGGTTCTCTGCCAGAGGGCCACTAAGGTTTCTTCCAGCTCTCTAGAACTCTGTGATTTAAGAGAGTCAATTCCCTTCCCTGGGGCACAGTTTAAATGAAGGGGTCTGGGTTTGGTTGGATAAGAGGGACTTTCAGTAAAATGGGGAGAATACTAGATCTGGGGTCAGAGGTACTGAGGTATATCTTACAACAAATTTGTTGTGTGACCTTGGACAAGTCACTTTCTTTCCTTCTCTAGCTTTTGGTTCTTCATCATTAAAATTGAGGATGAGGTGAGGATAGGATTTAAACTAGATGATGTCTAAGGTCCCTGACAGCTCTGTTATTGTGTGATCTCATGATCACATACATTTAATCATAATCATATCTAATCATAATGATCATAAGTCTAGGGCTGGAAGAGACTTTGGAAGTCATATTGTCTCTAGCCCCCTTATTTTACAGATGAGAAACAGAGGATCAAAGAGGGTCAGAAAGGTAGCTGCAAACTGTTCCTACACAAGCATGACAGGATAATCAGTCTCTACCTTGTAGGCTTCCCTCCACCCTGAGCTCCCTTGGGCTGGGACAAAGCTCCTGGGACCTCCGTGCTAGGTTCTGGATCTGGCTTTGCCACCTCTTCTGATGGCCCAAAAGCAGGCTGGCCAGACATGTCTCCTCCTTGTTCTACTCCCTCAGGTACCACCTGAACCTGGGAGATTTCAGCCTTCCTTTGCGGTACTGTTGTACAATCTGGATGCACGAGGGTGATGTCATTGGCTTTCTCTGGGTCTTTAGATGATGGTGGACAGTCAGGAGGTCTCTGGCAAGAGGGGGCGGTGGAAGCTCCATCATCCTGCCTTGGGGATGCCCCTACCCCTCTGAGAGGGTCTGAGTTAACTCCAGGATCTTTAAGGGTCACTGGGGGCAGCCTCTTGTCCTTCCCCTCTGATGGCTCTGCCTTTTGGCTTTCTAAACAGAGAAATAAACAATAAAAATCTCAAGTTAATTAAATACCACTGTGCTATGTACATAAAGTGTGGATTTGAATAATAGGCTAGATTCTCCTATCTCTTTGCTGCATAAACCCTTATAATGAAAAGTTTTATCCTAAGGTATCCTTGAGGACACCACCTCCTTTAAAAGGATTTCTCTAATTTGTCACACACGCAAAATCATTTCTTTTTTCTAGGTCCCCTAGGCAAAAAGCATGCATTATTTTGTTATAACATCTTAACATCTACTAGACTGTAAGCCCCATGAGGGTAAAGACATCTAATCTAAACTTTGCATCTCCTCTAGTGGCCAGCCTAGTGCCTTGAACCTATTAGGGCCTTAATAAATGTTTGTAAAATGAATGGATGAACATTGAACAAGGCCTCATTTCTGCATGCTCTATGTCTCCTATCAGAGAAAGGAGTTCTTAACCCTTTTGTGTCCAGGACCCCTGTGGCAGTCTGGTGAAGTCTATGAGCCCCTTCTTGGAACAATAAAATAAATACATAGGACTAGAAAAGCAAACAATTATGTTGAAATAGTTATCAATTTTTTTTTTTAAGTTCATAGATCCCAGGTTAAGAACTTCTGAGTAGCCGGGGAGGCTAGGTGGCGCAGTGAGTAAGAGCACCGGCCTTGGAGTTGGGATGACCCGAGATCGAATCTGGCCTCAGAAAATGAGCACCCACACATAAATAATGACTAGCCGTGTAACCTTGAGCAAGTTACTTAACCCCAATTGCTTTTTAAAAAGAACTTCTGAGTAGAGAGGTCAGCTCACTGAGAGAGGAAACCATATCCTCTCTTTCTGCTGTAAGCCCTCTCTTGCGCCAAAGTGCCTAGAATAGTTATTCACAAAGTAGGAGCTCAATAAACACCTGCTAAATAAAACCATTTCCAAAGTTCCCTGGTCCTGACTGTCCCTGAGAACTTCTGTGTCACCGAAGTAAGGACAAAAACAATATTATACTTCCGGTTCACAGGGATAGTTGTGGATACAGGAAATGTTTCAGGGCAAGGGAGCAACAGAGGGTTCCCACGTACCGTCCAAAGGCCTCCTGATCTCAGCTTGCACTCCTCGAGTGCTGAGGGCCTGCTTGGGTTTAGCCCCCTTCTCCTCGGCTTTCTCCTTGTTCTAAAAGGCAAGTGTCATCATAGGCATCATTACACAGAGTAAAATAAAAATTATTACTTAGGCAACCAAGAGATAAGGCATTGCCTTACTCTGCAGATTATTAATGGTATGAACCTGGGAAGCTTGCTTGCCTCATTTTCCACATCTAGAAAATGAAGGTGTTGGGCTAGAGGAAGACAAAGGTCCCATTCAGTTTCCAAATCTTAGATCTTAGAATCCTAGAGAAACAGCAGGGCCCAGTGGATAGAGACTCGACCTCGCTGCTCTGGCCTGGCAGGCTCTCAATGCTCTTGGCAGCTCTCAGAGACTAAAAGTTGAAGAGAAGGTGCTGAACTACACTGAGGGAAGGAGCTCCCCCATTTGGGAGTTCCCTATGCCAATGAAATGACAGATCTAGGGCCCTTCCCCTACCCTGTGATTCTGTTGCATGTAGAGTACTGTGCTGGGCGCTGGGAGGAAAGAGAAGAGAGCCCTAGATACTCTAAGAAGACAGAAACTTTCAACACATCTAAAAATATATATATTAGGGCCAAGACTAAGGAAGTGCATACTAATTCAAAGCTATGAAAAATAGGTCTTTGGAAACTTGCTCCTTCAGTCTCTAGCCCTGAGCCTTGCACATAGTAGGCTCTCAACAGATAACTGACTGGTTGAATTAATTGCTATAGGTAGTCTCCAATCAATCCACTAAGACCAATAAAAGTATTAGTTCTGATTTGAGAAAAAGACTATCTTCTCTTTAATTCTAACAATTAACATTTTTATAGCACTTTAAGGATAACAAAATACTTCCCTCACCATAACCTTGTGAAACTTGTAATGGACATGTTATTATTCTTCTTTTACAGATGAAGAAACTGAGGTTCAGAAAGGTCCAAGGTTACAACTAATAAATGTAAAAGGTCAAATTTTCACCAGGTTTCCTGAGTCCCAGTCTGGCAATTTTGGAAGAGTTTTTCTTTTTCTGCTGATAGTGAGGAAGTACCCAACCAAAGTGGTTCATTAAGCCTCACTTTCACCTAATCTGTAAAATGAAGGTGTTGGACCAGATAAACTCTAGGTCATTTCCAGTCCTAAATTATCTGACCTTAGTAATAAACTAGTTCCCTGCTCAAGGGGATGACAGCCTTTTCTGCCTTTCAAAAGCTAAGTTCTCAAAAGTTCAAGTTTAATGAGTACCTTCTAATGAAACTCCACTGGAGTTAGATTGCATTTCTTTTTGGATAGCAATATGAAAGTCATTAACTATTAGATCAAAACATCTAAGTGGGAACTAGATTTAATGAGTATTTATTGAGAGGCTATTTTGTACCTAGGTATGTGTTGGGAGCCAAATGGGAATCTGACTCTTGGCTTGCTTTCAATTCATATCATAATCCCCATTCTGGACTCCATTCCTGAATCACCAGGCTCTAATAGGTGAGTGTTCCCCTTACCTTACTGGAAAATGAAGCCTCCACACCCACTTCCCAGTCATCTCTATACTATACTAGGGTGCCTGTCAGTACCCTGGCCTCCCACAGCCATTTCTAGCTCTCTTCTGTGTTGTCTTTCTGCTTGAAGGCATGGACCATCTTCCTGCTCGTATTTATATCCCAGCATACTTAGCATCATGCCTGTCATTTACTCTCTCTCTCTCTTTCTCTCTCTCTCCCTTTCCTCCTCTTCCTCCTGTGTATATCCCCCTCCCTCTCCTCTCTCTCCCCTTTTTTCTCTCCTCCTCTACCCTCTCTCTCTTCCCTCCTTTCTCTTTCTCCTTCTCCTCTCTCTCTCTTTTTTCTCTCTTCTCCTCTTCCTCCTCTTTCTTCTCTCTTTCTCTTTCTCTATCTCCTCCTCTCTGTCTCTTTTACTCTCTTCTCCTCCTCCTCTATTTCTTCTTTGTCTCTGTCTCTCTGTCTCTCTTCCCTCTCTGTCTCTTTTTTCTCTTCTTCTCCTCCTCCTCTCTCTGTCTCTCTCTCTGTGTCTCTGTCTCTGTCTCTTCCCCGATTCCTCTCTCTTTTTTCCACCCCCTTCCTCTCTCTGTCTCTCTCTCTCTACACACACACACACACACACACACACACACACACACACACACACACACACACACATGACACACCCCAAGACAAGTATCAAGAAAAGATGAAATAAAATTAGTGCTAGCTGTACTTGGAGTTAAAAGATTTGAATTCAAGTCACAGGTCTGCCTCTAGCTCCACGTGACTTTGAGTAAATCATTTTGCTTTCCTTGGTTCAGTTTTCTGACCTGTAAAAATGAATGGATTGGACAAGATGATTTCTAATGTCTCTTCCAGCCCTGACATCCTGTGACTGTGAAACTCAGTTATGTCAGCTATTATAAAACATACAACACAGCTTTGAACATCTTTAGTGGCAATCTTTTGAGAAGGCCCAAGGTAATGAGTGATATTTTTACAGAAAAATCTGTCTCAGCATTTGTCTCCACTTTAGAATTCCCTAAGTAAAAACTGCCTAATTTCTCTTTGGGATGACGGAAGCAATTCTTCAAGTGGAGGAGGGATGATATTCTCTCCCCTCAGTATTTCTTTCCTTTGAAGAAGTCTGAAGTTTGGGGAACTCATATCCAGATATGCCCCTGCTATTCCCTGTCACCTGGCCACGGCCTTTGGGAAAAAGAAAACCTAGCTCCCAGAGGCCCTTGTATAGCTGGGCGGGAGAGAGACATAGATTTTGCCCACAACTCTGGTGGATTGGGAAATCATTCTTTAAAAAGGGATGTATACCACTACTAGGTATATATTCCAAAGAGATCAAAAAAGGGAAAAGGACCTATTTGTACAACAATAATTATAGTAACTCTTTTTGTGGTGTCACAGAATTGGAAATTGAGGTGATGCCCATCAACTGGGTGATGGCTGAACAAGTTGTGATATATGGTTGTAATGGAATACAATTGTGCTGTAAGAAATGATGAGCAGACTGATTTAAAAAAAAAAACCAGAAAGACTTACATGAATTGATGCAAAGTGAAGTAAGCAGAACCAGGAGAATATTATACACAATAACAGCTATAAGATGATCAACCATGAATGACTTAGTTATTCTCAGCAATACAATGATCCAAGAAAATTTCACAGAATTCATGATGAAAAATACTATCCACCTCCAAAGAAAGAACTGATAGAGTCTAAATACAGATTGAAGAATACTATTTTTCACCTTCTTTATTTTTTTGTGGGGTCTGTGTTTTCTTTCACAACATGACTAATATGGAAGTATATTTTACATGATTGAACATGTAGAACCCATATCAAATTGCTTACCATTTCATGAAGGGGGAGGACAGGGAGGGAGAGAATTTGGAACTCAAATTTTTAAAAAATGAATGCTAAAAATTATTTTTAAATTTAAGTGGGAAAAATAAAATATTATTTTTAAAAGAGATTTAAGGAATCCTTACCCTTCTTGAGGACTTCATTATAACTACCACTAACTCATTATTTTCTCCCTGTTTTGATCTCCCTGTATTTCTTCTATCTTTCCTCCTTTTTTTATCTGACTTCACTCCAATCAAGATTAATTAACTACTTACTCTTACAAGACACTATGGTAATGCAAAATTTCATCAAAACACATGGTTTTTGACCTCTTGGAACTTTCAATCTAGTTAAGAACTAAAGCACAAACACAGATGACTAGAGAATACAATATTACACAATGACTACATTAGAGAATTGTCTAACAAAGTGCTGAGACCTTGGGAGGAAAGATCATTATCAACAATGTGAGCTGGAAAGGGGGAAGATAAAGAAATAAAAACAAAACAGGGAAAGACAACATGAGCAAAAGC
This sequence comes from Gymnobelideus leadbeateri, assembly GCA_011680675.1. Lineage (NCBI taxonomy): Eukaryota > Metazoa > Chordata > Mammalia > Diprotodontia > Petauridae > Gymnobelideus > Gymnobelideus leadbeateri. Next base: position 545,772 of record WOXC01009946.1, read on the forward strand.
CTAAAGGTCAGAGAGCAAGGGATGTGTCTGGGGTAGAACAAAGAACTGTCCAGTCTGGCTAGAGAATAGAGTACAAGCAGGTCAGCAATAGAAGATAAAGTTGGAAAAGCAGGATGGTGCCTGTTTGTGGAAAGAAGAAAGACTCTACATCTAACATCTAAATCTACATCTACGTCTAAAGGGATTGTGTTCTGGGTATGGTTGGTGGACTGTTGATGAGGGAAAGATAGGCAAAGGGACTGGTAGCAATTAGGGTTGGGCCCATGATTTCACATGGATGAGGAAATGCCATCTACCAATGCCTTGAATGCCAGGCAGAAGCATTTTAACTAGACCCAGCAGACAATGTTGTTGTTTGTTGTTTGTTGCTGTGGTTGTGGAATCCTTTTTCAGCTGTGTCTGACTCTTTATGACCCCATGATCTTGGCAGAGATACTGGAGTGGTCTGCCATTCCCTTTTCCATCTCATTTTATAGATAAAGAAACTGAGGTAAGTGAAGTTAAGTGACCTGCCTAGGGTCCCACAGCTAGTCAGTATCAGAGGCCAGGTGTGAACTCAGGAAGGTGAGCCTTTCTGATTACAGGCCTAGTACTCTATCCACTGTACCACCTAGCTAGCAATAGGGAGCCACTAAAGATGTGTGAACAAAGGAGTGACATGACCAGATAGTGGTCTGCTTGAAAATATTATTCTTGTAGTCGGATGAAACTTGGATTGAAGGGATATGTACCACTACCTCACACTATTACTCCCGGCTCTATAGGGCCCTTTCCTTTTGCTCCCTTTCTACAAAGCCTTAGACCTGAGCCTCAGGCAGCAGAAGTCATTATCTGTGTCCTCTGGCAGACCTTGTTGGGTTGAAATGCTATAATCTCTTCCTTTCCTTCCCTGCCCCCAAACAAGCTCAAGGTTCTTGCTCCAGCCACAATGCTGGCCAAACTTTTTCCTCCCCTCCCTTGCATGTCTCAGCCAGAAGGAGTGGAAAGGCTGTAACTGTGCCTCAGAGAAAATCTAAAGAGTTTGGAGGATGATTTTTCCCCCTAATATGGTCTCATAGAGGTAGGGGGAGGGGAGGGAATGCTGCCTGCCCTTTGTTCTGAAAGATGCTGCTTCTGAGACAGAGATTGTGCGTTCTGCATTTGGGTGTGGCTGGTGGTGAGGAAGACTGGGGTATGGACGGACGGGGCCTCTGATTTCATGGGTATAGTTAACTGCTGGAGGAAGAGACTCCCTTTACCAATGCAAATTGATATCTTCTCTGCAACTTAAAAGTCTAAGAGAGTTGCCTGGAGCACCAAGTGAGGACTAAATGACCTGGCCAGGGTCACTCATCCGGTATAGGTCAGAGGTGAGACCTGAATTCAGGTCTCCCTGGTTCTAAAGCCAATTCTCTATTCAGGATTCCCCACTGGATAGAATCAGTGATCACACATTCACTAACATCTGTTATGTTCTTAGGAAAGGATTTCAGTAGCAGCTCTGCCACTTACTATTTCTATGACCTCATTCTATCTGTCTATTTCTAAAATGAAGTTAGACTAAATAATCCTTTAGGATGCTTTTGGTTCTGGTCTTCTAAGGCTATGTCCAATACTGTAGAAGGCACTGAGGGGAAAGTTCATGTATCTGTAGGGTGTTAGAGTAATTGGCTTTCCTCATAACCACCCCAGGAGATAAAGAGTACAAGTATTAATCTCCTTTCTGATAATAAGACAAGGAAACTAAGGCACAGAAGGAAAGTGATCACATTGTTTGTAAATAGCAGAGGAGGAAGTCAAACATGAGCATCCTGACTCCCAGGGCAGGGCTCTTTCCACCAGTCCTTCTTTGTTTTCTAGCTGACATCTCTCCTGCTATCTAGATAACCTCTGAATAGCATAGGTTTAGAGATCCAAAACTGAAAGGGACTTTCAAAGCCATCTAATCTAAACCATACATTTTACAGCTGAGGAAACTGAGGCTCCAGAAAGTTGAAGTAATTTTCCCTCGGTCACTCAGGTAGCACATGGCAAAGGCAGGATCCGAACCTAGGACCTCTAACTCCAAATCCAAATCCAAATCTCTATACTCTTTGCCTCCCTCAAATTCAAAGCATTTAAAAGTAAATACATTAACGCTTGAGACATTCTCTAGAATAAAATATTGTAATTTCAGATCTTGCCATCTGAATTCATAGGTAGAAAGATAAAATTTCTTATGCTTGGCAAGATTCAAAGCCAGCTGGCCGAGAGAAAAAAATTCATGTGGTCTTTAAATGCTGTTTACAACATTTTTTCCTACCAATGTTAATAATTAAAATTTTAAAGTTAAGAATTTTTAAGCTGCAGAGAAACTTTATGGAGATTCTGTCTGTAGAATGCACAAGGCTCCCCACACAAGGGGCAATAGAAAATAGTATTAAAAACCAAGTGCTAAAGTGTGGTACTGACCATCAGTGAGGAAGGAGACAGATCTCGAGATGGGCGTGGAAACAGAGGCAGCCTGCTTACACAGAACAGGTCATTTCACTGAAGAGGAAGGAAGGAAGGAAGGAAGGAAGGAAGGAAGGAAGGAAGGAAGGAAGGAAGGAAGGAAGGAAGGAAGGAAGGAAGGAAGGAAGAAAGAAAGGGAGGAAGGAAGGAAGGAAAGAAGAAAGAAAGAAAGGGAGGAAGGAAGAAAGGAAGGAAGGAAAGAAGAAAGAAAGAAAGGGAGGAAGGAAGAAAGGAAGGAAGGAAAGAAGGAAGGGAGGGAGGGAGAGAGGAAGGAAGGAAAAAGAAAGAAGAAATGAGGGAGAGAGGAAAGAAGGAAGGAAGGAAGGAGGGACAGAGGGAAGGAAGGAGGAAGGGAGGGATAAAGGAAGGAAGGGAGGGATAGAGGGAAGAAGGAAGGAAAAGGCATGGAAAAACAATCAGGTCTTGAAGAGTCTCTTTAAAAACATGTATGAAAGTAGCTGATCATCTGGTCAGTTTCAACAAAATGAACTAAATATACATTGAGTACTTGTGATAAACCTGGCACTGAACTAGGCACCGAGGAGTTTATAATCTAGCTGGGGTAACAAGATAAGGAGATTAAAAATTAAATAAATAACAAGAGGCAAATAAAAGTTTAGTACAACAGGGGCGGCTAGGTAGCACAGTGAGTAGAGCGCCGGCCGGGGAGTCAGAAGGACCTGAGTTAGGATCCAGCCTCAGACACATAACACACACACACACAAAAACCTAGCCGTGTGACCTTGGGCAAGTTACTTAACCCCAATTGCCCTCCAAAAAGCAAAAAAAAAAAAAGTTTAGCACAACAACAGAGATGTCACAAGGCAGTCTGTTATGTCATGAAATGACAAAACAATGGCATAGATAATAATGAATATTTGTCCCAGTAACCAGAAGCTGTGAATTCTCTCTTTGGCCACATGGTCTTTAAGCCCGCTGTCAGTCAGTCAATAAGCATTTATTACACTCCTATTATGTGCCAGGCATTGTGCTAAGTGCTGGGGATACCAAGAAAGTCAAGAAAGTCCATGCTATCAAGGAGCTTACAGTCTAATGGGCAGGGGACAACACACACAAAAATTGTGTACAAATAAGCTATTCACACTGCAACATATTGGTAGGCTTAGAAGGGAGGTGCCAAGATTAAAGAGGACCAGGAAAGGCTTTTTGCAGAATGCAGGACTTTAGCTGAGACCTCAAGCAAGTGAGGGATTCTAGGAGGGAGAGAAAAATAGGGAGATTATTCCAGGCATGGGGGATAGCCAGTGAAAATGTCCAGTTGGGAGATGGAGTATCATATACAGGGAACAATAAGATGACCAGTGTCAATGGATCACAGTACTGTGAAGGGGAATAAAGTGTAAGAAGACTGGAAAGATAGGAAGGAGTCAGGTCATGAAGAGATTTAAAAGCCTTAAAAGACTTATATTTCATCCTGGAGGTAACAGAGAGCCACTGGAGTTTATTGAATAGTGTAATAACATGGTCAAACCTGTGCCTAAAAGAAGATAAATTTTGATAGCTGAGCAGAATAGAAATTGGATTGGAATGGGAAGAGACTTGAGGCAAAAAGATCATTCAGCAGGTTATTGCAATACTCCAGGTGTGAGGTCCTGAGGGCCTGTATCAAGACAAGGAAAGAGACTTATACAAAAGATATAAAGGTAGAAATGACAGGTCTTGACACTGACTGGACATGGAGGTTGAGAGTGAGGAGGCAAGGAGGAAACCTAGGTTTCAAGCCTGGAGGACTAGAAGGATGGTGCTATTCAGGACTGTAACAGGAAAGTTGGACAGTTAGGTGGTACAGTGGATAGAGTCTGGGCCTAGAGTCAGGAAGACTCTTCCTGAGTTCAAATCTTGCCTCAGACACTAGCTGTGTGACTTTGTGCAAGTCATTTAACCCTGTTTGCCTCAGTTTCCTCATATATAAAATGAGTTGGAAAGGGGAATGACAAGCCACTCCAGTATCTCTGCCAAGAAAACCCCAAATGGAATCACCAAGAGTCAAACTGAACCACAAAAAAATAAGGAAATTAGGAGAAGGGAAAGGTTTGGGGGAAAAGATAATAAGTTCAGCTTTGGGCTTGTTGAGTTTAAGATATCTATGGGTCATTCCAGTTGAAATATCCAATAGGCTTGGGGAGGTTAGGTGGCTCAGTGAATAAGAGTGTCGGCCCCAGAATTGGGAGGACCCAGGATCGGTTCTGGCCTCAGATACTTAACACCCACCCAAAAAAACTGGCCTGTAACCTTGGGCAAGTTACTTAACCCCAACTGCTTTAAAAAAAAAAAAAGAAATATCCAATAGGCAACCGGAGGCATGAAAATGGAATCTAGGAAAAGAGTTTAGGCCTGAACAAGTGTACCCAAAAGTCATCTACACAGAAATGAAAACTGATGAGATCACCAAGAAATAGTATAAAGGAAGAAGAGACGGCCCAGGATAGACTCTTTGGGTCCCTCACAATTATCAGGCAATATCTGGATGAAGATCCAGCAAGAAAGACAGAGAAGACATGGTTAGACAGATAGGAGGAGAACCAGGAAAAAGCAGTGTCATGAAAACCAAGGGAGAAGGGCATATCAAGGAGAAGATGGAGATCAACATCCGCATCAAAAAAGCAGAGGGATCCAGATGAATAAGTATCAAGAAAAGGTCATTAGATTTAGCAATTAAGAAATCATTAGGAACTTTGGAAAGAGGAGTTTTAGTTGAATGATAATGGCGGAAGCCAGATGACAAAGAGTTAAGAAGTGAGAAGAAAGAAAGAAGGAACCTATTATAGATGGCCTTCTCAAGAAACGTATCCATGAAAGGAGAAGAGATATAGGATGACAAGCAAATTCCCTCACTCTTCTGAGGGAACTTGTAAATACAATGGGAGGGTGCACCAGGGTTTGGAGGGATTGTTTGGTTTGGGGCAGCATGGTATAATGGATAGAGTGCTGGATTTAAGTAATAGCTGTGTGATCTGGACAAATTATTTAACTTCTCTGGGTCTCAGTTTCCTCATCCAACTCCAAATCTATGATGATATACATAACTTCAGACAAGAGAAAGTTTCAATGACTTACTCAAACTCACCCTGTACTGTCATCCCCAATGTCCCAGAAGAATCTTATACTGACTTCTAGTAGCCAAAGGACAGGGCGTGGTATCTTATGATTTGTTATTCTCCCCTCCTGTAATGGTAATGGGAATTTGAAGATCTTCCCTGTCCCCTAATGGGCCAGATGTAATCACACAGAGCCTGTGGTGGGAGCAATTTTCTGAATGCATGGAGCAGGAAGGGACGGAGCAGAGCCCAGAGGGAGCTGGGAGTCAGAGCAGTGAGAGCTGAGAGAAAGGACACAGGCAAGGAGACAGCTAGGCTTGTGAGTGTTTGTTTGTGAGAAGGCTGTGGGATGGTGTTGCTCTCTGCAGTGTTATTGTATATAGATTTCTTTGTTGCTATGACAAATTTAGTTTTCTGGTGTTGGGATCTGGTTTTCTAGTGTCTGAATAAATGTTTTGCTTCTGTCTTTTATATGGAGAGTCTGTTATATTTTGCAATTCAGAATTAAGACAGCATATTCATAGTCATCATAGGTGCTATGAATATCAATGTTGACACTACACCTCCTGATATCACCTGCACCTACAGGGTGAGGAAGGGCATCAGATAGATCAAATAAGCAGCTCCTAGAGAAGAAAAGTTGAAAAGGATGGTGGGCTGGATCAGGGATAGGGAGGGAATGGGGTGGCAAATTACTTACAGAGATGTTCCCACACACAAAGCAAAAGCCCTTTGGAATTTAATACTTTTAGAGTCTTTTAGAAAGCACTTTACTAGTCCAATGACCTCAATTCATAGATGAGGAAACAGAACCAGCAGCTCTGAGCCATAGGACCAAGTTAGTAAATAGAAGAGCTAGTCCTCTAAACTTTTTGTCTTTGAGGTCAGAGTGCTACAATTCCACCACCCTGGTGTAGGCCCTCCTGATCTCACATCTGAACACAACAGTGTGCTCAACAACAACTGAACATACTCCCTTTTACTCAGAGCATGTTCCTTTAAGACCCTCCTCCAAAAGAAAAACTTCCCCTGAGGTTTATGGATTGTTTCTCAGACTGGTTTGGTCCTCTCTGCTTCTTTCTGCTCCCACCCCAGTAACTCTGCTCCACTCCACAGACTCTCTAGTCTGGCTATCTCCTCCTGGAGGATTATGGATAACTGAAGAGATTTGAACTTGTGGCTCCAGGCAGTCTGGGTATTGCTCAGTAAGAGTGTCCCATCACTTAATGTCCATTCAGGCAGTGGCAGACAGTCTCTCCCTGCCGCCTTTATGAACAAATGTTTCTGATTGCACAACACTCAGCAATGAATGCCAGCTCAGCAATCCTGCCCCCAATGTGGGCCTCTGCGCAGTGACACCTGGGGCCTGACTGTTTTTAGAACACTGATAACCCCAAACAGGGCTGGGTAGGGCAGGAGGATGGAGAAGGAAAGAGAGGCCCGAGGAGGTGAGAGCTGCATCTATCTATAGGTATACGTAGTGATGGACTGGAAAAAAAGAATCCTGACTAGATCCTCTCATGTAGACACCCCAATGTAACAAGCTTATCTCTCCGTAAGTAAAAAAATACGAGACTAGACAAGCGGTTACCCATTCAGGGAGCCCAGGCCAAAGAGGGGTGTCACAGGATTATCAAAGAGAGGCTGCTCCCACAATCAACAGTGTGCCCTGTACTTATCCTGGTAGCCTCTTTACCCCTTGGAATTCTCATTAAGGTTAGTCATCAACCCTTTCTTCATCCAAGCAAAAGAGCCACATGAGGAATGTATCAATGGCATCTCATAAATGACACTGAAGAAATTATTCAAATCCCTTCCACTCTCCAGGCTCCAATTTCCCCTCCTATAAAATGAAGGGTTGAACCAGAAGGTCTCTGCAACCTCTTGTAGCTCTAACAGTATAATTTTATGACTCTCCAAGCTAGTCTAAAATCCAAACTGCCTTTCATGCAGCCCCTTAGAAAAGTAGCATTAATGTATTGGAAAGAGATCTGGAATTAGACTCAGAGTGCATAAAGCCTCCATTCATTCATTTGTCAAGCTAGGCACTGCACTAAATAAACACAAAGATGCAAAAACAAAAGTGAAACCTCAAGGACCTTGCATTCTATTGGGTAAAATTTCAGGTCGACATATAAGTAAATGCAAAATACTTACAAGATAAATACAAAGGACTTTCCAGAAGGGAAGTCCTTCACTAGGGTGATCAAGATAGGCCTCCAAGAGAAGACAGCACTTGGGAGCCAAGACCTGAATAAATCTAAGGATTCCAATGAGATTGAATTGGCTAGAGAAAGCATTCCAGGTATGGGAGATAGCCCATTGAAAGGTCTTGAGTCAGAAGATGGAATGTTGTATATGGGGAACAGAAAGAACACCAGCTTGGCTGAACTTTTCAGAAGGCATAAAGGTGAGTAATATGCAATGAGTCTGGCAAGGTAGGCTGGAGGGAATTTGCCAAAAAAAAAAAAGGAATGTGGATTTCATTCTATGGGTAATTAAAAGCCTCTGAAGTTTCTTGGTGGGGGGGATGGGGGACAGTGACACAGACTCTGTCTCTGTCACTAACTCTGTGACCTTGGATAAGACATTCAACTTCCCTAGACCTTAGTTTCCTCATTGATAAAATGAGATGGTTGAACCACTTGATCTTCATGCTGTATTTTTCAGCTCTAAATCCTACGATCCTATTAATTTGCATCCTCAGTGGACCTCATGACATCCAGGTAAATAAGATTCTCCAAAGATATGGGAATTTGACACCAAAGCAAATTCCCCCAAAAAGATTCTTATCAGAGAAGATGGTGAGGGCAAAAAAGAAGTCTAGTCTTTAATATCCTAGACCTTAATGCCAACCCAGATACTAAATTATATGGGGGAAGCTATCTACCCATGTCCTCTTCTGACAAGGGACTGAGGACAGAAAGAAGAAAATAGAAACCAACCTCCTCAAGACTCTCAGCATCAGCCAGGCTCCCTTTCCTCCAGGGATTACTCCCTTGTAGAATGAAATCCACCACTTTAGAATTCTGGAAAATCACTCCAATCAAAGCCATGGCTTTGTCCACTGCAGTGACCATCTTGTGCAGTCCTTCAAGCATTGTGCTGTGTCGGGAGGTGTCCTGCTGCACAGCCCTCACCAGCTCCAGCATCTCGGGGCATCCCATCTGAACATGGGCTTGAGGCAGTCCATCCAAGGGGAGATCTGTCTTCGAAGCAGCTGCCATCTTGCTGATGCCCCGTTCTAAGTCACCAATGCCTCGATACATGCTCTCTAGTTTTCCTGCCACATCCTCTTGGAAATTCAAGAGTTTATCTACCTTTTCATTCAGCAAGTTCAATTTTTTGTCCATGGTATTTAAGCAGCTCCTGCCAGTCACTGGCAGCCTCGGTTTCCCAGTGTCCCCACAAGTTCCTGAGCTCTCCTTGGAAGATTCAGACATTTTGACCAGGCAAGAAACAACCACCAGGAAGTCTAATGAAACTTAATATCTGCAGACTAGACTGTGGGCCTCTGGAAGTTCATTATTCTTTGTGTCTAGTTCCTCTCTTTTGGAATTCAGATGGGGTTGCTTCCAGAGACTTTTAGGCTGTCTTCTCTGGCTCCCTGAACATTGCTGTTATTGAGAGAAGGGGACTGTGTTTTTCTGTTATCTTCTCCCCTGTAGGGCCTGCCCATGAGTGACTGGCCATACTTGGCATGAGTCTCTCTCTTCGAACCACTTTGACGTCACAGCAACATTTAAAATTCCTCTCTGAGAGGCTGCTGATGGGCAAATGTCTTCAGAATTGACATCACTTGATTTGAGGAACTGACATGAACTTCCAGAAAAAGAAAAATCCTTTAGGCAATTTCACTCTCTAGGCAAAGAGGGCCCAAGGAGGTTGGCTTCACCCCCCTGAATCCTATTGGGTTGTTAAGAAATGGTTGTGCAGGCCCTGAATGCTGGAGCTACATTCCAGACACCTATCACTTGATTTTAAAAATAGAACCCAATGACAACAGCCTCCAATCCTTTCTTGGCACCAAGATACACTTCACAACCTGGAGCTACATTCCTTGTAGGGGTCCCTCCTCAACCCCAACTGAGAGTAGGTCTCTGCCAGTCGATGACCATGCAGTTACTCAGCACCCACTTCCCCATGGAATTAGACAATTTTAAAGCCTAGAATTGAGGCCAGAGAGAGGAAGTGATTTGCCCAAGGAAGCACAGGAAGTGAGGGACAAACCCAGGACTGAAGATCAGTTACCGCAAAGCAAGAAAAGCCTTTCTCTTTTATTGTTGATGAGAATAAGGACCCAGAAGAAGACATCTTAAATTGCATTAGATTTTGTCTTTTAAAATCTTTTGAATCTGTATATGCATCAGTTTCCTGATGCCTGGGTTAGTGTTTCTAGGCACATCAATACATGAAATACATGTATATATTAGTTCATGTCTTTATGCATGTGTTCATGCATATATAAAACTATATATGTATGTATGCACTTATTATACACACGATGGACTTACGATAGAGGTATGCCTTACTTTAAGTCAGTTCAACCAAATTCAAAATTTAGTATTTGTTAAGTGACAATGTGCCGGGCACTGCGCTAGACAATGAAGATCCACAGGGAAAATGAGACAGTCTTTGACCTCAAGGAACTTACATTATACTAGGTGGAAAATAACACATGTTCAAATAAGTAAAGATAGTGAATAGAGCACCAACCCTGAAGCAAGGAGAACCCTCTGCGTTCAAATCTGGTCTCAGACACTTGACACTTATTAGCTGTGTGACCCTGGGCAAGTCACTTAACCCTGATTGCCTCACCAAAAAAAATAATAATAATAATAAGTAAATACAAAATAAAGACAGAGTCATTTCAGGGGTGCAGATGAGGTTTGTGTGCTACCAAAGAGTGGAATCAGGAAAGGCCTTTGAGCTGAACTTTAACAGAAGTTCAGGATTCCAAGAAGCAGAGATGAGGAGGGAGAACCCCCCAGGGATGTGGGGGAGTGGCAGTCAATGCAAAGATATGGACAGAGAAGATCAAATGCTGAATTCAAGGAAGTGTCAAGAAAATCATCTTGGCTGAGAAGGAGGGAAAGAAGGAAGGAAGGAGGGAAGGAAGGAAGGAAGGGAGGGAGGGAGGAGGGAGGGAGGGAGGGAGAAAGGAAGGGAGAAAGAGAGGAGGGAGGGAAGGAGGGAGGGAAGGAGGGAAGGAGGAAGGAAGAATGGTGGAAGGGAGGGAAGGAGGAAGGGAGGAAGGGAAGAAGGGAGGAAGGGAAGGAAGGAAGAAGGGAAGGAGGGAGAAAGGAAAAAGGAAGTGAGAAAGGAAGGAAGGAAAAGAAGAAAGAAAGGATGGAAGGGAAGACCTAAATAAGAATATTACTTTTTTTTTTAAAAGAAGAAAGTAATCAAACCAGGGTATTAATTTTTTTAATGTGGTACAAAGAAATGAGCACTAGACTAGGCATTAAGAGACCTACATTGCAGCCCTGGCTCTGTTTCCAACTCACTAGATGACTTTAAGCAAGTCATTTCTTTTCTCTGAGACTCAGTTTTGTCACTTATTAAATTTAAGAATTCAGTAGGTCATTTTCTTCTCTAAAATTCTATGATTCCTTGCCATTTGTGATGTTCTTGGTAGAGTCTCCCACTCTGAATCAACCAGAAGGGATCTAGGCCTTCTAGACAGTGAACTAAATAATACAATATGGAGATAGGATGATATATAGCATATGAGACTACACCATTCTAAAACATCATCATTTTGTCATGTCACAGTAACATGTCACTCCTCTCTTCAAAAACCTTCAATGGATCCTCATGGCCTCTAAGATCAAAACCAAACAATTAATCCTGGTTTTTTAAGGCCTACCACAATCTGGTTCCACCTACCTTTCCAGATTTATTTTGCCTTACTCTCATTTATGAATCCAGCCAAAGTGAACTGGCTTTTTTTCCTCTGAACTTGATATTTCATCTTTGACTACATGTATTTGCACAGGCTGTTACCCAGTCTTAGAATGAGTTTCCTCCTCATTCCTGCTTTTCAAAAACCTCATCTTCCTTCCTAGCTCAACTCTAGTGTAATAATCTTCTGTGAAGCCTTCCCAGGTCCCCTGAGTTATGACTGCTGTCTCTCCCCAATTGAACTCATATTTACTTACCTACACACCTTAGCACATAGTGCGTGCTAAATAAATTTTTAATGAATGAATAAATGTAACCCTTCAGTCTGATGTAAGCTCCTGGGGGGCAGGAACTATTTCTTGTCCTAAATAATATGTACTTGGAACAGTGCATGGTTTTTATTAAGTGTTTGTTGAATTGTATTTTATAAGCAACAAATTCAATTGTCATGATGGAATGAATTGGGTTGAGATAACCTCCCATATTCCTCCTCTAACACTCTGTGATTCCAAATATCTGTTATGTATCATACCCAACATTGTGGAGAACACAAAAGAAGCTTCAGATACAGTCTCTACCTTCAAAGAGATCATAATCCTTTCAGGGAAATCAGTATCTGTGTCCATGTAGTTAGAGAATAACATCAGTTTATCATCACATGCTGCAAATGTGTGGTATGTTGCCTCCCTTCTTTGCAGAAATAGGGGACTATGAATATGTAGTTTTACATCTACTGTGAGGTACTACTGATATGTTAGTTGGTTTTGTATAGATGTTTTTTCTGCTTTATTTTTTTAATAATTGTGACAAGGTGATAGCTCTCTGTGGAGGGGATGTGGGAAGGATATATCTGAGTATAAAGGTAATATAAAGATAAAAGACTTTTTTTTAAAGAAAACACATAGTAAAGGCTCTAAGTGCTGAAAGAGTTTGGAGAATAGAGGGATCAATGTGGGCTGGAATGATCAAGGGAGGCTTCCTAAAAGAAATAGGTATTCAGCTGTTACCCTTGAAGACTGGTGAGGATTTGAATAGATGAAAAGGAGATGAGAAGACGTTCTAGACTGAGGGAGCAACATATAAAGAAATGAGGAGGTGAAATTAGAAATAGGAGATGAGGAAAAGAGTGACGCAGACATTCTGCCTGAAACAGAGGATGTATATCAGGGAATCCAGTTATTACTCAGTTCATACAACAATTGTCTAGATTATGAAAGACTTTGAATATATTTGTTCATTGATCCATTCAATGAACACTGAGCTATGCCATAACTAGCTATTTTGGCACCTGGGGCAAGTAACAGCAAGAAGCATGCCCTCAAACCATTCATGTTGTGAAAATAATACAAGAAATAATTAAGACAAATTCAGTTGCTAGGGAAGGGAAATTAGTTACTATAGTAATATAATATAATAGCTCACAGATGGATGTTATTAACAATGATCTAGATCAGGCATGTACATTAATGCACAGTTGTTAGTGGATCTGTGAATTGGTCTAGCTATTCTGGAAAGTAGTTTGGAATTGTGTTCAAAAAGTTACTAAAAGTGTGCACATCCTTTGATCCAGAAATACCACTATTAGCTCTATAGGCCAAGAAGATCAAAGAAAGGGGGAAAGGACCCATATGTGCAAAAAAAACTTATAGAAGCCCTCTTTATCGTGGCAAAGAAGTAAGAATTTAAGAGGTGCCCATCCATTGGGAAATGGCTAAACAAATTATGCTATATGAATGTGAAGAATACTACTGTGCTAGAAGGAACAATAAAGGAGGAGTTTCAGAGAATCCTGGGAACACTTGTATGAAGTGATGTAAAGTGAGTAGAACCAGGAACAGTTTATACAGTAACAACAATATTGCAAAGACAAACAACTTTGAAGGACATAAGAACTCTAGTCAACACAATGACCTACCACAATTCCAGAGGATCTAAGATAAAACATGCTACCCCCAAGAAAGATGTGATGGATTAAAAGTGCAAATTGAGACATATATATTTTTAGACATGAATAATATGGGAATTTGTTTGGCTTGACTATAAATACTTGTTATTAGGATTTTGTTTTTCTTTTTCTTTTTCCCAATAAGGGAAGGTAGGAAAGAAAGTAGATTTTGCTCATTGAAAACAAATAAATTTAAAAATAAAAAACAAATTTAAAAAATAAATTTAAAATTATCTGGTAGCTTCCTATTTTGACTAATTATTATTACTAACCAGATTTTTTACATTTCAATACTACCTCCTTCATGAAATGTTTGTTGAAGCAGTGCATATATTAAGTTTTTGTACTCCCTAAATTTCAGTGCCCAGATTCAAAGTTCTGTTTGCCCAGACCTAGGTACAGCTCTGATATCATGCATCTATTGTGAAGAATACTACAATAAGGTCTCTAAGACAATGAGGTCTCTAAGACAATGAGGTCTCTAAGATACAACACCCAGCTTACCTGCCCAGAGCTTATAATCATAGAATTTAAACCTGAAAGAATGTTAGAGGTCATCTGTCATTTTATAGATGAGGAAACTGAGACTCTAGTTAAACAAGTGTCATGTAGCCAGCAAGTGAAAGAGCCAGGAAGTGAAACCTGGTATTCGGATTTCCCATTGTCTTTTCCCACTCTTTATATTGTACCACAAAGTCTAACTGAACTATACCAGGCTAAGTTTGGATTTGACCTAATAATTAATAGAATCAGAGGACCCATATTCAAATTTTGACTTTACCAACTTACTTGTGCAGCCCTGGTCAAGTCACTTGACCCCTAAGTTTCAGTTTCTTCATCCCTCCACTGCTACGTGCCAAGGATATCCCTTGAACAGGTAGCACACTACGGATTCGCTTAAAGTCTGTATCACAGCTCTTTTAAGGCAGCGAAATGATCCTAAATTTTCCCTTTTCTCAGACACTCAACCTGAATTCCAGTCAAACTAGACTGCTTGCCATCCCACACTTTTCCTTCTCTGTGTCTTTTCTCATATCATCAGCCTAAATGGGAAGCATCCCCCCCACACATATCTATCCCTGTTGCAAATGGGCCCATACCTCCTCTGTGAAGCTGTTCCCTGTACCCTAAATGAGTGATCTCTTCTGCTCTGACTCCCAGTAGTACTTAGCATGTTGTATCTTGTGCTGGAGTTATCTCTACCCCACTGATCTCCCCCACTAGAACGTGGGGTCTTCCAGGTCAGCAAATGCATCTCTCTCATCTTTTTCTTCCCTTCAGAGCCAGCCCAAAATCCTGCACTCAATAGGCACTCGATATATGTCTGGAGAATTAATCAAACCTTGGAGACCATCGCTGATCTGTTCCCTCAGTCACTATCTCCACTTAGACTGCTCTAAGTAAATGCTCCCACCAGGAATTTTTCTAAACAACAAAAGATAAAATTCCCTCTAACTTTAGGAAACCTGAGAGATGACTCAGGAAAGATGAAAGAAAAAATCAAATAGAAAATGTTTTGTTGTAGCTGTTCAGTTGTTGATGTTTCCAGCTCTTCATGACCCCATGGTTGTTTGGGGTCTTCTTGGCAAAGATACTGGAGCAATTTGCCATTTCCTTCTCCAGCTCATTTTACAGATGAAAAACTGATATAAACAGGGTTAAGTGACTTGCCCAGGGTTTCACAGATAGTAAGTGGTTGAGGACAGACCAATTTGAACTCAAATCTTCCTGACTCCAAGCCTGTGCTCTGTCCACTGCATCACCTAGCTGCCCCATTTTTTTTTTTGCTTTTTGGAGGGGGGAAGGGTAGGGCAATTGGGGTTAAGTGACTTGCCCAAGGTCACATGGCTAGTTGTTGTGTTAAGTGTCTGAGGCCACATTTGAACTCAGGTCCTCCTGACTCCAGGGCCAGTGCTCTCTATTCACTAGTGCCCTAGCTGCCCCATCTTTATAAATACAAAGGATTAACTCAATTAAATTCAACAAATATTTAAGTTCCTACTATGAACTAGGGGCAGCTAGGTGGTACACTGGATAGAACATCAGGCCTGGATACAGGAATACTGATCTTCCTGAGTTCAAATCCACCCTCAGACACTTACTAGCATTGTGACCAGGAGCAAGTCACTTAACCCTGTTTGCCTCAGTGTCCTCATCTGTAAAATGAGGTGGAGAAGGAAATGGCAAACTACTTCAATATCCTGGCCAAGAAAACTCAAATGGGATCACAGAGTGGGACACAAATGAATAACCACAAATGCTCTAGGCACTGTGTGAGGCCCTGTGGTTACAAAAACAAAACAAACAAAAAAGAAACAAGTCCATGGCCCCCAGCCAGCTAGGTGGTGTAAAGGACAGAGCCTGGAAGACCTGAATTCAAATGCTGCTTCAGCAGTTAGTTCTAGTCCCTCACCCTCTAGTCTCTTAATTTCTCTCATCCTCATTTTCCTTGGTTTTAAAATAGATTAAAAAACCTCTCACAGGTTTGTTATGAGGCTCAAATGAGTTAATGTATGTAGAGTACTTTGCAAACCTTAAAACTCTATATAAATTCCAGCGATTATTGTCATCATCCCATATTACTGGGGACACAGATAGAGCAGGCACACAGAGAGTAAAATACAAAACCCAGAGGAGGTCATTTCTGGAGGGAGGTATAAGGAATGTGTGAGGTAGAAGGCCCTGGGCTTAAGCTTCGTGGAGGAGGAGGTATTGGTACGTGGAGCAGGTCTGCACCAGGTTTAGCTGTTTGGGGAACAAGGGAGAAGGGGGGCGGGGGGTGCTTCCTGTGCAGGAAGGAGGTGAGTCCTGAAGGAAGCTTGAGATTCCAAGACCAAAGAGTGAGGAAGAAATGCATGGGTTACAGCCCATGCAAAGGTACACAAATGAGAAATGCAATGTTAAGGGGAACAACAGTGGGTAAATTTGGCTTTAATAACAATAGCTAGCATTTATATAACATTTTCAGCTTTACAAAGCATGTTACAAATATTAATATTATCTCATTTGATCTTCACAATAACCCTAGGAGACTAGGTGCTATTATTACGCCCATTTTACAGATAAGGAAAGGAAATAGCTGTTAAGTGACTTGCCTAGGGTCATACAGCTAATAAGTGTCTGAGGCCACATTTGAATTCAGTTCTTCCCACCTCTAGGTCCAACTCTTTATCCACTGATCCACTCATTATTGGGAGCCTTTCAGGACCAAATAATCAAAAATATTTAAAACTAAACTGGATTTTAAAGTTTTTATTATTATCATTATTCTATTAGGGAAATACTCATAATAATTATTTATAATTGGACTAGATGATCTCAAAGGTCACTTCTAAATCTGATTCTAGAATTCTATGATCCATTGAAGAATGGTCACCAAAGCTCCCAAGCTCTTCTTCCCTAGGAAGGCATTTTTTTTTTAATAAAGAGAGCTTATTGTGCTGATCTTTCATCCTGATTTTGTTTAACTATGTCCATGGCATGTCCCCATATAGACAGATGCCTGGAAACTTGGGGCAGAGAGGTCATCTCTCTCCATTTTTCTTTACTGACTCCTCTATGGCTTCTTCACTACATGGACTCTCCCCAGCAACATAACAATGCATTCATTTAACCATTCCCTTAATTAACAAGCATTTATTTAGTGCTTACTGCCTAGTGGAATGCCAACCTATATAAAGTTTAGATAAGATGCAATACTTGCCACCACAGAGTTCGCCATCTAATAGGGGGATGCCAGACAAATAGAGATAGACAGTGGATAGAGCACTGGGCCTGGAGTCAGAAGGACCTGAGTTTAAACCTAAACTCAGACACTTAGTAGCTATGTGACCCTGTGCAAGTTACTTAACCTTGTTTGTCTCAGTTTCCTCATCTGTAAAATGAACTGGAGAAGAAAATGGCAAACTACTAAAGTATTCTTACCAAAAAAATCCCAAATGGGGTTACAAAGAGTGGAACACAACTAAATCAACTAAACCACAAAAAGCCCAGGGCTCCTGGCCCCTCCCAGTATTTTTCCTCCCACCTCATCTGACCCCACCCCTTCTACAGATATTTGCTTGTATTAGGAATATACACATTTAGTATTAGGGAATGTCATAGAAAAGGAATAACAGGAAGGCCCTGGAAACACAAACTGGGTTATCCACTATCCAACCACCCCATGTCCTTAGTAAGGTGAAGCCAACTGACTGTCCACTATCCAACCACCCCCTGTCCTTAATATGGTGAAGCCAATTGACTGTCCACCATCCAACCATGCTGCTCTGTCCAAAAATGTACAGCAAAGGGAAAAGTCTATGTGCATAGTTTTCAGAGGACCTCAATGGTCTTGTTCTCAAGGCCCCTACTTCAATCTAAAGGGAACAGGGGGAGGAGTTGTCCTTACCGCCAACCTCTGCACATGATCAGGCCCTTGGCATCCTCCTGTGTCTGAGTGGTACAGCTCTGGTACCCGGTACAAGGTCCCCATTCCAACAGCAATGTGCACAGCTTGTTTATTTCACCCGGCTGTGGCCCCCTGTCCATCTACCCTGGAGCAGCCCTGCAAATGAGAACCGGCTGCCAGGATGGAGCTAACTAGAACTCAGCCCATAGTGATAAGCTTAGAATTTCCTCTTATCACAGACTCTACAACAGGCATCCAGAGAGTTTCACTCTCTTATCAATTGCACTGGATGCTATCTGCCTTTCTTGGGGCCTCTACTTCCTACGCCACTTAGAGGAGTGACTGGTCATGGAATTAGGGACGGTGAAATCACTGGGAGGCCCTGCAAATGTTTACTGTGCATAGCTCAAACCTGTCTTTAAAGGAAACCTTAAGGACCCCTTCCAGAGAGTTGTCTTCAAATTATGTGAAGGGTCTCTATTGGGTAAAAATAAAGGATTGGATTTGTTCTACTTGCCTTGAAAGGGCAGAATCAGTAGCATTAGAAAGAAGTTGTAGAGTGGCAGATTTCTGCTCCATACAAGGAAAATTTTTTCTAATAATAATAGTTATCCAAAATCAGAATGATTTGTTCTGGAAGGAGTAAGTTTCTCAAGACTGGGGATCTGCAAGCAGAATATGGATGTCTATTTACTGGGGATGTTTTGCTTATTTATTTTTAAATTTTATTTATTTTTAAAGCATGGTTTTTTTATTCTTTTTTTCCATTTCCAATTTCTTACCCACTATGCCCTGCCTCACCCAATGAGAAGGAAAGAAAAACAAAATCTATTACAAATGTAATGTCATGTAAAATCAATTTCTGCATTAGCCATGTTCCTCCTCCCCCAAAAAATAATGCAAGAAAGAGAAAAAAATATATGCCTCCATCTGCACTCTGAATCCATTAGTTCTCTTTCTGGAAGTGAGTGGCAATGTTTTGTCATAAGTATTGTTGTGGTAGGTCATTGTGTTGATCAGAGTTACTAAGTTTTTCCAAGCTGATGATCTTTAAAATATTACTGTTACTGTGTAGATTGTTCTCCTGGTTCTGCTCATTTCACTATGTGTCAGTTGATTCAGGTCTTCCCAGGTTTTTCTGAAACCATTTTAGGGAGATATTAAAGGAGCTTCCTATTCAGGCATGGGTTGAGCTAAACAACCTTTAAGTTCCTTTGAAAGCTCTGAAATCTGTGATTCTGACACTGTCTTTTCTCCTGTTTTCAAGAAGCCTTACACAACAGGAGAAAATCAAGAAAGAAACAAACCAACAGCCTTGTGAAGTTTGTATTTTAGTCCCAAGATTAGAAAGCCAGTATTCCTGGTGATGGCTCCTGTAGGACCTATTATGTCATTCACTTTAAAGGGCATCATATATCAACTCCCAAGAGTCTCATGGGGAGCCCTTGACCCCTTTTCCCCACTTAGGAAAAGAATGAGGAACAAAGCCTACAACTATGCAAGAAGGGAAGATATCTATGACCCCACAGAATTTAGAACTAGAAGTCACCTAAGACATTTTCAAATCCAAGTTTCTCCTTTTATAGAATGAGAAATTGAGACCTAGAGAGGCCTCGCTGGAATAACACATGTCCTTAAACTGGCTAAGAATATTACTCAGGGGCCAATTTACAAAACCCAATTTCCAAGAGTTCCGTACACAATTGTTCTTTCATCCAGAGGGAAATCATAGAACAAATTCTTCCTAAAGTGTCTTGGTCAATACTAAATCACATTCTGGATAACTTGAAGTCAGAAGACCTGGGTTTGAATCTGATCTACCACTTATTAGCTATGTGATAGCCTCTCAAGAGTTTTCATTTCTTCACCTACAAAATGTGAGTAATAATATTTGCATGATTGTTGGTGGAGCAATGAATTAGTGTGACAGTTCTAGAAAGTAATTCAGAAGTATGCAAATAAAGTACATAAATGACTATACTCTCTGACACAGAAATAGGCACATATATATATAACATACACACATATATACATGTATGTATGATAAAAATAAAGATTTCAAGAACACTATATATATTTATAGCAGTAGTTTCTGTAGTTGCATAGAATTGAAAACAAAGCAGATGGCCAGCAACTAGGGAATGGTTAAACAAATTGTGGTATATTAATGGAATCTTATGTTACTACAGTGTAAGAAACAATGAAGACAATGAACACAGAGAAGCATAAAAAGACTTACATGGACTGATGGAGCCAAGACAATAATCCACTACAATAATATAGATGGAAAAAACCATCACAAAGCAATCAGAAGTGAAAATTACAAAGAATAAGCTTTGGCTCCAAAGAAGAGATATAAGAATTTGCTTCCCCTAGCTCCTTTGCAGAGAAAGGAAGGGGCAGCACAAGCATGCAACACTGTGTATGTTGTCAGATTTTTTTTTAATTGATTCGTTATGCTGATTTTTTTCTCCTCCTTTTTTTTCTTTTTAAAAACAATTCTTTGTTGTATGAAATGGTTCTCAGGGAGGCAAAAGAGGGAGAAACATGAAAGGAAATATAGGTGAAGTAAAATATATCAGTAAAAATGTATTTTGAAAATACATTTATCTTCATGATCTACTTTCCCAGGGTTGTTTTAAGAAAAGTAATCTACAAACTATAAAGTACTAGATTAACTGCAAACTAGAAATAAAAAGCATTTCTAAAGTACCTATTACATCTTCCCATCTCTCTCTCTCTCTCTCTGTCTCTCTCTGTCTCTCTCTCTCTCTCTCTGTCTCTCTCTCTCTCTCTCTCTCTGTCTCTCTCTCTCTCCTTTTCCCAGCAACAGAAACCAATACAGTCCCTTTAGACCAAGGGCTCTTAGAGTCCACACACGTTTTTCTTCAAATATTTCAATAACTTTACTTCAATATCCTCTGTAATCCTATTTGTTTTATTTTATGCATTTAAAAACATTATTCTGAGAAGGATTCCGTGGGCTTCCCTCGACTGCTAAAGAGGTACACAACACAAAAAAAGGTTAAGGACCCCGGCTTTAAACAAAAAAACCTACTTTCTCTCTTCATCCTTATTCTTCTCTTGCCCATAAAGGACATTCAAAAAATGTTGAATAAAACTGAATTATCATTAAACTGTCATAGACAGGGGACTCCCTGGCATAAGCAGGAGCAGAACTGCCTTGCCTTAAGAACAAAGCTAGGCTTCTGGCCTGCCCTGAAGTCTTGTGCACACCACCCACAGGGACTTACAAAATAAATTATGGAACTTTGAACAGATAAAAATTCTCCTCCTGTCACTTTGACTTTGACAACAGATGGCCCTCCTTGATGTGGCTGCCTGTTACCCAACAGGAGGCTAAGCTGTCTTCCCCAAGGGTACTTGGCCCTCAGCCTAGAACAAGCCCCCTCTGGGCTCCACAGCCTCCTCTGAGGAGAGCTAAAAATGGCTGGGGAAAGTAAAGTGATACCTTCTCCAGATACTGTTTGGGCCCTGCAGTGTCCCTGTGACTATCAGGCCTCTGGAGCAGCATCACATAGACAATTATCACAGAACCACAGAATTTTAAAGGTGAAGGAGACAGACCCAAGAGGGCATCTAATATAGTCCAACCCATAACTGGGCTCTAAAACATCTTCATCTGGCCTCCATTTGAAGATCTCCAATGATGAGGAATTCACTCTGTCCCATAGCAGCCCATTCCTCTTTGGAATAGCTTTAATTACGAGGAATTTTTTTTTCTTTATATAAGGCTCCATTTGGAAACTACCCCACTAGCACTTCAGCTTGGATGCCTTAAATAGGTCAGAACAAGTCTCAATTAATCAATCAAGAATATGCCTTGAACAAAGTGGGGTGGGGGAGATTAGGGGAAGGCTGCAGCTTTGACTTGCCCAAGAACTATGCTCACATAGGCCAGGAAATCTGGGCCACACTCCAAGGGATCATCTATTAATTATTAGTTGAACTGGAAGGGGAGGAATTCCACAAATTTGAGGAGTGTGGAAGTCTAGTTAAAGCCCCTGAGAAGGAACCACCTTTAAAGAAGGGGAGTGGGGGAGGACTGGAGAAGAAGGGACTTCAACCTTAGCCTCAGCAGGGTCGGGTCTCCTTCTAGCCTGAGGGCCTTAATTTTCATCCTCCCCAGTGTCTGCTTCATTGGGAGCTCTTCCCAGGTTATCAATGTCCTAAAATGTGACACCCAGAACTGAAGGCAATCCTGTAGATGTGGTGCAACCAAGAACAATGTGCCTTGACAATTCCAGTTAAGTCAACAAGCATTTATTAAATGCCTACTGCTTACTTAGCATTGGGGATACAAAGAAAGGCAAAAATCGTCCTTGCCTCAAGGAATTCCCAATCTAATTGGGGGTGTGGAGCAGACAACAAGGAAACAACTATGTACAAACAAGATAAACAGGAGATATTGGAGATAATCTCAGAGGAAAGGCACTAATATTAAGGAGGCCCGGGAAAAGCATCTTTCAGATGACACTAACCCTCCACTCTACCCTAAAATCAAATTCACCTTCTTGGCTACTGGGCCACACTGTGGAACACTGTTGATCTATTCAGTCCACTAAAATCTTTATACTAAAATAATACTAGATTACAGTCTCCCATTTCTCCACAATACAAAACTTTTGAGAAGTTTTATCCTCTTGCCTGCCCCTGGAAAATGACTGATTTGGTCCCTTCCCCACTCACACCTTCTCCCTTGCTTTCTCTCTATCAAAATCCTACTGATTCTTCATGATATTACAGATGAGAAAATAAATTCAGATAATGACTCATTCATCATCACTTAGTTAATGAGGTGAGATTTGAATGTAGCTCTCTTGATGCTCCATCCAACACTCCGACCACTATGCCACACTGATCTCAGGCCTTCAGACCTGAGAAGGCAATGGGAAAATTTCAGGTATTATTACAGGTCAATAGGAGACATATTTGTGAACAGGAAGGCCAGGAAGGGATCCTCAAATCAAAGGCTTCATTCAGTTTATCAGGAGTCAGGGGAGAAAATGGCACTTGATCTAGGCTTTGAAATATAGAAGGATTGAAGATTATAAGATTATAATGACCTTAGGGGTCATCCTAGAAAAGTAGAAGGGAGGATGAAAATTTCTTTCTTTCTCCCCTCTTTCTCTCTCCTTAATCTACCTCTTCTTCCCTCCCCCCTTCTTTCTTTCTTTTCCTCTCCTCTTCCTTCCTGTTATCCCCCCTCCCTCCTCTCTCTACCTATCTCTTCTCTCCCCCCCCCAGTTTTCCCTCTCCCTTTCCCCCCTTTTCTTCTCCTCTCTTTTTCCTTCTCCCTTTTCCCTCTCTCTCCTCTTTCCTCTCTCCTCCAACCTGAGATCAGTGTGGATATTGTTATCACAAAGAGTTATTTTCTCCTTTCCTCCTCTCCTTCTCTCTTTTCTTTTTCCCTTCATTCCCCCTCCCTCTCACTTCTCCCCCCTCCCTCTTTCCTCTTCCCATCACTCTCTCTCTCTTCCCAAGCACACATTATTTGACAGATAATAAAATGCTCGTTTCTTTTCTTTCTTCTTCTTCCCTCTTTTTTCTCCTCTTCCTCCCTCTCTTCTTTCCTTCCCCCTTCTCCCTTTTCTTCTTCTCCCTCCCTTCTCCTACCTTCCACCTCTATCCTCAACTTTCACTTTCTCCTTCCTTTCCCCCTCTATTTTCTCCTCCCTCTTTCCTCTTCTCCAACTCCAACTCCCTCTTTCTCTACTCCCTTTCCCTTTTTCCACACTCTCCCTTTCTTTCTCTCCTTTCCATCCATTTCTCTTGCCCTTCTTTCACTCCAAATTTCTCCTTTTCTCTCTCCTCTTCTCCCTCTTTCCTCCTTTTCCCTTTCTATTTCTGCTCCCCCCATCGCCTCCCTTTCCACTCCTCACATATCTTAGATCGGCATCTGATATAAAGGATTAAAGAAAGGCAAAATTTCATGATCTTAAATGCCATACTTCAACCTCACATAGCCTTTTCACACAGGATACTTATAAAAAATAGAAAGCAGTAGGAATAAAAATAATGCAACAATGATTTTTTTAAAACCACTATTTTTTCATGAGTTACACACACTAAGCTACAGAGAAGGTGGTAGCAGGAAGGCAAAGCTGTCCATGGCCAGTCACACTGAAGGGGCTCAGTCACTATCTCATCAATCCCCAGTATAGGCTCTGAAAGGGTTGATGGATTTTCCCTCTGGACAGGACCAGGAAGTGTTAAAGGTGAGTTTCAGTTCCAGTGCTATCTGACTCCAGGCCAGGCCTCTATCCACTGCACTTTCCATTTATAACAGACTTTCACTGATACAATTACATCTGATCTTGGCATTTAAGCCCTCAATCCCATTTTTCCAGCCTTATCTCATAATATTCCTTTCTAAGTATTCTACACTTCAGTCCAACTGGGCTTCTCTCTAGTTAATTGATTCTCTCTGTCCCCATCCCCTTCCCTTGCTCACTCCACCCATCTCCATGCCTTTGCTCCTATAATCATAGCTAGCATTTATACAGGCTTTACAAATATTATCTCATTTGAACCTCACAGCAACCCAGGAGGGTAGAAGTTATTATCATCATCACCATGTGCAGATAAGGAAACTGAGGCAGACCATGGTTAAGTGACTTGCCCAGGGTCACACATCTTAGTTTCTGAGGTGGGATTTGAACTTAGATCTTCCTAACTCCAGGGACAGCACTCTTCCTACTGCACCACCTCACCTCCATCTCTGGAAATCCCTTTCTTCCTTCAAGGTTTCATTTAGATAACACCTCCTCCAGGAAGATTTCCCTGAGCCCACAAGCTGAAAGTTAACATTTCCCCCTTCAAATTAGAAGAAGAACAAACAAACAAACTTTGCCTAAACTTTTCCTTCACACTCATCTCATTCTCATTCTCCTCTGGTATGTAAATATTTGTGTCTGTATGTATACTCCCTCTCCTTGGATTTTTTAAAAAAATGTTTTGTGGATGCCTTTTAAAAAGTAGTACAAGGGTGGTCTAATGGAAATGCAAATTTAAAGATCTTCCCTGCCCCTAGCTTAAGTGCACCTGGAGCCTGTGGTGGGAGGCTTGTTTTTCAGGAAAGCCCACACCTTGATACTTTGTGATTGGGCAGTGGGTCCAGAAGGTTGTTACATTCTCTGAGCCAGGAGAAGGTTATATAAACCCTTAGGAGAGGCTTTGCTTTGGGGCTCACTTTGAGAAGTGTGTGATTTGGGGCTCACTTTGAGAAGTCTGGGAAGCCGTTGTTGAGAGTGCCGCCCCCCCTCCCCCCGGCTTTGAAAACCCCAGATGTTGATGCTTCCCTCTCTGGTAACTGTGATTTGGTATTGATGTAATGGTTGGACAGTTTGGAAGCCTGTCAATTTGATCTGTAAGTTCTGTAACTCTGAAGTTCGGGGTGCTGACCTTTTTCCCCTGAACTAGGTAATGTATGTTTGTTTGATTAAAGTAAGCTTGTTAACCCATTTTGAGTTGCTTTCCTTTTGAAAAGCAGATCTAAGAACCTGTGTTGGCAGTCACCCTGGGGATATTGGGGTGCTTGCTGCTACAGGTGGCTAGGTGGCACAGTGAATAGAGCACTGGCCCTGGAGTCAGGAGGACCTGAGTTCAAATTCGTCCTCAGACACTTAACACTTACTAGCCTTGTGACCTTGGACAAGTCACTTAACCCCAATCGCCCTGCCTTCCCCCCTCCAAAACGAAAAAAAAAAAAGTGCAGGCAGTTCCTCCCCCACCAATACTTACAGGGCCCATTGAACTCCCCCTTGTAACAAAGAAAAACAATTAGGCAAAATCAAGTCACCTTGTCTGACTTAGGTCATGCTATAATTCTACCCCCATAATTCTCCATTTTTCTACTGAAAAGGAGGAAGGGAGGTTTCATCTGTTTTCTACTCTTCACCTAAAATTGTAATGGCCTTGAGAGTAGGAGCTGTGCCCACATCTCTTTGCACCCCTGCCTGATACAATGCTTTGAATATAGCAAGAGCTTATAGAATGTTCACTGAATAAATGGGTAAGTCCTTACAAGAGCCCTGGGAGGTAGATGATTCAAATACTTTCATCCTTATATTACCCATGGAAACAGGCCAAGAGAGGAGGAGTGACTTGCTCCTTAAGGAACAGCTAGGATTAGAATCCAGGTCTCCTGACTTCAAGTCCAAAGCTCCTTCTACTATATTACACATCCTCCCCTGATACTTCCTGCAAAATATTTTGCAAACAGAAAGTACTATGAGAAATATTGTATTCTATCTTAGAAGTGCTTAAAAGAAAATTTTCTATTTCCTTTGACTAGGCCTCTCTCTTCTGCTGCCTGAAAAATACATGAAAAATGAGCTAACAGTAAGATTCTAGCAGGCAACACTTGTCTCCTCCTCGGCTCTTCTTACAGTCTTCTCTTCAGTCCCTATGACTGAAAGTCCCCTTTAGTTGGGAAAGTCTAGGAGAAGGAAACACTTATCCTGTCATTTTCTTCCTGACTCTTTGATTAATTAGAATAACAAAGGAAAGCAGTACTTCCCCTGGGTAACCCCATCCTTCCATCCCTATCTGGTCTGCTAGCTTTTAGAAAACCAGAAAACCATGACAGTTACAGATTTGGTTTCTCAACCAGACTTTGCCACTTATTGCCTGTATAACTTTGAACAAGTCACTTTCGTACTACTGGTCTCAGTTTCCCTATATATAAAGAGAGACAGTTTAGTGGAGAGAGTGTTGGATCTGGAGTCAGGAAGACCTGAGTTCAAATCTGGTTTCAGGTACCTACTAGCTATGTGACCCTGGGCAAGTGACTTAACCTCTGTTTGCCTTAATCCCTTGGAGAAGGAGATGGCAAACCAATCCAATATCTTTGCCAAGAAAGCCTCATGGACAGGATGGTCCACATGGTCATGAAGAGTGAACATGACTCAACAACAACACAAAAAGAGGACAGTAGCCTATTATCTAGGCTCAAACCCAACTCCAAAAATTGATTATACTTATTCGATCCTGTCTTTAAAACCACAGTTCTCCTACAGTGAGTGTCAACAAGCTCTCAAAATGGCTCCATCAGGAACTGAGGCAGTGTTGAGAGGACCAATGGCTGACCGAGGGCATACAGGCAGAAGCCTAAATGAACTGGAGAGGCTGAGAGGAGACTAAGACAGAAAGTAGAGAGAAGGAAAAGCAAGAAAGAAAAGGGAAACATGAGACAAGGAAAGAGAGAGGAGGAGGTGACAAAAGGCACAAGAAGGAAAGAAAAACCTAAGAATAACATCCACTTCATAGACTCATTGTGAATATAAAATGAGATAATGGATGTGGAAGAAGGGTTGAGTAAATCAATCACTCCCACTAAATGTAAGTGATAAGATGTCCCAGTAGCTAGACCAAGTGAAAACAATTAATATAAATCATAGGATTTTGTTCCAATCACTCTATCAACCATAGACTTTTAACTAAGTTCGAAAAGCCCTTGAGAAATGAAGTCGCACAGAAATCTTGACAGGATAGGCTTGAGGGAACTCGGGCTATTCCCCAAGAACAATCTATAACACATCAAGCTAATTGAAAACCAAAATTATTCTAGAAATTGGAGCAAATGCAGCATTCCAGGAAAACCTCTGAAGAGGAATCACCTGGGAGAGAAGAAGCAGCCTCAGCTTCAGCCTTTGCCAAGGTCTCCTTCCTCTTCCCTCCCTACTCTGGCCAGAGGAAGACCTTTAAAGGCTGGAAAGATCCAGAAAATTTTGGACTTCCCTCCTTCCTATAGGAAGATCATATTCCCTAGGACAACAGTAGGTGGGAGTGTCTCCATCTGGAGCCAAGGGTAGACTGAATGCATGTTTAGAGTTCTACAAAGAGCCAAGAAAAGAAGCTATACAATGCCTAAAGGAAACTTCTTGAGCGTTCTACAAAGTGGGGGAAAAGATTTCCAAAAACCAGGAGTTGTCCCTTTGCCACATTTTCTAAGCTTAAGCCCACTTTTTCTGAGAATCTGTATATCCTGGAATAAGACTTTGAGGGGAGGAGAGGCGATTTTACCAACGCTTCACTGTACCACATTACTAAATTTCCTTTTCTAAAAGCTAGTTAAATCTGGCTAACTACATTGATTCTCAACAGTAATCCTAGAGGAAGAAGACCAATGGGGACTCAGCTATAGCACTACAAAGACAACTCCCAACCGGCCAGGGGTACACGTAGTGTCCTGGGGGTTGTAAGTAGCTACAACTCAGAGACAGTGAGAATTGAGATAAGCACTTCAAATCATGCCTACACTGTGAGAACACAGCTCGAGTATGTGTTACGTATACAAAGCACTTTGAAATCCTTAAAGTACTACATATATGTTAGTTGTTCTTATGACCATCATCTCCAAGATCCTTTACAGCTCTAAAATTCACTAGCAGACTTCCCATCCCTGTGCCTCCGCTTCCCCATAAGTAAAATGAGAGGGCTGGACTCATGGCGTCTACAATTTCCTTCAGCCTGGACATTATACAGTCCTGTAGCAGTTGCATCTCTACATTATGCTGAGTCTTAAATGAATTGACTCACTACTTTCTATCCCCGGGTGGGAGATGTGGACTCTACCTATCTCTCTGGATCAAAAATGTCTACCTTAGGGGTGGCTAGATGTCACAGTGAATAGAACACCGGCCCTGGAGTCAGAAGGACCCGAGTTCAAATCCGGCCTCAGACACTTGACACACTTACTAGCCATGTGACCTTGGGCAAATCACTTAACCCCAATTGCCCTGCCTTCCCCCCTCCAAAAAAAAGCAAAAAAAAAAAAAAAAAGGTCTACCTTAGATCAAAAACTTCAAAGTGGTGTATACTGTGTGTCGTATCCTTCTACTAGACTATGAATTCTACAAGGTTAGGGTAATGTTTACTCTCATCTCTACGTCTCTCCCAGCATCTATCACGGAGCTCTGCACATTGTAGGTCCTTAATGAATGTTATTCCAATCCAAGTGAACAAATACTTTCTGACAATAAGTTGAAAGAGAAAGGTACTGTGTTTATCCAGAGTGCCTGCTCAGAGGGTACGATGATCTCCCAGATCTTTTAGCACCATCCTACTAAAGGGATGGCTGGTTATGAAGAGACATGAGGAGTTGCAGAACACATATTCACTAGTTTCAAAAGAACAACTGTGAAATAAGAAGCTTTATTTGGTCTATCCTCTTTAATGGTGTGACATCTGCAAGGGTTGAACCACTCCCAGACGTGACAGCCTAGTTTTTGTTTGTTTGCTTGTTTGTTTTGTTTTTCTAAGAGGCAACAAAACTATCCCAGGACTTGATTAGTCCAGGTGGCTGAGGCTCAAGCTATCCCCCCTGGATCAATCTTATGGTAGACTCTAGTCATGCTGATATAGCTTCCAGGTCATCAATTCACCCATGTTGAGTGGGGGCCCTTTACATTGGGTAGATGACCAAGGGAATCACCACACCCTACTCCGAAGACTAGACAGTTTCCATTTGTGGGGAGGGGGGCTGCATCTAGCTGACCTGACTGCTGCAATATCTTTGATGAAGATTCTCTCTTTGCTAGAGCTAAGTAAGCTTCCTTTCTATTAGCTGATGAAATGATCTCCAAGTGCTTCATTTCATTCCAACATCAAACCTAAACTACCAGGAGGCTGGAGCCAATATTTAGCTTAGTGCCTGGCACTTCATACGAGGTAATTGAGTGAATGAGTGATTGAGGCCCACCCCTAACAAAGTACCATCTTCAGGGAATGAAAAATCCATTCTCCCCTCTACAGCTATGATTCTCCAAAGCTACACTTGGATCTTTACTGTTTTGAGAGTACCTTTTCTGGGTCTTTGGACAGCTGGTAAATCAAAGGTTGGAAGGAAAAGAATTCAACTGGATAGCTGCTAGGGATGTTACAAAGCAACTTTCTCCACCTGAGGGCGTCATTAATACAGCCTTCCCTTTTCCAAAACAAGTCTCCTCCTTGAGGCAGCTCCATGGCTCTTTATTGTTAGAGGCACATACGTGACAAAGGCCTGCAGAAGGCCAAATTCCAGACTTAAAAGGTTCTTTTTTTTTTTTTTTAAAGCAATTGGGGTTAAGTAACTTGCTCAAGGTTACACGGCTAGTCATTATTTATGCGTGGGTGCTCATTTTCTGAGGCCGGATCTGATCTCGGGTCATCCCAACTCCGAGGCCGGCCTCTTACTCACTGCGCCACCTAGCCGCCCCTTTAGGGCAATTGGGGTTAAGTAACTTGCCCAAGGTTACACGGCTAGGTTTTTGTTTGTATGGATTAAGTGTCGGAGGCCGGCTCCGAACTCAGGTCCTTCAGACTCCAGGGCCGGCGCTCTATTCACTGCGCCACCTAGCCGCCCCCACAAGGTTCTTTTTTAAAGAGCTAATTAAAAAAAAAGAGAAGACAATTTGCCCCACCGAAATCTGAACAAGAATCTTCTCTATGACACACCTGACAAGTTGGTGCGTAGCCTCTGTACAAAGACCTTAGTGAGGGGAGAATCTAGTATTTCCTAAGGAAACCAATTCCACTTTTGGGTCTCTCTGTTGGTGTAACATCATGGTATATTCATTAGTGCACTTTAAACCTAGGGTGCTCTCAGGTCCATTTCCAGATGGTTCTCTCCTTTGGTGCTTTTGTTGTTGAGTTATTTCAATCATGTCTGATTCTTCATGACCTCATCTGGGGTTTCCTTTGAAAAGATGCTAGAGCAGCTTGCTGTTTCCTTCTCCTGCTCGTTTTACAGATGAGGAAACCAAAGCAAACTGGGTTAAGTGACTTGCCCAGGGTCACACAGCTAATAAGCGTCTGAGGCTGGATTTGAGCTCAGGTCCTCCTGACTCCAGGGCCTTACTCTTATCCACTGTGCCATCTATTTGCCCATCCTGCTGCTTTAGGGAGCTTACATTAAATTAAAAGTTAGAGCCCCAAATTAGGAAAATTTCTGACATTTAGGAAGAAGTTTGGCTCTGCTTTATTTTACAAATTCCTATCTATCTCTAGCTAACTCCAGACCTCCTGGCAGTTAAGGAAAAATTCAGGTTAATGGAAATGCTCAGGTCAAGAACAGAAGAGTATATTACAATGTCTATTAATAGACAAGCATTGGGAAAGAAAGTTGGAGAAAGAGTAGATCCTTTCTTGGAAATTCCTTCAGTCCTTGAGGAGATGAGTACAATTTGAGCCATCAGCACCAGTCTTTAAGCTTTAATAGCTTGAAGCTGCACTAAGATTTTGAAGACACTTTGTATATCTTGTTTGTACATTTTTTAAAACTATTGTCTCCCTCCTTAACCTGTGAGCTCTATAAAAGCAAGTATTTCTAGTTTTTCTTTTGTTTCTCTTATCTTTGTAGACCTCCTGCTTAGCATGCTGCATGCATAGAAGGCCCTCAATAAATGCTAGCTGACTCAGTTATTCTGTCCCCAAGTATATACTGAGTTCATGGCTCCAGAGAGAAAATTGTCAACTTTTCAATTTGATCATTTACACCTTTAAAATCAGCAGATTAGAGAATTATTTGTTGTTGTTGTTGTTGTTGTTGTTATTTCTAAACTTAAGAAAGTGATAGAAAAAATGTTAATAATGCATACATCTCCCCCCCAAAAAAGCTGGTTGTTAAACGTTCACCAGGATACCCCTGCCTGTTTCTTCTCTACTGTACCCTACTTTACCAAGTATTATCTTTTCCAGACAATACATTTTTCCTACCTGTCTTAACTGATCATTGTATGGCATGATTTTAGGATGCTTCACTATTCTGGTTGCTCACCTCTAAGTGCTCTCCAGCTTCCAAAAACTGAAAATTCAGCCCAGAACTGAAAATCAATACTATCCATGGTGTCTGATCAGGTTAGAGTACAAAGAGCTACCATTTTTCTTCTTCTAAACATTATATATTTCTTAACACAATCTAAGATCTCATTAGTCTTGTTTTGTTGTTGCTTTTATTGGCTACTGTTGGTCTACTCTTGATTCATATTGAACTTGTAGCCCACTAAAACTTTTGGTTCCTTATTAAATAAACTTATCTAACCATGCCTCTGATATCTTGTACTTGTGAAGTTGGTTCTGGAAACAAGGTAAATTTCATAGTATTAGAATTTTTCCAACATTTTAATCTGTCATGACTGTTATTATAGACACCAAAGTATTCAGCTAGCAACACTGGGGGAAAGTGTAAATAGCTGCAGAACCTAGAAACTTTTGTAATTCCCTCTATCCCTTGTTTGGTTTAGAATACATTTTGGGGCAGCTGGTGGGAGTGAATAGAGCACTGGCCCTGGAGTCAGGAGAACCTGAGTTGAAATCCAGCCTCAGACACTTGATACTTACTAGCTGTGTGACCTTGGAAAAGTCACTTAACCCCAATTGCCCTGGATTCCTCCCCTCCAAAAAAATGCATCTTGTAGTTGTGAGAGGTATAAAATCTGCTTCTCTTCTAATTTTTTTGTGGTTATGAGTTTAATATTAAGATCATGCAAATCTACTTAGAATTTATTATGCAACATGGCATAAGGTATTGGACTAAGGCTAATTTCCAGTGTTCCCAACAGGTTTTTTTTTCAAGTAGGGAGTTCTGCCTAAGTATTTATATATTCTGCTTTGTTAATGATTGGGTTATAGTGTTCACTTATTTCATATTCTGCCTTATCTGGCCTATTCCACTGATTCACTTTTTTTTAACCAATACCAAAAGGTTTTGATGACTACTGCTTTATAATATAGTTTGAGGTCTAGAAGTCCTATTCCCTCTTTATCCCTATCTCTTCATTTTTGCCCTTAATATTCTATATTTTTATTTATCCAAATAAATTTTATTTATTTATTGAGTTCTATAAAATAAGCCTTTGATTGTTTGATTGGTATAACATTAAAACTATAGATTAACTTTGGTAGCATTAGGCATGGCCCAGCCATGAGCACTGACTATTCTTCCAACTATTTAAGTTGTTCTTGATTTCTTTAAGGAGCACTTTGTAATTCAATCTATACATATACTTTGTGTGCTCTCATGCATGGTTTCCCAAATATTTTATGCATTTTGTAATTATTTGGAATGAGCTTTCCCTTTTTTTGCCTCTTCAGTTGTTATAACTAATGCTATTCATTTCTTAAGTTTTGTGTTGTAGCTAGCAACTGTGCTGAAGCTATTGCCTCAATTAGTATCTTTACTGATTCTCTAGGATTTTCTAAGTGAAGTATCACATCATCAATAAGTAGGAATAATTTTATCTCCTCTTTGCCTAACTTTTTGCCTCTAATTTCTTCATCTTGGGTGACTGCTACTACTAGTGTTTCCAGAATTATGCCAAGTGAAGTGGTCATCCTTGCCTTATTCCTGTATGTAAAGCTTCTAGCAGATAAGATGCTTGCTTTTGGTTTCAGATAGATACTTTTTATGATAGAAAAAGATAAAACGGATAATTTTGATTACATGAAACTGAAAAGCTTCTGAAGAAATAAAATTAATGTACCTAAAATAATAAGAGAAATAGTTAGATGGGGAAAATATTTATATCAAATTTCTGTGATAAGGGTTCAGCATTAAGCCACTAATACATGACTGGAAGGCATTCCCCAATAGATAAGTGATTGAAGGATATGAGAAAAACAGTTCTCAAAAGAATTAGAAACTATTAATATCTATATGAAAGGAAGATCCAAATCATTAATAATAAGAGAAATGTGTATCAAAACCACCCTGAAGCTTCACTTCATACTATGCAAATAGCTGAAGACAGATGGAGGTCAGTGTTAGAGGGCTTATGGGCATATAGGAACATTTGCGCATTGTTGGTAAAGCTATAAATCAGAACAACCAATTTGGAAAACAATTTGGATATTCAAATAAAGTGACTAAAATGTCCGTACCCTTTCACCTAGAGATTCTTGCACCCCAAAGAAATCATTGATAAGCAAAAAATCCCCATATCCACCAAATTATTTATAGCATCACTTTTTGTGATTAGCAAGAACTGGAAACAAAAGAAATGACCATTGATTGGGGAATGCTTAAACAAATTGCTATGCATAAATGTAATGGAATATTATTGCATTGTAAGAAATTGCAGATATGATGAATTCAGAAAAACATGGAACGATGTTCAGAAACTGATGCAGAACAAAGTAAGCGGTGCCAAGAAAGCAACATACACAATAACTACAACAATATAAATGGAAAGAACAACCATAAAACAAAAGTCAATGTTACAAAATTAGAGAAAATAATTATGACTCCAAAGAAGATATATGAGAAGACATCTTCCCCTCACTCCTTACGGAGGTGAGAGGTCCATGAATGTGAAACCTCCCACATATTTTCAGATTTTTTCATAGTATTGTTCAGTTCTGCTGATTTTTTCCTTGTTTTTTTTTTTCCTTTTTAAAATGTGTTATCTTATATGGTTCTCTGAGAGGGGGAGGGGTACTGAAGGAAATTTTGATGCTACAAAAAGAAAATATCAATAAAATTTATTTTAAAATTTTATTTTTATTTTCTTTTTGTAGCATCAAAATTAAATTTATTTTAAAATTTTATTTTTAAAATTTATTTAAAAAAAAGAAAATAAAGAATCTGAAAGCTTAGCAGATAAGGATCCTGTTCAATTCACAAAAAAGCAAGCACTATTATGTGTCAAATACAAGGGATATAATGAGAAAAAAAAAAAGAAACTTCTGCCCTCAAGAGCTTATATTCTAGTGGAGAGATACAGCTTGTAACTGGAGAAGCAAAGTATGAGAAGAAACACAGTATACTAAACCAAGCACCGGAACTGGAGTCAGAAGACCTTTGTTCAAATTCCAGCTCTGTTGGCCATGGTAACGCATGCCAGTCATCTCTACTACTGGGGAGATAGCTGGGGAATTACCTGAATTTGGGAGTACTGACCAGCAGGACACTAAGCCAACTGGTCCCAAGAACTTTTTGTAGTAATGAAATGCTGTACAAAAAATGGACACCAATTAATGAAGAATGGCTGAGCAAATTATCACATGGAAATGACATGGAATACTTTTTCATTATAAGAAATGACAAATGTGAAGACTTATTTGAAACATGAGATCGTCTGAACTGCTGTAAAATGAAGAACGGAAAGCCAAGAGAAAAAAATGTGCATGAAAAAGTCAATAATGTAAATGGAAAGAAGGTTAAAATACACAGAGGACAACGGTAATTAGCAATCTGGTTCCCGTGGCACCAGGTCCAGAATGCTGCATACACTGTCAGATAGGGTCACAGGGATTTTTCTGTTTGTTTGTTTTTTTGCTTTTTGTTTAACTTTTTTCTTAGTTACATAGGAAGGTGCTGCTGGGGAAGGAGAACAAAAAGTTAATTAGAAAGTGTCCATGATATAAAAACAAAAAGCATGCCTAAATTTAATCAAGGTAAACCATATTAATAGTAATTTCCTGATTGAACAGCCTAATAAACTGTCAAAAAGGGAAATAAGGTTAGCCTAGAATTACCAATTATTTTAAAAAATATTATAGAAGTATTTATTTATGAAAAATTAATCGACTTGATTTTAAATATAAGCTGTCATGGTGACTTAAAAGAGGCAGAAAGATAATATGAAAAGTTTAGGAGGGAAAGTTACCAGGGATAAAGCTGTGAGGAATGAAAAAAAAAATCAGTACAGTGGACGTCATTAGCACATCAGGATTCTGCTCCGTCATGGATGTTCTGGGGAAAGAAGTAAACAGTACACTAATTAAATTTGTAGGTGATACTTAATTTGGAATTGTAGATACTGGTGAAAGCCAATGATTTATACATCCATCCTGGAAAGATAAAAGAAAAAGCAGAAAACTGTAACATAAAAAAACAAATTATCAAATCATATATCAATCTGAAATTTAGAGATTTTGTCTGATGATACGCCCCTAACACATTAAAAATCATAACATATGATTAGCACTGTTATTCTCCTTGTGTCCATGCTTTTGATGTTAAGCAAATTAACCACTGCTTTCTCCTCTAATGTGTGTGTGTGTGTCTGTGTGTATGTGTGTAAATGTATATGTATACATGAAACAAGGATATTTCTTAAAAATTCATGTTTTCTGTCTTAGTCTAAGGGTTGATGAGCAGGAGCTCACATTTATACAATCATAGAATCGTATTATAGGATAACAGAGCCAGAAGCAAAACGACACACAGAACTGTCCAAATCCCTCTTCTTACAGATGAAGCCCCAAAAGGTCAAGCAGCTGCCCCATGTCATGGAGTGGTGGAGCTAAGACTCAGCCCCAGATCCTTTGGCACTCCTTCCAATGACTGTATTATGCCAGTCTATTCAAAGGAAGCTTGGTCAGGTCCTACGTGGAATAAATTCTTAATAAAGCCATGCTGGTTCTTGTAATCATTCTTTGCTTCCTTTTCTAGTTTTTCCTTATCCGCCCCTTTAATTGCATTTGAGAATTTTTGCATAAGTCAGTCAAGTACACTGGCTTATCATTCGCAGATTCCATTATCTTCCCTTTGGAAAAGGAGGGGAGTGCCCTTCTCCAGTTCTGCATCTTTTCTTGTGTCCTCTGTGATCTTTGGAGATCACTGACAGGGGGCCAACTCTCCATCGATCCTCTGGGGCCTAGTGACTTATATTCCTCAAGGGCAGCTAGGTGCTCCCTTACTCTCTCCCTATGGCTTTCCTCAAAGAGCAATATTTAAGTTGGATGCTAAAGAGAACATAAAGGATTCTTGGAGATGGGTGAACAAGGTGTTCCTCCCCTCTTAGCCAAGTTGAAATTGTCTGTGTTTATGAGGACAACAAGAGGCTTCTGCCAGGAAAACATTAGGAAAATTGTTATCCTATGAAACCAGATCTGGAAAATTTGCTCTCGTGATATTGCAATGGGAGATTTTCAGGCTCTGTGTACAATTATATCAATCACTTATGCAAGTCTGTGAAGTCCAGGCCAGTTTTCCTCTCACTCAGGCAGGGACAAACAATCCCCAAAAAGGCAAGGAGGAATTCTCCTCAGTTCATGTGGTAGAAACTGTTCTGGTTTTGCCTTTCTGGGGGTGGGAGGGAACAGCAGTGACCTGATACCCTGAAACACTTTTATCCTGTAGCTGTACCTCCTAGATGCACCCAGTCAGCTTTAGGCAATTATTCCTTCC
Organism: Gymnobelideus leadbeateri; assembly: GCA_011680675.1. Lineage (NCBI taxonomy): Eukaryota > Metazoa > Chordata > Mammalia > Diprotodontia > Petauridae > Gymnobelideus > Gymnobelideus leadbeateri. Next base: position 582,677 of record WOXC01009946.1, read on the forward strand.
TGTCTTTTAGGCTTAGAAAAAGGAATGTTGATGACATTATTTACAGAGTTGGCCCCTGGAGTGGACAAATGCCTATGTGGCTTGACTGAAGGGTTACCCAAAATGCTCATCTGGTTCCCAAATATCTCCCTCTCTGACTTGTTACTATATAAAGACACCATCGTTGAAGCTGCACCTTTAGAGTTAGGCATATGTCTCCATAAGGTCCCTATTAAAAAGCCAATATTTCACCTAGGGAAAATAATGCCCATTACAACTTAGAATTAGTATGTCAGATTGAGTAGTCAGCCCTTAGTACAAAGTAGGGCTCTGACAGATGGGACATGGGATGATATGAAAAAGGAGTGGAGAGAGAAATCTAGGCCTCCTTCTTCTAATCACATCCCCCCTTCCTTAAAAAGGAAGCTAGCTTCAGTTCATCTTCCTTTGGCTTAGGAAATGTTAAAAGCTGTTTTGCTTTACAGTAGCTCAGGCCTTCTGTGGCCTAACAAACTAATTGTCCTGGCTTTGTTGGAGAATAGAATTACTGGAATTACTCTTGCTGGTAAGGTGGAATGAGGAATATTCAGTATACCATAGGTTCCAGCTGTGATTGGTGTCTGAGGAGACATGCTGTATGCATGAAGAGGTTGAGGAAGACTGTATGCCAATACAGTTTGCTTATTAACTTATAGGCAAATTTTCCCCTACTGAGCTAAGCCCAGTCATCCAGAAAGCCATTAAGTAAGAGTCAAGGTTCTGCCAGGATGAAACCAAGAAATGCATGTGGGGAAAAGCCTGTAATTAGAATTGGCTCCTCTGAGTGAAGAGTGATGGAAATTAAAATTACTGGGTCTGGGAGCCTTGGCCATACTCAGTTAAATCACATGCATCCTGTTAGGGCTGGAAATGCCCCAAATTACATTGTCCTGCATATCTCACATTCCCATCACTGGCAAGAACTCTTGTATATAATTTATCTAGCATATAATAGCATATAATCTACCTTCACAATGAGCAGGTGACTCTTTGTAGAGGTGAAATGAATGGATTATTACGTGGCACTTAAGAAAACCAAAAGAGGTTATAAACATATCAGTGTAGCTGTATGGCTCCTAAAAAGCCAGGGTTCCTACTTAAAGCCATCAAGAAGGTCATTACTGAGTACTCATTAGCTGCCCCCTCACCACCACCACCACTACCTATGCTCTATCCAGGGGTGGGGAACTGGCAGGCATCAAAGCCACATGTGGCTTAAGTCCTCAAGTGTGGCCCTTTGACGGAATCCAAACAGCCACACTTGAGGACCTAGAGGCTCCACATGTGGCCTGGAGGCCACAGGCTCCCCATCCCTGTTCTAGGCACTACAGAAGAAACAGAGATGTATAAGACCTGGCCCTTCTCACAGGGAATTCACAGTCCAGCTGGGGTGAAAAGACAAGACCCACACAAGCAACAACAGCAAATGATATCCAAAAGTAGATTCATTCATTCAACAAACTCTTACTATATAAAGTAGGGGATTTCTGGGAGGTACACTGGATGGGGAGTCAGAAGGCTTGTGTTCAAGTCTTAACTCTAAGGTTTACTAGTCATGTGACTATTAGAAAGTCACTGCTTCTCTTAACCTCTTCCCTTATCTGTTAAAATGGGAATAATAGTACTTGCTCTATCTTTCTACAGGGAAGTTGTGAGGGAAGTACTTTGCTGATAGTAAAGCACTATATTAATTAGCTGTTATTATTTTAAAAGTTGAGATAAAACAGGGTCCCTGCCCTCATGGAGCTTATAATCTGTAGGAAAAAATGACACAAGCACGGACAGCTATGCTATACAATAACACAGGAAAAGCTCATCAGAAAGATACAAAACAAAGTGCCTTATGAGGTCCAAGATCCTTACTGCCATGGGAATTCAAGGAAGGCTTCATAGAGGAGGTGATATATCACCATGGACAAAGGAGGAAAGAGGGCATTCCAGTATAAGAAATAATATGTATAAGCACATGAAGGCAGCAAAGAATACATGGTATATTCAGGAAGCAGATAGCCAGCTATTTTGACTGGAATCTAGAATAATACAAGATAAGGTTAGAAAGGTAGAATAATAAAAAAAAAAAAAGAAAGGTAGAACAGCTCTAGATGGTGAGGAACCTTGAATATCAGGCAGAGAAATCTAAACTGGACTTGGTAAACGTCAGGAATTCATGAAGATTTATAAGCAATACGTGTTTTTGATTCATGGGTTGCCATGATCACCAAGTGACTACCCTTCTGGTGATGAGCCCCTCTGTTCTTCGCAGAGGTGGACCATGGACAGACAACAGATTCCTACCCAAAGTCCCTCTAGCATGACAGAACCCACAAGTTCCACAAGTTCAATCTATGAAAAATCAGAATCACTGGGGTGACTAGGTGGCACAGTGAGTAAGAGCGCCGGCCCAGAGTCCAGAGGACCCGATATTGGTTCCAGCCTCAGATACTTAACACCCACACACAAAAAAAAAAAATTGGCCCAGTAACCTTGGGCAAGTTACTTAACCCCAATTGCTTTAAAAAAGAAAAATTTTTAAAAATCAGAATCACCTCCATGCCACCATGAGGTTTCAAAGGACTGTGGAGGTTATATACATCAAAGCAAATTATTTTGATAGGATATAGTATATTTGATAGTATTAAAACATATGGTGTCATATAAATTATAAGTGCTGTCAGAGTTCAGAGGACAAGTAGGTCAAGGAAGCATAAACAGACTAGATAAGGCTGCCTGGAGAAGGTGGAGCTGAGATGGCTTTGGGCAGAATTTGGAGAGGCAGAAAGGAGGGGGAAGAGGATGACACAGGTAAAGAATCAGAAGGAAAGGCAGTCTTATGTTCATAGGATTTTGAAGAGGCTCATCTGGCAAGGCAGAAGACTGAAGAGAGAACTGGACTGGCCAGAATGGTCTGGATTATGGGAGGACCATGATAGAGGAATTTACCCGATATAGGAATTTACCATTGATTTGGCCAGCTGAAAGTTCTTGAGAAGGGTAGTATTGTGGTTAAAGCAATGTTTAAGGAAGATTAATCTCACAGGGGGAGATAGGATGGATTAGAAAGAATACTAACATTAAACTGTAGTATTAGATAGAGTGTTGGAGGTGGAGTTAGACCTACTAAATTACAATCCCACCTCAAATACTTATTAGCTTGTGTGGCCTTAGGTAAGTAATTTAATCTTTCTGAACCTCAGTTTCTTCATCTGTAAAATGTGGATTATAACAACACCTACCTCCCAGGTTTGTTGTGAGGATCAAATGATGTACATATAGCCCTTTGTAAGTCTTAAAACCTTATATAATTACCTACTATAATCGATGATAATTTATTGCAAGTAATAGACAAATATCTAGCAACTTCTGAACAGCTGCTGTCTCCAAAACAAAGGAATACAAAAGAAAAAAAAGAAGAGAATCTTAGAAAATGCTTTTCTGGACATTTCCATTAAGTGGTACTATAATAAAGGTTGAAACCCCACAACAAAAATCCAAGATGCCTTCAAAATAAGAAGATGGAAAAAGTCAAGTCAGGGTTCTTACTATTATAAAATTTTGAAAAAGGATTATGGTCCATGCATACCTTAGTTATTAACAGAATTTCCTGGACAGAGAACACACACCAGAGAAAGGTACAGCTGACAAAGGGAACTTATAAAAGATCGACTAACTCCCTCAGGATCCCAGCTTGGCAAAAAACTAAGATGTTCAGGATAAACTGAAGGCAGAGACCCTAATGAACTGATGATACTTAAGTAGTAATTAATGAATCTGAGGATTTCTACCATGAAGAAGGAAATAAGCTGAAGCAATGGCAACCATGCCGGATTTCTCCTTTTTGATGGAACAAAGCCTCCTTTTAACAATTTACACAACAAATGCAATCCTTTGCTCTGGAGCAAATAAACATGGTCCAATTCGTTTTGCCCTCTGGTTTTGGTTTGGAGATGTTTTTGTTTTTGGAAGTTGGAAAACTTCTGCAAACAATATAAAATGCAACTGATTCTGAAGATGCTCAGGAATGAACAATAAAAACTTTGGAGAATAATTCCACCTAATTCCAGAAGACAGGCACAAAACGGTCAATGAATTCATCCCTAAGACATAGGAAATTTTAGCATTTAGTTTGTTTTAGGTTATCTCCCACCTTCCTTATGCCACCCCCTTTTACCGGTCTCCAAAACAGTTTGATTTGGTTGTCATAGTCACTTACCTAACACTTCTGATGGAAACACCCTAAATATATTTTTAAAAATAAGCATATTATTTGCACTTACATACCGCCTTCCATCCATGGATTTCAAATTGTCTTTCTGAAATATTTGCTTTCATAATTCCTCAGTGAGAAAGGTAAGTATCATTGCCATCTTAGTAGCAAATAAACTGAGAACTGGGGCAGTTGTATGACTCGCCCAAAGATATTACCCAGGATACTCGGGCGAACATTGAGAACCAGACAACACACTAGCCCCCTCCCTAATCACCGAGGACAGCAATGCCTTTCTCTGCTCACCAGCTCAGTGAACTGTTTTCATTAGCACAGGGTTAAATCAGGAGCCTAGGCCATTGTTTCCCTAGTGATGGATATTATATTCTATTTCCTGCTCCAGAGTCTGGACCCCGGCCCTGAACCACATTTAGCCACAAGTGCGTGAGTAGGATCAACTCTCGGTTACTAAGTAACACAAGTAGCAGGTGTCTCGTTTTCAGATAGCCCAGCGAATGCTGAAAGCCGCCCCACGAGGAGCTGCCAATTTCACAATCAGGCTTGCGCAGAGCGGTTTAAGATAAAGACTATGACGCTTTGGGGAGTTTTGTGAAACAAGTGGGAACACCACAGAGAAACACACCAGTCAACTGAGCAGACTTGGGGTAATCCGAAGACATATGGAACCCACTTATTGCAAAACAAGTCAGCTCCTGAGAAACTGTATAGTTAGAGCAGTGGAGTCAAACTCTGTGTGCCACAGATTGACTTAGAAAACCGTGTTATCTATGCTTTATTGTACTTTCTTTATTTTGTCAAATATTTCCCAATTTTAATTTGGTTTGGTGGCAGTGTTGTGAGCCTCAGGAGGCTGGGAGGGAAAGGAGGAATTAGAGAAGGAGGAGGAGGGAGAAAGAAGAGGGGGAGGAGACAAAACATTTTTTTAAATGCACAGAAGAGAACAGTATCCTGAAGCACAGAAAATCAGTACAGTTTTAAAAGTAAGGGATAAAATGTATATTCTTTACAGGATTAGTAGTATAAAATTGAGATTCACGGACTGACATACAACCTTCTTTTTGTGTTCTGCTGGGTATATAGGAATGCTACTTGGGGGAGTATTTAAGTTCAAAATAAAAAATCTAAATTGCCCTTCCAAACATCCTTCCTGGCCACCTATGTTCCCTAAGCATGTTCCCCTTTGTAGATCTCCCTCAGATCTGTTCTCCCTTGCCACTGATGGTGCATATAGTTCTTCTGGCAATTCAAGTCTGGAGTTTAGAAGAGAAATTAGGGCCAGATATTAGATTTCAGAGTCATCAGTGAAGAAGTGATCATTAAACTACTGGGAACTAATAAGATCTATTATCATTTCTAAGCCCTCTGAAAAAGAGAGTGCAGGACAGAGCCTTGGGAAATAAGAACACTAAATTCTTCTCTTGTAATAGTTCTGAATACATGGTCACATTAGTTATTTTTTTTAAAGGAAGCAATGCTTGTGTCAGTTTCAAATTTTACATTTCATATAATAATAATAATAATAAAAACCAGTATTTATATGCAGGGGTGGGGAACCTGTGGTCCTCTAGGTCCTTAGGTATGGCCTTTTGACTAAGTCCAAGTCTTAACAGAGCAAATCTTATTAAAAGGATTTGTTCTATGAGGTTTGGATTCAGTCAAAGGGCTTCCCTTGAGGACCTAGAGGGCCAAAATTTCCCTGAACCCTTGAAGAGTACCTTAAGGCTACAAATCACTTTTTGTATCTCACTTGGTCCTCACAACAAAGCTCTGCTATTATTATCCCTATTTTACAAATATATTGAGAGTAAGAGAGTTTTAAGTGACTTACCCAGTTACAAAGCTAGTAAGTGTCTAAAGCAGGATTCTAACTCAGGTCCTTCCCAAGTCCAAGTGGAACACTCCATCTACTAAGCCCAATAGTGTTATGATAGCACCAGTACCAGAAGAAGCAACAAAAGAGCTTCCTCAGAAAAACTACAACTAGCAAAGTGTCTGGTACATGGTAAAAGCTCAGTAGATAAGATAAGATGCTATAGAACATCAGTGGGATAAAAAAGAAAAAAACTAGCATGAAACCTGGATAACAATTCAGCTGCTGCCTTGCTTTAGGATTTCTCTAACCTTCTCCATCATGCCCTAGGAAGCTCATCACTGGAAAAACCCCATCGTCCCACAAGATCAAATCAGCTCCAGCATTCACACCTCTATACTACTCCCTGCCCCTCTGACTGGAAGGCAGGACCATGAACTTTAAAACTTCTATTTAAATATGGGGCTCGGCACAGACATTTCCTCATTTTCTCTGGCTGCACTACTTCAGGACTTTTCTGACTTCTCCATGATGTTCCTCCTCCCTTTCCCCCTTTCTCAACTTCCTTTTTCATGCTGTCCTCCCAAGTTAGATTATAAACTCCCTGAGGGCAGGAATAGCCTTTCTTATTATGTATTTGTATTCATATTTGTATTTGTAGAGCTTAGCACAGTGCTTGGCACTTGAGAGAACATTAACAAATATTTATTGACTAAATAGGAATGGATTAGCATTGTATTCTTTATACCATAATATATCCCAAATAGATCAATGATCTAAACATAAAAAAAAAAAAATCACACCACAAATAAATGAGAAAAGAATTCTGCACAACAATGGAGAGGAGAGGAGAATATTAACTAGTCCCGAGAGAATATCATGAGTGCAAAAAAATCAAATATAATATTGGTGAATACAGCAATAAATTGAAAAGATATTTTGTAAGAGAACAAATGGCAATAAATTTCAGTAATTAACATTTACAAAACACTTTAAGGAATACAAAGTGCTTTCCATTTATTTTCATTTGATCCTCACAACAACCCTATGAGGCTGGTATTACAGATATTACGTCCATTTTAGAGATGAAGAAACACAGAGATCAAGTGACTTAGCTATGGAAACACAGCTAGTGACATGTCAAAAGTGAGGTACAAATATAGGCTTCTTCAAGTTCTAATCCTAGCACTCTTTTCCTATAACATGTTCTGCTCTTCTTTAAAGAAATTTTTTAACCTAACATCCATAGATACAGAAACTCTTTAATAAAGTTCAATTCCCCTTTATGTTTTAAAAAATGCATAGGAATCAGGAATTTTTTCCTCAATAACATATATTTGAATCTATAAGCCAGCATTTTTCGAAATAGAGAAAACTTAGAAATTTTTCCCTAAGAAGAGGGATAAATTAAGCTGCCTGTTCTCATCATTATTATTTGACATAGTTCTACAAATGTTAATAAAAAAGAAATTAAAAGAACGAATATTGGTTAAAAGGAGGCTGAACAGGTGGAAACTAAAGAGGGAAGCAAACATTATGATGGTTAATTTAGGAAACCCTGGAGGAGAAATGAAAAAGTTAAACAGATAATGAGTAGCTTCTGCAAAGCAGTGATATAGAAAATAAATCCACAAAAATATCAAATTTCTATACATCACCATCAACAAAAAAGAAAAACTGATAAGAGAAATTGACATGCAGATGACACAAAGTTCAGAGGGATAGCTAACATTGGAAGATGAAGTCAGGGTTCAAATAGATCTTGGCAAGCTGGAACATTGCACCAGATAGAAACATATAATAATGTTCAGCATTTATATAGTGCTTTAAAGTTTGCAAAGTGTTATATATGCTTTACTGTATTTGATCCTCTCAACAAATTTGTGAGGTAGATGCTATTATTATCTCCATTGTATAGATAAGGAAACTGAAGGAAACTGAAACTAAAAAAGGTTAAGTGACTAGCTAAAAGTCACACATCTATAGTAAGTGTCTTAGGGGGGATCTGAATTCAGGCCTTCCAGATTCCAAGTTCAATGCTTTTATCCACTGTACCACCTTGCTGCCTTATAAAATAATAAATATATATTTATGATATATAAATAATAAATAAACATACTTGAGCTCAAAAAATTCATCTTCTTGAATGCAACAGAAGGGAGGCATGAGCCATGGGAGTGGAGAGGGATTGTGGAATTGAATGTTGTAAACTAAAAGTAAATAAATAATTTTTTAAAAAAATAAATATTAAAAAAAAGGAGGGAGGCATGGCTGGGAGGCATGGCTAGACAGCAGTTTACCAGAGTAAAGATCTGGGGGCTTTAGTGTACTTCAAGTTCCTTTTTCCCCTACTCATTTAAAAAAAAACATTAAAAAACTTCTGGGAGGTGGAGTCAAGATGGTGGAGTAGAAACAGGACTTCCACAGGGCTCCCACCTCCTCCAATTCATGTAAAAAGTGACTCTGAACAAACTTTGGAGCTACAGAACCCACAAAATGACACAGAGAAGCTCTGGGAGCCAACCCCAGCCCCACAGGAGCCAGAGGTTTTAGCCCCAGGGCAGCCTGACTAGCCACCTGCTGGACGGACTTCAGATCACCAGCAGCTATGGTGGTTTCCAGAATTATCAACACATAGATGCTAAGAACAAAGTGAGAGGTCAGTGCAGTGTGGACTTTGGAAATCTGGTAGTTTGGGAGTACAGTCAGCCTTTATCCCCTGGGGGGAGAAGCCACTGAGGCACCCTGGCCATGCAGCTGCTGCCATGTGGCAGCTTCAGCTCCTGGCCTGCAGATTGTAGGGGGACCAAGCAACCAGTCTGAGGGGTAATCGCTCTTCCTTTAACCTGCTTGGATCTGGATTACGGTCTAGGGCGGAGGTCCTGGGGTGTGCGACCAGCTTGCCAGTGCATGTGGAGGCTTCAGAGAGGGAGGAGTCAGGAAGACTGGAGTCAGGAAGACTTATCTTCATGAATTTAAAGCTAACCTCAGACGATTTACTTGCTGTTTGATTTCAGGCAAGTCACTTAACCTTGCTTGTCTCAGTTTCCTCATCTGTAAAATGATCTGGAAAAGGAAATGGCAAACCACTTTAATATCTTTGCCAAGAAGACCCCAAATGGAATCACAGAGAATTGGACGTGACTAAAAAATGACTGAACAACATTGCCAATCATTCCTTTTAATAACCCCTTCCCATTAAAATCCAAGGGGAGAAAAAGAGGGAAATACAAGTCCTTGTAACAAATAATCAAGCAAAACAAATCTACACAGGGGTTATGTCCAAAAATGTATTTCTCTGCTTCTTTTGTTTATTTGCTCTCTGTTCAGGAGTGGGTAACATGATAGACCCTTTGGAGGCATGGTTTAACGATTGTACCGATGAGAGTCCTGATAACATTGTTATCCTTGTACATTAATTGTTCTTCTGATTTTTCTCACTTCACCCTGCATCAGTTTATACTATCCAAGACTCTCTGAAATCATCTCTTTCATCATTTCTTAAGGGACAATAAAATTCCACTATATTTATATATAGTACCACAATTTCTTCCCTACTCCTGAATTCTAAGAGGCAAGCTAAGACACCCCCTTCGGTTCTAGTTCTTTTCTTTTCCCTTTTAATCTCCCATTAGGATTAGGAAGGTTGTTTTACTTATATCTAACTATTCCTTTCCCTGTGTTATCTGCCTTCTTAATTTTCTCCCCACCCCATTCCCACTTATTTCCCTGTTGAGTTTGTGATATTTCTACACCAAGCTGTATGTGTGTGTGTGTGTGTGTGTGTGTGTGTGTGTGTGTGTGTGTGTTCAATCCCTCTTTGTTCATTTAAGATAATAGGCAGGTTCATCTGATGCCCAATCCCAACCCCTTCTTCCATATTTGTCTATCTTCTCATGCAGCCCAATTAAGAGAATAGCAAGTTCTGCCACCTTTCTTCTTCCTTTCAACACTAATGAACTCATTTTACCCTCTCTTATCTTACCCTTTTCCAATCTTTGGAACAGAATCAACCCACACCTCCCTTCCCTAGGATCTCTGGTTTTCTTTAACTCCCTCAATACCCTTTAAAAACATATGGGTTCTATTTGTTTCTTCTCTCCCTATTAGAATGTTAGCCCTAAATTATCATATGGCTCCTTTCAATAGCTCACATAAATCTACCTTTCTAGGTTCCTCTGCATTCTTGTATTTGTATTTCAAAATTTCTGTTCTGGTCTTTTCATTAGAAATGCTCAAAAGTCTTCTATTCCATTAAAAATCCATTTTCCCTCAAAAGGATTATACTCAGCTTTACAGAGTAAGTTATTCTTGGCTGTAAGCTTTTATTTTTTGCATTTTGGAAAACTGTATTCCAGTATCTCCTCCCATTTATAATAGCAGCTGTCTGATTTTATGTGATCTTGATTGTGGCTTGTTGGAACTTGAACTGCTTCTTTCTGGATATTTACAATTTTTTTTCTTTGACATGAGAACTCTGGCTATGACATTCCTGGGATTTTTCCTTTGGGATTCCTTTCAGGTGGTGATCAGTAGATTCTTTCTATCTTTACTTTGCCCTCTGATATGGGCAGTTTTCATTTTGTGATTTCTTGAAATATAGTGTCCAGTGCATTTTTTTTTATCCTTGTTTTCAGGGAATTCGGTGTTTCTTATGTTACCTCTTTTACCTGTTTTCCAGGTCAGTTGTTTTGACAAAGCAATGACCCTAGGACCTCACTGGGGATGGATACATCTTCCCCTCAGGATTCTAGAGGTTCTGCTGAGGGGTTGGGATATCTTTTCTTTAATGTTATAGGCTGAGGCCCCTTTCCAATGTGTTTTCTCTCACTGTTGACACTAATGATTGCCTCCCTAGTTCCATTTAACCAACTAACATTAATTAGCTTTTACAAAGGAATATTTACTTCAAGATTCAGCAAATAACAGAAGTATAAATATTTCCTCCCAGCACCTCAGGGGCACATGATCTCTTATACCAACTCAGTCTCTGGGGAAAGGAAGCTCAGACTTAACACAGTTTCTATATATTATTATCCCCACCCGTTGGGATCATAAGCACTTGAGGCATAGGTGCTGGGTAGGACTGTAGGGGAAGAGTAAAAGGGGCTAGGCCCCAAGGCGCTCGGAGGCGTATTCTGCTGACAGCCTATTATGGGATGTCTGATGCATTGAGTATACTTCACCAAGGAGAAGAGGCCTCCTCACCCTTGGCAGTTACTTCCTGGACTTGTGTGCTCTGGCTTATGGAATGGGAGGGTCTATGAGTGAACTATAAGAGGTATTGTCACACCTCTAAGGAGGGCATTAGTAGTGGGCTTTTAGTAGAGGGCTTTTAGGAGTAGGTATTAGGAATTATGTAGTAGGCATTAGAGAATAGGCATTAGGGATTAGGAGTTGGAGATTGTATGCATAGATTGCAGAGCCATGTGAGATCAAACAATAAAGGTGTAACAAGCAGCTGTGTGTGTGCCGGGTGTTCTGTGGGGGAGCTCCCTGACTGGGAAGTCAGGGCTGAAGATGCCCGAAGTACCCGGAAAAGGTAAGAACCCAGTTGGACCCTTCCTGAGGTAAGCAGGTAGGAGTCTAACGCCCACCAAGTTCACAAGCAAATGTGGCATCACTTGTTTCAGAAAAACCTGGGAAGAATTATATGTGAAGTGAGCAGAGCCAGAACATTGTACCCAGTAGCAGCAATATTTCAATGATGTTCAACTGTGAAAGACTTGGCTATTCTGATCAAGACAATGATCCAAGACAATTCCAAACAACTCATGATGAAAAAAACTATCCTCTTCCAAAGAGAGAACTAATGAACTCTGAGTGCAGATCAGAGTATGTTGTTTTTCACTTTATTTTTCTTGGGGTTTTCTTGGAACATGACTAATAGAGAAAATTTTTGCATATAATGGGTATCATATGCTTGCCTTCTCAGTGGGTAAGGAAGGGGATGGAGGGAGAGGAAGAACTAGGAACTCAAAATTTTATAAAATGAATGTTAAAACAGCAACCACAACAACAAAAGAGGCATCACCATTGGATGCGTTTTCATATCTCCTGTGGATGGCCCAGGTCTGAAAAGCTTGGGAGCCTGATAATGGACAAGCTGGCCACAAAACCCTGTATGGACTCTATTCCCAGACTTTCTGATAACTTCCTCTTCTAACCTTTCAAAACTCACAGTATATTGAATCTCCAAGGCCCTCTTTGGCATCTTAAGACAGAGTGTTAGGGATTACACAACCCATAGGCTTGGGTTGTCCTTGTGTGAGCACTGCTGCTCTGTGCTGATGACTATTGCCTGCTGCCACTCCCAGGAACTTCTGAGACCCTCACACTGGAGCTTCCTTGGGGGAGCCCACTGCTCTTGTAAGCTTCCTTGTGGAACACAGAGTCTTTCGGGCTAGGTGTTTCCTGTCTCTGGTCAAACTGGGAGGCACTAACGCTGGTTTTGCTGGGGGCAGGTAAAAATTCCTATTTCCCTTCTGCTTCTGGTTGGCTTTTTGTTCAATTCTAAAGTAGAAGAAATCACTTAGGGTAGTTTCTCACATGATTTATAAATCATTATTTGGTTGATGGAAATTTCAGGGGTTTTCTAGAGTAGTTATATGGGAGTTGGTTGCTCTACCTCCCATTGTGGCAGCCATCTTGGACAGAAATCTTTGAATTGCAAATTCAACATTAGTCAAAAGTGTGATATGACAGCTAATAAAGTTATTGTAATCAAGAAGGAGGGAAAGAACAAACATTTATTAAGCACCTACTCTACTTGGCTATGCACTTTACAGATAGACAGCTCATTTTGTTGTACCCGGTTTTCCCATCCCCCTACCTCAGCCCTCCCTCAGGGAAGTGAGCAGACTGCCAGGTCAGTTCCACCCTCCTCCAACGAATGTCCCCCTTTACCCAGTCAGCCCACCCCCACAGATGTGGGTGGGCTTCCAGGTCAGGGAGACTTGGCGCCGGCAGGAATTACAAGGTGTGTACTGACCAATCACTGTTCTTGGCCTTTGCAAGTTTCTGTTTGCATAATACCTAACTGTTGGCCATGTAGTATCCCTTTAAAAGCCAACACATTGTCGTGCAGACTCACTCTTCATTTTGGGCCTGACCCCGAACAGTCCCTAGGAAAATAAAATCCACTTTCAAATATTGCTCTCAAGAGTCTCTTGTCTTGCTCCTTCCGGCAGAACAATTTTATCCTCACAACAACTCGGTAAGGTAGGTGCTATTATTATCCCTATTTTACAGTTAAGGAAACTGAGGCCGATAGAGGTTAAGTGACTTGCCCAGAGTTATAGAGCTAGTAAGTATATGAAACTGGACTTTAACTCAGGCCTTCCTGACTCCTGGTCCAATGCTCTATCAACTGTTCCACCAAGCTGTCTTAGAGATGTATCATATCCAAGGCTAGGGAGATGATAATCCTACTATATTCTGCACTGGTCGGACACCTAAAATATTGTGTTCTCTACTGGGCACCACAAAGACATTGGTCAACTAGAGAGTGTTTAGAGATGAGTGACCAGAGATGGTGAAGGGCTTCAAAAATTCATTCAAGGAACTCCAGTGGAAGGCATGGAATAGGGATGGGAAAGAGACATAAAAGCTGTCATATGAGAGGGAGATGTGACCTGCACAGTCTGAACTGGTGAAAAGATCTAGGGACAACTGGTAGAAGCTACAGAAAAAGAAAAGACTAATGGCAAGGAAAATAAATTAACCTACATGGCACAGTGGATAGAGCACTGGCCCTAGAGTTGGGAAGACCTGAATTCAAATCTGGTCTCAGACATTTATGAACTATGTGACCCTGGCAAAGTCACTTAACCTTTGTTTCCCTCGTTCCCTCATTTGTAAGAGGAGGATAATGATAGCACCTGCCATCAAATGAGATAATAACTGTAAAGTCCTTAGCATAGTACCTAGCAAGTAGTAAACACTATATAAATGTTAGCTATTATTATCTTTCATTCTTATTAACCAACTATTAGAGCAATCCCAAAATCTTGTCTCAGGAGGTGAGAGGCTCCCCTCCACCAGAGTTCTTCAAACAAGCAAAGGCAAGACGATCACAGGGCAGGTATGTTGACAAGTGTAATGGTAATGGAATTTAAAGATCCCCTTGCATTGGCTTGGTTTTTGGGTTAAGTATTAAAACCCAGAGCTTGTAAATACCATTTGTGGGATGGACTTGTTGATGTGAAGAGAGGGGACTGAACTGGGAGGAGCTGATACAGTGGATTTAAAGAGAGGCCCAAGCAGAAAGTGCCCAAAAGAACTTGGAGCCAGCATCTGGGGGCTGCTGCTCCTGCTAGAGAGAGAGAAATAAGAACTAAGGACTGAACTGGGAAGAAGCATGACTGTGGTGCCGGTATTTGTTCCGTCTGTTTTGATGTTACTTTGCCAGATTCATCTGCTGGTGAAGGACAGTGATGTTGTTGCAGAGGTCCTGGAACCTTACTGTTGGTTCAGAAGCTCTGAAGAAGGATTTTCTTGTTGTATATTTACAGAAATCCTGAAGGAGGGTCTTGCTGATGTTTTCAGGAATCCTGAGACTGTTCTGCAGACAAAGAGTGAATTGATGAGGATGCTGGCAATGTATATTGTGGCTTTGTTATGCTGTGTCTTCCCAGGAACAGAGATTTCTGGGAACTTGCCTCAGGTCAAGATGAAGAAAAGACCTCTCCTTGGGTACTCAGTGCTGTGATGATATCAGCAACCTTGTTGTGGATAAGGGGTAGACGGCCTTTGTGCTTTCTACTGCCCCTTTGAGAAGGTGCTTGGTGGTGATGGATGGTATTATAATTCAGTTGTGATCCAGGGGTGGAAAACTTTTGACTTTTATACTTTGTGACTGACCAAATAAATGTACTTTGTTGATCATTGGAAACTAATCTCCAGCTGAATAGAGAGAAGACTTTGTGATTGACTAAATGAATGTACTGCCCAGGGGTGGAGTAATTGGGGTACCTGTATTTTGATCTTGATTTTCTGTGAATGTTTTGCCTTAATCTGTCACTGAATAAATGGAGTTTGCTATGCTCCTAATCCAAATCTGGAAGTTGCTTGTGCTTGGCATTACAAAAAGTAGATTCTTATTCAGACACAAGTTGCCTCTGAGAACCTTTCCAAATCTTGAGTTCCTGTGAGATTTTCTGAATGACAATTTTTAAAAAGCATTCAAAGCATGGAAAAATATATTAAACATCTTGGGATTAACCTACCAAGATATACACAAGATTTATAAAATGACAACTATAAATTTTCTTTTTACAGAAATAAAAGGATAATTAAATATTCAGTATAAATGATTAGATCAAGCTAATAGAACATTACCCAAATCAATCCATAAATGTTTTGCTATCATGATCAAAATTTCAATGGGCATACTTCATAGAACTAGATAAAATAATTACAAAATTCATATGGAAGAATAAAAATCAAGATTGTCAAGGGAAATTATAAAAAAAGGTGAGGGCCAGAGAAGGGAACTTGTACTCTTAGGTCTTAAATTATACAATAAAGCAGTAATTGTACTGTATGAAAATATAAAAATAGGTCAGGAATAGATAATTACTGAATTAGGAGCAAATACATACAGTAATCTAGTGTTTGACAAACCCGCACAAAACCCAGGGAAAAAATATTCATTATTCAACAAAAACCACTGGGAAAGCCAGGTTGCAGTTTGGGAAAAATTGAGAGTAAAGCAGCAATTCACATAATTCATCACAATAAATCTCAAATGGATTCATGATCTAATTTTTTTTAAATCATAAAAAGAAGATAATGGATTATTTTATCTTTTATAGCTATAGAGAGAGCACAAATTTTTAACCAATTCTAACTTCGAGGTAATTATAAAAGACAAAATAGATTAATTCAACTATCAATTATATAAAAATAAAAAACTTCTGCACAACAAAAAGTTATATATCCATAAAAAGGAAACAAACAAGGAAAAATCACTATGCATTTCTGATAAATGTTCAGAATACACAATTTTTAAGAAACTGACACAAATTTATGAGTTAGCCTTCTTTAGTAGGTAATTAGAGGTAGAAAACTATTAATAATAATTAGGATACTATAATTACACAGAATGACTACTATTAATAAAATACTCTGTTGATAATGATTAATAGTGATGTTAATAATAAACAATTCAAATAATAATATTTAATAAATTTCACCAAGAAATTTACAAATATTATCTTTTTTTATCCTCACAACAGCCCTGGGAGGTAGGTACAATTATCCCCATTTTACAGATGAAGGAAACTTAGGCAGACAGAGATTAAGTGATTTGCCCAGGGTCACAGAATTAGTAGGAATATGAGGAAGGATTTTAACTCAAGTCTTCCTGAGGCCAGGCCTACCACTCTAGCCACTATGCCACGTAGTTACATCAAAATATTAAAATAAATATTGAAGTAGTTCTCAAACATGAAATCATGTTCAAAATCTCTAATCTGAGAAACAAAGATTAAAATAACTCTGAGATTCTACCCTATACCAAATTTACAACAACAAAGAATTATGTATATGTTAAACTTATATAAAATTCCTGATGAAACAAACACAGAAATTATTTTGTTCAATTACTCTCAGGTTATTAATGCTAAGCAAGGAATAATAAAAGGATATGCATGCCCACAAATGGTTTTCCCCATGTTGTAGCTGGAGTCCAAATAGAAGAGGATTTCCAATGGATGATGAAGCTGTCCAGATGTTCCTATTTGTAAACAACATGGCTAAGTGCATCAAGGCTTAGAATATTAGAAAGTTTCCTCAAGGAACTCCATAATTACTCAAAAAACTGGCCTAAAAATTTGCACAAGAAAAACCAAGGGGGTTAAAAATACTTTTTTATACAGACATCTATTTGAATAGCTGGTATCTTGAGGTAGTATGTTGATACACATATCTTTAACATGTCCTTCAAATAGACATTGAAATGGGCCCATAACTGAATAGGAGGGAAATACTAAGCTGGTTGCATCTGGAAAATATATTTCTATAGCATGTACAATTGTACAAGCTGTACATTTCTAATGATACCAAATTACTTATTTGTGTATGAATATAATGAAATAATATTGACCTGCAAAAAATAATAAATATGAAGAATTCAAGAATTATGGGAAGACTTGTATGAAGTGATACAGAATGAAGAAAGCAGCAAAAAACTCAATAAAATTAATAATCAATTTAGAATCATTTTTACATTTTGTGTTAAGCTGTTCTCTCTCTCTCTCTCAACTCCTTCTCTCTTTGCCTTTCAATACTTTGATTAGCTTACACATGAAAAGCCTTTCTTTAGGATTTTGTATTTTGTCAAATGGAGATAAATTGTTTGATTCAGATTTTTGCAGGTTGAAGCCAGTCCTTTGTGCTAGATCTAATAAAAAGGGATCAGTTTTCCAATCAAGTCCTTTGCCTTTTTATCCCGGTCATGTAAGAGGACAAAATGAATCACAGAACATTTTGCATGCATAATCCAAGTTCCAAAGCCCATTGGAATGGGATTTTCTCAGTAATGGGACAGAGCTGGTGAAAGTAGAAGAGAGAAATTCACTGTCTTCATGGTATATAGTCCCCTATGTATACTTTCTCTGATTTCTGTTTTATTATAGACTTGATAAATGGGTTTCTTTGTTAATTGTTATTTGTGTTCATTGTGGAACTGGCATCTAATAAGAAAGGGGTCAAATCTTGGATATAAATCTCAAGATCCTCTTTCACCTATAAAGAAACAGCAATCAGAAGTTTAACTTGAACCTGAAAACTATATCCACTTGACTAATAATATTTAAAGGAGCAAATAGACATAATTCTAGCCCAGTATCTACTTTCTTTGAGGAGAATAGAGTAGTCAAACTTCTGGCCCCAATCTCCTGCTGCTGCTCCTGGAAGAAATTAGAGTCTCCTTTTGCTGAAAGGTGGGTGGAGAAAAGGCTAGAGATGTCTATTCTGCCTCCCTTTGAACCACATAATAACACCCCCATACTACATGTGGGGAACAGCTCACATGTATACAGCCCACAAATATGCATGTATATTTTATTCTGTTCCTGTTCACTTATTTGAATGCTCATCCTTGCCAATGGAAGTTAAAATAACATTTATTAATGGAAAAAGAAATGAAATGCTACAGGAATTCAAAGAAGGGGAAAAAGTGACATGTTACTAAGAGCTAGGATAGTCAGTAAAACATTTATGGAAGGGACAAAACTTAAGCTAGGCTTTAAAGGAAAGATACGACTGATGTAGGTGAAGAGAAGGGGTGAGAATATTTCAAATCCTACCTCTGACACTTATTTACCTGGGCGAGTCACTTAAAATTCCTGGGCCTCAGTTTCCTCATCTGTAAAATGAGGATATTGGGCTAAGTGGTCTTTCAGTTCCTGATATATGATCTTATGTAAAGGGAACATCTAACAAGGTACCCTGAATACAGTGGTACTAAATAAATGTTCATTGTTGAAGATATTGATAGAGTTGGAGCACTTTTTTCTTGATGTCATATTATAATCAAAAGTAGAAATCATTGGCAAGTTTAATTAGTAGCAGGTATGCTATTTGTAATATAATATGGCAAGTCTGTTCCATGAACCCAAATATTTAGTCTTATTTTCACTTTAAAAATAATATTTCAAACCCAAAAGAAGAAAAAAAAAGTAAATGTGTATTGTTTGTAGAGCAAGAGAATTCCTTGGAGATTCTAGAATCCCAAAAACAAACAACCAACATTTACCTAGTAAGCCATCACTGGAAGTTGATTGCCACCTAGCAACAGAAAAGGGAATATTCCAGGGACTGATGTACATATATCACAAGAAATTTTGAATTATTTTCTAATTCATCTTACTACAAATTAAAACTTAAGGAATGGGATACCAATTGTCACTGTGATATAAACAAGATACCTTGGAGTGTAGAAATATAAGAAACAAGATTTCAAAAAAGGATTTTTTTAAAAATGAGGGTATATTAAGGAAAGAGGGCATATCCTAGATCTATATATCCAGCCCTAGGCTTCCTACTGAGTTCTGGTACCACACTACTGACTGCTATTGACATTTCAAACTAGATGCTCCATAGGCATGTCAACTGAACATGTCTAAAATTTAATTTCTTCCCCAAACCTTGCCTCTTCTAAATTCTCCCCCCTCGCCTCCCTTTTTTCCCCTGTGGAGGAAATCATTATTCTTATAGTGACCTTGGTTGGCTACCTAGACGTTATCCTTGACTATTTTTCACCCCACATATTATATTAGTTGCCAAATTTTGTCACTCCTTCTCCAGAATAACTCTTTCGTATGTTTCCTTTGCTTTACTCACACAGTCACTATTGTAGTTCAGGCCCCTAATCACCTCTCACCTGAATTACCTCAGTAGCCTTCTAATATGTCTTTTTATCTGCAAATCTCTTCTGTCTCTAATTCATCCTTCATGAAGCTGCCAAAGTGATTTTCCATAAGTGCTAGTCTGATCTTATCACTCCTTTATTCAATAAATTCCAGTGGTTTCTAGGATCCAATGCAAGCTTGTCTGTTTAACTTTTGAAACTCTTCATATAAGCAGAAGTTTATAAACTTATTTGGTCAACTGCCCCCTTTTAAAAAAAATTACTCAGTACCTCCCCAATCTATTTTCTTTAATCCTTTAACAGTTCTGCCCCCCTGGATCATTTCAGCATCCTCCTGGTATGGGGCGGGGGGAGAAGGAGGCGACAGTATCACCTACTTTGGGAACCCAAGAAGAGCAAAAACAGAAAAAGAAAATTATAGACTAATTTCCCTAATGACTACTGATGCAAAAATGTTAAATAAAACACTAGCAAGGAGATTACAGCAATATGTCACAAAGATCATACACTGTGACTTGGTGGGATTAATACCAGGAATGCAGGGCTGATTCAGTATTAGGAAAACTATAAGCATAATTGGCCATATTAATAATAAAAAACAACAAAAGTCATCAACAGATGCAGAAAAAGCTTTTGACAAAATACAATACTTATTAAAAGCTCTAGAAAGCATAGAATGGAGTCTTTTTTTTTTTTAAGCAATTGGGGTTAAGTAACTTGCCCAAGGTCACACGGCTAGGTTTTTGTTTGTGTGGGTTAAGTGTCTGAGGCCGGCTCCGAACTCAGGTCCTTCTGACTCCAGGGCCGGCTCTCTATTCACTGCGCCACCTAGCCACCCCTTGAGTCTTTCTTAAAATGATAAGTAGTATCTATCTAAAACCAAGAGCAAGCATTATATGTAATGGGGACAAATAAGAAGCCTTCGCAATAAAATCAGAGGTAAGACAAGGATGTCCACTATCACTACTATTATTTAGTATTGTACTAGAAATACTTACTATAGCAACAAGACAAGAAAAGGAAACTGGAAGAATAAAAATAGACAATGAGAAAACAAAACTATGTAGATGACATGATGGTTGTTTCCTTTAAAATTTGCTCAAGCAGTATCTATTTTTTTTTTTTAAAGCAATTGGGGTTAAGTAACTTGCTCAAGGTTACACGGCTAGTCATTTGATTTATGCATGGGTGCTCATTTTCTGAGGCCGGATCTGATCTCGGGTTATCCAAACTCTGAGGCCGGCACTCTTACTCACTGCGCCACCTAGCCGCCCCTTTAGGGCAACTGGGGTTAAGTAACTTGCCCAAGGTTACACGGCTAGGTTTTTGTTTGTGCGGATTAGGTGTCGGAGGCCGGCTCCGAACTCACGTCCTTCTGATTCCAGGGCCGGCGCTCTATTCACTGCGCCACCTAGCCGCCCCCAGTATCTATTTTTTAATTTAGTTTTATTTAATTTTTTTGTTACATTTTAAGTTCCAAACTTTCTCCTTCCCTCTTTTCCCACCACACCCTAGAGAAGGCCAAATGCATATACACACACACACACACACACACACACACACACACACACACACACACAAAACCATACTTCTATTTATCAGTTTTTTCTCTGGAGGTGGACAGCATATTCCTTCATAAGTCCTTTGTAGTAGATTTGAGTATTTATTATACTCAGAATAACTCAGTTGTTCACAGTTATAATTTGAATAATACTGCTGTTGCTGTATGCAACATTCTCTTGGTTCTGCTCATTTCAGTCTTCATTATTTCATGTAAGTCTTTCCATATATTTCTTAAATCAATCTATTTATCATTTCTTATAGCAAGTAGAATTCCATCACAATCACATACCACAACTTGGTTAGCAATAGCCTAATTGATGGGCATCTCCTTTGCCACCAGAAAGAGAGCTGCTAGAAAAATGTTAGAACATATGGGTTCTTTTCCTTTTTCTCTGATAACCTTGGGAAACATATGTAATATTGGCATTGTTAGGTCAAAAGACATACACGGTTTTTTGGGGGGTTTTTTTGGTTTTTTTTTTAAAGCAATTGGGGTTAAGTAACTTGCTCAAGGTTACACGGCTAGTCATTATTTATGCGTGGGTGCTCATTTTCTGAGGCCGGATCTGATCTCGGGTCATCCCAACTCCGAGGCCGGCGCTCTTACTCACTGGGTCACCTAGCCGCCCCTTTAGGGCAATTGGGGTTAAGTAACTTGCCCAAGGTTACAGGGCTAGGTTTTTGTTTGTGTGGATTAAGTGTCGGAGGCCGGCTCCGAACTCAGGTCCTTCTGACTCCAGGGCGGGCGCTCTATTCACTGCGCCACCTAGCCGCCCCTGACATACACGGTTTTATAACTCTTTTGGCATAATTCCACATTGCTCTCCAAAGTGACTAGATCAGTTCACAGTTTGACCAACAGTGTATTAGTGTCCCAATTTTTCCACATCTCCTCTAATATTTCTCATTTCCCCCTTCTATCTTGTAGTCAGTCTGATAGATACAAGATGATATCTTTATTTTATTTTATTTTTGCTTTTTGGAGGGGGAAGGCAGGGCAATCAAGGTTAAGTGACTTGCCCAAGCTCACACAACTAGTAAGTGTGATTAAATGTCTGAGGCTGGATTTGAACTCAGGTCCTCCTGACTCCAGGGCTGGTGCTCTATTCACTAGGTGCCACCTAGCCACCCCAGAGATGATATCTTAATGTTTTAATTTGTATTTCTCTAATCAATAATGATTTAGAGTTGTTTTTTTTACATGTTTATATATAGCTTTGATTTCCTCATTGAAAAATTTCCTGGTCATATCCTTTGACCATTTATCAATTGAGGAATGACTTGTATTCTTATAAATTTGACAAAGTTCTCAATATATTTGAGGTATGAGACCGTTATCTGAAAAACTATCTATAAGCATTTCCCCCCATTTTCTGTTTTCTTGTAATCATGGCTACATTGGTTTTATTTGCAAAAAAAAAAAAAACTTTTAAATTTAATGTAATCAAAATTATCCATTTTATATTTCATAATGCTCTTTTGTTTATTCATAAACTCTTCTATTCATTAGCCTGATAGGTAATATGTTCCATGTTCTTCTAATTTACTTAAGCTATCTCCCTTCATATCTAGATCATATATCCATTTTGACCTAATCTTGGTGTAGCTAATTTCTCCCAGACTGCTTGCCAGTTTTCCCAACAATTCTTACTAAATAGTGAGCTTATCCCATAAGCTTAAATCTTTACATTTATCAAATACAAAGTTACTATGATCATTTACAATTGTGTGTTGTGTGTCTTCTCTGTTCCACTGATCCATCTTTCTATTTCTTAAGCGGTACTACCAGATGGTTTTTATAATTATTGCCTTATAATACAGCCTAAGATTTGGTGATGTCAAACCTCCTTCCTTTGCATTTTTAATTAATTCCTTCGATATTCTTGACCTTTTGTTCTTTCAAATAAATTTTGTTATTATTTTTTTTAGTTCAATAAAATATTTTTTTTGGTAATTTAAGTGGGATGATGTTGAATAAATAGCTATGGTAGAATTATCATTTTTTATTACATTGTTCTGTCTACCTATGAACAACTAATATTTCTCCAATTATTTAAATCAGACTTTATTTGTATAAAAAAGTGTTTTAAAATTATATTCATGTAGTTGCTAGGTTTGTCTTAGCATAAATACTCCCAGGTATTTTGTGCTTTCTACAGTTATTTTAAATGGGGGTATTTCTTACCATGTCTTCACACAGGGTTTTATTGGTGATATATAGAAATGTTGATGACTTATGTGGGTTTATTTTATATCCTGTTGTTTTGCTAAAATTAATCATTTCAGCTAGCTTTTTAGTCGAATCTCTAGGATTTTCCAGGTATATCATCAGATTGTCTACAAAAAGAGGTAGTTTTATTACCTCATTTCTGTAGTGCCAACACAATATTCACTGTACTGATAGCGACTGTAAATATGCTGGCATAGTTCTCAATTGCAAAATATAACATACTCTCCATATAGAAGACAGAAGCAAAAACATTTATTTAGATACCAGGAAACCAAATTCCAACACCAGAAAGTCAAATCCATCATAGTAGCAAAGAAGTTAATACACAACAACACAGCAGAGAGCCACTCCATCCTTTAGCTTTCCCACAAACCAACAGTTACAAGCCTAGTGTCTCTCTGGGTGTGTCCTCTCCTCCCTCCAACTCTAACTGCTCTGGCTCCCAGCTTCCTGTGGGCTCCCCTCTACCTTTCAGTAAACTCCTCCCACCACAGGCTCCATGTGATTATATTCAGCCTATTATAAGAGGGCAGGGAAAATCTCCAAATCAGGAAAGGTCTTCAAATTCCTTTAGGCTTATTAAGGGGTAGGGAAGAGCTTCAAATTACCATTATCATTACCATTGCCCATTCTAAGTCCTTTAATTTCTTTTTCTTCTTTTATTGCTATTGCTAGCATTTCTATTTACCATATTGAATAATATTGGTGGTAATGGGCATCCTTGTTTCACTTCTGATCTTATTGGGAAGGCTTCTAGCTTATTCCTATTACAAATAATGGTTGCTGATGGTTTTAAATAGATGCTGTTTATCATTTTAAGGAAAAATTCACTTATACCTATGCTTTCAAGTGTTTTTAATAGGTATAAGTGTTATATTTTGTTAAAAGATTTTTTTTGCATTTGATATGATCATATGATTTTTGTTCCTTTTGTTTTTTATATAATCAATTATGTTGATGGTTTTCCTTATGCTAAACCATCCCTGCATTCCTGGTATAAATCCATCTTGGTCACAATGTATAATCTTTGTGATACATTGTTGCAGTCTCCTAGCTAGTATTTTTTTATTTTTGCATCCATATTCATTAGTGAAATTAGTGTATAATTTTCTTTCTCTGTTTTTGCTCTTCCTGGTTTAGGTGCCAGCACCATATTTGTTTCATAAAAGGAATTTTTGCCTGTTATTCCAAATAATTTATTTAATATTGGAATTAGTTGATCTTTAAATGCTTGGTAGAATTCACGTATAAATCAGTTGAGTCCTGATGCTTTTTTCTTACGAAGCTCATTTATGGCTGTTCAATTTCTTCTTCTAAAATAGTTTTATTTAGATAGTCTATTTTCTCTTCTGTTAATCTAAGCAGTTTGTATTTTTGTAAGTATTTTTCCATTTCACTTGAATTGCGAAATTTATTGGCATATGTTTGGGCAAAATAGCTCCTAATAATTGCTTTGATTTCATCTTCATTAGTGGTATATTTATCCTTTTCATTTTTGATGCTAGTGATAATGGTTTTCTTATCTTTTTAAAAATCATATTGTCCAATCTATTTTATTGATTTTTTAATGACACCAATTCCTACTTTCCTTTACTAATTCAATGGTTATCTTGCATTCAGTTTTATTGATCTCACTTTTAGTTTTTAAGATTTACAATTTGGTATTTAATTGAGGATTTTTTATTTTTTTCTAGTTTTTTTTTTTACATTGCATATCCACTTTTTCTCGATTTCACTGATGTAGGAATTTAGAGATATAACATTTTTTTTTCTTTTTTGGAGGGGGGAAGGCAGGGCAATTGGGGTTAAGTGACTTGCCCAAGGTCACACTGCTAGTAAGTTTTAAGTGTCTGAGGCTGGATTTGAACTCAGGTCCTCCTGACTCCAGGGCTAATGCTTTGTTCACTGTGCCCCCTACCCACCCCTAGAGATATAAATTTTCCTCTGATTACTGCTTTTGCTGTATGTTATCTCAGCAAACACTGTCTTCTAGATGAAGCCTTTCCTATCTTTAAACCTCCCTCCTAGTACCTGTTAAGGCTGCTAGATGGCACAATGGGTAGAGCACCAGGCCCTGAGTCAGGAGGACCTGAGTTTAAATTCTACCTCAGATACTAGTTGTGTGACCCTGGGGGAGTTACTAAACACTATTTGTCTCAGGTTCCTCATCTGTAAAATGAGTTAGAGAAAGAGAACAAACTGCTCTAGTGTCTTTGACTAGAAAACTCCAAAAGGGGTCTCAAAGAGTTGGACACTATTAAACAATAATCTAGTGCCTGGTCTCCTTCCACACACACAAAAAAATTATCTCGGGTGGCTAGGTGGCACAGTGAATAGAGCACTGGCCCTGGAGTCAGGAGGACCTGAGTTCAAATCCGGCATCAGACACAACACAAAAATTAGCCGTGTGAATTTGGGCGAGTCACTTAACCCCAACTGCCCTCCAAAAAGCCCCCCCAAAAATGTATCTGGTATTTATATAAATATTATTATATAAAAGTCTTTCATATATCATTTATGTATGTATTTTCTCTTTGAGGACATTTTCCCTGGCAGGCCCTCATGCTGGAAATCTCTTCTTCCTCATTTCCACCTCCTAGATCCCTTGATTTCTTTCAAATCTCAGCTAAAATCCTACCTTTTGCAAGAACTCTTCCTCAGATCCCTTAATGCCACTGACTTCACTTTGTTGATTATCTCTAATTTATCCTCTGTATATCTTGTTTTAACATAGTTTTTGGATTTTCTTATGTTGTGTCTCACACTAGATTGTGAACTCCTTTAGGGCCAGAACACTGTTGTTGCTTTTCTTTGTATCCCCAGAGCTTAACACAGTGTCTGGCACATAGTACATGTGGATAAATATTTGTGAATTAAACTTTTGAAGATCATATAGATTACTAAGCTAAAAACATATCATTAGCCTATGCCAAACTATGTGAATTGTTTCAAAGTACTATTTATCATGTATAGCATTCCAAAAATGCTTCATAATTACATTTGGACAGCTGTTTAGTCCAGAAATGTGATAGCACAATGGTATTTGTAAATACTGAAAAGACTCTGAAACAGACTTCTCACCAGTGATAATAGAAGTGATTAATATATATGTACATACATATATGTGTGTGTGTGTGTGTGTGTGTGTGTATGACACACACATGTCTAATCTCCAAGCCTCTTGGAAGTCATGTCAGTGCCTCTAAATAATTTAAATCTAAAGACAGGATGATTATAGAGGCAAAATAGTTGGACCATACTTTTCCACAAAGCAGAAAATTCTGTTTCTAGAACCCATAGTGATTTTCCTATTGCTGCCAAGTTAATAAAGTCTATCTGGTGGCCTTTTCACACATTTAAAAAACCACCAGCATCTGTGGATTGAATGTGAGATCATTTACCCAGTGAGAGAACCACTTATGACAATGGAAGTAATCAGGAATAGGTTATTTGACAGGCATTTATTTTCTCCAAGGGGCCATTATAGCTGTAAATGTATTTTCTATCAAAAAAAAAAAAACCAACAACAAACAAAACTATCCTAATTCTATGTCACATTTGAAGGGACTTATTGTAGAGTAGGCAAACTATACTACCTTTCGGGTGTGTATAAACTGTGACTTCTATTATGTTGCCTAGAAACAACCAAAGAGTTTGGCTTTTGTTTTGTAAAAATGTAGGAAGTTGTCTTGACAGGCTCCATTTCAAAATTAGAAGTTCTTTTAAAAAAACAAACTGTCACCCATTCTAGAAGCCTCATGTACTTCTCACCTCAAAGGACATATTGCCAACCACTGTCTGAAGTAGTCAAGCCAAATTCATGATTTCTGGGGGGAAAAGTCATGACTTTTTATCCAGTTTATTTTTTAGTTTCACCAACTTTCAAGTTTTTTGTCTTTATCTCCTTTAGCAAAGGAGATACAACTCCTGCTTCTTTTGTTGTTTTTTGTTTGTTTTGTTTTTTGGAGGGTAAAGGCAGGACAGTTGGGGTTAAGTGACTTGCCCAAGGTCACATGGCTAGTTTTGTGTTAAGTGTCTGAGGCAGGATTTGAACTCAGGTCCTCCTAACTCCAGGGTCGGTACTCTATTCACTGTGCCACCTAGCCACCCCTGACTCCTGCTTCTTTTAACTAAATTCCTACTTGCATAGAGGGTTTACCTTCAGTTATTTATAGGAATGCTTTCCCTCCCCCCTTTAAATTGGTAGTTTTTAAGAGATAACTGGTCGATATACAAGTTAAAGGTAGCATACATAGTAACTAGGGAGCTGGCCTGAGAGTTAGGACCTCGGACTCATATTGACTATATGGTTAAACAAGTCATCCAGCATCTCAGTGCTCAGATTCTCTAAGCTGAGGAGCATGTACTGTTTCCCGTTGGTACCGAAAATTTCCTCACTGGGATTTCCCATACCAATGAAATCACAGGTACTTACATTCCCAAACAAATAAACAAAACGTGTGTGGCCCGAAGGGATGGCCAAAACATTTTTTGTGGATTTTCCAGATCCCAGGGGATGCGGTGCCTCTAACGCCTGTGATGTGGCAGGGATAACTGTACTCTTCTAGTGATACAATATTGCTCTGAGTCAGAATAAACCAGTCACCAGAGATTAAAGTTAGGGGTCACCCAAAAGGCAATGGATACGCTCATGGTGCATTCATTTTACACCTTCATGAATGCTAGCTTAGCCCAGCTGACCTACAGACTGTCCCTCACATGCTACATTCCACATTCCACCTCTAACCTTTCACACAGGTGTCCCTTATGCCTAGAATACTCTCTACTTAACTCCATCAATTAGAATCCCTACCTTCCTTCAATCATCAATTCAAATGTCACTTTTTACATATTTTATAGGCAGCAAGGCAGTGCAGCAGACTGAGTACTGGAACTCAAGTCAAGAAGAATAGAGTTCAAATTCAACCTCAGACACATACTAACTGTGTGACCCTGGGTAAGTCATTTAACTTTTGGTTGCCTCAGTCTTCTCATACATAAAATGGGAATAATAATAATACTTCTCCAGGATTGTTTCAAGAATCCAGTGAGGTAATATTTACAAAGCACTTTGCGAACTTAAAGCACTACATAAAGCTAGTTACATTATTACTATTAATAATGGTAATGCTTCAAGTTGCACATACCCTGTGTGAAATGACATTGTATTTAACTTTGTATATCTTTTATTATCTAGTTATATGTGTACATGTTGTTTCTCCTAGCATTTTGTAAGTTCCTTGAGAATGGGGACTATTTCTTTTTTGTTTTTGTGTACAAAACGCCTAGAACAGTGACTAACACATAATTAGAACGTGATCAATAATCGATTGATTAACTGGTGGTGAGTGTGCATAGGTTATAACATATTAGAAAGGGAGAATCACACAGGAAAAGAAAGCAAACCTTTCCCCCACACTCTGTAATGTCTGTCTAGGCTTTCTGCCAGAGCCACAGTTTCTAAAATCCTAAATGCTACCTTTTAATAGCTGCAGCTGCGTGCTTATTAGCATAGATTAACACTTTCATCGCTGAGGGCTCATCAAATACTCTTCAAGAGATTCACAGGTATCTGGCTCCTCAATAAAATAAGGATTGTTATTTTCAGCAACTCAGTCTTTTCAATGAAACTATACATCATCATATGACATGACATGTGACAGTCTACCTGACAAAAAAAAATATAGGCAAATAATCGAATTTTTGTGGGGCTTTGTGGGGTCTGAAAGCATCCTGCCTCTAATATGGGATATCAAGGAAAACTTCCTAGAGCAGAAGATCTTGGAGTTGGGTTTTGAAGAAGAGGTAAAGAATTTGCATAAAGAGGTGGGAAGAGAGGAAATAACAAACATCATGTTTAAGGAAGACTGTACAAGTAACTCAGTGTAGGATGGTTTGGGATAAAAATCATTGGACAAAAGAATAGCAAGAAGCTATACATACCCAGTCATGAGCCTCCAGGCCCAATGAGGGGCTGAAGAATGTAATGATAGAGGTAGAGAGTAATAAACAAATTTGGGGAACGTGAAGGTCAAAGACTCAGCAGGATTTGGTGACCAGCTAGATATTGGAGATGAGGGTACAGGAAGACAAACATAATTCTAAGATTAAACCCTATATTCTCTATTAAGGAATAGGATGCTTACAACTTAGTTCAAAAACTTTGTTTCTAGAAGGTGAAATAACAGGAGATATAGGGTTAGTTTCTAAGGTATCAGAAAAAAAGGCAAATAAACATATATACATAAGATAAAAATATCATATGTGAGGAACATAAAGAAGGCTAGTTTGTCCCAAGTATTGAGAATGTGAATGTGACTAATTTATAAAAAGGTTAAGAAAATGGACTAAAGTCAGGTTTTTAAAAGAGTTTTAAAAGTCAAACAATTGGTGGTGACATCTTCTAGATGCTTCTGATTTGGGATGACACTATGTTAATGCCAGAATAGCAAAGTGCTTCCTCAGTGAGATCTGCAACAAATTAAGAGATTTCAGTTTGATCCACTCAGGAAAAATTAAATAGATGAAGAATCTTTTTTTTTCTTTCAACAAATGCTTTATTAACTTCTGGTTTACATCATTCATTTCCGCCAGATTTTGAGTTACAATTTTTCACCCTAGAATACCAGTCCCACAAGATATCCCCTCATCCAATCTGCTCCCTCCCATATCTTCTCCCATACCCTCTTCAACTTTTCCATTAGGTCAAGGTGAATCTCTGTGCCCCCATATCTGCACATCTTATCTCCCAATTGCATATAAAATAGTGTTAATAATAGTATTTGTATGTATTTGAAACATTTAATTTTAAAACTTCGAATTCCAGATGCACTCCCTTTCTTCCTTGTCACCCACTCCCTCTGGGAAGATAAGCAATTCAGTATGTGTTGTACATGTATAGCTATGCAATACATTACCATAGTAGGTATATTGTAAAAGACTGCTAGTATTTACCTCTGACCCATCCCACCCCCACCTGGTCCATTCCCTACTTTGATCCTGTCTGTCTTCGAAAGTGGGTTCCTCCAACCTCCCCTCCCCCCAGAATGTCTGCCCCTCCATCATCCCCACTTTCATCCCCCTTCCCCCTATTCTCCTGCAGGATGAGATATCCCATTTGGTATGTATGTCATTCTCTCCCTGAGCCAAATTCAATGAGAATATGGTTTTACCTTTTTCCCTTCCTGTTCTTCCCCTCCCCTGCAACCACTTCCCCTTGCCTCTTCTACATGAGATAGTTTACTCCACCCTGTCTCTCCCAATCTCCTCTTGTGACATTCCTCTCTCACCGCTTAACTTCACCCCTTCAGTATCATCCCTTCCCACAAAATTCAACCTGTGCCCTCTATCCATGTATACCTGTAAACATATATACACACATTCACATATGTATTCATATGACCATATACCCTTCTTCAAATATTTTCATACTGAGAAAGGTTTCATCAGTCACAATTATTGTTTTTCCATGTAGGAATGTAAATAGTTCAAGTTTAATAAGTTCCTTTTGATTTCTTTTCCCTGATTACCTTCTCAAGCATCTCTTGCTTCTTGTGTCTGGATGTCAAATTTTCTATTCAACTCTGGTTTTTTCCTCAAGAATGCTTGAAAGTCCTCTATTCCAGTGAATGACCATATTTTCCCCTGAAACAAGATACTCAGTTTTGCTGGGTAGGTGACCTTGGGCTTCAATCCCAGCTCTTTTGCCTTCTGGAATATCATATTCCATGCCCTTTGATCCCTCAGTGTAGAAGCTGCCAGGTCCTGGGATATTCTGATTGTGTTTCCACAATATTGGAATTGTTTCTTCCTGGCTGCTTGTAGTATTTTCTTCTTGATCTGGGAGTTCTGGAACCTGGCTATAATATTCCTAGGAGTTTTCTTTTGGGGATCTTTTTCAGGAGGTGATCTCTGGATTCTTTCAACCTCTATTTCCCCCACTGGGTCTAAAACATCAGGGCAATTTTCCTGGAGAATTTCTTGAAGGATGATTTCTAGGTTCTTTCTTTGATCATGGCTTTCAGGTAGTCCAATAATTTTTAAAATTATCTCCTTTGGATCTATTTTGCAGGTCAGTGGTTTTTCCCCTGAGATATTTCACATTGCCTTCTATTCTTTCATTTGTTTGGATCTGCTTAACAGCATCTTGATTTCTCATAAAGTCACTAGCTGGGGCGGCTAGGTGGCGCAGTGAGTAGAGTGCCGGCCCTGGAGTCAGAAGGACCTGAGTTCGGATCCGGCCTCAGACACTTAACGCACACACAAATAAAAACCTAGCCATGTGACCTTGGGCAAGTTGCTTAACCCCAATTGCCCTCCAAAAGGCAAAAATAAATAAATAAATAAATAAAAGTCACTAGCTTCCATTTGCTCCAGTCTAAATCTGAAGGAATAAATCTCCTCAGTGAGCTTTTGAGATTCTTTTTCCATCTGGTAAAATCGGGTTTTTAAGGCATTCTTCTCCTCATTGCCCTTTTGAGCCTCCTTTGCCATTTGGGTTAGTCTATTTTTCAAGGTGTTATTTTTCTCAGTCAGGCTGTTGACTCTCATTTCATACCTTTCCTGCATCCTTCTCATTTCTCTTCCCAATTTTTCCTCTACTTCTCTTATTTGGTTTTTAAAATCCTTCTTAAGATCCTCTATGGCCTATAACCAGCTTGTATTTTCATTTGGGGCTTTTGGTGCAGGAGTTCTGATCTCACAGTCCTCCTCCTGTTCCATGCTTAAATCCTCTTTGCCCCCAAAATAGGAGTCTAATGTTGAATTTTTCTGTTTATTTTGTTTCCTTGCCTAGGCATGTTGCCACTCAATTACTTGACTTTTGGGCTTCTTGCCACAGTAGGACTCTGCCACCAGACAGGGGAACTTTGTCTCAAACGTTGGGGTCTTCTCAACTTCCAGAGGTCTTAGTTGGGTGGCCTCTGTGAAGCCTCCACATGCTCTGGCAAGCTGTATACCCACCCCAAGACCTCCACCCCAGACTGCAATCCAGACCAGGAGGGTTAAAGCAAAAGCGATTAACCCCCAGACTGATCGCTGGATCCCCCCTATAGTTCGCAGACCAGGAGCTGAAGCTGCCATTGAAGCTGCAAAATGGCGGCTATGCCGCATCTCCTCAATGTCTTCTCACCCCCATGGGAAGAAGCCAATGTGTTCCCAAAATACTGGTCCCAAAGTCCATAGGGCACTAACCTCTCACTCTGTCCTAGGCATATCTGTGTTGATAATTCTGGAATCACCACAGCTGCTGGTGTTCTGGGGTCCCTCTATCCAGCTGCTGGTCGGGCCCTGCCCTGGGGCTAAAACCATGGCTCAGGCAGGCCTGGGCTAGGCTCCCAGAGTGCTGTGCTGTCGGCTCCCAGAGCATTGGGCTGTCAGTTCCCAGGGCGCTATGCTGGCCGTTGCCTGCCAGGCTGCCAGGCTGTCCTTAGCGGGAGGTTAGCTTCTCTGTGTCATTCTATGGGTGCTAGAGCTCCAGAGGTTGTTCAGAGACCTCCTTTTACATGATTTTGAAGTGGTGTGCGGGAGAGCGCCTTGGAAGAGATGAAGAATCTTTAGTGCTTTAAACTATGACATTTATTTATAGAAACCATCCATACATAAATATATCTTGAGTAGTCATGGAAGACAGACAATGAACTAGGGATGGAAATTAATAAAAGAAGAGAGTGTATCAGATGGCATTTTGGGAAATAGTCAATGATTTTGGTGATCCCAAACTTCTTTTTGACATGAGATCCCATTTTTTTTACATAAATATTCATTCAGTGATGCTATAGAATGTGGCTAAAACTATAAAATGCTACAAGCTTCAAGAATTAATATTCTGTTTGTCAAAGCCTTATAACTCTACCTTTCATGATGGCATACAGTAACACTGAGTTATCATTCTCTCCACCACTCAGGATAATCTAATGCAAAATATTCCAAGCTTGAAACCTATTTTACACATACCTTAAAAAGCAAGCTATGCATAACAGAAATGTGCAGTTGCATGTATAACCCCTTTTCTGTTCTACTTTGTATATGGAAATGTTTGTTTTATTTGGTGTTAAGTCAGAAAAGCAAAATAAAATTTAAATGTGGCAGTTTAACTAGATGACCTTTAAATATCCACCTCTAAAAATGCATGAACCTATACTGAAGATATCTTTGATGAAAATGGGACAAGAATAGACAGGTTTTCACAGATGGTTTGCTACAGCAGACCATGCATGACTTAACAGTCACAGAAATGACAAAGACATAGAGAATATGGGGAGAAAATGACAGAACTTGGATTTAAAATTCTGGGATTTCAGGTTCTTTTACTCTATCTAGTGCCCTTTCCACTGTGGCAGTGCCTTAACAAGTTAAAACCCCATCATAATGACCAAGCTTGGCCCCAAAGGAGCTGAAAAAATTTATTCCCTTCCTCTTGATAGAGACTGACTTCCATAAGTGTGGGATATTACACATACCATTAGACTTAGTTGATATGATGGTTATGTTTGCTGAATTGCTTTTTTCCCTCTCATTTTTTTTGTTACCAGGGACAGTTCTGGGGGTGGGGGGGAGGCATACTTCAAAATTAATGTAAAAACAAAAGATATCCATAATTTTTATAAAGTTAAAGGCTTGAAACAATGTTAAGATCGTAACATTACTATTAGCACGTGGTTTCACCTCTAAGGAATTGCTCACTGAAAAGATTTTTAAAGATAGATTAAATCAAACATACCTTTTCAAAAATTATTTGACAAGTAAGCATAAATACAAACTTTATAATAAAATATAGATCATCAGAAGAGGAAAAAAATACACACTGGAGTTGACAATTTTGAAAGCACAAAGAGATTAATTTTCAAGATATCTCAGTAGGGAAGATACCAAAAGCAGTGCGAATGAGGGAATTGGGGAGAAAATCATATACTGTATTGGCAGCAACTGCAAGAAAAAAAGCAACCAAGAAGTCATACAACAGGCCTTATATGCCTCCTTTATTGTCTAAATTCTGTGAGAAAGATCTATGTATGAGGCATCATAGGCAATAGAACAAGTATTGGATTTGGATACACACCTGGGTTGGAATCCCAGCCCTACCACTTGTGTCATTTGGCAAGTTATGACCTCTGGGCTTATTTCTTCATCTACAAAATGGTGTTAGACTAGACAGACTCTTAAGGTTCCAGCTCTAAAAATCTATGGATCTGTATTTTCAAGGTATACTTAATGAAAACATGCAGTAAGAATAAACTAGTTGGGGGGCAGAGCCAAGATGGCTGAGTAGAAACAGTGCGTCCTAGGCACTCTCCCCCCCAGATTACCTCCAAACTATGTAAAAGGGGACTCTAAACAACTTCTGGAGCCCCAGCACCCACAGAACGACACAGAGAAGCTAACCTCCCACTGAGGACAGCCCAGCAGCCCTGCAGGAAGGACCAGCGCAGCGCTCTGGGAGCCGGCAGCGCAGCATGCAGCGCAGGGAGAGCCGAGCACAGGTCTGCCTGAGTCATGGTTTTAGCCCCAGGGCGGCCGGGCCAGCACCTGGCTGGAGGGACCCCAGAACACCAGCAGCTGTGGCGATTCCAGAATTATCAACTCAGATATGCCTAGGACAAAGTGAGAGTTTAGTACCCTATGGACTTTGGGACCAGTATTTGGGGAACGTGTTGGCTTCCCCCCCTGGGGGCTAGAAGCCGCTCAGGAGACACGCCATTTTGTAGTTTTCAGTGACAGCTCCAGCTCCTGGCCTGCGAACTGTAGGGAGATCCAGCGATCAGTCTTGGAGGTTAATCACTCTTGCTTTAACCTCCCTGGATCTGGATTGTGATCTGGAGGGGAGGTCTGGGGTGGGCATCCAGCTTGCCAGAAACCTGTGAAGACCCCAATATTCAGGATGAAAGCTCCCCTATCTGGTGGTGGAGTCCTGCTGTGGCAACAAGCCCAAAGGTCAAGTAATTAAGTGGCAACATGTCAAGGCAAAGGAAACAAAATAAACAGAAAAATGCAACCTTAGACTCCTATTTTGGGGGCAAAGAGGATCGAAGCAGAGAATAGGAGGAGGACTGTGAGGTCAGAAATCCTGCTCCAAAAGCCCCAAAGGAAAATATGAGTGGGTTACAGGCCATAGAGGACCTTAAGAAGGACTTTAAAAATCAAATAAGTGGAGGAAAAATTGGGAAGAGAAATGAGAGGATGCAGGAAAAGTGTGAAATGAGAGTCAATAGCCTGACTGAGGAAAACAACACCTTAAAAAATAGAATAACTCAAATGGCAAAGGAGGCCCAAAAGGGCAATGAGGAGAAGAATGCCTTAAAAACCCGAATTTGCCAGATGGAAAAAGAATCTCAAAAGCTCACTGAGGAGATTCATTCCTTCAGAGTTAGACTGGAGCAAATGGAAGCTAATGACTTTATGAGAAATCAAGATGCTGTTAAGCAGATCCAAACAAATGAAAGATTAGAAGGCAATGTGAAATATCTCATGGGAAAAACCACTGACCTGGAAAATAGATCCAGGAGAGATAATTTAAAAATTATTGGACTACCTGAAAGCCATGATCAAAGAAAGAACCTAGAAATCATCCTTCAAGAAATCCTCAAGGAAAATTGCCCTGATGTTTTAGACCCAGAGGGCAAAATAAAGGTTGAAAGAATCCACAGATCACCTCCTGAAAAAGATCTTAAAAAGAAAACTCCTAGGATTATTATAGCCAGGTTCCAGAATCCCCAGATCAAGGAGAAAATACTACAAGCAGCCAGGAAGAAACAATTTCAATATTGTGGAAACGCAATCAGGATAGTGCAGGATCTGGCAGCTTCTACACTGAGGGATTGAAGGGAATGGAATATGATATTCCAGAGGGCAAAAAAGCGGGGAATGAACCCAAGGGTCACCTACCCAGCAAAACTGAGTATTTTGTTTCAGGGGAAAGTATGGTCATTCAGTGGAATAGAGGACTTTCAAGCATTCTTGAGGAAAAAACCAGAGTTGAATAGAAAATTTGACATCCAGACACAAGAAGCAAGAGATGCCTGAGAAGGTAATTAGGGAAAAGAAATCAAAAGGAACTTATCAAAGTTGACCTATTTACATTCCTACATGGAAAAACAATAACTGTGACTGATAAAACCTTTCTCAGTATGAAAATAATGGAAGGGGTGTATGGTCATATGAATACATATGTGAATGTGTGTATATATGTTTACAGGTATACATGGAGAGAGAGCATAGGTTGAATTTGTTGGGAAGGAATGATACTTAAGGGGTGAAATTATGAGGTGAG
The DNA here is from genome assembly GCA_011680675.1 of Gymnobelideus leadbeateri. Lineage (NCBI taxonomy): Eukaryota > Metazoa > Chordata > Mammalia > Diprotodontia > Petauridae > Gymnobelideus > Gymnobelideus leadbeateri. The sequence continues at coordinate 619,165 of WOXC01009946.1, forward strand.
AGGGGAAAGTGGCAAGAGGAGATGGGGAGAAACAGGGTAGGGTAAACTATCTCATGTAGAAGAAGGGGAAATGGATGCAGGGGAGGGGAAGAATAGGAAGGCAAAAAGGCAAAACCACATTCTTATTGAATTTGGTTCAGGGAGAGAATGATATACATACTAAATGGGATATCTCAACCTGCAGCAGAATAGGGGGAAGGGGGATGAGAGGAGGGATGATGGATGGGAGGGCATTCTTGGGGGGAGGAGAGGTTGGAAGTACCCACTATAGAAGAGGGACAGGATCAAGTAGGGAATGGACCAGGTAGGGGGTGGGATGGGTGGGAGGGAATTATAAGCAGCTTTGTCCAATATATCTACTATGGTAATATTTTACATAGCTATACATGTATAACACATACCAAATTACTTATCTTCCCAGAGGGAATGGGTGGCAAGGGAAGAAGGGAATGGATCTGAAATTTGAGGTCTTAAAATTAAATGTTTCAAATATATATAAATACTATTATCAATACTCTTTTGCATGTAATTGGGAGATAAGATGTGCAGGCATTGGGGTACAGAGATTCACCTTCCTCTAATGGAAAAGTTGAAGGGGGTATGGGAGAAGATATGGGAGAGCGCAAATTGGAGGAAGGGATATCTTGTGGGACTGCTATTCTGGGAATGGTAGGTAGGGGAAAAACGGGGAAAAAAAGTGTAACTCAAAAGGGGCGGCTAGGTGGCGCAGTGAATAGAGCGCCAGCCCTGGAGTCAGAGGGACCTGAGTTCAGTGCCGGCCTCCGACACTTAATCCACACAAACAAAAAAAACCTAGCCGTGTAACCTTGGGCAAGTTACTTAACCCCAATTGCCCTAAAGGGTCGGCTAGGTGGCGCAGTGAGTAAGAGAGCCGGCCTCGGAGTTGGGATGACCCGAGATCAAATCCGGCTTCAGAAAATGAGCACCCACGCATAAATAATGACTAGCCGTGTAACCTTGAGCAAGTTACTTAACCCCAATTGCTTTAAAAAAAAAATTGTAACTCAAAATCTGGCAGTAATGAATGATGTAAACCAGAAGTTAATAAAGCATGTTTAATTAAAAAAAAAAGAATAAACTAGTTTTCACAGATTTGCTACAGCAGCCCAAGCCTTCAGTTACAAATTTGACAGAATGCAAGGAATACAAGATCTTGTTCTGTTTCTTTTTTGACTATACAAAAAACATTTGATACAGTAGGGCAAAAATATAGATAAGACTCTCATTCAACAAAGAATATCCAGGGTATATATTAACTTTATAAAAGCTACCTTGATGGAAGCACTGACAGGTATAATTTTGTTTAATTTTCTGTAATTATTGAGCAAGGCACAACACAGGGGAAATGCAAGGTTACCAAAGGTGTTTGGTGACACAGAGTAGATGAGCTTTTCCAGATCCTGCAGTTTGCACATAGAATTGTACTAATTGCATCCAGTTACAGAACATCCCAGGGCTTCCAGAATTCCTAGACTCTTATCTGTCCTGTAAATACTGCTCTTCTAACTCTACCTCTCATGATGGCATGTAGTAGCACTATCCAATCCTGCTAAAGAGATTAGCTTCACAATCCACACAGGAAAAGGAAAGTGGATGAAGAATACCTATTACTTAGGCTATGCTATGTAGTTATTGGACAAATAAGCAGATAAACAGTGAGTTAGACCCATAATTGCACCGGGAAGGTGAGTGGGGGGAAGAGGGTGTATGTTCAAAGCCATTTTTGTCTGTTTCTTGGATTACCAAAATTGGTATCAAAATTCATGGATTGTCAAAATCATGGCAGCAATGATTATCTGTGGAACACACAGACTCTATAGCCATGCCTGTAGTGAAGATTTTTCTAACTTAGCAGAAGCTACCACAGCTCGAACAGCCAAACCCAAGGTCACTTTTAAGACCAGGATGAAAGGCAACAGAGCACTTTTGTAGAAAAATAGCTTAAAGTTAGCAATTATGTGATTAAATGGGACTCTATGCAAGGCAGAATTAAAGTTCAGTGACAAATTACCTGAAAAGTTAATAAATTAAAGAGCCTCCTGGGAAGACCTACCACTACTGCTGGTGGCCAGACCTAGATCTTGTGTTTGTGGAAGAAATTAACCTGCATGTCTTCTCTTTCCAGAGATTTCTCAAAGTCACAATGTGAAGAGCACTGGCTGAGTCATAGATTTTAAAAGCTTTTAGGGACCTTGGAGGTTATGGAGTCCAACCTCTTCATTTTACAGATCAACAAACATCCAGGGAGGTTGTGTCTTTCCTAAGGTCAAATAGCTGATGCAGGATTTGAACTCGTCTTCCCAACTCAAAATCTAGCACTCTTATCCACTATACTGCCTAGCTGCCTGACAATTTGAAATCTGAGGTAAATGTCCCCCATCTAACAATCATCAAGCTATCTAGTGGCAGTCAGTACTTTTGTTTAGCCTCTTTAAAGTCAGATTTTTAGAATGATTATGTCTCACTTGGTCTTTTTCACTTGTCAGAAACATAAAGCCAATAAAATAGTAACTAAATGAAAATTGTTTCATTAATGTATCAGGCAATCTCCATAGTTCTTACATTGTTATCAAACAAAAGCTATATGACTGGATTATTGTTCAAAGCATAGACAGGACTTGATCGATCATCCTTAACAAACCTGTGAAGCAGATAAGAGTAAGGTTTATTATTATTATTGCCATTGAAGCTGAGAAATAACTTGTCCAAGATGGCACACATACCAAATTCAGTCAATATTCAGCATGTATGTAAAAAGCATAAACTGCATCATTTTAAAGACATTTGTATTGATAATACCCAGTTTCTGAGTACGAATGGAATGTTTCTGTTTTAGACATCAAGCTGATTCTTAAAGTTCGTATCATACAATCTCAAAATTAGAAGGTATCTCAGAGATCATCTAATTTAACCTATGACTGAAAACGAATCCTCTCTACAACTTCTCAGGCCCAGCTGAACAGTACCCCCCAACACTTTTAAAGCATCCTGCTTTAAAATAGCTTTGTTAGAAAGTTTTTCTTCATATTAAGCGTAAATGGGTGTCTTTGCAACATTCCTAGCTCTGTCTTTTGAATCCAAGCAAAACAAGTAGATCCCTATTCCATGTGACAGCTTTTCAAATTGAAGACAACTATACTACCACTCTCCCTCTCCCCCAATCTTTTCTTACTTAAGCTAAAGCTCTCAACTAATCTCCTAATAGTGTTACTTTCGAGGCCCTTAAACCATCCTGGCCTCCCTCCAGCTAATACAGTGTTCTTCTGAAAATCTAATGTCTAGAACAGACCACAGTATTACAGAAATGGTTTGACTCAGGGAAGAATACAGAAGCTATCAATCCCGAATCAGTTATATTTCAACATGTATGGTTCAAACAGAAAATGAAAAAATGTTCTAAGTCAATTAGACAAATGAAATCAGAAACAATAACATTTTACTTCACACTCATCATTTTGATAAAGATAAAAAGTAGAAATAAGTCAATTTTGGAGGAGCTCTGGGAACATCAGCCACTAAAATTCACTGTTGGTGGGATCTAGGAAGATAAGCACGTTAATGCACCCACTTGTGTTGACTGCAGCCTGGAATATAAGCAAAAGTTTTATTTCTATGGATAAACTGCCCAAAACTGACCAAAAAGTTAAGGAAAATGTAAAATTCTGTATATTTCTGACCCTTATCCCCTATTGTTCACAAAGAGATAATTTAAAATCACAGAGCAGGAAATGATCATTTTCAAAAGCTCAAATCTCCAATTTCCAAGAACCAAGAACATATTTTTAATTCTCAAAAAATTAAACGCAATTAAGATATAAATATAAAAGTAATTTAGCTATTTCCCAAATGAGTTCTATAAAGAGCTTATTTATATTAAGACTAAACAGTTCTTGAACAGACCTGTATAATATTCATAGAACCATTTCAGAATTTCTGAATGATTTAGTTTATATATGTTTTAACTGCCATAAAAACTAAGCTTAACAGGAATAGAATTACGTTCCTAAAACATTTGCTGACAGAAGTTCCTATGATGATCAATTTCTGTACCAAAACTGAAGGCCTATTTCTGAGGTCATTGATCAATTATATAAAATGCCTAAACAAATTAAATTGTTTTAGAAAAATCTTACTTTAATACAACAAAATATAGTTGATATATTAAATGCAGTTTCAATTAAGAGACAACCTGGTGTGTCCTTTTTTTCATGTAAATTTTAAGCAAATGATTTTATATCATTTATATAAATTATTATATACCATTTTATACCACTTATGCCATCTACATTGTTATTTCCTAAACAAATGTCTGAAAATAAAATTAAATTAAACTAACCATTTCTGTATCTGGCAGTCTTTTTTTTACAGTTATCTTAACTCCTCTATCACTGTTTTTAATGAAGATCTTAAAATGACTTTTCTAGTGGTTTTTTAATTCTATTTTTAAGAATTATGCACTAGGGGGCAGCAAGGTAGCACAGTGAATAGAGCACCAGACCCAGAGACAGGAGGACCTGAGTTCAAATCCAACCTCAGACCACGGGCAAGTCACTTAACCCCCAATTTCCCTGCCTTCCCTCCTCCAAAAAGACCAAAAAAAAAAAAAAAATCATGCTTTAGCACCATTTTGGGAGACATCTAATCTTTACTTCCTTTACTGGTTACTATAATAGCAGAAAAATGAAGCAGATTGTTTTTTAGTAAACTCTCTTCTCCCTTTATTCATAACATACAATACTATTGTTGAAATGGAGCAAAAGAGGTACTAAAGTAGCTGGGAGTAGATAGAACCAGACTCCTAACTTTATTCACTGACCTTAATATAAACCACATTAATTTGGATTCTATAAAAAGAAAGAGTTGAGGGGCGGCTAGGTGGCACAGTGAGTAACAGCTCGGGCCCAGAGTCAGGAGGACCCAGGGATCGGTTCGGGCCTCAGATACTTAACACTCACTCTAAAATAACTGGCTGTGTGACCTTGGGCAAGTTACTTAACCCCAATTGCTTTAAAAAAAAAAAAAGAAAGAAAGAAAGAGTTGAGCACTGGATATGTTAAATCATTGAGTTTATGGATAAAGAGTTTAATAGCATTTAGTGCAAAATAGATAAGCTATAACAATTTAACATTTCACACACTGCAAAAACATAAGAAATGAAAATACATACGACAATCTTCACTAGAACAAAGAGCTGACCAATATTATTAATAAAAACTATGCTCTTAGTTTTACCTTAAGAGTTATTATTTCCAGATAATGAGGTGTTACATTTTAATCATTTTGAGGACATTGGATATAAATCCATCCAGACAGAACATTAGTGCTTAAAAATGAATAACCATGAAACATTTTGCCTATAATAAATATAATTTATATTTAGGTTAACAGGCACCAACTTGAGAGCAGAAAAAAACAAAACTTCTTTTCAACTAAGAAATAAATCATACTCAGGAGGACATGGTGGTATTTCTGAATTGTATGACATATCCTTAATATTTATCTTCAAGTATCACCCAACTTCTCAACTAGCTGTCTAGAAGCATCACCAGGATACAAACTAGACCCTAGACCTTCAACCATAAAAACAAAAGGCCAAGAACAAACCTTAATTTAAGAGAAAAATTACATTATAGGTTCTCTTAATACTCAAGAGCTCAATAAAATAACAATTACCAGTTTATTAAAGATTAGATGAACTGTACATATGTAAACTGTTAAGAGCTGAAAAATCTGAAATATATTTTAAAAAGCAAAATCAACTCTCTCTGAAAGTATTTAAAATATTTCATTTCTGGTGGCAAATCTAAATGCTATCAAGCATCGTATTTCCCTGCTCTTCTCCCACTTCTCTCCCCTTTTGCATTCATCCAGCATATATTTTCAAAAGACCAAATGTAGTCACATATTCCAGACATGAAACACTGACACTGTTTCTTGGTAAACAAGAGAGACACAGAAAAGTCCAAGTCTACAACTCTGCTCCAAAAGTGTTGCACAGGCTAAATGATGTGAAGGATAAAAGAGGAGGGGGGAGGGGAGGAAAGAATCAATGGCCCTTGTAGATGCAGGCAGAGTACTCCTGAGAGTCCTTAAAAATCTGTTGATGTAGTCCTGAAGAAAGTTCCAGCAGTTTTGAAGACAAGTATTAGAGAATAAGTCTTTGATTGATAATTTTCCTATTTATTTCTGCCAAGGCAACTGAAAATACGAAAGCCTTTTCATCAGAAAGGTTAGCATAGATGTCAACTTCCTTTTCCTGTCTCTCTGTTAAAAGAAAAAAAAGTGAAAACATCATTATGTTTAATGCTAAATTCAATGATTAAAAATCATACAGCCTCCCTTAAAGTACTAATTAAGTAGATGTAAAATCTTTTATGTTATTAATGCTATGTTCTAGAACTAAAGTTGGAATTAAAGAATCATTATATAACAATGAATAATTAAAATGTTCGATTATTTTCTGGAACCAGTTTTGAAGATTAAGTGAAAATTTAAAATTTAGGCTCCTCAGCCTAAAGAACAATGAACACACATTCACCAAAATTACGATACATTCTCTAGCAAAATTAAATTATTTCTCTCCCCAAATTATTATGAACTCCAAGGTCTTAAATTAAGTTGGATTTCATCTCCCCAAAATGATGGATGACCCCCACTGACAAGTTCACAAATATATTAAGTGTCTGCTTTGTTATCAGGCTACAACTGCTGAAAATTAAATTTAAATCATAAAGTAAGGTATGCCAGTCTAGTTTAATGTCAACAAGATAATATATGTACAACACTTTGCAAACTTTAAAGGAAGAGCTTACATAAGCATTAGCTAAGCTAACAATTCCCAAAGCACCCCAACACCACTATCCTCATCTCTAAATCCCATGCCTCAAAGGACATGCAAGACTTTTTTGAATAACTAATAGCATATACTGCTTTTGCTTAAGCACTTAATTCTGAAACAGAACTATAATAATAATATAACAACAACAATAGCTAGGCATTTATATAGCACTTTAAGGTTTGAAAAGTGCTTTACAGATATTATCTCACTTTATCCTCACAACAATCCTCTGAGGTAGATACTATTATTGTCCCCACTTTACAGATGAGAAAACTGAGGCAGAAAGGTTAAATGACTTGTCACATAACTAATAAGTATCTGTGGCTAAATCTGATGTCATGTTTCTTGACTCCAGGTCCAACACTCTATCCACAATACTAACTAGATGCCAGGAGGAGGGTACTTTGGTTTTTCAAATGCAGTAGTAAATTCTGTATTAAAATTATATTGAATAATTATGAATCTGCCAGAATTTCAGACCTACATATCTAAAAGTATAAAACCACACAACAAATCAAAAGGTAGAATTCATTTAGGTACTTAGTACTAGGTTAGCAATTTGTATTGGGTTAGCAATTCTATTATGGGAACTTTTACAGTTACCTAAACAATGTAGTAATAAATTTAAGTCTGAAAAGTTTCTTTAACCATCCTTTTTAAAATAAGAGTCAAGATGAAGGGCATTTAGAAATATTTCTATTTTTCAAATAAACCTTCAGGCTTTTATTCAACTCATACATGTTAAAATGAACTACCCTAAAACTTTTTTTAAAAGGAAACTGTCATTATCTGTTTTCCAGTTACAGCTTACTTCAATACGTTTCAAGTATTAAGTGTTTATAGATAGGAAGTTGTTCAGGACTATAGGCTAAAACCGAAAGTAAATTAACTGATAGGTCAGTAGTATCATTAAAGAATTTGACATACCAACTATAATATTCACACATTTTATATATAACATTCACACATATAATAGCACACATTTTCACAAGTTGACCTAACATATTTTAGGTTTTTTAGCACCAATTCTCATTAAAAGTTTCCAATTATATCCATACAAATAAAAAGTTTTATTCACCTTCCTGCCCTTTTTAAAATCTAAATACACAAATATAAAAAGCATTTAATTCATTTCAAAAATAGGCAGTTTTTCTTTAAAAAGTGCTTCTATTCAGAAAACTGAAAACACCCGCTAAAATCTTTCATTTTCAAATAAATATTTGCTCCTTTCTTTTTTTAAAGTTAGCAAATCAAGAAAAAGTTAAGAGACTGGATACATCAAAGATCCTAATACTATACAGACATTAACTTCACTGACTTAAAAGTATTATCTTGGTTCCCTCTTTCCCCTCCTCATACCTACTCTCAGATGCTCTCCTAGTCTATCTGTTCTTTGGGCCACCATCCCTTTTTACAACAACCAAAGGGGCCATTTTACTTTCTGTATCAAACAGTATTTCCCCCTTCTTTGCTCATTTTTCTACCCTATTTCACATTCCTAACCTTAACAGTCTTTTCTCCCAGTTATTCCATCAGACAAGAAGCACATTCAAGCTTCAGTGTTTAACTCAATTGTCTAAGAGGATCTAGAAGCAAAAGAAACACCAATAAAATTACCCAAGGGATATGCAAGTACCTAAGCAAAGGCTCCCTAAAATATGGCCAAATATGATTAAGCAAACCAAAATTTTTCTAAATGCTTCACTGTTAAAACTAGTACTACTTAATCAACACCTGGAAGATATATCACCAAATAAATATTCATGAACACAGGGACTTCACTGTACCTAAAGCAGTAGAGTCTACTACTCCTTACAATAGTAAGAAATTTAAAATCTATGATAAAGGTATAGTTTCATCTTATCAAATTATTATTTTTGCCAAAACATTTTAAAAATTAACTTTAAAGAAGCAAATATCCATTTTATTTCATTGTCGGCTTACAGAACCTGTAATTTACACTTTCATATTATAGTACATATAATTAAACTTTCATACTCTACTTATAGTTATTTGTGCCCATTTACTTCTCCTATTAAACTTCTTGAAAAGAGGGGCCATATCCACTTTTAGGTCTTCCTCTTCCTTGCCTGATATCCAATGCACCTAACACAATGTCTTACAAAAAACAGGGATTCAATAAAAGTATTCATTAAATAAATAAGCGAATTTGTAAAACATAAAGTTAAGGAAAAACTGCTATCAAGTTGTTTCTTTACAAGTAAAAACTAGCTTCCGATTAAACAGAAAACATTTTACTTTTCAAAAGGTGCCTCTAATTTAGTTATCATGAAAATCTAAATACTTAGAAGTTCAAAACCTCATTCTGAAAAACACATTCAATAGAAATTCTTTTTTTTTTTTTAATCCCAGAGGACAACAGTTCTCCTAAACAACCTACCAGAAAACTCAGGTTAGTCCTTTAAAAAAAAAAGTTCACCCCTCCCCTCCTTGGCAAGGGGTGGGGAACTACGGGCCTGGAACTCAAAACAAAGTCATATTTGGTTGAAGTGTGTTTTGTTTTGATGAACTGAATTTTGATGTTTGGGTTTTTTTTGTTTTTTTTGGTTGTTGTAAGAGATGGCTCTTTAGGATGTGGATATATGGAGAAATAAGACACACGTGAGAACAAAAAATATGTCAATAAAAATTAAGGAAAAAAACAAAGGTCTCCCTACTAAGTTTATTTTGTTAAGATACATGCAAAAATACTCCAAACATTTCAAACAGGATGTTTAGCACTTTTCATACATCAACTATTCCTTATACTTGAAAGCCAACAAAATCAGATATGTCAGGTGAACATCTTTCTATGTCTTCACTTTTAGGAAGGAAAAACATTTCTATTGATTTTATAAGCTATATGGTGATTGTGGGAACATGGAATATATACAACTTAAGCCATATTTGTAGTTTAAATTATTATGAAAAATTAAGCATCTATGATAGACTACCTTCTTAAATTCAAGTGATCAATATCTGAACCATACTGTTTCATGAGTGGTCTCTAGTTATAATAAACAATTTAATACTTAAAAAAACAAACCCTACTACAAATACAGTAGATTTGGACATACCTCTTTCTTCCTCATGTTTTTTGGCAGATGCACTTTTAGGTCTTCCTCTTCCTCGCCTGATATGATCTGATTGGCTGCTACTTCGAGACCTCTTTCTATTCTCTAAATCTTTATTTACTGTAGAATTAATCTTCTCTCTCCTAACTCTCTCAGTTCGTCTTCTCTTGGCATCATGCTTATTTTCTGTACGGATGAATAAAAGTCACAAATTTGAGGACTATCATAAATTTTTGCCATGTATCTCATTCCTCTTTCCTAATATTCAAATTTCTACATAGCTGTGGATATACTGCCTAGAGTGTTTCAAAAGATTCTAAGTATAAAAAGTATAGGTATGGTCTGCTTGTTAAGAAAAAACTCACTTTATTTCAGATCCTGACCATGCTTAAGGCAGGAGGAATCTTTCAAAGAGAAAAATTCTTTCTTTCTCAGCTTAATTCCAATCAATCTCCCTATGAGAAGGCAAAAACTTCTGACCTTCCTCTCCCCACCTCTTCCCAAATCCAAAATAGTAGAGGTGGACAGGGGGCAAAAAGAAAAACTATTCCCACTTCCCTTTTTCTTCCCACCTTCAGGTCTAGGTCAAAATATGAACATCTGATTCTGATTCAGAAGCTAGGTTAACCTTAACTATAATGAATAGTCAATGATCAATCATGTTTCTCAATACTAGTTAGGTAAATAAGTAATTTTGTTTTTGTTACTGACCAAACATTTTCACCAAAACAACAAAAGCTACTTTTCCCTGTCAGTCTTCACTGAAATGACAGGTGATATTTTACCATTAATATTAATATTAAAAGGGAAAACACTAAAATTTACACTTTCATTTAAAATGTACCCAGGTATAGCATAAATTTTTCCATGCATGTAAATATACAATGAGCTGCTTTTATCCTAATTTAAATAAGAAAAATAAATAAAAATTACTTTGAGGTAGTTCATATAAACCGAGTTAAACCACATTGCTTCAGCATTCTGTGGATCACTGAGTGTCTGATAAGATTCCCATTAGAGTATATGAAGTTCAAGTCTTAAAACCAAAAAGCATATATCACTCTTTGTTCTAGGAAATAGAAATGGTCTATACATTCTAATAATTCTATTTTGTAACAAATTATTTATTTAAATTGATCACTCTAAAATGCATTTTTAGAGTGGAAATGCCATAAAAGAGAGAAGATAATTTTCTATTATAGAAAAAGAGGGCTAAATAAGTAGTAAATGCCTAAAGAAAAATTTATTTAGCTCTCATTAGAAAGTGTCAACAGTTAATTCTCATATCAATACATAAAAAGAAAGATAGAAAATTTGTTTCTATTTATCACACAACTACCAAAAAGTTTAGAAACTTTCAAGGCAGCTTCAATTATTTCTTTTCATCTCTTCCTCTCCCCAAAAAGGATGGGAAGAGAGGAAAGGCAGTAGGCAAAACCACACACAAAATGAATTAACACTTATGAAAGAACAACCCTATCCAGTGAGACTGGATTTTGTTAATGTTTACACTTTCCTCTAGACCAAATTCCATACCTCTAGTTTTCTTCCATCTCCCAACTTCCTCCCAACCTATAGTCAATGTATTTTAAATACCTGAGCCTCACGTAACTCAAAATCAGTTAAATTTAATTAAAGATGTTAATTTTATTTTTCAATTCTAACAGAAAGTATATTTATAATTAAAGTCAAATTTAAATTTTGATTTACTGAAATTTCCATGGCCTATTTTCAAAAATTGACATGTTATAGTCCATCTAATCAAGTGATTAATTTTTAAAATTTACTCTCAAATCCTGATTATCATTCACAGATGGATTTATTCACATGATAGCTATTCAATATGTTCATATGTTCTTTCTTGATACTTTTTTCAGCCAGTCAATCAATAAATATCAAGCACCTAATATTCATCAGGCACTGCAAAGATACAATGTAGAATGACTATTCTCAGTGAGTTTACGTTATAAAAAGACACACTCACACACACACACACACACACACACACAGCATAAAGCATAAATATAAAGTTAGAGGAGCAAAGGAACACAGAGACTAGAGATGGAGTGAGAAAGAAGGCAAATCTGGCTGGATCACTGAGTGAATGAAGGAAATATGGAGGCCAGATTATCTAAGGCTTCAAAAGCTAAATATAAAAGAGGCAATACAAAGCTACTACTAACATTGGTTAAGCAGGCAAGTCATATGGTTGGATATGTGCTTAAGGAAAAATATTTTTACAACAGTACACAGAATGGACTAGCATGGTGAAAGGCTTGAGGCTGGGAAACCAATTAGGAGGCTGTTGCAATAATTTAGATTAGTAGTGGGTCGGCTAGGTGGCGCCGTGAATAGAGCACCGGCCCTGGAGTCAGGAGGACCTGAGTTCAAATGTGGCCTCAGATACTTGACACACTTACTAGCCATGTGACTTTGGGCAAGTCACTTAACCCCAACTGCCCTCCAAAAAGCAAAAATAAATAAATAAATAAGGGCTGGATAGGAAAAATATTGTGACTGTAGAAAGAGCAAGCCTTCTATGACTCCTTTGACACTATACTTTTCTGATTCTACTTCTGTGACCAATTCTTCCCTACTTCCTCTTTTCACTCTTCTTTACCCTGTCTATACTCACTCCTCCCAGGGAACTCAACTGCTCCCATAGTAATTTGTAAGATCCTTATCATGTGATTCCCAAATTTAAAAATAGCCTTGTAATTTCCCAGTCTCATATTTGCAAATACCCATAACACATCTCCACATAGATGTCTTATTCACATTTTAAACTCAACATCTCTTTGCCCTTAACAAAACTAGCTTCTTTTAAGCTATGCCGTTTTTGTCAGTAGTACCACAATTTGTCCAGCACTGGTCTCCCCAATTTAGAAACCATGTAAAACATCTGTGCCTCTTTACTCTTTTTATCCCCTGTTATAATGGTCCTGCCAATTCTTTCTTCAAAATCTTGGATTTACCTTTCTCATTTACTTAGTCTAAGCCTTCATCACCTTATACTTGGATTATTTCAACAACCACCTGGTTACTATCTCTTTTAATCTAAGCTATACAAATGATAAAATAATCTTCTTATGTAAAGTACCACTTATTCCATGCCACAGTCCTACATAGAAACCAATCTACTACACATTAAGTCTAAACTTTTCTGTCTAGCTTTCAAAGCCTTCCATCATTTGGTTCCCTCCTACCTAACCAACTTTATTTTCCCATCACTCCATAAGACTCACCTTTCATTCTAAATAGGCTAATTCTTTTCAATTCTTGTTCAAAAGCCAATTATAGGCCTTCCATGTCCACTATAGAGTCTGAATTCCTCTGCTTAACTTTTTCTTTTTTTTGCTATTTGGAGGGCAATTGGGGTTAAGTAACTTGCCCAAGGTCACAGGGCTAGGTTTTTGTTTGTGTTCGTTAAGTGTCTGAGGCCGGATCCGTACTCAGGTCCTTCTGACTCCAGGGCTGACGCTCTACTCACTGTGCCACCTAGCCGCCCCTCTGCTTAGCTTTTAAGGCTTTCCATAATCTAGCCCCATCATCCTACCTTGTCAACTTTATTTTTCATGGCTCTACAACATTCACCTTCCACTCCAATTATCTATGCCCCAAAGAGTTTATATTCATTACCTCCTTAGTGCCTTTGTTAATGCTATTATTCTTGTTAGCAATTCTCTTCATCTCTCCTACTTACATCAGCACCCATCCTATGAGGTCTAGCTCAATTTCTACCTCCTCAATAAAGTCTCCTCTATTTCAGCCTTCACTGATTTCTTCTCTTAAAACCTATGATGCAGTGCAAAGCACTGAAGTCAGTTATATGATAGGGGATGGTGATTTCCATCAGTCTGAGATGACACAGTCTATTTATCATCACAATGAAAGGAGGTAAAGGGTCCCACCAGAGGAAAAGAATATGGTATTGAATAATTTTACTGCCACTTATGATTAATGGGGAACATCCTTTTCTAAAACATAAATTTAAAATAAAAGTAATTCAAGATAGATGAACCTTTCCAAGTAAAATATTTTGGGGATAATTTGCCCTTCAGAGTTATATAACACCACCATAGTCCAAAGGTGCTTCAGGTATACCTAGGTGAGCCTAATATAGAAGATCATTTTACAACATATCACAAGACTTCTTCAAACATTAGCCTCTCCACGGTCACAAATAATATCTTTTAAGGAAACTACTGAACACAACTATATGTAGAGATGAGAATGTTTACATTCAGAAAAAGTCCTATTTCCTCCACCTTTGCCCAATATACTCTCTAAAAAAGAATGGTGGTCTGCATATAAAGAGTTTGGAGTTTAAATGAATTCACTAATTAGGACTTTGAAATTTCTTATCAGCTATCAAAAACTAGGACTTTTTCTTCCACATTTATTAATTTCCAAACTAGAATTTAGGGGAAAAAACAAAAATTTCTGGGAGACATTTTACCAGCATTGTGGCAGTTAACATTTAAAAAACTAAAAGAAAAACACAAAAAACCCAATATCAATGCCTCTCATAGAAAGTAATATATGTCAAAGAAATGCTTTAATGATTTTTAAATTCACAGTAATTTTAGCAGAGGCTTAATCTTAGTAAATTCACAAAAGGTCATTTATAATTTCTTTCAACAAACTAAAAATAAATAGCAAAGAGTCTGGGTTACCTGCAGAAGATGGTGATTTCTCTGAGTGCTTTGCATTTAAGAGCTTTCTACTAATAAATATATAACCACAGGGGCATGATTTACATGCAACAGGGACCTGAAAAAAATGGAAACATTTTAAAATTTTAAAACATGACTTTCCTCACATCTAAAAACCACTAAAGGAGAAACACCCAGGGAATTTTCTTTTTCCATTATCTTTCCACTAATATCTTTCTGCTAAACTAGCCCTGACAACTGAACATGGACTTTTCACCAAAAACCAGTACCACATAAAAGAAATTAATCTAAACAAACTACAGTACTACCAGCAAAATGATTATAGCTAGAAAACTGCAATTCACATTGTAAAGAAACCCATTCTCCTGCTGTTCTGCCTTTGATAGGCTTAGTTATGTTACTGTTTTTTGTTCATGTATTTACAGAATGGTTTATAATCTTATGTAAACACTTGGTATAATTAAGCTAATTACAATTCTGGCAGTTTTTTTCTTTTACTTTGCTTAAGACTATCAAACAAGGTTATTTTGGGCTTCTATTTAAGAAAAATTATTTCAATAATTTAACTCTAAAATAATTTAATTCCAACTATCTCAAAAGTTCAATAATCGGTTATTCAATATGAAATTTGTCTCCTAAATAATGAAGCTGGATTAAGTGCCTTCAGTACTTCAATAATGAACTCAAGTATTAAACTTAAAAAAAAAAATGACCTTCAAGAAGCTTAAAAAGGGGGGGGGGGTAATTCTGAGAGTTGATCCTTTCCCAGTTAGCAAGCCTTTTATTGCACTGATCTATCTCAATAAATTCTAAATAGGGCTTGTTCTTGTACATAAGGAAACCAGACAAACCCAAATGCAGTAACACCACCAACTACTACTGTAGAAGAGAAAGCCCAAATTTGTCTTTGAGGTTCAGAATGTACATACATGTTGGCCTGATTTTCCTTCAAATTTTAATTGTTAAACTAACCACCCATATGCTTATCAACAAAATTATGTATCTCTTGGTTAAATAATATCCTATTTCAGACCCAATACATTCTAAAGCTTTTCTTAATCAAATTTTTAGGAAAATACTGTGTTTTTTTTTCTTAAGCAACAGAATGATCTTTTATAGGCCTCTTATAAAATAGCCTATCATAAGCTGCCAGGCAAGTCAGATAATATTCATTTGCTATTATATAGTTAATTATAAAAAAAGATCATGTAACTTTCTTCAAAAATCTGTAAATTTTAAATGTTGATACTAATAATAAATTAATGAAGTACTCTAGCACATTATCAGGATTTTAAAAAACAAAATTCCCCAAAACGTTACTGTTATTTTTGGTATGAGGATGGCTTCACTAATTCCTTACAGTCTACTTATTTTGTTTCAGTTTCCGAAGTACAGCTGGTAAATAAATTTTACAAGGAAAAATGTTGGTCTTACTTTGTTTCCTTGATTAAAAAGTCAAGGCTATAAAATAACCACATTACTGAGTGATTTATTTAAATTCTGCCCTTCTAAGAGACCTAACTTCTCTTCCATGAAGAGATTTAATGTTTGCTATATGTCAAATGGAACATCACTTAAATGGAAAAAAGCTGCTCTGTAAAAAAGTCTAAGGAAAAACAGAAATATACACATGAGTAAAGATACCAGAGAGCTGACAAGAATCTTGAATACACAAAATTGGCTCAGCAGACTATGTGGTTAATGGACGGGAAACACTTTCAGGATGAAAAGCATTATGGGTTTAAATGTTACAAGTTTAAATTTGTCTGTTTTGCATTTTCAGTAAACGTTAGCAAAGATGATGTTACAAAGAAAATGAAAACTTGTGGTTCTCTGTTTGCTCAGCCTTTGTACTTTTGATATTTTTGTTGTGTAGTTAATAGTATACATTCCTGAATTTGCAGAGACCACATACGTGTATAATATATTTAAATGAGACAGTTTCAGATTAAGGATTTTTCATTAAATGTAATAGAAACAGAAAAGACATGTACATACTGTAGTCTGTGATACAACTCAGGGTAATCAAAAAATCAGTCCATGCTATTTTAAGCTATTTAAAACATAAAAAGCTTTGGCTTTTTAGTTTATCTTCTCTAGAAAGCACAGTAAAATAAGAATGATATTTCAAATAAGAATTATTCACTCATTTAAAAACATTTATTAACCACTATGAGACGCACAGTTTAGATAAGGCAGAGTCCCTGTCCTCAGTGAGCTTGCATTCAAATAAAGGAATAATATACCATCTATACAGGCAAAGGATTACATGAAAATAGGAAGTTTAGATATTTTCTCCCCAGCATCTTCTTTCCATAAGAGAGCCTTTACTATATACTCCAATACAAATTTATTTTAATGAATTATTTTCCTTAGTTCTTGTTTCCTAAATATGTCACATAAATTAACAGATAAACACTAGTTTTTTAAAAATAATGGCAGGTCTGATTTGGTCCTCCCCTCTTACATGAAAGGCCACAACAAATTCAATTAGTATACCATTTTGAAACAGCAATAGCATTTCTGTGATTTGTCATAAGAAATCCTAACAACACTATTTTGATTACTTATAAGGATGCAGGCCAAGTCCTCCTTAGAAATTCTCTATTGCTTTCTCGAGTCAGGATATTAAAAACAGGTATGCTACTTTTCCCTAAAACATTGCTTTATGCCAAATAAAACATGTCAGAATTTGCAAAGACTTGTGCCCTACATATGTGGGAACACATAATGCATACCACACAAATCTTAAACTTCTACATAATTAACCAGAACAAATGGAAATGATTTAATATGGAAATAACTTTTTTGCAAAGGCAATAAAGTATGCCAAAATATGAGTCAGAATTTTATTAATATTCCCCCTCCCCTGTTTTGTCCATTAAAAAAAATAGTAGAAACGGAAATTCTTTGCTCTGGAAACCGTGAATGTAAAACTACTAAATCATTTGTATGTTGCTAGATGATCTCCTTTCTGGTATGGCTGACAAATACCAGAACTGTACAAACTGCTCAACCTTTCTCTGATCCTCATTTCTACCAAATGCCCATAATAGATCTTTAAAGAAAACATTACTCAATCACTGTCAGCCCACAAGATTTCTCCTTAAAAGTATGTAATGTACTGTACTTAGCTTTTAAAAGTCTCTTAAGATCATTTCAGAAAATAACTGCAAGAAAATTACTGGGGGCAAGAGGAAAGAAAAAAGAGGACAAAAGAGGGAGTCATTTTGAAACTATTCCACAGTGGTACAAGTGAAAGGTACTTAAAACTTGCATTTTATCATTCAGTAAAAGAATCATATAAAAGTGATTAATCTATTTTTAACACCTTAGATGAGAATTATTTTACACTTAAGAAACCTTAAAACTCCAGTGGTAAGCATATGTGGCATGATATAAAGGAATTCCCATTCAAAAATTAGGGATGTAAAGTCATTCATCAATTTAGAGAATATAGACTTCAAAATTCACTGAAGCTCAGAGTTAAAGCCCATTAACTTAAGCCTTCTACTGTCAGATTAGAGTGACCACCCAGGTCACACCGGGGCAAGATATTTGAGCCAACCCCTCACATATTTTAAAACTGAACACAGCAACCCAATGTGGCAAGAGTGCACAATCGGTGCTGGGGGCCTAGATTAAAGTAACAGATATTTGGCATTTATTCTAGTACAGAGGACAGTGGGTGTTAAATGTTCATTTAGAAACCATCTGCATGGAAACAGACCAACCTGCCGGTTTACCTTTTGTTTTTTTTAAAGCAAAGTAGACAATGTGCCCTTCAGACCCCAAACAGCCAGAAAGGCAAGGTACTCAGGACTAGCAGTTATACACTGAAAGGGCTATCCTGTCTAAACTCCATGGTGGTAACTATTTACAGGGTGACTTCTCCCAGTGTAGGATGAATATAGTCTCTGCTCCATTTTACATGTCTCCTTCTGAAGCAGCTTAGAAAGAACACTGGATTTGGAGTCACAGAACACAGGTTTGAACTCCAGCTGTACAACCCTGCGTTATCTTGGGCAAGTCCTTTAATCCCTCCCAGCACGCCTACAAAAAGATGTTGGACTAGATGATATCTAAAGTATCTAATGCATAAATGAATAGAATGTCTATTGGTTTCTCCCAGCTCTGAATGGTTTCTATTCCACTTAATCATATTTTATCTGTATTCCATTTCTCTATGTGCACTCTCATGCCCCTTCCCTCTCCTCCCCATTCTAAACCACTTCTAAGACAGTAAGCTCTTTGCAGGCAGGAACCTAGCACATGCACAGAAGCTTAATGCATTCTGTGCTGAATTGAATTAATTTTTCTTTCTCTTCCGAAACCAGGCTTTGTGAGCCGGACTTAGGTGCTGAATAAATCTATGTCTTAAGTCGTTTGCTGAACACCCCCCCCAAAAAAAGGGAGGGGAAGGGGAAAAGGTAGACGAACCTCAGTGCCGGTTGGGAGAAAAGCCAGTCCAAAGATCACACGAGTCCTGCCTACTCAGAGTAGACCTCCCCATACGGGGACAGTCCCCAGGATGCAGGGGGAAGATCCCTAACCTGAGGGGGCTGGCAGGACTACCCCTCCCCAAAGATCCCAGCGGGGGCCAGAAGCTACTTCAGCGACCTGGCCTCCTCCTCCCCCCCAGCAGCCCCCAAGGCCGCCGGCGTCTCAACCAAACTACCCTAAGGAAATTGGGGCGCCCCAAGACACCCTGGGGGGAGCGCGGCCAAGCCCAGAGACCACCGCTCCATCCTGTCCCAGCCCCCAAAGGCAAGGGGCCGAGGCTGCCGACCCCTCCCCAGTCACCGGATCGGTCACCCTGCCCCTTCCCCAGCCCCAACGGCCGCTGGCCAACCGCCGCCCGCGCCCCGCCTCCGGCCGCCCGCGCCCCGCCTCGCGCCCCCCCTCCACACCCCACCCCCCGGCCCCGGCACGCGCTCCGCGGCTCGCCAGCGCCGCGCGAGCCCACTCCCGCCCGGCCCGCCCAGCCCGCCCGCGGCCCCCAGCCCCGCCCGGGGAGCCGGCGAGGGGCGCTCACCTGTTGATCACATTCGGGGCAGGATTTGGTGGCCATCTTCACTTTTTTGGCTCTAGTTGCAGACATGCTCCTTCCCCTTGGCCGAGGAGACGGCAGCTCCTCCCCTCCCTCCTCAGCAGCCCGGCCCGGCCTCGGCCTCAGCCCCGCCCCGCGCGTCCTGACTGACTGACTGACTCAGACTGACCGAGCGAGCCGCTCGAGCCGCCCTCGGGGCTCGGCGGAGAGGGGGCGGAGCTCCGGAGGGGGTGGGGCGTGGGGGTGGGGGCAGCGTTCACGCCGTGGGAAGAAGGGTCAGACCCATTCCCGGCTTCCTCGCCCCTCCCGGGACCCCTCTCCTCGTTCCTCAAGCCCCTCCACCCGACCACAAGACACACAGCCAAGCCCGCCTGCGCGCACTCGCAAATCCTCATGTGTGGGTCTCTGTGTCTGGATGGGGGGGGGGAGTGTAGAGGGAGCGCCGCGCCTGCGTATGGCGGCAATGGGCGGGGTTCGGGGGACAGAAATCCGAGAGGCGCCGGCGTGACGAACACCACACCCCGCCCTCCCGGCCTGACAGACAGGCCCCCTGTTGGGGAGGGGCCTAGTGGTAACAAGGGCTAAGTTAACCAATCAGAAGAGAGAAATAGTTGACAGTTTAGTTAGGACCCCGCCCCTATATCAGAAGGAGAAGGAGCGGGAAGGCTGAGCTTAGAGATGAAGGGCTTGTGAGGCGAGCATAGAATTTAGGGTTCAAACCCCAACGTCCACTTATATGCTGTGTAACCTTCCACAAATTGCTATGTGCTTCAGTTTCCATATCTGGAAAATGGGATGTACGTCAGCTTTTTTAGTGCTAGAGATAGAATGGACATTGTTTATTTGTGTTACTTAGCTAGTATACAAAAAAAAATTAAAACATTCAGACAGCTACCAGAATGGTTTTTCTCCAAGCACGGTCAAATCACGTCACTTCACACCACCCAGTGAGCTGCGGTGGATCCTTAAGTACTTTCTCTGACATTTAAGGCCTATGTATTTGACACCAACGCATTTTCTAGCCACTTCTACCACCTTAGTTCTATTACAATGGCCTCTTATGGGTTGGCCTGGCTCAAATTTGTTCCCACTCCATTTCATCATCCAAATAGATAACAAAATTATCTTCAGGGACTCCACTGCCTAGGCAAAATGGCCTTCTTGCTGTACCTCGCACAAGAGACTCCTTGTTTCCTTCCCCTGCCTTTGCAAAGGCTAACCACATGCCTTGAATTCATTACCTCCTAGGTCTTCGGTTTTTCCTAAAGCTTAGCTTACACATTACATCCTTTTTAAAAAATATATTTAATTTTTAATTTAGGGAATAAAACAAGCATTTCCATAATATAGCACAATAAAAAAGATGATTGCACATGAAACTGCAAATATATTATGTAAAACTTGCTATTCCTTTTAAATATATCATAAAGTTATCCTGTAAATTTTTCTGCCTTCCCCTTTTTTTACTCCCTCCTCCCTCCTTTCCCCCACCATTACCTTTTACATGAGGCATTTACTGATCTTCCTAGGTGCTGGTGACTCCACCACATAATCTTGTATTTTTTAACTTATTCTGTATTTTATTATTTATTCGCATTGTTTTGTATTTATGAATTTGTTCTGTAGAATGTAAGCTTCTTGAAGGCAGTATTTTTTTTTGTCCTTATTTCCCCATGGCCTAGCACATTGGAGGTATCAGCTGAGCCAAGCCTACCCCTCAAAATGCAGAGGAGTCCAAGCTGAGTTAAGAGCAGAAAAGTTTTATTAAAAGGAAAATCCAACCCTAGTGCCAAGGTGTCCCAATACAAATAACAAGGCCTAGGAGAGGCAGGGGCACTTCATGCTTGAAAACCACAAAGGGGAGGTTTGAAGAGGAGTTAGGGAAAGAATGGACATCTCTCCCATGAAGAGGTGGGCCATAGAAGCTGGATGTCTTGCAGGCACAGCTGACCAAAACACTGGTTTAGGCCAGTTTGGGTGCAAAGCTCAGCAAAGTTCATCGAACAGAACACCAGCAAATGCTCCTGATTGGCTCCTTTCCACAAACAGGCTTTCACTGTGTCTAGTGTGTAACTCATAGAAAATAGACATGTTATTCTCAGGGGTACTCTCAAAGGTATATTATAAATACTGATTGATTTGAAGATTACAAAGAAATATAAAAAGACATAAGAATACAACCTTTGGAAAGGCTAGGTAGCACAGTGAATAGAGCACCTGCCCTGGAGTCAGGAAGACCTGAGTTCAAATGTGGCCTCAGACACTAAACACTTAATAGCTATGGTTGTGCCTGGTTTTCCCCATTCCCCACCCCCTCAAGGAAGCGAGCAGATTGCCAGGTCAGCTCCCCCTTCCCCCACTGGGTCTCTGCCCTTTCCACTTAGCTCACCTGCATAGAAGTGGGCAGGCTTCTGGGTCAGACTTGGGAGTTTCAAGGTGTGTACTGACCAATCACTGCTTAGGTAAGGCCCCCTTTATAAGCTGACCTCAGGGTCTCAGTTTCTTCATCTATAAAAAAGAGGGTTTAGATTCCATCATCTCTAAGGCCCCTTCTAGGTTTAAGTCTCATATGATGCTGTCATCCAGAGCAAAGAATTATCAGAATATTCATATTTACTAACCACAGATACCACCTTAGTTCAAGACCTCATTACCCCTCACCTAGACTATTACAATGGCTTCCTTATTGGTTGGCCTGGCCCAAATTCTTCCCCACTCCATTTCATCATCCGAATAGATAACAAGCTTGTTTTCCTTAAGCAAAGTTCTGATCATGGCACTTCCCTACTCAATAAAACTGGGATAATATAAAAATTCTATTTTTAGTTTTTGAAGTCCTTTACTACCTGGCTACCACCTTTCCAGTCTTCTTATACATTACTTACTCCCCTTACCACACTCTTTAGTCCAGGCTAATTGGTGTTTTTTTGCTAACCCACTAGATGAGGTAACAGGCTCTGGGAACCCCCTTGAACTCTGAATCTTCTTATTTGAAGAGTCATTTGCCTGTGGCCATAAGCCTTTCTTTATAGCTCGCCCAAGTCTCAGTTACTAGCCTAACCCTTCTTTGTCCAGCAACTTCCCACCCTAGATCCTCCCAAAATATCTATACCCAAATCTGTTACACCCTTGAACTAGCCGAGCCCACCATTGTCTGTATCAACTTCCCACTCTTAATCACTGGAGTCTGACCTCATTGACTCCTCCTGAAGACCCTCCCCAAACTCCTGCTCTAGACTACCTCTAGATTCCTCCCACAACCTTTCTGTATATAAGACCCCATCTTGCCTCCATGAAAGGAAGAAGGCAGGAGAATGAATTGCATTTAGCTTATATACTAAGTGAATAAGCTCTTTGAAGACTTCACTAATATAGGATGCAAGATTAGAAACCAAGAGGTTGCAAAACAAGCTAAAAGAATTATGACTAGGGCACTGGCCTATTCTTAGGAGTCAGGAGGACCTGAGTTCAAATCCAGCCTCAGATACTTGACACATTTACTAGCTGTAAAAAGTGTGACCTTGGGCAAGTCACTTAACCCCAATTGCCTTGCCTTCCCCCTTCCAAAAAAAAAGGCGGGGTGGGGGGGGATTGGAGATGATCCATTCTACTCAATATAAATGTAAACCTGAAACACAGCCAATCAGGATGTACATCTATACACACTCAGGTGGAAGTGATCTATTGCTGCATTGAAATGTGACCTCAGATTCAAGACCCCAGAAGCACAAGCTCTTGTAGCTCCTACCAAGCCAGAAAAGCTTCAAGTACAAACCCACCCATGGACATAGATCTATCATCTGAGACTGAGACTAATCAAGTCCAGAGAGGCCCATCACTCAGCTGACTGCAGAGTAATTGATTTTTCATCCAAAGCAATTATCAAAGAACACTTAGTACTCTATAAACAGGTTATGATTACCACACCAAGAAAATCACAGAAATTTGAAATAAAGATACTATAAATACAGCTGGAATAAATATTTGTGAAATGAATGATGGGGGAAAGACTAGCAAAAGCCCAGGTCATCTGATTCCTGGTCCAATTTCTCTTTTCATTGTTCTCTGAAGACACATGAGTGCCACATGGACAAGTAAGAGAAAGGATGGCACTCTTCTCAGTTATTCTCTCTTTAAAAATAAATAAGCTATGCTGGACATTTAGGAAGAAAACACCAAAAATTTTGAACTAAGCGTTGACTGACTAGACCTTAGTCTATCCACTTTGAAAAATCCCACTCCTAACCCCCTATCAAGTAATTCTAAGGAATATGTGTAGAGACTTAATTAGTCATTTTGGCACTTGGAGCAAATTTAGTTGAAGAGATAACTGGTCAATGAACAGTTCACCTTGGAGAGGTTCAGTTATGTCAGGGAAATAATGTGTATGGCTTTAGAGAATCTGGCCTATACCTCCTCAGGGCAGCTAACAAGTTGTGGCCTTCAAATAGAAATTGGGTGAGAGGTAAAAAGTAAGGAACCTGGGGGTGGCTAGGTAGCACAGTGAATAGAGCACTGGCCCTGGAGTCAGAAAATCAGTTCAAATCTGGCCTCAGACACATAACACTTACTAGCTGTGTGACCTTGAGCAAGTCACTTAACCCCAATTGCCCTGCCCTCCCCACTCCAGAAAAAAAAAGCATTAAAAAAAAAAAAATAAGGAACACGGCAGTGGGAGAAGTTGAGCCCAAAAGGTGGACATAATGGCAAGGAAAAACTTCATGGGCAATGTTATCTCTGAAAATAAATGACCAAAAGGTCACAAAGGTTATGCAACTGCTGTTAACTCTGAAAATACCAAAGAGCTCACAAAGGTTATCACAACCACTGTTCACTCAAAGAAATAAAATAAAAACAAAATTTAAAATAGGGCTAACAGCAGTCATAAGAAAAACCTTTCTGTATTCTGTTGGAGGAGGGAAACTAGACGCGTGCTAGGGTCTTCTCTGATACCAAGGTGACCCACTTTAATGAGGCCAAATCTTAATACATATAGCAATGGGTAGGCAGTGAACCATAGCCCTGACAATTAGGGGTAAGAGCAACAATGAGACAGGTTTGATGCAGAGCAGGGCTTCATGACTGGAACATGGTTCCTACAGGTGTTTGTCTGAGTTCAGGGGCTACCTGATGCTGGTGCAAAACAATTCCATGATTTTGCTACATCTGAGTTCATCCAGAGGGTGATTCGAAAAGCACTGTTGTTAGACCAAGCTCGGTGCACAGCTTGCTTGCTTGGCCTCAGCTCTGGAAAACAGGGTGTAAAAAGGGAAAATGAGAGGGTGGTCTTGGCATGGGGATCCTGACAATAGCCTAGGGCCAAGAAAGGGAAGGAACTTGAATAACTGGGAAGCATGAATGGGGTTGAGGGAGATGGACAAAGGGCCAGGGGCCAGGGACCACTGTGTTAGAGGACCTCCATAGGAAGAAAATACATCCTCTGGATGTTAGTTCCCTGAGACAAAGCCCAAGTTATCCTACCTCAGTTGCAAATTAATTAGTTAATTAATGAAAGAAAAAAAATCACTTTAAGTACTTACTATGTGCCTTAACACTAGAGATACAAATAGAAAAAGCAACTAGTTTCTGCTCTTAAGGAGCTCACATTCTAAGTGGGGGAGACAACAGACATTGGAGGGTTCAGCTATAGGAGAGATGGAATGATCATTAGGGAGGTGCTTTGGGATGAATGACAAAGCCCAGAGGTCTGGAGGGCTCAGGAGCAGGGTAAATGGTAAGTCCCAATGGGCCACATTGCTTAGTGACAGGGCCAGGTAGGCCTCCATTTTATCAAAACTATTGTAGTAGTGAATCCCTATTCATCAAAATGGTATCAAGTGCCAAGTCTGCCCCATAGCTAGGACTGAGAAATGGGAAGAGGGTATATTGGCAAGAAGGTTGGGGGGAAAAGGAGACTCCACAAGAATCCAGGAAGGGAGCAGGCTAAGGCAGAGGGACGGGATTCCCATGGCTTGCTCTTCTAGGCCCTCTTACACATGGCAAAATCTGAATATATATTGTCTAGAAAAAAACATGGCTGATAGTTAATACTAGACAGACTATGTATGAAAATTAACAAATGCCTGTAGAAATAAAGGTGATATTCCTGCTATGGAATTTATTATGTGGTGAAAAACCCTAAATCTGAATGAAACTAGAGGACCCAAGTAGTCCAAGATGTGCCACTTACTAGCTGTGTGATCTTGGCTAAATTATTCAATCACTTTGGTGCCTCATTTTCTCCATCTGCTAAATGGGACCAATAATCTTTGTATTATATGAGGATCAAATGAAATAATGAATGTGAAAATAAATCTTTAAAAAGCCCTAGATAAATATGATCTGTCATTATCTTAAACTAAATCATGTATAAGAAAAAGTAATTTATACGAGGACTAGAAAGAAAACAAATACAAAAAGATTATGTCACAAATGAGAAATCTCTTTTAACTTTCTGTGTAATTTCTGGTGTTTCACCAGATCTTTCCTACATGAGCATAAAAGGATGATAGCATTCCATGCTCACAAATATGCAATTACTTGAGAAAAGGTCCTTGTTAATTACAGGTATTAATTACAGGCTGGCTATTTAAAGCCCTTTCTTGTTCTCTCTTGTAATTAGGACATGAGCTATCCTTAATTAAATACCTAAGGGAGAATTAAAGGAAATAATTTACTTTGCCCCTGAAAAAGATACTTAGAAATCCCAGCAGCTTCAATCCCCATGTCTCTTCTTTATATATGACATCTGGAACACAGAGTACTTTACAAGGTATTTTGTTTTGCTGACTCTTGGCAATTCTTCAAATGCATGTGATTTTTATGTTGTTTAGAAAACAAAGTAACTAGGCAAATGAACAGGTCATATAAAGTCAGCCTGGCAGCCTGGATTGAGAGGCAGGAGGCCTGAGTTTGTGTCTTTGCTCTAATATGTCCTATCTTCATGATCTTTGGCCGCCCTAGTGAGCCTCAGTTTCTTCTTTTGTAAAATGAAACTCATAATACTTACATTGCCTGCTTTAAGTGGTTGTTGTATGGAAGGCAAGTAAATCATGAAATGATAGAAGAACATGATTTCATTATACTTCAGAGGATCTGTGGATTCATGGACGTGGAAATTCCACCCTCAGGACAAATCTCAACCCATTCATTCTCCTTCATCCCTTATGACCCTTGTCTGGGCTTTTCCATCATTCTCTACAGTAGATCAACCTCAAATGTCAATAACCTTTTAGGTCTTCTTTGCAATGACACCAATCTCTTAGAGTTCTTGTGAGGATTAAGTGAGAATATACGTAAATCACTTTGTAAGCTCTAAAGTGATATACGTATGCTCTTTTTAAATCATTATTATTATTCATTTCTGGGCCCAATTCATTGTTCATCTACAATTCCCTCTACCACATAAATGATTAGTTACACTAATTCAGTGGTCTAGATTGGCCTTATAACTGAATATTATGATCTGGACAATAAGAATTTTTTAATCCATTTCTTTTTTCCTGTTTTGATCATTAGGCCAACATCTTGAGTCATGACGTATCTAACTGAAGCAATTTCTGTGATATTCTAGAGTTTGATGTAATCAGTGTAATGGCATCTGCAAACTAGAGGAACAGACAATCTTCAGGAAGTCTCTCTTCCATTTGGACTTTGAATAGGATGTCTTTTATGACAATGATGAACATCTTCACTATCCATGTTTAATGCTTTGCTCAATATTAACTGCATTTGTCAAGGCAATCTTTTTTTAAAACTTTAATTAATATTTTATTTTTCTCTCAATTACAGGTTCAAACAATTTTTAAATGTTTGGTTTTTCTTTTTTTTAAAGTCTTAAATTCCTGTGGTGGCTAGGTGGTACAGTGAATAGAGCACTGGCCCTAGAGTCAGGAGGACCTGAGTTCAAATCTGGCCTCAGACACTTAACACTTACTAGCTGTGTGACCTTGGGCAAGTCACTTAACCCCAATTGCCCTGCCTTCCCCCCTCCAAAAAGCAAAAAAATAAAGTCTTAAATTCCAGATTCTATTCCTCCCTTCCCTCACCTCTCCCCTTCCAGAGAAGGTAAGCAATTCCATATAGGTTATACACATGCGATCTTGCAAACCTTTCCATATTATTAGTCATTTTATTGAGGCAATCTTAAAGAGACTTCTTGCCAGAAAAGAGCCTTTAAGATGTTAAGACAAGAGGATCTTGACCTGGAGCCCATGAAGCTCCAAAGGATCCATCAATAGATTTCAAGGGCTCTGTGAAATTGTAAGGAAAAAAAATCTTCATTTTCCCTAATATCTAGTTAAATTTAGTATTCCCTTCCATAACAAATGTAGGCAAAAAAACCATAGGAGTATTAATTGTCTTTGTGTATTTTTTACCAAGTGTAAAGCCAAGCACAAGCAACTTTCCAGAGGACTACTGCTGTGAACAGCTTTCAAGGTTCTGATTGCATAGTATAGCAAACTCTATTCAATAACAAATCAGAGCAAAATATTCACAGAAGATCAAAATACAGCATTTACCATGTCACAATTCAACAGCTTATCACTAAAATGGCCACATAGTTTTCACCAAAGTGGTCACATAGTTTTAAACAAAGTACATTCATTTAGTCAATCACAAAATCCTTAATTCAATCACAAAGTACAAAAGTCAAAGTTCTCCACCCCCAGGTCACAGTAAATCTTAATCTTCTCAGTCAGTACACAGTATACAAGTAAAGTCTTCTTTCAGCTTGACTTGAGGCTGGCTCTCAGCTTCCATGGTTCCTCTTCCATGGTCCCAGCTCCAAATGTCACCTGTGTTCAAAGGCAGGCAGCTCCCAGTTTCTTGTCCAACTCCTTGTCCAGTTCTTTGTTCATTTCCCGTTCCATATTGAAGCTCACAGTGTCCCGTCCACCTCAAGTCTTTCACAGTTCCTGTTTCTGGGAAGACAAAGCCACAATAATATTCATGCACATTGCTGGCACCATCATCAATTCACTATCTGCCTGTGAAATCATCTCCAATCCACCAACAAAGTCTGAGAACTCAACACAAATCATCAACATAGAAATCAACACAGACCGACAAACAAGGTCCAAGAGGTAAGCATAAATCATCAGTAAAGTCCCAGGACCTCCAAAAGCCTCCTCCAGGACTTCTGTAAACATACAACCAGAAAATCCTCTTTCAGGGCTTCCAGTAAGATCTCAGGGCTTCTGTACAAAGTGTCACAAACAAACATCAACACAGATAGAACAGACAAACAGAGTGCTGGGATACCACAAGTTTTCTCCTTCTTGACTCTGCCACCTCAAGAGTCCTTTTTTCAGTTCTGCTGTCCCTAGCCAGGTCTCTCCTTATCTATAGTCATTAGCTCCTCCCCTTCCTGTTGCAGGAGATCACTTATATTTTCACAGATAGCACATTGCAGATATAGGTATCTTGAAATATAGTTTAATCTTATCACTACTTCAAAATTACTATTGTTATTAGACTCATTGTTATTAAGACCTGGAGTCAGGAAGAATTGTCTTCATGAATTCAAATCTAGCCTCAGACTAGGTGTGTGACCCTGAGCAAGTCACTTAACCCTGTTTGCCTCAGTTTCCTCAACTATAAAATAAACCAGAAAAAGAAATGCCAAACCATTCTAGTATCCTTGCTAAGAAAACCTCAAATAGGATTACAAAGAGTTAGATACAACTGAAACAACTAAACAACAAATCCAACCCACTGCTAGATCAAATTTGATGAAGTACTACTATCGATAGAGGCTTTGCAACATAATTGACCAGATATCAAGGCCAATATGCTTTACCAGATTTTTAAAGGGATCCGTCACACACAAACATACTAAGAAGTATGTTTAGGCAGCTCTCTCAAATGCTTTTCTTTTGTAAGGTAGTATTATTATTATTCAAGGATGCATGAATTTGTCCTTTACTGTAGTAATCCCTTTTACAAAACAATAGTCAGTTTTCCAGAGTTCATAGGGCCATATATTTAGAGCAGGAAGGAATATTGGAGATAATCTTGTCCAAGACCCTGATTTTATAACTGAAAAAACTGAGGTTCAGCAAGTGAAATTATTTGTTCAGTTTTCATTCATAGTAATCAGCTGATTTGAAACTTGATCATTTGACTCCAAAATCAAGCACACTTTCTATGACACCATGCCTTTCTCTTCTCAGTGGTCAAAATATTCATCATCTGGACACTAACCTAACTGATGCAGGCCTGTAAGATCAGCCCCTTCACTCAGAGGAAGAAGAGGGTGAAATAGAGACAGCTAGAGTGACTTAATGAATATTCATGAGTACAATTCCTAAAGGAATTTACAAACACCAATGTTTAGTGATTTATTTGACTTAAGATTAACACATCTGCAAGAGGCTTCAGTCTTGGTTGTTTTCTTCCCTACAAAACCAATTAGCCCTATGGGAAAACAGGGACAAACACATGGTTGGTGGAAAGGCAGGCACACTAATACACTGTTGGTGGAGCTGTGAATTATTTCACTCATTCTGGGAAGCAACTTGGTATTATGATAAAAAGGATATTAAAATTCTTGCACTGTTTTGCAGAGTAATCTCACTGTTAGGCATATACCCCCAAGGAAGTCAAAATCAAACAGAAAGGTCTCACGTATGCCAAAATATTTAAAGCATATTTTTTTCTGGTAGGAAAAGAACTAGAAACAAAATAGGTGCCCATTGATTGAAGAATGGTTAAATAAATTTTGGTACATGAATATAACAGAATGGTATTGGAAATAAGGAATAGCAAATATGAAGAATTCAGAGAAAAATGAGGCTTAGTATGAACTGATACATCATGAAGTAAGCAGAACCAAGAAAACATTACTACAGTGGAAATGGAAAGGACAGAAAGCAAAACTGAATGCTGTATAATTATAATAACCAAGTTCAACCTCAGAGAAGAATTGAAAAAAATTAATCTACCTTTAATATAGAGGTGGGGGACCCCACATATGGAATATTATATATGCTGGTTGATTTATTTGTTGGTTCTATTGAATTGTTTTTTTTTCTTTTTAAATTTCTTTTTTTTTTTTAATAAGAGATGGCTTATTGAGTTGGGGGAAGGGGAGGAATGTATTCAGAAATTAATGTGACTTAAAAAACAAAAGGTATCAATAAAAAAAATTAAACTAAGTAGCCCCTAGAATCTGTGATCCCACCACAGATGATAAAGCTGTGTCTGGGTAGCCCATGTCTTGGGAGCAGTTGTCCATTCAGCTTCCTTTCCCTGGTCTAGACAAAGCCTGGGCAGAGAGGTACTTGCGTACCTCTCCTTTTCCCCGCTCTATATGAGTATGAGTATTCTGTATGAGTACAAGGTTTATATATTATTAAATATACACTGTGGTTAGATGAATTTAGTGTGAGACTTTGTGTTCCTTGACATCCTGAACCTGACTGGCACAGTAATTAATCATAGGATTCAGAGTTAAATTTCCACCTCCACCTCCTGTTCTTCCAATGAACTTCTCTGAATTTAGGGAGGTTGGCCTTTACACTATAGACATGCAATCTATCACCAACTTCCAGTTGGTGGGATCTCCCCGAGCAAGTGCTCTGTCTGCATAGCCTTACAAGAACCCAGTCACCTCTGTGAGATTATAAAGTATTAAAGGCTTTTTTCCCTCCCTTATTCCATTTTTACATAAAGGTGGAAAACCATGGAAAAAGATTTTCTTCATAAAGTCAGTATTTATGACTGCCATAACCTCTCAAAGATTTCCTTTATATGTCCTGATTTGTATCATGGAGGGGTAGGGGATTATGGGTGGGGAATGTGGCATATATATTAGACTTGGTTTTACTCAACATTTTTTCCTTTTCTATCTTTTAAAAACAAAAGATATTAATAATTTTTAAAATAACATATTATAGATAGGTATGCATATGTTAATAGTCTCCTGAGAAAATTCACTGAAACAGTCCATGAAATAACTGCCAATTTTTGCAAGGTAGCTCCAGGTTCTAAGGGCAGTGATGAAATTCCTCCCTTGTAATTCTGTCTGGAAGCCACCTGTTCCTGTTTAGACTGGGAAAGCTTAAGAAAACTAGCAGCTGTTCCCCAATTCACCTTTTCTTTGTTTTTCTGGCTTTCTTTCATGACCTATTGTCCCCTAAACTGTTGTTATTTCACTTTGTGCTAAGCAATTGCCCTCTGTCTTCTAAAAGTATCAGCTTCAACCAATCCTCTAAAACATTCCAGCAAGTGCTGTCCTAGATATTTGATTGAATGATTTGTGATCATATAAAGTAGCAGGTGAACTCTGTGACTGTAGTACATAAGCTCTGGGTTCCTCCTGGAGCCTGCATTCCCTCTGACAGGTCAGATCCTCAAAGCATGCCTCCTATTCCCCCCAGGAGTCTATGGGTAAATCTGAGTGACTGGAGTTTTCAAATATCATTCACAAATTCCAATCTCGTATGTTTCCCACAATATCAATTGCCAGGCTAATATCCCTTCAATATCAATCTATAGTTGATCTTTCCTCAATATAATTAATACCTCTTAGCTTTTATAAAGGGATCTTTACTAAGGAAGCATAAAAAAAAACAAAAGTATCATAACCTCAGAAACTGGGAGCCTACTCTGCTCCATGACCTTGGTCCCTAGGGAAAATAGTAATAAAATGTTAACTACCAGCTATTCCCCCAATTCACTTATAGGTGTGGCATAGCCAAGTCACATTTTTATACTCCTTAGCTTATAGGACGTGGGTTCTTGGTTCTTGGGTTGATCTACTACTGGGTAGATCTACTACCAGGTCTGGTTCCTCACTAGGCTCTGCTACTACATCTACTTGAAACTATGATGAATTCCAATTCCTGGGCCATTAAATGGATTTTCTGACCTCTTGAAACACAATGTGATAACTAGGCTTGTTCTGACTCTGGTATTCAGTCATCTAAGTCCAGAAAAAAATAAACACAAAAGAAAAAGAAGCAGCAGCACCAGGATGGGTACATAACATCCAGATAAGGAGATAAAGCAGGTGTCTACCACCTCTTTGTCTACTTGGAGGCTTACAACAATTCTTGCCTGACTGGACATCAGAGAAGAGAAAGTTCTTCCATTAATTCAGGCCTTCTGTATGCACACCCTTTTCTGGCTCAGCTGCTGATTGAAAAGTTTTTTTCTTTTTTTGATCACCACACAATAAACTGACAGGAAACAGTCAGGTTACCTGTAGAGCTCTGAGCTAGGGTGGGGAAAGACCCCTGCATCATAAAGTTTCAGACGTTTCTGTGTAGTTTAGCAGCAGGTAGAAAACACTTGAGTATGCTCTAAGGACTGGGCCTCCATTGGCCAGTCCCCTCCTTATAACCGTGAATAACCAGGGCCTACATTGTGGTGGGGATAGAGGCCTTTATTCATTCATCCATTCAATAAGTGTTAAATAAAGTACTACTGTGTACAGAGTCTTGTGCCAGACATTGAGATAGAAGGAAAAATAAATAAAACTTGGTCCCAACCCTCGTGGAACTTACAATCTAGATAGGGTAAAGTGTTCAGCTCTCAAACAGAGGGTTTTGAATTCATCTCATCCTAAAGACATAAAATTTGACTTTGTAACACCTCCTTCTTGTCCTCTATCCCATTGTCTTCTCTGTCTTCTTTTGTACGGCAGTATAAGACACAGAGAGAACATTTGAAACCATAGTATCAGAATTCAGATCCCACCTCTTCCTTGAGCAGGGTACTAAAATTCTCTAGGCTTCTGTGTCCTCATGTGGAAAAAAGAGAAAATGAGAGAGTTGAACTATATGCCTCTTAAGGATCCTTCCAGCTCTACATCTATGATTTTGTGGAAGCATGATAGCTTGTATAGAGTAAGAGCTTAATAAATGTTCGTTGGGATCTTTGCTACTACCTGTTAAGTATACTTGTTTTCTTTGATGGATAGATATCATCAGAGAATTGAGAACATGGCACAATGGAAAGAACAGTAGATCTAGATCCAGAGGGTGGGGGTTCAAATGTCGCCTCTGATGTTTTCTACCTGCATGACTTTTGGTGAATGACCTAACCTTTCTGGGCTTTTGTTTCCTCATCTATTCAAATGAAGAGGTTTGATTAGATGGGATCTGAGATCCCTCATATGCTCTAGTGGTGCCCAAACAACACTAAGACATCAAGAGGAAGTCTCCTAATACTTTGAGGGGATCCCCATGAAGGATTTATGGGAGGGCATAGATAAGAAATACACAGTCTGAGAAAGCACAAATGACTTGTGATCTGTACTACTGTAAGAACTCATATAATAAATGAGATCCCACATCCATTCAAGTATCAACGCTGTATTAAAGCTGTAGTGGGAAAGAACCCAATAGGACCCCCTTGATCAGTTGATTTCCCCCATAGGTAAAACCATAGAAGATAAAGCAATGATGACAAAGGAAACTAAGATGTTTAAAGTCTTAAATTAAGTTAAAAATGTGTCTGTACTCTGCTCCCCCTTTACCATGGCTAATGGACTGTCCTATTGTCCCCCTATCTCTGTAACTTTCTAAACACCCTTCCCTGTCCACCATACCCCTATCTAGACATGTGGCTTCCTCCTATTAGAATGTAAATTCCTTAAGAGCAAGGAACTCCACTGATTTTGTGTCCCTAGTGCTTGGCACATAATAAGTATTTAATAATTTTTTTCCTTCATTCATTTACAAACTATGAACAATTTCTCTTCTCAAAACTGATGGAATTAGAGGGTGGCTAGTGATTGACTAGTGGCCTCTTTTAAAGAAATAAGACTGTTTTGAGGAATCTGACTTCTGCAAATTGAGAAGAGAGACAGTCTCTGGCCATCAGTAGTTAGGGGAGCAGCATGAGGATTCCACAGAAAAGGAAAGGAAGTCAGGGCCCTGCAGTACCAGAAGCATGAGTTGTCTGGGTTATGTGTATTCCTTACAAGTTCTCCTCTCTACTAGATTACTGTATACAAATGCCCATTCTTCTTACTGACACTATATATATATATATATATATATATATATATATATAGTGAGAGAATGTATGTACAGAATGAATGTATGGTTTAAGGGAGGAATGTTTTGCTACTATTGTTCTTATGATGCCATCTCAGTAAATTCCTTTGCTTTGAACTAATTGTGTCTACTGGCTGACTATCAAAGGAAAACACATTGGTGGAAGCTCATAAGCAATAAGTAGCCTACAGATTACCTTGAGCTTTGGGGCAGTCACTGTCCTGGGATCTCAATCTGTGAGTGAAAGATACAGGAAGCCCAGATAAAAATAGGGGATGCTACAAAATAATATACACCTTTCAACAAACCATAATAATTTGGATTTTATAGTTTTATGTACAATCATTTAAATTTTTTTAAATGAGGTATTTGTTTTGGTGGATGGCTCCTACGTTTATAACTCCATTTGTTGAGATATAACAATACTGAGATATCAAGTACATAATTTCAACATTGTGGGCATCTCTTCTTTGTTACTGATCATTCTTAAGCCATCCATTCCTTCTTATCTTGTGAAATTTTCAACCTTCTTTTAAAAAAATTCTCCACTGAAGATTTACCCAATGTACTAAAGGCTATCCTCTGATTCTGCTAGCACTGCAATGCCAGTGCAATGCCCATTTATTGAGTTTGGAATTTTTTTTTAATTTTAAAAAATTGATTTAAATTGAGCAAGCATGGGAAGGAGAGAAAAAGGACCATTGTTTCTTTTCAAATTAAGCCATGAGTATATGAAATATTAACTGTGGTCTATGGGAAGAGTTTTAAATAGGTCACTAATCATTGTCTTAAGTAGGTCACCTACTTACAAAAAAAATTCCAGAGTTGAAGTAGAAGTGACAGAGGAAATTCTTCTTTTGGAAACATTCTAATAATATAAAATAAGGGGTTGGACTAAATAACTTCTGAGGTCCCTTCCAGCTTTAAATCTTTAATTGTGCAATCCTATGTCTAGACCTGTGATTTTTTATTTGTTCTGTTTGGACTTGCTTGTAGTTTTATCAATGTGGAATCTCCATCAATTATATTTCATTTTAATTACCCGCCCCCCCCCCAGCCTGCAAGGAAATCATACTAACCCTTACTCTAGGCACAAATGGCATTGCTTGGGTGTTATTGGGCTCCAGAACAGAAGAAAATGTGATCTCTGCTTTTGAAGAGTTTAGACTGGGGTGGGGAACCTTCCACCTCGAGGCCACATGTGACACTCCAGGTCCTCAACTGTGGTCCTTTAGTTCAATCAAAGGGCTTCACTTGAGAACCTAGAGGTGCTCAAGCAACCTTGAGGTTGCAAGTTCCCTACCCCTGGTTTAGACACTAAATGAGAAGGTAGAGTAGACCATAAGCAATACCACAAATACTGGTACACCTGAGTGCACAAACAGGATTTAACACCATGCTAGGCTTGCAATAGACACTCAATGAATGCCTGTCAGAGTAAGTGCCCACAAACATGCCTCATCACAGTGGGATAGTAGAAAATATGTAGTGTGCTTTCACCAGAGCATAAACTTTCCTCTATGTAAAAGCTACATTTTAGAAAATTTGTGTGGAAATTACATGTTTACAACCTGAATAAAAGGATTCCTGAAATCAGTTACCCAAAAACAGAATTTGTTGACCCATTAGGGAGTGAGCACCCTGCCACTAGCAGTCTTCAAGTGGAGACTAAATGACAGCTTCTAAGGGACATTATGGGTATTTTATGCTCCAGATCCTCTCTGAATTACCATCCAAATTTCAGATTTCATGAACCATTTTAAATACACAAGAAAATCTTGACACTCAATGGAGGTAGATAACCTTTAAGGTTATTTCCAATTCTAAATCTAGAATCCAAAAGAATCATCTATTCTAGTTCAACCTTCTCATTTCACAGAGGTGGATGCTAAAGTGAAGAGATTTACCCCAGTTCACACTGCTAATAAAGTATAGTCAGGATTCACACCCACGTCTTCCCACTACAAAGCCAGAGTTCTTCCCACCATACCATACGACTTCCCAAACTGCCTCTCAGGTATTAAATGAATCCTTATATAAAGAGAATCTTCTCCTTCTAATTCCTTTCTTCTTTCTTCCTTCCTGCCTTCCTTTCTTTCTTTTTGTAAACCTGTTTTTTTTTTTAATTAGGGTTTGCTTAAACCAAGATACATCTATACCAAATCCCATTAGACAATAAACAAAGGGTCGGTCGGGCCTTCAGACAATCACTAGCCAAACTTCAATTTTCATAGACTACTTAATTGAGATCCCTTTCCCAGTGCATTCTAAGTCAGATTCATTTGACAGTAGCAAGGCTGTGGAGGATTTTCTGTCAGTGACCTAAGTAATGTAATGCTATCATTGTCATGATAGTTTCCAGTGTTTTCTATGAGTAATAAAAATGGAAGTGGTCATATGAACTACCTACTTTGTTTTCAGTGAAGTGTCTGGGCATGAAAAGCACTGAACTAAGAGAACAGAAGACCTAGGTTTGAGTTCTGGCCACCACTTGTGTGAATTTGGGAAGATAATTCCATTTCACTAGGCCTCATTTTTCTCATCTGTAAAAAGGGAAGAATAATAATGGACTACCTTCCTAGGTAAGCTAGGTGACTCAGTATATAGAGCTCTGGACTTGGAGTTAGGAAGACTTGAATTCAAATCCAGTCTCAGATGCTTACTTGCTATGTGACCCTGGGCAAATCACTTGACCTCTGTTTGCTTTAATTCACTGGAAGAGGAAATGTCAAAGCACTGCAGTATTTTGCCAAGAAAATCCCATGGAAGATATGGTCCATGGTGTCAAGAAGAGTCAGACACAAATGAATGATTCAACAACACCTTCCCTAGCTGTAGCTAAGGTTCCCAGGGCATCAAAATTTAAGAGAGCCTGACAACACTTATACACCATCTGCATGTAGAAACAAGC
This sequence comes from Gymnobelideus leadbeateri, assembly GCA_011680675.1. NCBI lineage: Eukaryota > Metazoa > Chordata > Mammalia > Diprotodontia > Petauridae > Gymnobelideus > Gymnobelideus leadbeateri. Next base: position 656,743 of record WOXC01009946.1, read on the forward strand.
AAGCCTAGTGTCATGTTGGGGGGGCGGGGGGGGGGGAAGTTACTTTAAAAGGAAACTTCCTCCCCTAGGCGAATTTCTCCCAAACCCGAATAATTTTCCTTTGTGCCTTCCTCTGGCTTCACCTCCCCAACAAAACCTTTCACACAGAGTTCTGTCCCAGTGTCTCTATCCCCACAGGGTTTTGTGTCCTGAAATCTAAGGTTTTCCCACTAGTTTTGGCTCCCTTCTCATTTCTGCATCCACCTTGCTCAAACTGAATTTGTTTGAAAAAAAAAAAGTTGGCGAGGGTGCTCGAATTTCCTGCTTGAGTTGCTACTGATTTGACTCTGATTGTGGGCACTTTGGAAAGTGCTTTGTAACCCTTAAAACGCTATAGAAGTGCAAGGTTCATATTCTGATGTTCTGTCTTCTCTTATAATCTGACTACAATACTTGACCCAGAATCCAGAGGTGCTCAGCAATCCTGGGGCAGAGCTGAAAATGCAGATCCTAGGTGCTGACACTAGGTGGTGGCCTTGATTCACCATGGCTGATGCTGCTCTGCAGTGTCTGTCATACCAAGCAGGGAGATGACTGCCCCAGTTTCACCATTTACAATCCCATACAATTCTCTCCTCTAATAAAACTCCCACTTCTCCCGCCTCCTTCAAGATAAAAGCTAAGATGATGGCAAAGGAAGTCTGTGTGTTTTTAGTGCTGTTCATCTGTACCTGTCATTTCTTGGCTCTGAGCTCCCTAGTAAGCCCACATCCATAGGCATCAAAAGCAAAAATGCTGTGCCTGGATGATTCGGTCTCAGGGAGATGGTCAGTAAAATTAAACAGTTAGAATAACAATACAGGCATTTGCACAAACACACACTTTAATTATTTTTTAATTACATGTACATTTTTAAACATTCATTTTAAAAAATTTGAGTTCCAAATTTTCTCCCTCTCTTTTCTCCCCCCTCATGGAGAGGGCAGGCAATTTGATATATCACACACACACACACACACACACACACACACACACACACACACACACACACACACTCTACAGGAACTCTGGAAATAAAACATGCAGAGAATACCTTTACTCAACAAGTCAAATCCACACATTCTTGTTAAGAGTCTATTAAGTACTAGGCCATGAGGTTGGTGCTGGAAGGACAGAGGTGTTAGGCAGGAATAAAGAGTGGACAGAACTTGCTGAAGTACAGAGAGCATTCTTTGAGTTACTCTGTTTCCCAAATGACTACCAGACTATCCTTCCTCTGAATTCGATTCTGCTTTATTTAGTGCCATTAGTGTAAGTAATGCTATCCACTGAGCATAAAATGAATTAGAAAGATCAAGGGTCAAATCCTGCCTCTGACAGAGACAATTCAATAAAATTCTCTTAGCCTCAATCTCTCATCTGTCAAATGGGGACAGTCATTGCTTGTAGTCAGGGTTGTGTGAGTCAAATGAGTTAGTGGATGTCAGGCACTCTTCAATTCCTAAAGTATTAAATGTCAGTTAATAACATTGCTATCGCTGGAACGACAATAGGATGTAGAGTCAGAAGAGCTAGGTCTAAATCCTAGACTGCCTTTCTTCTGCCTGTGATGTTGAATGAGTCAATTCCTTTCTCCAAGTTTTGTTGGGTTTACTGGACTCTGAAGTCCATTCCAACTTTGAGATTTCTTGAAAATAATACTTGTGCTACCTATAGGAGATAAATTTGTAAAATACTCTGCAGTCTTTAAAGTGGTATAAAAATCTGAGTTATTGTTATTACATTCTCCTTTCTGGCTGAGAAAACTTCCTATTAATTGGTTCTCTGTGCCCTCAAAATATATTCTCCTCCTTTTGAGTTGTGTTACTGCTATTTGCCTCAGAAATGGATCTGAGGGGGTGTGTGTGGTGCATAAGGAAACCAAGTCTGAGTGTGACTCTGGACAAGTCACTCAACCTACCAGTGCTTTAGGCAACTCTCTAAGACTATACATCGAAGAGGAGGCATTTGTCTGCATTGATAGAGAGAATTCATCATAGGGAACTCCCTACATGGATGAAATCACAAATCCATTCAATCAATCAACAAGCATTTATTAAGTGTTTAATGTGAGTCAGGCACCAAGGATACAAGAAAAGCAAAACAGTGCCAACTCAGAATTCTAACAGGGTCTTGAGTCCACGTGTGAATAATGAGTTACATACAAGATACATGCATGCATATCTTAGTTTTGTTGCCCTTCACTTTACTGTCCTTGTCATATAGTGTTGGTTTTTTGTTTTGTTTTGTTTTTTTACAAATTAAAGGTTTGTGGCAACCTTATGTTGAGCAAATCTCTCAATGCCATTTTTTCCATGTGCTCACATCATATCTCTGTGTCATATTTTGGTAATCTCACGATATTTCAAACTTTTTTCTTTATTATTATATCTATTATGGTGATCTATGATCAATGATCTTTGATGTTACTATTCTAATTGTTTTGGGGCTCCACAAACCTCACCCATATAAGAGAGCAAACTTAATGGATAATTATGCTCTGATTACTCCACCCTCCCCACACCCCTCCCCACCTCTCAAACTCTCCTAGGGCCTTCCCATTCCCTGAGACCTTTCTTGTTTGCTCTTTGTTCTCAAAAATCACCATGATGTCAGAGAGGTGATGCCACCATATGCAAGTGAATTGGATTTAAGTGAGGCAGGGCTGTGAAGTCACCAGCCTCACTTTCTCCTCTGGAGTCATCTGGCTCAGAGTGAATGAAAATAGCAATTGTTTCTGTTTTGGCCAGAAATCCTAAGGTATTTCCTGAGACACAACAATATTGAAGAATATTACATAAACTTAGTTGACAAAGCAGCAGCAGGGTTTGAAAAGACTGACTCCAATTTTTAAAGAAATTCTACTGTGGGTAAAATGCTATCAAACAACATTGCATACTACAGAGAAATCTTTTGTGAAATGAAGTCAGTGGATGCTGACTGTTCATTGTTATCTTATTAAGAAATTGCCACAGCCACCTCCAACCTTCAGCAACCACCACCTGATCAGTCAGCAGCCATCTACCAGCAAAAAGATTATGACTCACTGAAGGCTCAGATGATTGTTAACATTCTTTAGCAATAAGGTATTTTTAATTAAGGTGTGTACTTTTTTTAGACATAATACCATTGCACACTTACTAGACTATATTATAGTATAAACATAACTTTTATATGCACTGGGCAGTAAAAAAATTCATATGAGTGACTTGCTTTATTGTGATATTCACTTTATTGTGGTGTTCTGGAACCTAAGTACAGAATAGCTAGAAGATAATCTTAAAGGGGCAGCTAGGTGGTAAAGTAGATAGTGCACTAGCCCTGAAGTCAGGAGGTTGACCTCAGACACTTACTAGCTGTGTGACCCTGGGCAAGTCACTTTATTCCTATCACTTCCTCTTGTGGAAAATGGAATTTGAGCTGAGTCTGGAAGGAACCCTGGGAAGATAATAGAAGAGGGTGAGTAGGGAGAGCATCCTGGCCATGGGGGACTGCCAGGGCAACGGCCAGGGACCAGGACATGGAACATTTTTGTTTGAGGAAAAACAAGTGTCACTAGATTGTAGAGTATGTGGAGGAGAGAAAAGTGTAAGAAGAATGGAAAATCAGAAAGGGCCGAGGTTATGGGGAGCTTTAGATGCTAAACAGAAGACTTGATATTTTATTCTGGAGATAGTAGAAAGGCATTAGAGTTTATTGAGTACAGGCTGACAAGGTCAAATCACTTTAGAAAGATCATTTTGGCAGCTGAGTGGAAGTTGGATTTGAATGGAGACAGCCTTAAGGTAGGGTGACCAAAATTCATGCAAAAGGTGATGAGGGCCTGAACCAGGGTCGTAGTTTTATGAGTGGGGAAGAGATTTATACAAGAGAAGTTGTAAAGTTAGAAATGAAAAGACTTGGAAATGGATTATATACATGAGGTACTTGAGAATGGGGAGTGATTAGATGCTGCTGCTGCTGTCAATAACAGTAGGGCAAATGGGGAAAGAGGAAGGATTGAATGGAAAGAGAATGAGCAATTTAAGGTGTTGAATTTGAAATGCCTACAAGGAATCCATTTTGGGATGCCCAAAAGTCAGATGGTGGTATAAGACCAGGCTACAGAAAGAGACTAGATCTAGATATACAAATCTAGGAATCACCTATAATTCTACATACAGATAATAATTGAACCAGTGCAGGTTGATGAGATCAGGATAGGATAGAGAGAAAGGGGAAGAAGGTCTAAGACAGAACTCGGAAAGACACCCATAGTTAGTGGGAATGTCATGGGTGAAGAACCGGTGAAAAATACCGAGAAGCAGTCAGACAGAAGAACTAGGAGAGAGCAAAGACAGAGAACAGAGAGTATCTGGGAGGAAAGGGTGATCAACAATATTAAATACTAGAGAGGACAAAAACAAGAATGGGGTTTGAGAAAAGGTCATTATATTTGGCAAGTAAGAGTTCATTAGTAACTCTAGAGAAAAGATTCAGTTTAATGAGGAGGCAAGAAGCCAGCTTGCAGTGAGTTTGGAAGAATGAGAAAAGAGGAGATAAAGGCATCAAGTATACATAATTTTCTCAGGGAGTTTACCTACAAAGGGAAGGAAAGATATAGGATGGTAGCATCAGGTGAGAATTTTTTTTAAGGATGGGGAGGACATGGGCCTGTTTGTAGGTAGCAGAGAAGGAGCTAATAGAATGGAAGTTTGAAGATAAGAGAAAATGAGAATGGTAGCTGGGAAATCTGCTGGAGGAGGAAAGAATGAGATCAAGGGTTCGCTTAGACCTCAGTAAGGAGAAGGGACACCTCTTCATCTAATACAGGATTGAGGGAGGAGAGAGAGAGAGAGAAGATACCTGAGTGATAAGATGAGGAGAAGGGGGAAAGGGAGAACTCTTGGTGAATGTCCTTAATTTTTTTTTTTATGAAGTATGAGACTTCTGGAGAGATAAAAAGGTTGGAAATGCCACTGTCGAGAGTAGGATAGTGAATGAGTTCCAAAGAAGCAAAAGAATTGCCTTGTCACAGTGAGTACCCTGAAAAATTAGTTAACATAAATAAATATATGTAGTAAAGTGGAACTGGCCTATAGGATCCATTATATAATAATGCATGCTCAGTGTTGTCATGCCTGGTAGGAGTGGAACATGTAGACACTTTGGAGCCTACTTATGATCCTGTTTGATTTATGACTAAAAGGCTTGCACTGTGAGATGATGAAGAATCATCTCTGGCTACAGAACTGGAAGAGCTTCTGACTTAGTGGATGCATAAAAGGAACAAATCCCTTTCTGCCTATTTTCCTTTTCAGCCTCAAATGGTGTCAAGATTATTTTGAGCTGTTCACTATGTGGGAGTGGAAGGAGTGGTTTGTCCTAATCCCTGACTCCCACCCTGGCCATCAACATAAATGCAACTAAAGTACAAGTCTTGTTTAAATAAGCCAGAGACTGAGCATCAGTTTGGATGACCTCTTTTGTGTTTATTCTTAACTGATTTTAGGTGAATGAGTATCTATCTTGACGTGGGGGGCCACCTTGTAAGTTTGAGAGGTATAGAGGTCCTCATTCCCATTGAGTCAGGTTGTGGTTTGTCTTTGTTCTTGAAGAGGACCATGACATCAGGGAGATGATGACATGGCTTGCAATTGACTTTGATCTGAGTGGGGGAGGGCTGTGCAAGGTCACCAGCCTCACTTTCTCCTCCAGAGCCATCTGAATCCAGGGGTGAGATATCAATCAGGACCACTGGGGATGACCCAGGATGCAATGGGAGACCTCCACCCTTTTGAATTAAGGTCTTTTCAAGACCTTTCAAGACCTCTTTTCAAGTTCTCACTTTGAGTGAGGGAGCACCCATTCAGAGATGAATGGTGGCAGAGGAGAAGTCCTGACTCATATTATAATACTTTAAATAGTAAAGGTCTGAGGTGACACATAAAATGCCAAATTAGCAGACTGCAAACTGCTTTATGTTTTGATGCTGTTTACATATGAACCTCCCAGAAGGTAGTAACGGTGATTATAAGCTGTTATTGAATTCTGTTTTAAGTCACTCTGTTAATGATCTCTGAATCTTTTATGTTAGCATTTCTTTTGTGTATAGGAATAAATTACCTGTTCTATACCTGATTCATACTGTACATCAATTAGCTTTGTAGTCTTCCTTTTGGGAGAAGCCCTAAACATGAGCCATAACCTAAGCTATAAATACATTTGTCCTTGAGTGGTGAGATGGGGCATTTAATAAGCCAAAGAGTGTGAGACAAGGGACCCTAATTCCTCTCATTAGAAGCAACTAAATCCAGGTCAAATTCCTAGGTATAAAAGAAGGAATGGGAGAAGCACCCCAGTTCGATGATGGTTCCTCAATATTTTAACCTGTATATGTATATACATATATATGTGTGTGTACATATATCTTCCAGGTCTTCAATATTTAACCTGTATGTGTGCATATATATATATGCATGCATGTATACACACACATATACATGTTTGTGTGTATATGTATCTATATACTTGTATAGGATATAGTGTATAAGTATGGAGGAAGGGAATGAACATTTATCTAGCACCTACTATGTGCCAGGCTCTGTGCTAAGCACTTAAAAAAAATCCTGTTTGATCCTCAGAACAAGTCTGTGAAGTAGAAACTGTTATTATCTCCATTATATAGTCTAGAAAACTGAGGCAGACAGAGGTTAAGTGGCTTACCCAAGGTCACACAGCTAGTAATCATCTGAGGCCAAATTTGAACTCAGGTCTTCCTGACTCCAGGCCCAGCACCTCTAGCCACCCCTCGGGCACCTGGCTGCTTCAACATATCTACAGGCACTGAATATCCATTGTCCTTTATTTATGCAACTGATATCATTCAGGCAGCATCAGTGACCACATATCTAGAGAAGTTTTTCAAAGTGGGTATCGGATTCTCTGGGAGGCACCCCTGGATTCCCACTGACACCTTTATGTGCCCAAACACATATTTATAGGATGGCTAGTGGGAGTTAGGTACAGTCTGTTGTCAGGGATGAGAATAACAACGCTTATTGGCCAGACTGGGAATTGAACCCAAGTCTTTAGCCACTCTTATTGGTAATAACCCTCTAAGTAGTTAAGCCACCTGCCACAGGGTACCCTACCTAATGAAAAGTGAGAACTATCCCAGCTCTGCCATTTAACCACCTCTATGACTTTGGGCTAGTCATTTTGACCTCTGTAGGCCTCAGGTTCCTCATCCACAAAATAAAGGTTGAACTAGATGACCTTTAAGGTCCCTTCCAATTCTAGGTGAGCTTTTAATAAGTGTGATTGCCTGATTCCTTGATTCTATTTTTATTCATTCTGTGGCCTCAATTCAAATGACCTAAGCTCTTTGAGGGTAAGAATTCCACCATTTAAAAAATCATTTAATTCCTAATACCTTTCCCTCTTTGGATCCTGAATAATTATTTATTGAATAAAAAATATTTGCAGAACGATTTTTAGGAAAAAGATCGTTTATCCAAGGAATAAAGGGGAGGAGAAAGGTTATATGGGGGAAAAACAAAATCAGAAAACTTAAGTGTCTATGAAAAAGGAATATTTAAGCTGTAAGGTTAGGGAACCTGTGGTCTCAAGGCCACATGTGGCCCTCTACTCAAGTGCCACTTTTTGACTGAATACAAACTTCACAGAACAAATCCCATCAGTAAAAGGATTTGTTCTGTGAAGCTTGGAACTCAGTCAAAAGACTGCATTCAAGGACTTAGAAGGCCATATGTGGCCTTGAGGCCACCAGTTCCCCACCACTGGATTAGTTTAAGGTAACCTAAGAGAGTTTTTTCTTATTTTTGCTCTAACAGAACTAAAGCTGGCCTGAAGTATTATCCATCAGAAATTCAAGTAAATTCCATTGAGAACACAAGGGAAACAAAGGTATGACTAAATTACTTTAAATCAAAAAGATTTATATAACTATTGGCACAGAATAAAATGTGTTTCTAGTCACGTGCTCTTTGGGATGGTTTTCAACTTGCTGTTACTGTTCAGGGTTGGTAAAGAAACAGCAGAGTAGAGAAAGGTTTCCTACCTCAATAGGAAAACAGAAAGTATAGAAGCAGAGTTTAATAGCAATGCAAAAAGCATCAGAGAGTTAAACATTTGAGTTTGAAAAGGAAACTGCAGCAATGGAAACTAGATCATCTTGAAAGCAGCAGTTTTATTTAGCAGGTTGTCCTTAATTACTGCATACAAGCTCTGAAATTAGCAAGGAAAATACCATTCAAAAGAAGAGTTTAAACTTCATTGTACAGAAAGTCCAATTTTAATCTCCAGTTTTCTCTTCCAGCTGAAAACTGAGTCATTTGTAGAAAGATGCTTTAAGCAGAAGAAAGAACTATAAATAGTTTCTAAATTAATTTACTACATCAGGACCCAAAGTAGCTATTGCTACCAAATTTGGGGCAAAATCTGGAAAGACTAAAGCCATGGAGCCTAAAGAATGCTTTGTACACAAAATTTTGCAACTTAGATGTCCTTGACATTCAGAGTTGGATTTACAAAAATTGGTATTAAGGGCAAATCCTATCAGACCTTTTGTGGACTTTGTCAAGTTTAATTAGAGCTAGGAGACTGTCAGATGAGATACAGATTTATTTCTTGAGAGATCCAGAAAGAAGGAACTGGGGAAATGGTTTCTACAGTACATGTTGGAGGAACTATAGGGAAAAAGACACACTGAAACACTGAGTGGAGCTATGAATTGGTCTGATGATACTGAAGAAAGCTTGTTCTAGAAAGTACTAGAAAATGCATCCAACTAGATGAACACTTTGACCTGGTGATATCACTTCTGGCTCTATACTCCAAAGAGGTCAAAGATAAAAAGTCTTATTGGAGAATTCCTAAACCCACAGGTTCTAAGATCCTCCTAGAGAGTAATTCCTCCCACTTTGATCCTTTGAATAGAGGTCAATTAATCAGGAAGCTTTAGAGGGGGAAAAATTTAATTAGCATCAGCTATTGGGCTGGTTGGTTGGTTGCTGTCCTTTGTTGTCAAAGAGGACCAAAACAACATTAGTATGCTTAGAGTCAAGTTTCAGTATGTCCGACTGTGGTCGATCAGACCAATACCAGCTTGGAATGCTCTACCTACCACAGGTCAGACACAAATAGTCCCTGTGAACATTTGGAGTGGATACTCTAAATTTACATATCCTGTGTTTCCTTTGAGCTGTTTCAATTCTGCTTTGCTCATAGAGCACAGCACCTTCTTTGATGTGGGCATGCCATGCTGAAAGGTCCTACCCCAGTGTCTCACAATCAGGTCCAAAGTTCTTGAGACCTTGAGAGTGTCCTTGTATCGCTTCTTCTGACTACCATTGAACACTTGCCCTGTGTGAGATCTCTATAAAACAGTCTTTTTGGCAAGCGTACATTTTGCATTCGAACGTGGCCAGCCAACTGCAGTTGTGCTCTCTGAAGCAGAGTTTGATGCTTGGCAGTTTAGTTTGAGTAAGGACCTCAGTGTCTGATACCTTATCCTGCCAGGTGATCTTCAGAACCTTCCTAAGACAATTCAAATGGAAGCAATTCTGTCCTGCCAACTATTGGGCCTTACTGGGTGAGTAGCAATGCCCTACTGCTCCAACATAGGGAGATATACACATATATATAGGGTTTTACATAGCCTTCAAGTAACATTATAATCAGCAAAAGGAGTCTATCAGGTGAAACTGTTCAGTCCCTTTTCTTATTTGGGAGGTCAAGTAATAGAGATAAGATGTCTGGTGATTTGGGAAAGACTTGCTAACCTTGGGGTTAGAATGAGTTCACCTTGGGGTCTCAGGAGTTATAAAGATCAGGTTTGTTGGGGGATGAGCCAAGATGGCAGCATAGAAGCAGGAGGACTCCCTGCACTCCCCCCACAACCACCTCAAATACCTATAAAAAATAACTAAATAAACTTAGGGCTATAGAACCCACAAAGTGACAAAGAGAAGACAGCCTGACAAACTGGCAGGAAGGGTCATTCACAATGGGAGCAGAGCTCAGCTCCCCCCCCCCATTCTGAGGTTTTAGCCCCAGGGAGGACTGACCAGCTATGGCTTGAGAGATGTCAAGAGAGTGGATCACCATCAGCTGTGGCAGTTTCCAGAATTTTCAACCCATAAATGCCAAAGACAAAGTGAGAGGTCAGTGGACTTTGGGAACAGGGAGTCCGGGAGTGTGGTTCAGCCTCTGCTGGGCAAGAAAGCAGCTGAGGTGTAGTGGCTGCTGCCATGTGGCTGCTTCAGAGTTCCTGGTCTTCAGATTGTAGGGGGACCAAGAAACCAGTCTGAGGGGTAACCTGCTTGGATCTGGATTGCTATCTAGGGTGGAGGTCCTAGAGGACATGACTAGTGTGCCAGAGCCAGTGAAGGCTTCTGAGAGGGCACCCAACTAATATCTCCAGCAGCTGAGAAAACCCCAGCAATTGGTACAAATCTCCCCACGCTGGTAGCAGAGTTCTACTGTGGCAAAAAGCTCAAAGTCAAGTAATTGAGTGGCAACACGAGCAAATGAGGGAAGCAAGGCAAGCACAGTAATCCAACTTTGGACTCCTTTTTTGGGGACAAAAAGGATCAGAGCATGGAACAAGAGGAAGACAACAAAGTCAGAACTCCTGCACCAAAAGCTTCCAAGAAAAATATGAACTGGGTTACAGGCCATAGAGGAGCTTAAGAAGGATTTTGAAAACTAAATAAGAGAAGTAGGGGAAAAATTGGGAAGAGAAATGAGAATGATGCAAGAAAATCATGAAAAGAGAGTCAACAACCTGATTGAAGAAAATAACACCTTAAAAAATAGACTAACTTAAATGGTAAAAGAGGCTCAAAAAAACCAATGAGGAAAAGAATGCCTTAAAAAGCCAAATTTGCCAGATGGAAAAAGAATCTCAAAAGCTCACTAAAGAGAATCATTCCTTCACAATTAGATTGGAGCAAATGGAGGCTAGTGACATCATGAGAAACCAAGATACTATTAAACAGATCCAAACAAATGAAAAAATAGAAGGAAATGTGAAATATCTCATAGGAAAAACCACTGACGTGGAAAATAGATCTAGGAGAGATAATTTAAAAATTACTGGATTACCTGAAAGCCACGATCAAAAAAAGAACCTAGAAATCATCCTTCAAGAAATTCTCAAGGAAAATTGCCCTGATGTTTTAGAACCAGAGGGCAAAATAGAGGTTGAAAGAATCCACCAATCACCTCTTGAAAAAGATATCAAAAAGATAACTCTTAGGAATATTATAGCCAGGTTCTGGAGTTCCCAGATCAAGGAGAAACAATTTGAATATTGTGGAAACACAATCAGTATAACACAGAACCTGGAAGCTTCTACATTGAGGGATCAAAGGGCTTAGAATATATATTCTGGAGGTCAAAGGAGCTGGGGTTAAAACCAAGAATCACCTACCCAGCAAAACTGAGGAAAATGTTTCAGGAGAAAATATAGTCATTCAGTGAAATAGAGAACTTTCAAGCATTCTTGATAATTGAATAGAAAATTTGACATTCAAATACAAGAAGCAAGAGAAGCATGAGAAGGTAAACAGGGAAAAGAAATCAAAAGACCTTACCAGAGTTGGACTATTTACATTCCTACATTGAAAAATGATAATTGTAACTTATGAAACTTTTCTCAGTATGAGAATAGTTGAAGGGAATATAAATGTATGTGTGTGTGTGTGTTTGTGTGTGTGTATGTATGTATGTATACAGCTGTTTATATAGGAGGGTATATGAGTATATGAATAAATATGTGAGTGTGTGTATATATGTGTACAGGTATACATAGAGGGCACAGGACCAGTTGAATAGGAAGAGATGGTATTTAAATGGTGAAATTGAGAGATGAGAGAGGAATATAATGAGAGGAGATGGGGAGAGACAGAATGGGGTAAATTGTCCCATATAGAAGAGGCAGGGGAGAGCTGTTGCAGTGGAGTGGAAAAGCAGAAAGGCAGAGGGGAATGGGTCAACCTTACTCTCTTTGAATTTGGCTTGGGAGGGAATGACATATGTACTAAATAGGGTGCCTCACCCTACAGGAAAGTAGGGGGGAAGGGGATGAGACAGGGGATGATGGAGGGGAGGGCAAGTTGAGGGGTGGGAAGTTGGAGGCACACACTTTTGAAAAGGGACAGGGTCAAGGTAGAGAATGGAATGGGTTGGGGGTGGGATAGGATGGAGGGTGATATAATCTATTTTTTTTACAATATATTGTAGCAGCAAGCACCCCAACATCCCCGGGGTAGCTGCCAACACAGGTTCTTAGATCTGCTTTTGTAAAGGAAAGCAACTCAAAATCAGTTAACAAGCTTACTTTAATCAAACAAACATATATTACTTAGTTCAGGGGAAAAGGTCAGCACCCCAAACTTCAGAGTATACAGACAGATCAAACAGACAGGCTTCCAAACTGTCCAACCATTATCAATATCAAAATCACAGTTACCAGAGAGGGAAGCATCAACATCTGGGTTTTCAAAGCCAGGGGGCTCTCAACGGCTGCCCAGAGTTTCATCTGGTCAAATCACACAACACTTCTCAAAGTGAGCCCCAAAGCAAAGCCTCAAGTCAGGGATTATATAGTCTTCTCCTGGCTCAGAGAATGTAACCACCCTCTTGACCCACTGCCCAATCACACAGCATCAAGGTGTGGTCATTCCTGAAAACCAAGCCTCCTACCACAGGCTCCATGTGACCACAGTCAGCCTATTAGGAGGCAGAGTATATTTTCAAATCAAGGAAGGTTCTCAGAGTCACTTTAAGTCAATCAAAGTCTCTTAAGCCAATCAAAGGGCCTAGGGGCAGGGAAGATCTTCAAATCTGCATTTCCATTACATATATCCACTATGGAATGTTTTGCATAGCTATACATGTACAATCTATATTGAGTTGCTTGTCTTCCCAGTGGGGGTGGGTGATGAGGGAGGAAGGGAGGGAATCTGGAACCCAGGGTTTTAAAACCAAATGTTTAAAATATATATAATTGTTATTATTATATATTTTCTTTTGCATGCAACTGGGAAATAAGCTGTGCAGGCACCAGGGTATAGAGATCCATCTTGCCCTACTGGAAAGTTGGAGTGGGGGTGGGAGAGGATATAGGAGAGAGAAGATTGGGGGAAGGGATATACAGTGGAATTACTGTTTTGGGGTGGTGGGTGGGGAGGAACAGGGAGAAAATTTGTGACTCTAGGTCTTGTGGAAGTGAATGATATAAACTAAAAATAAACATAAAATTCAATTTTAAATAATTAATTAATTGATTGATTGATTTTTTTTAAAAGTTCAGGTTTGTTCCAGTAGGATAATGAATTTCTCCGAGGTTAATCTTATCAGAATATACTTAGCAAGAAATCACTAAAATAATAGAAGCCTCCTTCAAGATAGAAATCACTAAGTCTTACGCCTCCTTCTTGCCCTTGTCAGTCTGAGTGTCTCTACTAATACAATTCTATATCTCTGATTACTTGACTTCCAAAGTCCCTTTTTCTGTGGAAATGTTTTCCCCAGTCTCACAGTAAAAAAAAAAAAAGTTTTTTATCCATTTTCCTCCACATTTTCCATATATTAAAAAATACTTATAAAAATACTTTTTGAGGTGGGCGGGGTGGGAGGCAAAGCGGGCAGGGCAACAAGGGTTGGCACTATCTCTTATTGGACTCCAACCCAGGAAAGCCAGACTCAGGGAGTTTCAATCCACTTCTCCTGACCCAGGCCCTGCCCAGGAGAGATTGGAGAATGCTGCAGAGCATCATGAAATTACAAGGAGTTCAGAAAAAAAGAAGGGGAGAAGATTCGAAAGAAATACCCTGACAGAGTCCCTGTAAATGTGGAGAAGGCACCTAAAGCCAGAGTTCCAGACCTGGACAAAAGGAAGTACCTGGTGCCCTCTGACCTTACAGTTGGTCAGTTCTGCTTCTTAATTCTAAGTGGATCCACCTTTGACTCCCTCTTCTTCTTTGTCAACAACACTATCCCTCCTACTAGTGCCACCATGGGCCAACTTTGTGAGGACAACCATGAGGAAGACTGTTTTCTCTATGTGGCCTACAGCGATGAAAGCATTTACGGGAAGAAGAAGAAGGCATTGCAGGACAGAGCTGCTGGATTGGCTGGGGGAAGTTTTCGACATGTATGATTGGGAAATCGGATGGCACTCCTCCTTCCTGCCCACTTCCCACCCTGCAAAATTAGCCTTGGTTGAGCTGGATAGAAGGGTGGAGGGAGAGGGGTGTTGATAGGTTGTTTTCAGAGAGTCTCTGTCCAGGGAGGACTTCCCCGTTTTTCTTACCCTGGGGGGTGGGAAACCCAGATTGATACATTAGTAGGAGGGGTGTGGGTGGGAGAGACTGAAGAAAATGCTCTATAACTACCCCAGTATTTGATCAAACTTGTTTTTATCATCTCTCCTTGGCAACACCTCTTCCATTGTCCTACTTTGGGCTTTATATTCTCCCAATATCCCTAGGTATCATTCTCAGAGGGGAATGTGGCCCTAGAATTATAACCATTATTGCCTGGGCTATTGGGCTTGTATCTCCAGATTTCACTTAAAAGACAATACAGACAGACATAGAGTATGGGGAATAAGGAGAGAGTGTTTGCTGCTCTGTCTTCTGTGGAGGTGTTGGGCCAGAAGCTTACATCTCTGTCCCACTCGATGTTTCCTTCTTGTCCTTCTTAAATTGAGGGTCAGGCCTGGGAACCAAAGAGGAAACTTGTTTGGCATTAGAATCCTAAAATAGACAACATCTCCTTCACCCTCATGTCTAACTTCCATTCCACTGTCTTATTTCACCACCCAGGGGTGGTGAAATCACTAAGAGAATGTGGCTCTGAGTTCTGTGGACTTTAGAAAGGAGGGTAGGCTGGATCTATCACTAAATTGAATTTATGGAGAATCTTTGACCCAGCTTCTCTCTGGGTACCTTTAGTACAGAACAGGAAGCCCTGTCTACCATGGACTTAACCTTCAAACATTCTCAACTATAGGTGGGAACTTTATCATTCCTAAACCCCACCTTTCTGGGTACAAAGGGGAGGGGGATTAGTTCCCTCCTAGCATTCTTTCTCCCATGCACCCATAAGTGGTTGATAAAGCTTCTGGTTAGAAAGTTTTGGGTCCTGATTTATTTTGTTAGTTTTGATTATTGTTTTCTCTTTTGGGGAAGGTGGGGGGAGAAGGGCAGGGACAGAGGTGTTGAACTCAGCTATTTAGTTCTGTCTTTGATTTGTTGGAAACAAACCTGGTCCCCTGTGATGGGGAGACACCTCTCTTGTCAGTTGTTGTACTAGCTGCAGGTTCCTGTGTAAATGAACTTCTTGGTATGAGGAAAGGAAATAAAATAATTGCACACTTTAAGATAAAAAAAAAATAGTTTCATGGTGGCAAAAAACAAGAAGAAAAGGAGATCAACTGGAGAATAGCCAGACAAGGTAGAATATGAATGTAATGAAATATTGAACCATAGGAAACCATAAATGTAAAGACCTCAGAAAAATTTGAGAGGACTTGTATGAATTTATGCAGAAACCAAGTAAGCAGGACCAAGAAAACGATTTACTTAATGACCACGATTAATGTAAAGGAACATAACATCAAAAGACTTCAGAATTCTGATGGATGAAGTGATTAGTTTTGACTTTAAAGCAATAGTCTCTAAAATTCTTTGATTGCGTACCCATCAGTAAAAAAAATAAATTGTCTGCACCTCCCAAATATGTATATTTACTTATTTATAACTTGTATACATGTACTACTGTAATGGAAATGCAGATTTAAAGATCTTCCCTGCCCCTAGCTTAAGTGCACCTGGAGCCTGTGGTGGGAGGCTTGTTTTTCAGGAAAGCCCACAGCTTGATACTTTGTGATTGGGCAGTGGGTCAAGAGGGTGGTGACATTCTCTGAGCCAAGAGAAGGCTATATAAGCCCTGAGGAGAGGCTTTGCTTTGGGGCTCACTTTGGGAAGTGTTGTGTGATTTGACCAGATGAGACTCTGGGAAGCCGTTGTTGAGAGCCCCCCGGCTTTGAAAACCCAGATGTTGATGCTTCCCTCTCTGGTAACTGTGATTTGGTATTGATATAATGGCAGGACAGTTTGGAAGCCTGTCTGTTTGATCTGTAAGTTCTGTAACTCTGAAGTTCGGGGTGCTGACCTTTTTCCCCTGAACTAGGTAATGTATGTTTGTTTGATTAAAGTAAGCTTGTTAACCCATTTTGAGTTGCTTTCCTTTAGAAAAGCGGATCTAAGAACCTGTGTTGGCAGTCACCCTGGGGATATTGGGGTGCTTGCCGGGGATATTGGGGTGCTTGCCGCTACAACTACTGCCCTAATAATTATGCATACACTAAAAATAGAAATTTTAAAACAGATTAGATAAAGACAAAATAATATTTGACCTAGACTCAATAGTAACCTAGGTGGTGCAGTGGGCTTGGAATCGGGAAAACTCATTTTCATGAGTTTAAATATAACTTCAGGCATTTATTAACTATCTGACCTTGGGCAAGTCACTTTGGTTTCCTCATTTATAAAATGAGTTGAAGAGGGAAATGGCAAACCACTCTAGTATCTTTGCCAAGAAAACCCCAGATGGAGGCACCAATAATTGGATGTAACTGAAAAATGACTTAACAATAATAATAATAATAAACTCAAGTTTATTGAATTAACATGGTCAGGCATGGAACAGGAAAACTGTTTTGATAGATTCATGAGAAAGGATTGGGGAAGGGGGATACTTGAGGCCTGGAGAGTATTGCAATAGTCCAGGCAAAAGGTCATAAGGGCCTGAACTAGAGTAGTAGTTGTATAAGTGAATAAAGGAAATAGATGCTAGAGATATGAAAGTAGAAACAATCATCTGAAAACTGATTGGATACATGGGGTAAGAGTAAGGTGTCAAAGATGACACGGAAGTTATGAAATGTGAGAATGATGATATCCTTGACAGAAATAGGGAAATTTGAAAGAAGAGTGGGTTTGACAGAAGGCATACATAATGAGTCTGATGCAGATGGTGACCATCCATGTTTTCTCATATTGTGAGACTCACTCTGCTCTATCCAAAGTGAAAACGGGGAGGGATCTCTTACTGGTCACTGTACCAGAGTGTAGAATCTACTGCTTCAGAGGTGTCTCCTGCTGCCACCAAGTGACCTAGACAAAGAGTGGTATGTGTTGGGAAGTGGGGAAAAAGATTTTCCCACTGGTACCTGAGCAGCTGCTGCTATGGGTGGGTCATGGATGCCCAGAGAGTGGTCAGGTTAGGCCCTGAAGAGCCAATTTTAGAAGTACTGCTTTAGAGGATTAATATAATGAAGCATGCTTTCCATTTCTTGGCAGAGGTAAGACACAGAATGAGGTTTACACAAGCAGCTAAGTGGTATGGTGCTGGACTTGGGCTCAGCAGAATTGACTTCAAATCTTGCCTCAGACATCAAATAGCTTTCTGACACCAGAAAAGTCACTTATCTTCCTCAGTTTCCTCATTTGAAAAATGAGGATAGTGGTAGCACCTACTTCCCAAGGTTATTGTAGAGATCAAATGAGATAATATATGCTAAATGCTTTGCAAACCTTAAAGCACTATGTTGGATAAGTGCTAGTTATTATTTAGACATGGGCAACATGTTTATTTTGCTTCACTATGCAGGAGGTCATTGGTATGTGATAATACAGGGGAAAAAGAATGATGGAACTTTAAAAGTTTCTGCTTCCATTGAGGGTTGGATTAGATGGTCTCTGAGGTCCTTCTAGCACTATTTCTAATACCTGATCCCCATCCCTGTTGCTAACAGGAAAGTAAATAAGAGTGGATCACATTGACATTTTTATTGTTACCATGAGCCAAGGTATTGTTTTACATTTATTAAGAGGACACTAGCGACTCATTGTCATGGGAATACATTTCACAAGAGTGAATCCATCTTGAATTTGCAATAAGAATCTATATAGCAAGTATGTCAGAATGCAAACAACTTGAATATATAGAACTTTTATGGACATACCTGGTTACCTTGAACAAATGACTCTGTGTTTGTACTGGTAGGGATGGCCAGATCTGCTCATCATGAATCACCCTGATGTACAACATTACTATATTCATATATTGGGACAAATATAAATTGGCCCACCAATTACTTCATCACAAAGTTAACTGACCTTCAGTTCCCCTTAAAAGTGGGCCGCACTGAGCCAAAGTTGCCATTTTTGATCATGACAGAATGGCCTAGGCTGCAGTGGAGACTGAGTCTAAGCCTGAGCAGCATGGAACTATGTCATTACCAGTGATTGACCTGAGACTTGGAAAGAAAACTACACTGTAAGTGTCTAGCTTCCTGGAGCTCAGGAAGCACCAATTACAGTCTTGTAAGAGATTAAACTAAATGGAATCCAGTCTAATAACCGTTAATGACTGGTCCAGCTCACCATTCCCTTCTTCCTCAGACCTGTGATCTAGCATTGTCTTTTCTGCCATCCAAGGATGGTAAAATTGTTTTAGATGGTTTGAATGAGATGTTGGTCTAGATATTCTATATTGTACATCTCAGAGAACTTATGTGATTTCCATTGTGTGGAGCAGAATCAGAATAGGGGCTTCTATCTTCTCTTTTAAGAACTATATATGATTAAGTAAATTGAGTAAAATAACTAACTGAATGTGTATACTGACTGAAACAATTTGATTAACCAAATCATTGATTATCTTCTTGGCTTTCCCTGAAGGGCATTCTCTTAGTTTTTGTCATTCTTTTTCACATAATTTCCTTTGATTATTTGTACTTAAGAGACTAATTAAAGAACTCTAGGTAATCACCATTAGTTGGAGATGAGCTTCAAATGAACTTTTTCTTTCTTTCTTCCTTTCCTTACTGTTGATTCTTTGTCTAGCCATGATTATATGTATCAAGGCTCAGCCTTGCTGCAGTGGGTCTCCTCCTAGGAAGACCCCAGCACATGGATCTAGTTTCCCTCTTCTAATGGAATTAAGAATGCTTTTTGCGTATAATCACTGTTGGTTCTTTGGTTTTATTTTCTTTTTCAGAGTTTAACATGAGTTTAATTTTGGTTTTATTTTCTTTTTCAGAGTTTAACAGAGTTGTTGCATGACCTCAGTGACTCTTTCACCATTTATTTTCTGGGTTTGATAGTGAGTGTGTAGAAGAGAATCTAAAACTACTAATGGCTGATCTCAGAACTCTCAGCTAAGAAAAAAAGCCAAAGCAAATCTAACTCTAACCTTTGTTCATGCGTCAAAATTCACTGTAGTACAGGGCAGCTAGGTGGCACAGTTGGGGCAGCTAGGTGGCGCAGTGAATAGAGCATCTGCTCTGGAGTCAGGAGGACCTGAGCTCAAATCCGGCCTCAGACACTGAACACAAAAAACTAGCCATATGACCTTGGGTAAGTCACTTAATCCCAAAATTCACTATACTACAAACTCTGGTCAGCTGAGAGAGCAAAAAAAATTTGAATAGGCCAGGATTTATAAGTGCTGGCATAACCTAGTAAAATTAAAGCTGGCTTGGAGAGCCAGTGAGTAACCTTAGGGCAACTTTACCACCAGTATGTCTTGTCTATTCACCCTGTATGACTTTGGTCAGGTCATTTAATCTCTCAAATCTCAAGGTTTTATTCTGTAAATTGAGGGGACAGACTAGTCAGGGGTGGGGAACATATGGCCTCAAGGTCACATGTGGTCCTCTAAATCCTTAAAAGCAACCCTTTGACTGAATCCCTTAAAGATTTGTTCTGTGATATTTGGGTTGAAGTTCCCCACCCCTGGATTAGATAATTGAGAGAGATTTTTTTGTTTGTTTGTTTTTGGAGGAGGGAAAGCTAGGGTTATGTGACTTGCCCAAGGCCACACAATTAGTAAGTGGGTCAAGTATCTGAGTTCTCCTGACTCTAGGGCCCCCCCACATCCCCTTTTTTAAGTCAAAGGGCACTGGATTCAAAGGATCTGAGTTCAAATCCCAGCTATGTGACCTTGGGCAAATCATGTGAAGTCTCATTTTATAAAATCTTCATTTTATTTATTAGTAAAATAAAAGAATTAAATCAACAAACTTTGATTAAGTACTTACTATACTCAAGTAGGCATTGAACCCTGTAATGGGGATACAAAGAAGGACAAAAAAACCAGTCCCTACCCTGAAGGAGTCAAAAGGGGAGACAAAAGACAAACAACTATGTACAATTAAGATATATTCAGGATAAAGTCCGGATAATCAACATAAGAAAGGAGCCATCAATAAGGAGCATTGAGAAAGGTTTCTTGATGAAGGTGAGATTCTGGCTGGGGCTTGAAGGAAAGCAGGTGGCAAAGGTGAGGAGAAAGAGAGTTCTAGGCATGGGGAAAGCTAGTAAAAATGAATATAGTTAGGAGATGGCGTATCTTGTTATAGGAATTAAAGAGTCAGATTTGAGATCAAAGAGTATGTGGAGGGAAGTAAATTGTAATAAGACTAGAAAGGTAGGAGGGGTTCAGCTAAAAGGGCTTTAAGAACCAAATAGATGATTTTCTATTTGATCCTGGAGGTGTTGATGGGGTCCTTGTGATATATATATATATGTCTGTAGTATCAATCTGTAACATCAGTTTGTAAGTGGGGTGCTTTGGGATCTATGTCTGTAAAATCAATTTGTAAAAGCAGTCTGTAAAATCACACTTCCCCCTTCCAGCACTCTGCCCTGCAACAACTCATGACCTGTTTATCTCTGCTTGAAACAATAAGTTATGTAAATGTTATCTCCCTTAGTTAGAGTGGCCAGCGCCACCATACATTCTTCAATACCTTATCTATAGGGTAACTCCTTAGTCAATTATATACCCACACTGTCTCTGATGACCTTGGTGGGTGGCAGACTGGGCACTCTTTAGTGACTTGTCAGGCCTAAAATCACACCTCCAGCTAGCCCCCCCTTGAGCTATTTCCCAGTGAATCATGGGCAATACACCTGCTCAGTTGATATTAAAAGTGTATGGTCCTTTGAGCACTGACCACTCCTTAATTCCTCTCTGATCCCACCCTTACTCACCTAGTTAGCATAATTGACACCTTAAAACTATGCCTGAGGCCTCTGCGAGTTTGCAGGTTCCATAAGAATCTAGCCCTCTGTTCTCTATAGTAACAATAAACTTTACAATTTCGGCTTCAAAGTTTGCTTGAACCTGGTGAATTCCTTCCAGACTGGATGCCAGGGTGGCATCCCTGGCAGAACCACTTACCCTCCCCACCTCCTTATCACCCTTCCCTCTTCAGTGTTAGGGAGCTACTGATGTTGATTGAATAGGAGAGTGAAATGGTCTAACATGAATGTTAGGAAGATCTTTTTGATATCTGAGTGGAAGATGGATTGGAAAGTTGGGAGAGGCTTGAGACATGGAGGTTAACCAAAAGACTATTGTGATGAAATAGTCTAAATGATGAAGGCTTCATCAAGGTCAGAGAAGGTAAGAAGTCAGGGTGATAGTTTGTGAGTCTGAGTGACTGGAAGGATGGTGGTATCCTCAACAATAATAGGAAGGTTAGGAAGAAGGGAGGACTTGTGGGAGTGTAAGTTCAGTTTTGGACATGTTTGTTGTACCTGGCCCCATTCTGGGTCCCCTCCCCCAACCAGCTCTCCTCAGAAGTAAACAAACTGACAGGTCTATAGCTCCACCTAGGGAATTTTGGCAGGTGCAGAAGTTTCAAAATATGTACTGACCAATCACTGATTTTAGCCTCTGCAAGTTCCTGCTTACATAATACCTAACTATTGGCTTCCTGGTTTGCCTTTAAAAGCTGAGGCTTTGCCTGGGGTCGGGGCTGTTCAATTTGGGGAGGGGCCAGCCAATATGGTGCCAATAAAGGGTTCACTTCTAAATTGTTACTTGGGTCTTGCTCGTGTTTGTTTTGGGTACAACAATGTTAAGTTTATGATGTCTATAGGAATCTGGTTTGAAATATTTAATAGGCAGTTGGAGATACAAGACTGTAGGTCAGCAGAGAAGCTGTTGTCATTGTTGAGTCATTTCAGTCCTATCAGAATCTCTATAATCCCATTTTGGGTTTTTCTTACCAAAGATATTAGAATGGTTTGCCATTTCCTTCTCCAGCTCATTTTACAGATGAAGAAACTGAGGCAAACAGGATTAAGTGACTTGCCCAGGGTCATACATAATTGAATCTATGGCAGCCAATGAGATCACCAAGTGAGATAGTATAGGGAAGAAAAGGTCCAGGACAAGCCTTGAGAGACCTCCATTGTTAGCAGGTGTGATCTGGCAGAAGCCAAGAAGACTAAGAAGGAGTGGTCAGATAGGTAAGAGGAAAACCAGGAGAGAACAGTCAAAAACCTAGAGAGTAGAAAGCAGTAAGGAGAAGAGGGAGATCAACAGTGTCAAAGGCTGGGGAGGTCAAGAAGGATGAGAAATTGGTTACCAAGAAAGAGCCTTTAGATTTAGCCACTAAAAGACCACTGGTAATTTTGGAGAGGTCAGAAGCTAAACTGCAGAGAATTAGGAAGAAAATGAGAGGAAAGTAAGTAGAGACACTGAATGTTGAGGTTAGCCAGGAAAGAAAGGAGAGCTATCAATAAAGGAGATGGACAGATCAAGCAAGGGTTTTTGAGGATGAGGGAAATATAGGAGCGCTTGTAGCAGGAGGGAAGCAGTCGCTAGAAAAGGAGAGGTTGAAGATTAGTGAGAGAGTAGGGATGGGAGAGGGGGGCAATTTGATGGAGAAGACAGGATAGAATAGGATTACTCACGTGTGTAGAAGGGTTTGCCTTGGCAGTGAGGAGGACCACCTTTTCATGGGAGACAAGAGTGAAGGAAGAAGTAGAGATGGAAGGTATCAGAGTGAGGACAGGTGAGGAAGAGGGGAAAAAGGAGCTTTCAGGGAATCACTTTTTTTTTTTTTTTTAGTGAAATATGAGGCAAGGTTCTTGACTGAGAAGGTAGGGGAAGGATTGGACTAGATGACCTCTAGGGTTCATTCTAGTTCTAAAATCTATAATCCAATGATGTCTAAGTCTTTCTGGTACTGAATTCCATGATTTCAGAGTCTGGTTGTAAGTCATTAAGAATAATTACAATTTATATAGTTATTTAAAATCGTCATGACAGGTTGCTTCTTGCAGTTCCCTCTCACCCATATACACACATGCCCTCGTGTGTCATAGGCACATCCCAGATCTCTGCCCCTCTTCTCTCCTCTGTGTTTCAGTGCTTTCTGAAGCATGGAGGAGGAAGGCAACGGGAAATAAATAGGAGGACCATGGGGAGAGGAAGTGTGAAGAGTATCTCTAAACTGTAAGACTCAGTGGGAGATGCTGAATAATAACCCCAATGAGGAGCTGGGAGAGAGGAGGACACGAGAGAGAATTTACCTTATTTCATTTAGCAATAGAGACATTTAAATACTACCAGTAGAAGATGATTCCATAGAATAGAAAGAGGCAGTCTGGTGTCATCTTGCCTTGGGTATGAAGAACTGTGAAACTGTCACCTTCTCCCTGGTTTAGTATTAGAGAGCCGGTGGTTATCTCCTAAGAGTAAGTCAGGCAGTCAATAAACATTTATTAAGCACCTACTATATGCCAGACGCTGTGCTAAGCTAGACAGTCCCTGACCTTGAGGAGCTCACAATCTAATGAAGACAGAACAAGGATAACACAAGTAGAGAACATATTTAACAGAGAATATATTACCCTAGAGCTATCCTAGTCCTCCTCTAGTGTTCCACCCCCAACTCCTCCTGGGCTAACATTATCTCCTGAGAAAAGAAGTAACTGCTCTTTCTTTACTTTCCAATTTGAAGAAAAAGGGAGAAGGGCCTTTCATTAGTTGAAAGGATTAAGGATGCTACCCACAAACTGAACAAAGAGTACCTCTTATTTAGATATGTAACAATACATTTCTGCATTAACATTCCTAATGGTTCCTCTTGGACTTCTCCCCTTGGGAATCAATGTGGTTTTCTCCACAGAGCTATATTTGAGAATTCAAATTGTACTGGAAGTGACTAATTTCCTTTCTTTATCCCTGTAGTGGATCAGGATATTGACCCATCAAAGGGTAATCTCCTCTGTTTATCCCCTGAAGAAATTAGACTAAGGGGGCTGCTAGGTGGCACAGCAAATAGAGAGCACTGGCCCTGGAGTCAGGAGGACCTGAGGTCAAATCTGGCCTCAGACACTTAACACTTTACTAGCCTTGTGACCTTGGGCAAGTCACTTAATCCCAATTGCCCTGCCTTCCCCCTCCAAAAAAAACAAAAAGAAAAAAAAAGGAAAGAAAGAAATTAGACTAAGGGTCACCTGAGCAAAGTACCCTCTTCCATTTAACAGGAGAAATTCCAACCTCTTCCAATTCAATTTGGATTCTCAGATATAGTTCTGTGGGAAAAAAAAAACCCTCTTGATTCCCAAGGAAAGTAGGGAGGAAGGTTGCTCAACTATGAGGAATGTTAACCCAGAACTGTATTATTACATATCTTGATTTTCATTTCTGGATTTCTATAAATGTTACTTAAAATTGTTTTGGAGCAGAGACGTTTTGGGAATTTCTCTCTTTTAAGTCAGAAATGACTCAGAATTAATCTTAAATCATATTAAATTATTTCTAACAGATTGGTACCTAATTACAGAGTACAGTAAATATTTTTTCTTCAGTATTGCTTAAGCAGAGCTGTATTTTTCTCCTCTAAGCAATGAGAGAACAGCCAAACAAACATCACAGCCAAAGGAGGGGAAAAACCCAAACCACATTATAGAGAAATTAAATTCCTAGACCCCAGTAAGATACCAGAACTGAAATGTCCAGTAGTTATCAGTTCTCCAGTAGAACAGTAAATATGTATCCAGCTAAGTCATCTTGATAGAATGAGTAATAAGTTTTGTAACAAGAAAGTTTACATTGTCTATGACATGTGCCAAGAGTAGAGCTGTCTGATGAAGGAAAGACCTAACAAAAACATGATTAGGGCAAGATGATCTGGGATTTAGCCTATGGTGCCAAAATTTAGAGAATCTTGTCAGAGCCACATTTTTTCAGCAGGTATAAACAACTATGCTTAATACTTACTTGAAGAGAATAAATAGTTAAAATAGAAAGCTAATGTGGAAGAAAATTCTGTACTCAGTATTTTAGGAGCACATCTGCTAAGAACAATTTAATTAATTTAGATTATTCAAATCTAAGCATTTTTGCTTAAATAGAAAGAGGTCCAAAGGTCTTCATGACTTTAAGAATCTAATTCAAATCATTTTGGAGGTATAAAAAAAAACAAAAACCAAAACCCCAGGGCACAGTCTGGCAGAAGCACTCACAGACACAAGGTATAAGGCATTGTTTCAGAAGTTATATTTTAAAAATTACAAATAGTTCTTTCTTTTCAATTAGTCCAAAGGAATAAATACCTCCTCCTCCTTCCCCCACTTCCCCAGCCATACCTCAGTCCTGCCCTTCCCTAGTTCCTCCTAGATCAGCTGCCTCCCCGCTAGCAGTACACCTGGTCTCCTTCTATCTTGAAGTCCCCTTTACCTGGTTATCTCTGCCCTGGTTCCTCCCTACTCTGTGTCCTTGAATTCGAGATCTTTCCCTAAGATCCCTATCATCTTCTAAACTGAATTTGTCTTTAAAAGTGAATTTGACTCTATATCTCTGACCTAGAAATTCCATTGCTAGGTATGTACCTATCCCAAGGGAGTCTGTGACAAAAAAGAAAGTGCCCATAAACACTGAAAGATTGCAGAATCCCTTCTTGTGACTTCAGAGAACTGGAAACAAAGTAGGTAGCTATCAGTTGAGGAACAGCTAAACAAATTGTGGCACATTAATGGGAGAGAATATTATTATCCTGTAAGAAATGATGAATATTAGGAATATTGAGAAGCTCGGAGAGACCAATATGGGCAACACGAAATAAAGCAAACAGAACCTGGAAAAGGACATACACAATAACTACAACAGGGAAATAAAAAGAACATCAATCAACAAAACAATCAAAACTGAATGCTGTGAAATTATAATCACCAAGCTTGATCCCACAGAAAACATGAAAAGGTACCCCACCAACATCTTAGCAGAAGTGGGATTAATGGGCATAGAATACCAGATATTTTTCAAAGTGTTGGTTTTTTGCTGAACTTTTTCACTCTTTCTTTGTTATAAGAGCTAACCCTTTGGGAATGGCAAGAGACTGGGATATATTGAGAAATGTAGGTGATATAAAAAAAGATATCAATAAAACATTTTTAAAGCTGATGTGAGGGTTCCTTTTATGCTGTTTGCCCCAAGCACATTATATGGTACTTGTCTGAATAATAGAAGTGCTATTTAAGACTCTGAGAATCATAAATCTACTGCCAAAATAACTCTGACATGTATTATATAATATGTGATGTGGGAAGAAAGGTGAGAGTTTAAACTTCCTAATTATGTTCTGCTTTGGTCAAAGTGAGTACCAATATAGGAACATGGAAAGATCTATCATTTTGTCAGTGTGGGAAATTCCTGGCATCGGACCATTGGACTTCCATCCATGCAGATTGCAGTGATTTAGTAAATAAATACTAGGGAGTTATTTCAGACATATAGAGATTAAGTTACTTGTCGAGGGGCATACAACTAGTTTTGTTTTAGGGTTTGGGGTTTGGGCTTTTTTTTTTAACTTTTATTGAAGTTTAATAAAGTGGTAGAAAAGCACTCCCCTCCCCAAGTCTGAGTCACACAACTAGTTAAGTATCAGCTGTGAGATTTGAACTCAAATGTTCCTAACTCCAAATTGATCAGCCTGCATTTTACACCAAAGTTAATATGATTTTAAATATCTTTAGCACCCACCACATTGGCAGAAGGAGAAATACCCCTGAAACATGCTGAGAAGCTGGAGGAAAGCCTGTCTAGCATTAGGAATTAAGGGAAGATAAAATTCCTGAAGCAAAGAACTGAGATATGACTGACAACAACATTAGTACTTTCAGTTATCAAGAGCCTTTAAAAAAGAGGAATCTACACTTTTGCTAGGTCTCAAGTTTCCCTGCTTATGAAATGAAGGGACTTTATATAATAGTAACAGCAATATAAAGACAGAGAACACTGGAAAATTGTAGAACTTCAACCAACCCAGTGACCAGCTAGGATTTGATGAGTGCTGCTCACCTCCTGATAGAATGGTGCTGGACTCAGGCTACAGAATAAGACATGTATTTTTTGGATATGGTCAACTTAGGAATTTGTTTTCTTGACTATGCATATGTGTTACAAGGATTTTGTTTTCTCTTTTCTTTTTTTCTTCAATGGGGTTTAAGGGAAGGTAGGGGGGAGAGAAAATAGATTTTTGTTAAATGAAAAAACAAGACATAATTTTAAAAAAATTAAGGGCTTGGTACCTGGGGATCTCTAAAGTCCCTTCTAGCTCTCACATTTCATTATTTTATGAAAGTGCCTGGGGCACATTTCTAGCCTGTGTTTCTCTAAGAATAAAGATGTTTTCATTTTCTTGTTTTGAATGATATTTTTGTTTCAAAGCTACATTTTTTTAGATATGCACAAACTTTCTTTATACCCAGTAATTCTAGTCCTCATTCTGCTGCTCCTACCACAAACTAATTTGCTTTTCTTAACTGCATGAACTTCCTTTCCCCATTGAATAATCCAGTCTTTCTAGTTTTAAAAGTGATGCTTTCTGGGGTGAAGGCAACTTCTTCAAGCCAAAATAAGGGAAACCACATGGTTCAGTGAAAAAAATGTAGAACTTGGAGTCCAAAGACCTAAGTTCAAATCCTGATCTTCCTTCCCATTATATTTGTGTGGCTTTGGGCAAACCCCAAGTTCCTCATCTCTAAAATGAGACAGCTAAACCAAATAATCCCTAAGGTAATGATGTGGTGCTTGGGTGCCTGTGCTTGAACCCCAGTTTGTAAAATCACATCCAGTTCCAAAATCACATTTCTCCCTAGCCTCAAAACACTGTCTCAGGCAGTTTCTCTCTAGCTCAAGGGTAGCATGCTCTAGGAAAATATTTATCTCTCTTCCTGTTACAGTGGTCAGCTGCACATATAGAATTTAGTAGTTTGACCCAACAGTACTGACTGAAGCAGCTGTGTACTGGGTCATACCTATCATATATATCCCGGACTCAGTCATATGTATATTCCCTAGCTCATTATATACATCCTGTATCCCTTGTTAGCTTGGAACATAAGTTTATTCCCAACATCTATCTTGTCTAACAGGACATTGATGGGGACCCCCTGAGTTTTCCCAGTCAGCCCTGACAGCTGGCTGATTTAGTGACTTTTCAAGCCTAAAACCACACCCCCAGGCAACGCCCCCTTGGGCTATTTCCCAGTAAATTCTGGGCAATACACCAGTGCAGTAGATATTAAAAGCGCATGTTCCTTTAAGAACTGACCGCTCCTTAACTCTTCCCTAATCCCGCCCCCCCACTCAATCAACATAATTGGCACAGGTATACCCAAGAATAGCCTATATAAACTTTAATTGTGCCCCTTTAAGGTTGCAGGTTCCCTAAGAACTCTTGGCCGATGTAGCCGTAAAGCCTAACAATAAATCTTTACCACCTTGATTTGGAGAATGCTTGAGTCCTGTGAATTCTTTCCAGACTGTTTTCCAGGGACTCTGGCTATTGGGGTTCCTGACTCCCCTCCCCCTGTGAGTAAGAGTTCTTATGTGTGTGTGTGTGTGTGTGTGTGTGTGTGTGTGTGTGAGATGGACTATTTTATCTTTCTGGTGAAGCCTCTGGACCCCTTCTCAGAAAAAAAATATTTTTAAATGCATAAAACAAAATGCATAGGTCAACAAGGAAAATAATTATATTGAAACTTTCTAAATATTAAAAAACATTTAAGAACCCAAGTTCTAAGATCTCTTCTAGATCTAGAGCTATCCTGCCTACTAAGTAGGGTCACCTCATATTCTGGAAACCAGAAACTGGGAATAGGCCAAGTCTCATTTTGGAGCTCCCTGCCAAATGCCAGGGTTATGGGAGAAATGGAGCATGGGAGAAGCCTCTCTCACTGTGCCTGGGTATGGAGAATCCATCTTTTTCACTTTTCTAATGTTCTTGATCAAATCCTTTCTGCCTTCAGGCAGCTTCATTTTACTTTATTTTACTGTTCTGGCAAAGAATACTGAGAGCTTCTTATTAAAACTTTAAAAATACATGAAAAGGAAAGGAAACAAATAATAGATTTTAGAGCTACAGGGGACATTAGCATCAAATCCTCTCAGTTACTGGGGGGGGGAAATAGGGCCCAGAGAGGCAAAGAAATTTGTCCAAGGTCACAGAGCCAGTTTAGTGGCAGAGCCAAGACTTGCCCCCAGGTACCCATTACCAAAGGGGGATGAAAAGACAAAATACTGGGTTTGGAGGACAAGCAGCAAGGTAGTTTAGCCTTTGTCATAGACTATGTTGTATTCTTCATATATAAATAGGAAAGTTATTTGCCTAGTTTTTATAACAGAGATGTTTAGGGACTGGATGAAACACTTTTGGGGGGAAAAGAAGGAGAGCTTTGAAGTTTCTAGAATAAAAATGTTAATACAAAGTACCACAGGATATTCACCAATCTTCTTAGTTATTAAATTCAAAAAGCTGTTTGTGAGATCCTCTAGGTAGAAGACTGATTTATTCCATGTAGCAAACATCTCAGAAAGTAGACACCTTAAAAATATTGATTTACCTGATGTTTAATGTTGTATCTATGCTGTCAATAAACTTTAACAGATGAAGTTATTTCACTGAACTGCCAAGGATTCTCTTTCCTGTGGTTTCTTGGATTTTTCCTGAAAGCATTCCAAAGTGCCAGAAGCAAGAGAGTTAAGGTTAACCTTCTTGCAAAACCAGGAAGCAAGGAACTAAGGAAACATGAAACAAAAAAATGATCTTTCTAGAAGAAAAACATTTTATTTGTTCTCCTCTTCTTCCTTCTCTGTTCCTCTTCTTCTTTTCTTTCCTCATCCTTTCTCTCCATCCCTTCCCTTCCTCTTATTTCTCTTCTGAATTCTTTTTTTCCCTTTTCTTCTTCCCTCTTTCTTGGTTCTTTTGTCCTTCTTCCCCTTGATCTTTCCCTCCCTCTTTCTCACTCCCTCCTTTCTTTTCATCTCTCTCCCTTATTTTTTCTTCCTTCTTTTCTCTCATTTTATTTACTCTGTCTCTGTCTCCTTTCTTCTCTTTTTCCTTCCCCTTTCCTTTTCTCCTCCATCCTTTCTTTCATTCCCCCTTTTTCTACTTCCCTTATTTTCCCTCTCTTTTTTTCTCTCACTCCTTGCCTTCTCTCTCATTCCCTTTCTTCCACCTCAGTTTCTAGCTTAGGGTGGTTAGTACATATTTACTGTGTTTCAAAAAACTTCTTCGATAAAAAAAGTAGTACTAAAGCTAGTTCTTTTTTTAAATCAACAGCAACTGAAAATACAACTCTTTCAAATTATGTTTATTTAATATCATTCTCCAAGAATTACGTCAATGGTGATCCTTTCAAATGTACTTGTGATCAGCTTTGCTTTGAACCCTGTGGCTATCTGAATCATCACAAGTTTAACTTTAACTCAGTTTGAAACATTATGCTGTAAGCCTAAGAGTAAATGGATTGATTTTTTAGCTATTATATTTTTAGCTATTAGTCAATAGCTCACTTCAACTATCATTTGTTTTCAAGAGATTCTGAGCAAATGGAATAATATATGACCCTTGACCACACCCTTAAAACTATAACCTTATAATCCCACTACCAAAATCTCTGATATCATTTCTTTTAAGAAATCATTGCAACTAAATTAGAAGTAGATTAGAAATCATTGAACAAGATGGAAATGTGAACTTCATTCACAAGAGCTGTAACTGCCACAA
Organism: Gymnobelideus leadbeateri; assembly: GCA_011680675.1. Taxonomy (NCBI): domain Eukaryota; kingdom Metazoa; phylum Chordata; class Mammalia; order Diprotodontia; family Petauridae; genus Gymnobelideus; species Gymnobelideus leadbeateri. The sequence continues at coordinate 687,659 of WOXC01009946.1, forward strand.
AAACTGAAAAGAAATTGTAAATAGTTTTGGTCATCTTAAGTTCTGTTCATATCAAGAGTTAAAAACAGAGTCCTTACTAAGGGGAACTCCTAGTTCCTAATTTTGAAATTAATTTCAAAATATGTTTGTCTTTTATAAATATATACGTGTGTGTGTGGATGTGTGTGTGTGGATATATCTATCAATCTATCTTCATATATAAACACACACACACACACACACACATGCACACGCACACACACGGCCAAGTCAATAGAGCTGGCAGAATTGTGGCAAAAATAGCCCCCTAGCCCTTAGAGAAAGGACCTGGGAAAATATTTCTTTTACTCCAGGAAATGTCTTGACTTTATGGACCTTTGACAAAAGGCTACAATTATCCTAAAAGAAACTTTTGAAGCAGCCCACAAAAACACAAGACTCTTATCATATTAGGTCTTATCCTCCCTTCTTCTCTGTTACCCTCCTCTGAAGAGGTTTAAGTAAGGACCTGCTCACATCAATAACTAACTAATAAGTGCCATTGGAAATTTTAAGCAAAATGTTATGCGGAGAAAAGCATTCCCATGAATCTACTATGAATTCCCTCTAAATACAAGAAATTCTGGAGGAGGTCAAGCCAAGATGGTGAAGAAAAGGCAGCAACCCAGCAGAGCTCTCCCCAAAATCCTTCCAAATACCTTCAGATAATGTTATAAAACAATTTCTGAAGCAGCAAAACCCACAAAAGAATAGGGTAAAATAATTTCCAAACCAAAGACAACTTAGAAGTTCAGAAGGAAAGTTCTGTCACACCTGGGTGAAAGTGGAGCACAGTCCAGCACAGGCCTTGCCAATATGGACTAGGCCCCAACAAACCAGGAGCAGCCCTTGGGAGTGACTGAATCATCAGCAGCAGCTGCTTCCTCAGTTCTCAGTCCACAGAAAGTAAGGGGGTTGAACAACTGGTCAGAAGGAGATTATGTGGTGTCTTTGCTGGCACTGGGGGCAGGACTCTGTTGCTTTGTCCATATTCAGATCTTGATCACAGTCCTGGGTAGCAGCCCCATCAAGGAGGAAAGCTAGCACACTAGAGCTTGTAGCCACATTGGAGCAGGGACTCTAATCATAGTTCCTGCGGAGAAAAGAGTGCTTGTGGTCACCCATAGACCAGAGCACAGGGCAGGAGAATAGTAAATGCACCTTTCCTTAGATCTTACCACCTTGGAAGAATTGAAAACTTAGGGGTCCCTAGAATTATCTCTGAAAACAGCTGCACAAAACCTCTGAAGCTTGGGACAGTGTCTCCTCCACAGTGGAAGCAGGGCTCCACTTTAACAAAGAGTTAAAAAGTCTAGAAACAGACTGGAAAAATGAGCAAATAACAGAAAAATATTCTGAACAATGAAAGTTACTATGGTGACAAGGAAGATCAAAACACATATTCAGAAGAAGATAACACAATCAAAGCTCCAGCATCCAAAGCCTCCAAGAAAATATGAAATTGGTCTCACACCATAGACGAGCTCAAAAAGGATTTTGAAAATCAAGTGAGAGGGACAGCTAGGTGGTACAGTGAATATAGCACCAGCCCTGCAGTCAGGAGGACCTGAATTCAAATATGGCCTCAGACACTTAACTAGCTGTGTGACCTTGGTCAAGTCACTTAACCCCAATTCCCCTGCCTTCCTCCTTCAAAAAAAAAAAAAAGACAATCAGGTGAGAGAGGTAGAAGGCACAATGGGAAGAGAAATTAGAGTAATTCAAGAAAATAATGTAAAAAGAGCCAATAGCTTGGTAAAGAAGACACAAAAAACACTGAAGAAAAATATAATTGTAAAAAACAGACTAGGCCAAGTGGTAAAAGAGGTACAAAAAGCCAATGTGGAGAAGAATGTCTTGAAAAGTAGAATTGAACAAATGGATAAAGAGGCACAAAAATTCATTGAAGAAAAAAACATTCCTTAAAAAGTAGAATTGGTCAAATGGAAAAGGAGTTCCAGAAGCTCACTGAAGAAAATAACTCCTTAAAAATTAGAATTAAGGAAATTGGAGCTAACTATTTTATGAGAAATAAAGAAACAATTAAACAAAGTCAAAAGAATAAAAAAATAGAAACTGTGAAATATCTCACTGGAAAAACACCTGAAAGAGATGCAGGAGAGATCATTTGAAAATTATTGGACTACCTGAAATCCATTATCAAAAAAGAGCTTAGACATGATCTTTCAAGAAATTATCATGGAAAACTGCCCTGATATCCTAGAACCAGAGGGCAAAATAGAAATGAAATGAATCTACCAATCACCTCCTGAAAGAGATCCCAAAATGAAAACTCCTAGGAGTATTATAGCCAAATTCCTGAGCTCCCAGGTCAAAGAGAGAATATTGCAAGCAGCCTTAAAGGAACAATTCAGATACTGTGGAGCCACAGTCATGATAACACAAGATTTAGCAGTTTCTACATTAAAGGATTGGAAGTCTTGAAATACGACATTTTGGAGGACAAAAAATTTAGTATTACAACCAAGAATCATCTCCAAAATCAAGTATGATCCATCAGGCAAAAAAAAAAAAAATGAGCATTCAATAAAATTTAAAGGACTTTCAAGCATTCTTGATGAAAAGACCAGAATTAAAGAGAAAATTTGGCTTTCAAATATAAGACTCAAGAGAAGTATAAAAAGGTAAACAGGAAAGAGAAATCATAAGGGACTTAAGGTTAAACTATAGGAATGTACATGGGAAGATGATACTTGTAAATCATAAAACCTTCCTCATTATTAGTGTAGTTAGGAGTATATATAGACAGATGGCAAAGATGTGAGTTGAATATGAAGGGAGGACATCTAAAAAATAAAATTAAGGGGTGAAAAAGAGGAATGCACTAGGGGGAAAGGGAAAGGGAGAGGTAGAATGGGGTAAATTATCTCACATAAAAGAGACAAGAAAAAGTTTTTACAGTAGAGGGGAAGATGGTGGGGGAGGGGTGCAGACAGGGAGTGAGTAAACCTTACTTTCATCAGAATTGATTCAAAAAAGGAATAACATACATACTCAATTGGTTCTAGAAATCTATCTTACCCTACAGAAAAGTAGGAGGGGAAGGGGGCAAGAGAAGTGGGGGGGTGGGAATGGGAGGGGTGATAGAAGAGAGGGCAGATCAGGGGAAGTAGTAGTCAAAAGTAAAACGCTTTTTTTTTTCTTTTTGGAGGGCAATTGGGGTTAAGTGACTTGCCCAAGGTCACATGGCTAGTTTTTGTGTTAAGTGTCTAAGACCAGATTTGAACTCAGGTCCTCCTGACTCCAGGACCAGTGCTATATTCACTTCCCCACCTAGTCACCCAGAAATAAAACACTTTTGAGGAGGGATAGGGCAAAAGGAGAGAGGCAATAAAATAAATGGGGGGGGGGATAGGATGGAGGGAAATACATTTAGAAATCATAACTGTGAAAGAAATTTTGAAGCAAGTTTCTCTGATAAAGGCCTCATTTCTCAAATACATAGATAACTGAGTCAAATTTGTAAAAATAGAGCCATTCCCCAACTGATAAATAAACAAGAGATATGACTAGTTTTCAGATGAAGCAGTCAAAGCTATCTATAGTCATATGAGAAGATGCTCTAAATCACTATTGATTGGAGGAATGCAAATTAAAATAATTCCGAGGTACTACCTTATATTTTAATTAGATTGGCTAATAGGATAGAAAAGGAGAATGTCAAATGTTGGAGAGGATGTGGGGAAAAATGAGACAATGTGCTATTGGTGGAGTTGTGAACTGATTTAACCATTCTTTAGAACAATTTGGAACTATGCCCAAAGAACTATAAAATTGTTCCTACCCTTTGACCTAGAAGTGCCACTACTAGATATGTATTTAAAAAGAGATTAAAAACAACAACAAAAAGAAAAAGGACCCATATATATATATGGAAATATTTATAGCAGCTCTTTTCTGGCGACAAGGAGTTGGAAATTGGGAGAATGCCCATCAATTGGGGAATGGTGAACAACTGTGCTATGTGATTGTGATGAAATACTATTGTACTATAAGAAATGATGAGCAGGATGCTCTCAGAAAAACCTGGAAAGACCTACATGAGCTGATGTGAAGGAAATGTACTGTGTACAAAGAAACAGCAATATTTTAAGATAATCAGCTGTGAAGACTTAGCTATTCTCAGCAATACAATGATCCAAGACAACTCTAAAGGATTTATGAAAAATGTTAGCCATTCCCAAGCAAAGAAATGATGGTGTGTGAATACAGATTGAAGTATACTTTTTTAAACTTTGTTTTTCTTGGTTTTTTTTTTTTAGGTCTATCTTTTCTTTCATAACATGACTAATATGGAAATATGTTTTGCATGACTACACATATATAACCTATATCGAACTGTTTGCCTTCTCATTGGTTGGGGGGGGGGGGAGAGGAAGGTGGAGAAAGAGAAAGGGAGAAAATTTGGAAATTAAAAGTTCCAAAAACAAATGTTAAAAATTGGTTTTATGGGGCAGTTAGGTGGCACAGTGAATAGAACACTTGCCCTGGAGTCAGGAGGACCTCTGTTCAAATCTGACCTTAGACACTTAACACTAGCTATATGACCTTGGGCAAGTCACTTAACCCCAATTGCTTTGCATTCCCCCTCAAAAAAAACAAACAAACCCAACCCCCTTGTTTTTATGTGTAATTGGGTAAAAATAAAATACTAAATAAAATTTTAAAAAGAAAATTAAAAAAATAAAGTTGAAGAAACTGAGCCCCCCCCCCCCAAAAAAAATTCAAGACCTTCCATATTATTAAGCAAGTCACTCAGGAATGAGCTGGCTTGATGAACAGCATACATCCCAATATATCTTGAAGATTAGCATCTCAATTGATTGTAATCATTCTGTGATTTTTTTATTGCTTAGCCTTGGGTGGAGGTGGGGAACTATGTTTCTATCTGAAAAAGAAAAAGAAGTGTCCTGCTGTCCCCCATGCCAGGAACTCTCCCCGCCTCCTCATCATGGCCTCCTGACTTCCTTCAACACTCTGCTAAAGTTTCACCTTCCACAAGTCACCTTTCCCCTAAATGCACTTCAATCTTAGCGCCTTCCACCTGAGATTATCTCCAGTCTGCCTTGTATGTGTCCTGTTTTGTACATAGTCATTCATATTTTGTCTCCCCCATTAGACTGTGAGCTCCTAGACAGCAGAAACTGTTTCTTGCCCTTCTGTGTATTCCTAGTGCTTAGCACAATGCTGTGAACATGGTAGGCATTTAATAAATGCAGGTTGACTGACCAATGATAAAGAGAGCATTGATCTTCACTTGGGGCATACTTAAAGCACTCAGTCAATCAAAAACATTTATTAAGTGCCTACTATGTTCAAGGCACTGTGACAAGCACTAGGGATACAAAAGCAAAAGACAGACCCTTTTCTCATTCAGAAGCAGCATGGTATGGGAGCGTAGTTTTGAAAGTTCTTTTTTAGCTTCTTTAGAAGTATTACAGGGGGGCGGAGCCAAGATGGCGGAGTAGAAACAGCTCCTCCAAGCCTCTCTGCCCCCAGATTCTCCCCAAACTATGTAAAAAAGGACTCTGAAAATCTTCTGGAGCCCCAGCACCCACAGAACGACACAGAGAAGCTAACCTCCCGCTGAGGACAGCCCAGCACCCTGCAGGAAGGACCAGCCCAGTGGTCTGGGAGCCTGCACCGCGCAGAGCGCAGGAGCCGAGCCGAGCCCAGGTCCACGTGAGCCGAGGTTTTAGCCCCAGGGCGGCAGGGCCAGCAGCCCGCTGGAGGAACCCCAGAACACCAGGAACTGTGGAGACGCCAGAATTATCAACATAGACTTGCCTAGGACAAAGTAAGAGGTTAGTGTCCTATGGACTTTGGGACCTGTATTTGGGGAATGCGTCAGCTCCCTCCCCTGGGGGCTAGAAGCTGCTGAGGAGACACGCCACTGTGTAGTTTTCAGAGGCATTTCCGGCTCCCAGCCTACAAATCGTGGGGAGATCCAGCGATCAGTCTTGGGGGGTAATCGCTCTTGCTTTAACCTCCCTGGATCTGGATTGTGATCTAGGGTGGAAGTTGTGGGTGGGTTTACAGCTTGCCAGAAACGGAAGTTGCCCCCACACGTTCGGGACGAAAATTCCTCTATCTGGCCTTAAAGCCATAGTGTGGCAACAAGCCCAAAAGTCAAGCAATTAAGTGGCAACATGCCAAGGCAAAGGAAACAGAAAAATGCAACCCTAGACTCCTATTTTGGGGGCATAGAGCGGGAAAAGGACTGTGAGGTCAGAAGTCCTGCTCCAAAAGCCCCAGGGGAAAACATGAGGGGTTGCAGGCCATAGAGGACCTTAAGAAGGACTTTAAAAATCAAATAAGAGAAGTGGAGGAAAAATTGGAAAGAGAAATGAGAAGGATGCAGGAAAAGTATGAAATGAGGGTCAACAGCCTGACTGAGGAAAACAACACCTTAAAAAATAGACTAGCTCAAATGGCAAAGGAGGCCCAAAAGGGCATTGAGGAGAAGAATGCCTTAAAAAGTCGAATTTGCCAGATGGAAAAAGAATCTCAAAAGTTCACTGAGGAGATTCATTCCTTCAAAGTTAGACTGGAGCAAATGGAAGCTAATGACTTTATGAGAAATCAAGATGCTGTTAAGCAGATCCAAACAAAGAAAGATTAGAAGGCAATGTGAAATATCTCATGGGAAAAACCACTGACCTGGAAAATAGATCCAGGAGAGACAATTTAAAAATTATTGGACTACCTGAAAGCCATGATCAAGGAAAGAACCTAGAAATCACCCTTCAAGAAATTCTCAAGGAAAACTGCCCTGATGTTTTAGATCCAGAGGGCAAAATAGAGGTTGAAAGAATCCACCGATCACCTCCTGAAAAAGATCCCAAAAGAAAACTCCCAGGAATATTATAGCCAGGTTCCAGAATCCCCAGATCAAGGAGAAAATACTACAAGCGGCCAGGAAGAAACAATTTCAATATTGTGGAAACACAATCAGAATAGCCCAGGACCTGGCAGCTTCTACACTGAGGATCGAAGGGCATGGAATATGATATTCCAGAGGGCAAAAGAGCTGGGAATGAACCCAAGGGTCACCTACCCAGCAAAACTGAGTATTTTGTTTCAGGGAAAATATGGTCATTCAGTGGAATAGAGGACTTTCAAGCATTCTTGAGGAAAAAACCAGAGTTGAATAGAAAATTTGACATCCAGACACAAGAAGGAAGAGATGCCTGAGAAGGTAATCAGGGAAAAGAAATCAAAAGGAACTTATCAAAGTTGAACTATTTACATTCCTATATGGAAAAGCAATAACTGTGACTGATGATATCTTTCTCACTATGAAAATAATGGAAGAAGGGGTGTGGTCATATGAATACATATGTGAATGTGTGTGTATATGGTTGCAGTTATATTGGATAGAGGGCATAGGTTGAATTTGTTGGGAAGGGAGAATACTCAAGGGATGAAATTATGAGGTGAGAGAGGAAAGTGGCAAGAGGAGATGGGGAGAGACATGGTAGGGTAAACTATCTCAT